>CM026400.1:36767809-36884294 GCA_014843695.1 Archivesica marissinica | reverse complement strand
ACTATGCATAATTGTGGGTGTTGTATGAAACTATGAGCATTACGGTTTGAGTACACTGTTCATGAGAGTTATAAATATTTCTGCCATTGATTGTATGCATTGCCACTGTGTTATTGTCATCTTGTTGCGTCACTGTATAATATATATGTTTATGTTTGTTGTATGTTCTCATGGGCCTCTGGCTTATTGAATTTGAAAAATAAACTATCTATGTACAATGATAGTGTCTGAAACGGGACTTTGATCCGAGATAACCCGATAATTTGACATAGCCGACTTTGACATAACGGTTGTAGACTTGCGATGATGCAACTCATTTAATATTCACGAATGTAGTCCAGTAACCATGTTACGCTTAAACTTTAATTATTTTAAAACGATTGCGAAGCCAATTTTAACAACTTATATTAATCAAAGGGAATCGGCACGTTTGGGGGTACTAATATATATATTTAAGTACAGGGATTCTACTCTGTGGGATGTCAGATTTCGCATCGATCAGTAAAATGGCCCTATCTGAAACAATTTTGTACAAATCTGTCCAAATATAACGCCTATCCCGAGTCTTTATATTGTTCTTCAAATACAACACAACTTTAAGCTGCATGCATGTATACTTTGCAAACAATTGCCACAGACATTGGCCATATCAGGTCACATTTCCATACTAGGACACGGGTTCTGTCAGCAACAACAAAAAAATTCGACGGGAGAGTTTTAACAGTGAATAACATTATCAATCAAATGTGTTTCCACTAACGTGTATGTTTATTCGGCAAAAATGTACGTCAAAAAGAGATTTCGTAGAATTTTTCAATTTGTTTTGAACATTTTCAAGCCGCGCAGTTCGCGTTGAAACGAGCGTTCTGATTTTACTGATCGATGCGAAATCTGACATCCCACATAGTAGAATCCCTGTACTTAAATATATATACTAGTACCCCCAAACGTGCCGAATCCCTGTGATATTAATCACTCTCGTTGGCGCGGATGAAAGCGTATATGTGGTCATTCGTGTGGGAAGAAACCGGAGTAACCTATCATCTCTGATGGTCACGGGTTCGAGCCCCGCTCAGACCGTGTCTCATTTATATGAAAAAGTTGGCAGTTTCTTACGGAGGTTGGTGCATCAAGTACTGGTTAACCACTGGAGCCTGCCCAGGAAAGGTGTTGTTAGGTAAACTGCCCGTCGCTCTAATGGGAAATCGGTAGCGACGTTAAATAAACTTAAATTAAAATAAATTTTAAAAAAAGAAACCGGAGTACCCTGAGTACCCGGAGTAAACATGTTTATTATCACATGATCAATTTCCGGTTATTCCTTTATATAGAACGACCTACTACCCTTGTACGAAGACCTGTAGCAGACAGGTCTGCTGCAACGGATACACCGGCAATGGATGCAACACACGTAAGCACTTACTATTGTGCCAATGTATGTCAACGATTATACTATGATTGTACTAAATAGAGGCACGTAGCCATTCTGATGCACACCGAGGCAGCTGCATCGGTTAACATTTTCAAAGCAAAAATAAATAAATGGAAAATTAAATAAATAAAATGCAAAAACATATCCCTTTGCTATATAAAATGATGACTGCTAGAGAGCTGAACGGTCAGTACATAATTATACGTCTAAACTCATTAAATCAGAAAATGCAGGACGCTTCTATACCCCAACAATTTTAAGGGGGAACATGCCCCCGGACCCCCTTAGATTGCCTCGGTTGAAATTTGCCTCTGGCTACGGTGCTTGGTTATGAAGAATATTAGGTTGCTGTCTTATAAATTTTATTAATTAGGCGAATATAAACACATTTATTTTGGCTCGATTGTGAAACAAGTTCTTACAACTTATATTAATCACTCTCGAGACCTCATTCCTGATGGAATCCATCACACGAGAGAGAGAATAGGCATGGGCATTTAAATGCCTTACCTAAGGGCACAATCGTAACGGCTCCAGCGGGGTTCGAACTCTGGGCCTTTCGCATCTGAAGCGAACGCATTACCACTGCGCTATCACGACTTCCTAATAAATTAAACTTTATAAGACAGTAACCTAAACTTTATTACTCCTTAATAAGTATCTTCTGATAAAAAATAAAAGCATTAGAGAGGAAATATTACCGAATATTCCTGATTTAAAGTTTATCATACCTGTGAACATAATAAAAAATAATTATGACGTCACACACGAATGGTTATGAAAAGTTTATTAGGCACTTACTAATAACACAAATTTTATTAGGCAGGCCGGTTTTGACCTTTATTACTCATGAATAAACACAAACTATATATTTCCGGTGAAATATCTGTGCCAAAGATGTGTATTCCTCTGTAGTCCAGTGGTAACACGCTGGACTGGTAATCTGACCCGTCTGCCCGTAATGAAATTAACAGTCTTTCAGATGGGATGTTAAACCGAGGTCTCGTGTCGGTGTTTTACACCGTGCACGTAAAAGAACCAGAGGAGACTCTGGAATGGGTCTCTGTCTGTATCATTTCACTATCCTCCAAAATCTAAAATGACTAATCTCTTCAGGAGGCGTCGCTCATATGGGCAACCGGTAGCGACGATAAATAAACCGTAAAACACACAGTATTCCTCATCTAAAACCAGTTATGATATCTAATTTAGCGGTTGGTAAAATGATCTTCATGTAGGAATTCTAACGAATTTTTAATAACAAAAACCAAAGCACGACCGCAACTTCAACGTATGACAATATGCCATGTCACAACATAGTTCCTATATTTATTACGCTAACGTCGGAAAGAACGCAGTCGGCGCAGTCGGTGTATAGCCGTCCAATGCAGTTATATATCGTTTTACGCGGAACGGTTATTGTTTTTGGCTGCGTGTGTCTTGGTGTTAGCAGGGTAACTCAAAAAGTTGTGTGTGAAATTTGATTAAACTGTGTGGTTATATAGATGGTTGGCTCAAGAGGAAGACATTGTATTTGGGCAGAAACCGGTCCAATGTGCATGTACACATCGGGGATTTGCATCACTCCGCGTGCTATTCTCTATGCTTGTATTTGAACAAAAAAACAACAACAAACGATTCTTGCGTATTAATATGTAAAGTAGCACATGCCGGAGATTACCGAATATTTGAGAATCCGGAAACGTCCGTTATGCTGAAATGCAATCACAATCAAGACTAAAATCTTGTAGTAAAATATGTTTGTCCATATTAAGAAGTCATAACTTATTGATTCTTTAAAGATGCATAACTTGTCACCCGCAAATATATGTTATCATATCTATTCTAAGTTTATAAAAAACGAACATATGCGACTTCGGTATTTTCCGGCTTAGATACGACGTATACCGAGGGCGCGCCATGTTGTAAATGACGGCAAAGTAATCTAAATAAAGTGAATATTTGATATCAATATGTTGCTGTGCAACAAAGTAACCACACGCAACACTCTTAGTGCTTTGCTATCTATATATTTCCAGTGATCTTCTCGTCTTAAAAAATAATATTGTGATATCTTTTAGCTGTATGTTTTGGTTCAACTTCCTGTCCCAACGGAGGCAAGTGTGCATCACCAGATAGGTGCACATGCCCCACCGGATTTTCTCCAAACAGATGTAATGGTAAGTAGCCACGAAAGAGAGGCTATTTGTGTTCATTAGTGTAAGATTGGAATTTATTTCATCGAGTGATCACCGAAGTTTGTATTTTCACATATGTCGGAGATCACGAAATAAAATAAAGTCCTAATCTATTATATATTATAATTGTTATATAGTGTGTTTATTAGACTAGTGTAAGATTGGAATTTATTTCAGCGAGTGATCACCGAAATATTTCCAGATATTTCGGTGATCGCATGATGAAATACAATCATAACTTACACTAGTAAACACAAACACTCATTATTTTACGGGTTCCAATGAACTTTGCTAATATACTTGTTATCCAATTTATTCACTTTAACTGCCCCTGCCGGGAACGTTATTTCACTACAATTCACAACAGCACAACAACTTATGTTAGTTCGCAATAAGAAATAGGTCCTGTATAATTATGTCGCATATTGTTTTATAACTAATTGTACACGATTGCCAGAAAATAACTAAAGTGCATCCATCATTGTCAGAACATAGCAATAATTCAAAAGAACATCCTATCTTACACTAGTAAACACAAACTCTGTTTTTTAATACTTTATTTATTTTACAACGATTGCGAAGCAAGTTTTAACAACTTATATTAATCACACTCGTTGGCAAGCGTATAGGTGGTCATTCATGTGGGAGGAAACCGGAGTACCCGGAGAAAACCCATATGTCCGATCACAAAACAAACTCTAAATATCTTTATTGATTTCCAATGCATTTTGCTAGTATATTTGTTATCCAATTGTATTCACTACAATTCACAACAGCACACCAACTTATGTTAGTGTGAACGTTCGCAATAAGAAATAGGTCCTGTATAAGTATGTCCCATACTGTTTTATAACTAACTGTACACGATTGTCAGAAAAAAAGTATATCCAGCCTCGGAGGAATACGAAACACCAGCAGTGGTTAAGAAAATGCCACCTTCCACTGTTTCAAAACGATGAAATATAACACCTCCTTTCGCTGCGAAAACTGCATCATTCACGGGAAAGCATAGCAGAATATGTATAATACATTATAAAAGGACATTTCACGAACATATAACATTCATATCATCTTATTTAATACATTTCATTACAGATCTGTATGCACTGGGTTGATGTATAATAATCTGGTATAAAATACACTAAATGACAATATGAAACTATTTATATTGTATGCTTATTAGTTGGCTCCTAAGATTATAAAACATCAGATGACCGATTAGGACTTTTGTTGAGTTAATAGTTAGTGTTCCACTGTTTTTTCTTCTTGTTTTAAAAACGTAATAATAACAGATTTATTTACTTATCTGTATATATATTATGCTAATAATACTATGAAATTATGAGGAATAAAAAACAATAATAAATAAATAAAAACATAACAGAGTTATTGCTTGTATTAATCAGTTTAAAGCGAAACTACATTAGTGAAAACGCAAATTTCTACAGAATGAAATTTCCTATTATATGGCATATTCCCCTGCCCCCCCCCAAATATTTGTCTCAAAAACTGAGTATTTCAACTACAAACAAACGTCGTATTATATACGTGGTTTGTTGACATAACAAAATAATATACATAATGTCGACATCCATGCTGAGTACAACACGTGTATCTTGAATAACTCGATTTATGGTACATATTTACTCACATTTGTGCCTATGTATATTTATTTGTAGAATAATCTTAGTTGAATTATCTCTAGACGATACAGTATCACGCGTTAAGTATTGACTCAAATAACAAACAAACGTCAATTCAGTGGCGTGGATGACAGTTATATGAAATCCTACTTTCACTTTTGAAAGTTTGTTGACCACAAAAGCACCGTTTATTGATTCAATGTATTCAGAAGAATGTGTAGTAGCAATGCATGTATACGTTAATAAATGCATGTTTGGGTTTTTTGCGATGTAATGTCACTTTAATATGACACACAGTGACATGTATAAGCATCCTTCATAGCTACCAGAAACCTTTTTGGTACAGGTAATATACGTTCCCGGTTACAAATTATCCATTAAAGACACACCGACCTACTTTCAAATCTCACAAAAGGCACGCAATGATAATGTTACGTCTTCGGTATAGGTTTAACTGTAGTGTTGACTGACAATGAAATGCTTGGATTTTCTCACTTTGCATACGAACAATATTGCACCCCCCCTACACGCCCCCATCTAGATCGTGTCTTTATACGATAACATGTAAAGTCACCAGCTAAACATGTGTCCCTTGCAAAATTTAACTGATTTATGGAGGATTTTTTTTTATACTTTATTTATTTTACAATGATTGCGATTGCAAAGCAAGTTTTAACAACTTATATTAATCACTCTCGTTGGCTCGGATGAAAGCGTATATATGGTCATTCATGTGGGAGGAAACCGGAGTAGTCGGAGAAAACCCACCTGTCCGATCTGGCGACCACCGTACCATCTCACATACTTCCCTGTCCGAGGATCGAACCCGGGTCGCATTGGTGAGAAGCGAGCGCGCTAACCACTGCGCTAATCGGACAGCCTATTGAGAATTCGAACACGAAGTATTTTCAGCCTATGTATTTATTGGCTGAACAAAATAATTACCATTCATTGTGTTTATATATAGATATCAATGAATGTGCCAGCAGTACACACGGGTGTAAACACAATTGTGTAAACACACATGGTTCCTATCGCTGCACATGCAGGACCGGCTACACGCTCAACACGGATCTCAAATCGTGCATCGGTATGTATACACATATGTACGTTGGTATATGTCAGTATTAAGTGCACACATGCGTCAATGTAAATGTCTAAACACACATGGTTTCTATCACTGCACATGCAGGACCGGCTACACACTCAACACGGATCTCAAGCCATGCATCGGTATGTATACACATATGTACAGTCAACATCCGTTATGTCGAATTCCGTCGGACCGAACAAAATACTTCGACATAACCGAAGTTTGAACGAACTTCTATATAAACGGAGCTAGTATATGTAAAATGATAATGTCTGAAACGGGACTTTGATCCGACTTCGAGATAACCGGAGAATTCGACATAACCGACTTTGACATAGCGGATATAGACTATACGTTGATATTACATTGTTATTAATTAAGTGAATTCATATTGGCCTTGTCTTCGGCCTCGGTCCACTATTACTGGCTTCGTCCACAAGACACACATTTTATTTTTGTCCTATGGTCATATAGTAAACATTATCTACTATATGACCATAGGACAACAAAGTATGTGCATTGTGCATGCAGCTTCATCCCAATATTGAATAACAATAGCGGTAACAAGGCTCACCTTCATGGCCACTCATTACTACCTGGTAAATGTAGATCTACTTTCTGTTTTGTTGTGAACCAGCCAGACGACAGTTTGCACGGTTGACGTGTGAAGTTCTGAACTGTGAGAATTGCAAACGGTAGGCTTATCACATCTATAATTTAATCCAATCTAAATAGCTGTGACTAAATAAAGATCTATTATAGATGTGATAAGCCTAACGTTTGCAATTCAACATGCTTGTAGAATCAATCCACCAGTTGAATATGCTTGTAGGCTAAATCCACCCGTTGAATATGCTTGTAGGATCAATCCACCCGTTGAATATGCTAGTAGACTCAATCCACCCGTTGAATATGCTATTAGACTCAATCCACCCATTGAATATGCTAGTAGACTCAATCCACCCGTTGAATATGCTAGTAGGCTCAATCCACCCGTTGAATATGCATGTAGGTTCAATCCACCCGTTGACTATGCTAGTAGGCTCAATCCACCCGTTGAATATGCTAGTAGACTCAATCCACCCGTTGAATATGCTAGTAGGCTCAATCCACCCGTTGAATATGCATGTAGGTTCAATCCACCCGTTGAATATGCAAGTAGGCTCAATCCACCCGTTGAATATGCATGTAGGTTCAATCCACCCGTTGAATATGCATGTAGGATCAATCCACCCGTTGAATATGCTAGTAGACTCAATCCACCCGTTGAATATGCTAGTAGGCTCAATCCACCCGTTGAATATGCATATAGGTTCAATCCACCCGTTGAATATGCTAGTAGGCTCAATCCACCCGTTGAATATGCATGTAGGTTCAATCCACCCGTTGAATATGCAGGTAGGTTCAATCCACCCGTTGAATATGCTAGTAGGTTCAATCCACCCGTTGAATATGCTAATAGGTTCAATCCACCCGTTGACTATGCTAGTAGGCTCAATCCACCCGTTGAATATGCTAGTAGACCCAATCCACCCGTTTACAATGCTAGTAGGCTCAATCCACCAGTTGAATATGCTATTAGGCTCAATCCACCCGTTGAATATGCTAGTATGCTCAATCCACCCGTTGAATATGCTAGTTGAATATGCTAGTAGGCTCAACCCACCCATTGAATATGCCAGTAGGCTCTATCCACCCGTTGAATATGCTAGTAGGCTCAATCCACCCGTTGAATATGCATGTATGTTCAATCCATCCGTTGAATATGCTAGTAGGCTCAATCCACCCGTTGAATATGCTAGTAGGCTCAACCCACCCGTTGAATATGCTAGTAGACTCTATCCACCCGTTGAATATGCTAGTACACTCAATCCACCCGTTGAATATGCTAGTAGGCTCAATCCACCCGTTGAATATGCTAGTAGGTTCAATCCACCCGTTGAATGTGCATGTAGGATCAATCCACCCGTTCAATATGCTAGTAGGTTCAATCCACCCGTTGAATATGCATGTAGACTCAATCCACCCGTTGAATATGCTAGTAGACTCAATCCACCCGTTGAATATGCTAGTAGGCTCAATCCACCCGTTGACTATGCTAGTAGGCTTAATCCACCCGTTGAACATGCTTGTAGGACCAATCCACCCGTTGAATATGCTAGTAGACTCAATCCACCCGTTGAATATGCTAGTAGGCTCAATCCACCCATTGAATATGCTTGTAGGCTCAATCCACCCTTTGAATATGCTTGTAGGATCAATCCACCCGTTGAATATGCTTGTAGGATCAATCAACCCGTTGAATATGCTTGTAGACTCAATCCACCCGTTTAATATGCTTGTATACTCAATCCACCCGTTGAATATGCTTATAGGATCAATCCACCCGTTGAATATGCTTGTATGATCAATCCACCCGTTGAATATGCTAATATACTATATCCACCCGTTGAATATGCTAGTAGGATCAATCCACCCGTTGAATATGCTTGCAGGATCAATCCACCCGTTGAATATACTTGTAGGATCAATCCACCCGTTGAATATGCTTGCAGGATCAATCCACCCGTTGAATATACTTGTAGGATCAATCCACCCGTTGAATATGCTAGTAGGCCCAATCCACCCGTTGAATATGCTAGTAGGTTCAATCCACCCGTTGAATATGCTAGTAGGCCCAATCCACCCGTTGAATATGCTAGTAGGATCAATCCACCCGTTGAATATGCTAGTAGGCTCAATCCACCCGTTGAATATGCTAGTAGATTCAATCCACCCGTTGAATATGCTAGTAGACTCTATCCACCCGTTGAATATGCTAGTAGACTCTATCCACCCGTTGAATATGTTAGTAGACTCTATCCACCCGTTGAATATGCTAGTAGACTCTATCCACCCGTTGAATATGCTAGTAGACTCTATCCACCCGTTGAATATGCTAGTATACTCAATCCACCCATTGAATATGCTAATGTCGCGTTGGACCAGTACCTAAGCACCTTGAACCAAATATTGTTGCAGAATTTCAACTACGTAAATAGATTGACCTGGCCATTTCTGGATTCCAGCTCAAGTCTGTATTTCTATGCGCACACCAGCTTGGAACTAGTTAGCTGAAAACAATTGGACATTTTTAATACCTATAATACGAATACAGGAGCAGTAATTCTTATCACATAAATTCCCATTTGTCCAGAAAAATAAAATATTGTTTACAGATGTGAACGAATGTCATACACATAATGGCGGATGCGACCAAACGTGTATTAACTCAGTGGGATCTTACTCGTGTGACTGCAGATCCGGGTACCAACTGAACTCAAACGGGAAGACATGTTCAGGTAATCTATTTCATTTACCAATAGGAATGAGGTAACCATACAAGCAGATTGCTTTCTCCTCAATCCTACATGTATGTACATAATATTTATACTTGATTCTGTTTATTCAAAGAAATAAATACTGTTTAAACTAATCTATTTCATTTAACCAAATAACTTTATCATTGAGCCACCGCCATCTTTGAACTGTGCATATTTATTTTGAGAATGTTGAATTATCACAATTATTGGCGAACAAAATTATTGTCAACGTCGTAATACGAAATACTAACCATTGAGCACGTCCTATATGCATTTAATGTAAAACCACACGTTATTTAAAATTGTATGATACAGGTACGTGTGGGTAGATGTTGTTGCAAAGAGTCTGTAATATGTCATTCTCTGTCTAAACAGTTTTGACATCATAATTAAATAATACCTACCTTATCACCTACTGTACTTATCCGATTACATGGTGTGTCCATTAACACCTGCCATGGATGCAACCACAACATAATTTATTTACACATCCTGGAGCGATTTCTTTTGTATTGGAAGGTGTTATGATGGTTAAAGTATCTGATTTATGAGTTTATTTCATTTTTTGCAAATATAATATTTTTCCCGAGCGAATATTCGAATATTCGCATATTCGTTGACATCCCTAATTTAAATATAAAATGTCAAATTGTTGACTAGTACCACTCGTCAGTTTGTCTTTTCAGATATCAATGAGTGCAGTATTGGTACTTCCGGTTGTGCGCATGGGTGTACCAACATCGTGGGCTCCTACACATGTTCCTGTAATACCGGTTTTGTGCTGGGTGTTGATGGGAAATCGTGCGAAGGTAGCTGTTGTAATTCAGAACGTATCTCGACATTTCGCTGTAGTATTTAATAAATTAAGCATGTGAAACACTGCTGCAGACGTCAATGCATTATACCGTTCGAGTTATAATATACTAGAGGACATAGAAAACGCTCACCTACATTATATGATTATTATTACATGAAAACGAAATACGAAGGATTCCATCAAAGATATATCACATATTTATTACAAAACACAAACTGAAAAACTAAAATTATTCCAATATGTTTAAAACTATGTATTTATATCGTTATCGTTTTTCATGTAAAACACACTTATCCGAAGCGTTTTCTATATCCTCTAGTATAAGCACTGTAAATAACCACGACAATGTCGAACCGAAATACACACTATGCTATGCTATACGTACCGGCGGAATAAGGGTATGCAATGAGAATGTACGCTTATTTTAAGAAGATATACGTCTTGCCAATGGGTAGCTGTCCCCTAATATGTATTTCAGATATTGACGAATGTACGGATGGTTCCGCTGTATGTGAGGCATACTGCAACAACTCCCCGGGAACGTACAGCTGTTCCTGTGAAACAGGGTATATACTCAGTACTGATGGTTACAGGTGTCTAGGTGAGTGTGTGTTTTACGTTTATTTATCATCTCTACCGGTTGCCCATATGAGCGACGCCTCCTGAAGAGGTTAGTCATTTTAGATTGTGGAGGATAGTGCAATGATACAGACAGAGACCCATTCCAGAATCTCCTCTGTTTCTTTTACGTGCACGATGTAAAGCACCGACACGAGACCTCGGTTTAAATGTCCCATCTGAAAGACTATTAATTTTATTAGGGTCAGACGGTGGATCGAACCTGCGATCCCTGGATTACCAGTCCAGTGTGTTACCCAATGTACTACAGATCCGTCTGCGAAACGGCAGTACATATACTAAAATTGGAACGATACAGAGAAAAAATAACATGGTCTCTGCGAAACAGCGTACACTATAAGACACGCCTTTTATCGCGACTAATGCTGCCTAACACTGCCAATGCGCATGCCCGTAACGTCGAGTGCACATGTCAGCTGCATATCATTAGTTATGAACACTCATACGAAATTGTATACAATCAGGACACATGCGTTCATCGAAGGAAATGCAATACATAATTATGTCAATATCTCTTAATCCACTTGTCTTGATAGTTGTATTGTATGTATGTTATATGTACAGATGTTATATGTACAGATGTTATATGTACATATGTTATATGTCATGTTTATCTTGATAGTTCCATTGTATGGATGTTATATGTACAGATGCCATGTTGATCTTGATAAATAAAATATGTTTAAACCAATATTTCCTAAGGAATGGACACTCATCAGTCAATTTACCTCCATTGATACGTGGCGCGAAATGCGACTATATCCGGACTAAACAAGGAAAGCATACATCTATACAAGCACAGATGTTTGAAACATGCACAGAAATACCCCCCTCAAACAAAGGTTTTCTCCAAAACACAGCATTTCCGTGATGCTGAAAAAGTGTACAGTCAAACCTGTGTTAGTGGTCACCTCCATTAAGCAGCCAACCTGTATTAAACAGCCAGTTTCAAGATTCCAAATATGTTGATTTACTATACATTTGACCTGTATTAAGCAGTCACCTGTGCTAAGCAGCCACTTTCTCTCACTCCCTTGGCTGGCTGCTTAAGACAGGTTTGACTGTACTTGTAAACGTTACCACTGTTTTACCGTATGGAAGGTATTAGTTTGGACAACTTACAACCCACTAGGGGACAGACCACTTGGAGACACCACTGGACGGCTGTACTAGGCCACGAAGCCCCCTAGCTAAACAGAATCCTTTATGGGTCGGTATGGAATGGTTCACAATGCCCAAATGCGCTATAATATATTGTCTCACTTTTAGACAAATGAATTGTGTTGGTGATTGATGCATTCAAGGCAAGCAAGAAACGATTATAACATACAAGAACAACTAAGCAAAGAATGAATGTATTACATTAGCTTTGGATTACGCTGGGCGTTATCCAGACGCCGTTGCTTTGGTTGTATGCATTTCAATGCATTAATACATTTGTTTTGATCAATTGCGATACGATGCCGCGGCACGACGCAGCTCCGGAATGGGGAAAAGGTATTACTTTAAACAGTGTTTTGTACATTTTTTACAATGTAGATATAGACGAATGTGCGGTTAGCAACGGCAACTGTGATCAGATATGTATCAATGAAGATGGATGGTATACGTGTGACTGCTACCCGGGATACCAAATGACTGCCGGCAATTCAAACGCATCCGGCTGCATCGGTAGGCGTAATTAACTGTTCGGTTTTATTATATCAGCAATCAATTGGGTGTGATCGGTGGTTCCCCGTATTAAACATTAGCTAGTTTTATTAGATATATGAATTTAGATAAATGTGTAATGTATGCTCACACGAAAAAGAAAGTGTGCACTTTGTAAGAGGGACAATTTTATACTTATATATAGAAGCAATAAATAAGCAAATTTAGTATCAAAATGTGCAAACATCTATTGGCTAAACAATGTTGTGCTTTTAATTGAAATTTGATAATTATCAGAACACTGTTTTACGTGTGAATATAAGTATATAATTTCCCCTCTAACCAAGAGCATACTTTCTTTTTCGTGTGAGTATATATTTAGTTGGTAAAGATCGTTACATAAAACGCTATGCATGAAAGAAATTGGGCTTCGTCGGGGGTTACCCGTAATACATATAAAGTATTTTCATTGGATAATTTTGTAATATTTATTGAGCGTGATAGAGCTACGGATTTAGAAATATATTCATAATGACCGATTAAAAGATCTAACTTAAAGTCGGTTAACGGTTGGTATATTGGGTAAAATAAAGACTATAAATAGTTCAAATAATTGTGCAACTTCATGAATTCACGATTTCAACTGCACATATTTACAATATCAACTTTATGAAGTCACAATTTATATAAGCTCTGCTTCCGTTTTAATCCTTTCCTATTCTTTGATTTTGTGTACATGTATTGTTTAGTGAATGTATATAGTGGAATAAATATGTTTAAACTAATTTCGCTATTTGATCTACACGATTTCAACTAAACGATTTCAACTTCACAATTCACGATTTCATCTACGCAATTTCAACTTCATGATTTCATCTACACGATTTCAACTACACGATTTCATCTACACGATCTCAACTACACGATTTCATCTACACGATTTCAACTACACGATTTTAACTTCCCGAATTCACGATTGCAACTTCACAAATGAACTACATCAACATTATGCATTCAAGTGGAAGTCGTGATAGCTCAGTGGTAGCGCGTTCGCTTCATGTGCGAAAGGCCCGGAGTTCGAGTCCCGCTGGAGCCGTTACGATTGTGCCCTTAGGTAAGGCACCTAAATTCCACGATGCCTCTTCTCTCTCCTCGTGGCGATGGATTCCATCAGGAATGAGGTCTCGAGAGTGATTAATATAAGTTATAAAAGCTTGTTTCGCAATCGAGCTAAAATAAATTTGTATAATATACATATGCATTCACGATATTTCACTATTTCAACTGCACGAATTAATTCGCGATTTCAACTTCATGATTTCACGAATTCACTGTTTTCAAATTGAGGAGTTAACGAATTCACAATTTCAATTTCGTGAATTATTCACCACAGTGTAATTACCGTGTTTATGGCTTGTCTCTTTACAACGATGTTCCTAAGTGTCGCATCAGATCTTATCTAGTTTATTAAAACTTATGTATATTTTCAAAGATATAGATGAATGTATCCAGTCAACTTCCGGGTGTACACAGACCTGTAGCAACAGTGATGGTTCGTTTGAATGTGGCTGCAATGCAGGATTTGTTCTTGATACCGATGCAAAAACATGTATTAGTAAGCCAATTCAATTCAGTACCTTACGGATTCAGTCAAATATACTATATTTACACACATAGGTGAATTCACTGCCCACGAATCCGGTCCAAGATACTATATTTACATATAGGTGAATTCACTGCCCACGAATCCGGTCCAAGATACTATATTTACATATAGGTGAATTCACTGCCCACGAATCCGGTCCAATATACTATATTTACATATAGGTGAATTCACTGCCCACGAATCCGGTCCAAGATACTATATTTACATATAGGTGAATTCACTGCCCACGAATCCGGTCGAAGATACTATATTTACATATAGGTGAATTCACTGCCAACGAATCTGGTCCAAGCTACTATATTTACATATAGGTGAATTCACTGCCCACGAATCCGGTCCAAGATACTATATTTACATATAGGTGAATTCACTGCCCACGAATCCGGTGGTCCAAGATACTATATTTACATATAGGTGAATTCACTGCCCACGAATCCGATCCAAGATACTATATTTACATATAGGTGAATTCACTGCCCACGAATCCGGCCCAATATACTATATTTACATATAGGTGAATTCACTGCATATGAATCCGGTCCAAGATACTATATTTACATATAGGTGAATTCACTGCCCACGAATCCGGTCCAATATACTATATTTACATATAGGTGAATTCACTGCCCACGAATCCGGTACAAGATACTATATTTACATATAGGTGAATTCACTGCCCACGAATCCGGTACAAGATACTATATTTACATATAGGTGAATTCACTACCCACGAATCCGGTACAAGATACTATATTTACATATAGGTGAATTCACTGCCCACGAATCTGGTCCAAGATACTATATTTACATATAGGTGAATTCACTACCCACGAATCCGGTCCAAGCTACTATATTTACATATAGGTGAATTCACTGCCCACGAATCTGGTCCAAGATACTATATTTACATATAGGTGAATTCACTGCCAACGAATCCGGTACAAGATACTATATTTACATATAGGTGAATTCACTGCCAACGAATCCGGTCCAAGATACTATATTTACATATAGGTGAATTCACTGCCCACGAATCCGGTCCAAGATACTATATTTACATATAGGTGAATTCACTGCCCACGAATCCGGTCCAATATACTATATTTACATATAGGTGAATTCACTGCCCACGAATCCGGTCCAAGATACTATATTTACATATAGGTGAATTCACTGCCCACGAATCCGGTCCAAGATACTATATTTACATATAGGTAAATTCACTGCCCACGAATCCGGTACAAGATACTATATTTACATATAGGTGAATTCACTGCCCACGAATCCGGTACAAGATACTATATTTACATATAGGTGAATTCACTGCCCACGAATCTGGTCCAAGATACTATATTTACATATAGGTGAATTCACTGCCCAGGAATCTGGTCCAAGCTACTATATTTACATATAGGTGAATTCACTGCCCACGAATCCGGTCCAAGATACTATATTTACATATAGGTGAATTCACTGCCCACGAATCCGGTCCAAGATACTATATTTACATATAGGTGAATTCACTGCCCACGAATCCGGTCCAATATAATTTAATTACATATAGGTGAATTCACTGCCCACGAATCCGGTACAAGATACTGTATTTACATATAGGTGAATTCACTGCCCACGAATCCGGCCCAATATACTATATTTACGTATAGGTGAATTCACTGCCCACGAATCCGGTACAAGATACTATATTTAAATATAGGTGAATTCACTGCCCACGAATCCGGTACAAGATACTATATGTATGTGTACGATAACACCTATGAACTTGCAATGTATTTTTCTGTCAGATAATTCGATGATGATGATGATGATGGAGCTTATTTACCCTCGCCGCCGGCGAACCATGGTGGCAAGTTAATTCCTGTATCATCCAAAGTGATATATGTATGCGTACCGGAAGTAGTCATACTATATTATGTGTGTGTGATTTATATGTATCTATCGTCGCTACCGGTTGCCCATATAAGAGAGGTCCCTTCTAGAGTCTCATTTGGTTCTTTTATGTGCACAGCATGCATAGTACCGGAAACAACTATAATATATTACATCATGCGCTGTGTTATATACTATGAACCGGAAACAACTATAATATATTACATCATGCATTGTGTTATATACTATGAACCGGAAGCAACTATAATATATTACATCATGCACTGTGTTATATACCATGTATAGTACCGGAAACAACTATAATATATTACATCATGCACTGTGTTATATACTATGTACCGGAAACAACTATAATATATTACATCATGCACTGTGTTATATACTATGTACCGGAAACAACTATAATATATTACATCATGCACTGTGTTATATACTATGAACCGGAAACAACTATAATCTATTACATCATGCATTGTGTTATATACTATGAACCGGAAACAACTATAATATATACTATCACCATCCAGATATTGATGATTGTGAACATGTCACGTGTGAACATGGCGGTTCCTGCCAGGACGAAGTCGAGTCATACACGTGTTTTTGTTCTACCGGTTATACGGATATGCACTGCGAAACAGGTCAATATTAATTATATCATTATATGAGTAGTGTGTTCATTGTGAATGTGTGTTAAAATAAAATATAAATCAGGGGTGATCTCCCAGATAACGCGGACTGTAGTACGCAAATTAAGTTTAAACTTTAGTTATTTTACGATTGCGACTCGCCCGACGCACTGACAGGAATCATGTGTGTTTACATATTTTCATTGACGCATGTGTGCGCTTAATACTGATTTATTAATTGACTATAAAACGTTTAAACATTATTTATTTTATAACGATTGCGAAGCAAGTTTTAACAACTTATATTAGTCACTCTCGTTGGCGCGGGTGAAAGCGTATACGTGGTCATTCGTGTGGGAGGAAACCGGAGTACCCGGAGAAAACCCATCTGTCCGATCTGGCGGCTACCGTACCATCTCACATTCTACCAGGTCCGATGATCGAACCCGGGTTGCATTGAAGAAGCGAGTGCGCTAACAACTGCGCTAATCGGACAACCCTTATTCACATCGCACGTTCTCCCGTCTACGGCCAGTTGGAAGAAGTAAGAATATAAAGCAATTATTGTATACATGATCATGTCAACTTAACTCCTACATGAAGTAAGCCAGTAAATATTTTCTTTTTATTTAGTCTATACTATTATAAAAATATACATTCGTATGCACCAAACACATTAAAGTGAATTGAAAACAACCAAAAATAATTCTTATATGAATTCTTTGTACATTTATAGACATATAGAAGAGCTGTTCATTATCAGATTATACACGTGTTGCATTGCTACCGACATGTTGCATTGTTACCGACAGTTTGCATTGCTACCGACAGTTTGCATTGTTACCGACAGTTTGCATTGTTACCGACAGTTTGGATTGTTACCGACAGTTTGCATTGTTACCGACAATTTGCATTGTTACCGACAGTTTGCATTGTTACCAACAGTTTGCATTGTTACCGACAGTTTGCATGCATTGTTACCGACAGTTTGCATTGTTACCGACAGTTTGCATTGCTACCGACAGTTTGCATTGTTACCAACAGTTTGCATTGTTACCGACAGTTGGCATTGTTACCGACAGTTTGCATGCATTGTTACCGACAGTTTGCATTGTTACCGACAGTTTGCATTGTTACAGACAGTTTGCATGCATTGTTACCGACAGTTTGCATTGCTACCGACAGTTTGCATTGCTACCGACAGTTTGCATTGTTACCAACAGTTTGCATTGTTACCGTCAGTTTGCATTGTTACCAACAGTTTGCATTGTTACCGACAGTACATCAGCTCGAACTGTCATTCTTTCAACATATTAATAACCTTTATTCCAGTCGCACCGATTCATCCAATTTCATGTAGCCTAACCAACATGAAGCATAAACTTGAATGTATGCAGGTAGTGGTTTGTTTGTTTTTGGGTTTAAAGCGATATTACATCGCAAAAAGCAAATACATTTTATATTTAATATTTAGTCATATATCTCTAGCTGCTATTAGTTACCTAAGACCCCAGGATATCCTCTGAACACTATTACACGCACGGACGTGTACCCAGGTATAACCAACGACCTTTCATGAGCCAACTGTATAACTTCCTCATGAAAAATAATTCGAGGAAATGTAGTGTTACACATGTATAATGGAATGGCGTAAATTGTAAGACACGACTTTTCTTGCGAATGCGCATTGCCATAGCTGCGAGTGCGCATGTCAGCTGCATATGATTAGTGAGGAAATTCATGCGACAATAGATACAAATAGGACATATACTCTGTGTGCTCTCCTATATTTGGAGGAAATAAAAGTTATTATTATTATTGTTCATCGAAGTAAATGCAATAGCGATGGAAATATATTACTTTGGTGTTGATCATGAAGTTGTATACCGGATACACTCAACCTGTGTATCCCCAGTATGTTTTTACTGCATACATGATTGTAGCTAGATGTAACTAGTTGTTTATACTTTTAGACTTGAATGAGTGTGAACTGGTTAACGGAGGCTGCCAGGATATATGCACGAACACGGAAGGATCATTTAACTGCACATGCGCAGAGGGCAGAAACCTTGAACCGGATGGGTTTTCTTGCACTGGAGGTAACTATTTATGTTTGCTTATGTTTGATTTAAGCATAGTTATTCATTCATAATGTACATATCTAGTCTTGACCAAACTACATACAAAACTCAATTTCGGTTTGCAATGGGCAATACTTGCCATCGTTTATTCAATGTAATGACGAGGTTAATTACAGGTACAAGTACAAATGTTTCCAAATTGACTGTACTAAGTACATATAGTCGAATACAAGAAACATAACCTCGGTGCAGAACGAGATACACGGGACCAGGGTAAACCCCAGAGGTAAAAAATCATTAATGATAATGTAAAAAAACCCTCTGTAAAACTGTATCCAATGTACACCAGGGATGTGTCATATATTTTACTAACAATGGAAAACTATTTTAATGTACCTCAGGGAAATTCCATATATTTTAGTAACAACATATTATCTTTCAAATGATAACATATTCGTACTCGGTTTTACGATATACTGCATGGTACTCATAACGAATCTGAATTCAATTCGATTTTAACATTTAAATCAATATGGAAACCCGTTCATAGATCTCATTCCCGAAACAATTCGAATTTGAATAGCGAAATTGTTTGCGAAACGATCTAAGCCAAGCGTAGAACTGACGACCCATCGAAACATATCACATTACTAAGCAGCACTAACAGTCATGTGATCATCTTAATATGTTGTGCCAAGTATTGTTAAGACATACGTTCTGAGCTATACTAACGTAACGCACATAACTTGAAACTATATACATAATGAAAATGGATTTAATCGAAAGCTTATTGGGAGTATCTCCATTGTTGTGATTGACCTTCCTCAAGCCAGTTGCAAACTTAAAATCCCACACTTTTACAACAAAATATGAAACTATATATTATTATATGAACATTTTAAAATTGAGGCCCGTTAGCTTTGTGACAGTCAGGTAACTCTTTGTTGAGCTCATATGTACTATCGTTATTTCTGATTTGATAATATTTTATTGCTCTAAATACATGTATATAACAATCACAATCGTTGTACAATTAGAAATTTAGCAAATGGATTGGGCCACAAGTTGTAACAACATTAGTGATTGGCCCTCCCCTCCCCATAAAATAAATTAAGAACAACATAATGTAAGTGGCGAAGTTAGTGCTGACAACATGTGCATAATGCACTTTACAAGGTTTAATATAATTAGTCTGTGAATTTTCAAAGAAATGTGCTAGTTTGCTCAATCCACTGTCCGGTTTCCCAAGAATTGCACCCCAGGACCAAGCCCAAACCCGACTGAAAAACGAGAACATATTGGAGCGTTACTAACTCAAATAGCGTAAGTATATATTAAATAAAAGTAATCAGTTAAAACGATGTGTTATTTCTATAGGTGAATCTGACAACAGAACAGTATTCCAACGTCTGGAGATTCCTAGACAGCTACTGCCAAAAGCTTGCTTTACTGTCAGCCTGGTTCGCTGTACCGATGGAGAAGACATAGATATATATCTCACCTCAACGTCAGAATGGTACACCTTGATGTCTGACGCTGATACCATGTTTACACTAGGAATAGTCTTTGTTAAAGTTAACGACTTCTCGGTGCCCGTGTCTCTCCGTGGAATTGAGGTCACTAATCTAAATGCGGGATTTCAGTTGAATTACGGTGTGCAGTATGATTCGTCTCAGGGAATGGTCATTAACAATCACTTGACCTCCGCAGATTGTCAGCCATTTGAACTTGTTGAAGCTGATTTCTTTGATTTTATCAGTGTGGACTCATTTACGAAGTCATTTCTTCTTTCGTTGTTTCCGGCACTTCCTGACTGGTTAAGCTTCGAGAAGTCAAGTACAGAAGTTCTGTCTGTACAAGATATCAAGAGTGACCTCGTGTACGGCCGGAATATGGACGATGACAACTGGTGTGCTGGCGCGCCTGTAATACATAGCCACCTGTACACCGTGTTCCGCTTTGGCACTGGATTCTCACTGAGTGTTATGGGAAGCCGTGTTGCCATTCCAAAACCGCTTAAGTCACGGAAGTTCTGTTTGATAGTTGACCTTTGCCACAGCAATGGCGGGACGGTGTTCCTGATGGTACCAGATGAGTCACGTGACCTCTTGCTTCAGCTTCCCATATTCCGCGTCCTAAAAGAAGAACAAAATCTACACATTCATCCAAGAGGAATTGGTATATCCCTTGTTAACGGTATAAATGCGGATTACCATTCCTTGTCCGTTGACCTCTGGAATGGAGATATGATGTTTCAACCGTAAGCATTATTCATGCTCTTTATATAAATGAACAATTTTAGCCTAACTAGAAATTGACTAAAAAGAAATGCATTAATGAATGATTCATTGCAAGTATTGATATTGACCAGTATAATATTACTAACGTAATTAGCCAGTGTGTTAGCCTGGACAAGTAATTAGCCAGTATGTTAGCCTGGACATGTAATTAGCCAGTATGTTAGCCTGGACATGTAATTAGCCAGTATGTTAGCCTGGACATGTAATTAACCAGTCTGTTAGCCTGGACATGTAATTAGCCAGTATGTTAGCCTGGACATGTAATTAGCCAGTCTGTTAGCCTGGACATGTAATTAGCCAGTCTGTTAGAGCCTGGACATGTAATTAGCCAGTATGTTAGCCTGGACATGTAATTAGCCAGTCTGTTAGCCTGGACATGTAATTAGCCAGTCTGTTAGCATGGACATGTAATTAGCCAGTATGTTAGCCTGGACATGTAATTATCCAGTATGTTAGCCTGGACATGTAATTAGCCAGTATGTTAGCCTGGACATGTAATTAGCCAGTATGTTAGCCTGGACATGTAATTAGCCAGTATGTTAGCCTGGACATGTAATTAGCCAGTCCTTTAGCCTGGACATGTAATTAGCCAGTCTGTTAGCCTGGACATGTAATTAGCCAGTATGTTAGCCTGGACATGTAATTAGCCAGTCTGTTAGCCTGGACATGTGCACCACGAATGCACTAATTCTAGGACGAACACTATGTTGCCACATAGCATGCTAAATATTATTTCGGGTTCAGATAATTGGCAATCATAATACATGGCATGGAAATAACACATAAAAAGCATATGCGATAATATTTATATCTAATGATTTTAAACTATTTAAAATATATATTTTTATTTGGCATTTCAACAACGGTGTTCAATTGTTTCATTAGCTCAAGGTACTATCATATTTGTCATACTTAATTGCATGTTATAATTTTCTAGGGTAATACCTCGAGTGGATTTCTGGATTGGAGGTGCACTCCTGAAATATGATGAGTATTTCACAGTTGCGGCAAATGCCGATATTTATTTAGGCGTTCCTAGTATTCAAACGGTACACCATTCTTATTTACTGTTGATTGTTAAAATATGTTCATATGAAACAGACATCTGCAAGAACTTTAATAGACATTGCAAAATATATACAATTCAACAGTCCAAGTGTACGAGTCTTCCGTTAACACTTTGCATACCGTATATTGGGTTTTACTCTACATGCTAATTGTCATATGACAAACAATAAGCTGTCATATGTGCATCATATAGAACAGAACAGAACATAACATATAGTTTATTAGATGTCACATGACAAACAATAAGCGGTCATATTTGCATCATATAGAACAGAACAGAACATATAGTTTATTAGATGTCACATGACAAACAATAAGCGGTCATATTTGCATCATATAGAACAGAACAGAACATATAGTTTATTAATTGTCACATGACAAATAATAAACGGTCATATGTGCATCATATAGAACAGAACAGAACAGAACATATAGTTCATTAGATGTCACATGACAAACAATAAGCGGTCATATTTGCATCATATAGAACAGAACAGAACATATAGTTTATTAATTGTCACATGACAAATAATAAACGGTCATATGTGCATCATATAGAACAGAACAGAACAGAACATATAGTTCATTAGATGTCACATGACAAACAATAAGCGGTCATATTTGCATCATATAGAACAGAACAGAACAGAACATATAGTTTATTAGATGTCACATGACAAACAATAAGCGGTCATATTTGCATCATATAGAACAGAACAGAACATATAGTTTATTAATTGTCACATGACAAATAATAAGCGGTCATATGTGCATCATATAGAACAGAACAGAACAGAACATATAGTTTATTAGATGTCACATGACAAACAATAAGCGGTCATATTTGCATCATATAGAACAGAACAGAACATAACATATAGTTTTAGATGTCACATGACAAACAATAAGCGGTCATATTTGCATCATATAGAACAGAACAGAACAGCACATATAGTTTATTAGTTGGCACATGACAAACAATAAGCGGTCATATTTGCATCATATAGAACAGAACATAACATATAGTTTATTAGTTGTCACATGACAAACAATAAGCGGTCATATTTGCATCATATAGAACAGAACAGAACAGAACATATAGTTTATTAGTTGGCACATGACAAACAATAAGCGGTCATATTTGCATCATATAGAACAGAACAGCACATATAGTTTATTAGTTGGCACATCACAAACAATAAGCGGTCATATTTGCATCATATAGAACAGAACAGAACAGAACATATAGTTTATTAGTTGTCACATGACAAACAATATAGCGGTCATATTTGCATCATATAGAACAGAACATATAGTTTATTAATTGTCACATGACAAACAATAAGCGGTCATATTTGCATCATATAGAACAGAACAGAACATAACATATAGTTTTAGATGTCACATGACAAACAATAAGCGGTCATATTTGCATCATATAGAACAGAACAGAACATATGGTTTATTAGTTGTCACATGACACACAATAAGCGGTCATATTTGCATCATATAGAACAGAAGATATAGTTTATTAGTTGCCACATGACAAACAATAAGCGGTCATATTTGTATCATATAGAACAGAACAGGACATATGGTTTATTAGTTGTCACATGACACACAATAAGCGGTCATATTTGCATCATATAGAACAGAAGATATAGTTTATTAGTTGCCACATGACAAACAATAATTAAGCGGTCATATTTGCATCATATAGAATAGAACATAACATATAGTTTATTAGTTGTCACATGACAAACAATAAATATTTTTCATATACATAATAGAATTAACATTTTAAAAATACATTAACCCATTTTATTCTGAATACATTTAATGGCTTTTGCAAACAACATCGATCCAGATCAGACGCAGCGTAAAGCTGATCAGGATCTATGTTGTTTGCTACACAGCCAAATATCTTAGCAAGATTATCTGAATAGCAGACAGCATAGAGCCTGATCAGACAGCATGTTCCGTGGCGGCTGATATGGCTTGTTCTTTGTAAATACTGTTTGAACGGTATCCAGAATGAGATGGGTTAACCGCAATAGACTGAAATGGATTAGAACGAAAGACAACTTATATAATAGTTCTTCTCCCTATAGCAGATTAGAGATAAGCATTACATATCTCATTATCATAAAACTACATATATACAATCGCATGCAATGACAAAATACTGGTAATCCAGGGATCGCAGGTTCGATCCCCCGTCTGACCCTAATAAAATTAATAGTCTTTCAGATGGAACGTTAAACCGAGGTCTCGTGTCGGTGCTTTACACCGTGCACGT
Source organism: Archivesica marissinica (assembly GCA_014843695.1). NCBI lineage: Eukaryota > Metazoa > Mollusca > Bivalvia > Venerida > Vesicomyidae > Archivesica > Archivesica marissinica. The sequence continues at coordinate 36,859,509 of CM026400.1, read as the reverse complement.
AAACGAACCCGAGGAGATTCTGGAATGGGTCTCTCTCTGTATCATGCACTATCGTCCAAAAATCTAAAATAACTAATCTCTTCAAGAGGCGTCGCTCATATGGGCAACCGGTAGCGACGATAAATAAACGTAAAATAAAAAGGCAAAAAATAAGTCCGTATGTATGAAATATATTTCCATTTCTGATATGTGCTCACAACCTATGACCTCGTTATTTTCTGCTTTAAATACTAGATGCTAACCTCAATGTTTCGGGAGGAATGGACGGGCCTGATTGATATTCAGCTGACGGCGTCTCCTATTCTGCGGTTCAAACTACTTGGCAAGGAGTATTCGATTTCATTCCCACTGTTGACGGCTGCGTTTAATGCTGTTATTTCAGTTGGAGGTAGATATACATTTCCCTCAATCTATCAGTTCCATTCTATTTTACCTTCAGAGTTTTAAAATGCAAACATGTAACTTTGACCACACTGGAAGTTACTACGATAGTAGCATGTGTGGGAGATACGTTGGAGGTATGTATACATTTTCCTCAATCTATCAGTGCTATTCTATTTTAGTTTTCAAATGTTTAAGCTAACAAATGTTAATGAATAAGTTAACGATATCGGACTACACTTATTGGTCGTTTTTGTTATGCCCATTATGACGGAACACACCCCCTGTGTAGCTTAGTTGGAATGTGTCGAATGTATGCAAATAGAATTATAACAGCTGAATAGTTGTGTCACTTGCGACTAGATACTAAGACTGTGTGATATATTTAGGTATCTATCACAACCCTACCATAGCTTTTATACTAGAGGACATCACGCACACCTACATTATATGAATAGTAGTATATGAAAACGAAATACGAAGGATTCCATCAAATATATATCACATATTTATTACAAAACACAAACTGAACAACTAAAATATTCCAAAATGTTTAAAACTATGTATTTATATAGTTATTGTTTTTCATGTAAAAATACACTTATCCGAAGTGTGCGTTTTCTATGTCCTCTAGTATATGAACACAATATTGTGTTTTGGCGTGGCGGTTTTTGTGTGACATTAAGAGTGGTACACACTGGGGCATTAAAATGTTATGCTCTTCAAGCTGTATGATGGTTAAGATGTCTTATATAGGAGTGTACGCACGATTGGGTAGCGTCCTCTCTCTGCATGAAGTCTAACGTAATGATTATAGGTGGGCGGGAATATAGGTTGCTGACTTGGGTATATATGATATGGATAGGAGGCTGGATACAGCGTGCGATGAACTAGCTGGGCGTTGAGAGCTGGGGTGTTTTGTAACATGATCTTAACTCTTTCAGCGCCGAATAAATGCAGAGCATGTGCAAACAACATAGATCCAGATTACGCCGCGGCTGATCAGGATCTATGTTGTTTGCTATTCGGACAGGTGATTAAGCTACACTGTCTGAAGAGCAATCAGCAAATAGCCTGATCGGACGGCATGTTCTGTTCTGTCCGATCGGGTTCTCTACTTTTTTACAAAGTTGCTGTTATGCGACATTGGCGGTGAAAGAGTTAATATGTAACTTTGACCAGACTGGAAATGACTACGCTTGTAAAATGTGATGAAGAGATGTTGATATAATAATAATAATCAGAACAAGAAAAACTATTACATATAGGACGATTGAAAACTCACTCTGCTTAATACACACTCGGATAGTGTATTGAGTGAATGTGTAAATTATAAAGTGTATAATTTTGTATTTAAATATGGACAATAAATACGAAACCCTGTCCATCATAATAGTATATACAACATCCTTGCTGGAATATTCCGAATCATATGGGAACCAATTATTGTTCCAAATTTTCAGTAGTAAATAGATTGACCTGGCCATTTCTAGTTTCCAATTCAAGTCTGTATTTCTATGCGCACACCAGTGAAAGCTTGGAAATAGTTCACTGAAAACAATTGGACAATTTCAATACCTATAATACGAATACATAGCAGTAATTCTTGTCACATAAATTCCCCATTCGTCCAATGCGGAGATTTGAGAATAGTTGGTATAATTATTTTTATCTGTGGAACCTGTTGTAATTATATTCGAGTAAAGTTATTTGTTTCGACGGCTTGTTTTTTTAACTAGATAATTGAACATAGAACCTGTGTTGATAATGTCACAATTAGCATACATATAAAATAATAATAATGTGGCATTGTATCAAATGAATGGATAATGTTTCCTGATATTTGTAAAGTACATTTACTTGTACATATATACCGAAACATATTTAAAGACATTATGATATTTTCTCATCCACATGATGTAATTATTGTTATTTGCTATATTGTGTTGAACCTGTTGTAATTATATACGAGTAAATATGTTGTTATATTTCAACGGCTTGTGTTTTGAACTAGATAAACAAACATAGAACCTTGGTTGATAAAGTTACAATTGGTATACATATAAAACATAAAAAGGTTCATGTGACATTGTATCAAATGAAAGGTTTCCTGATATTTTTATAGTATATTTGCTTAGTCTATGTACATGTAAATGATCATACCGAAACATATTTAAAGACAATATGATATTTTCTCATCCACATAGGTTCCGACCGCCAATGGTGTGGTGATGTGTCAAACCCACCGGGTGTCTTCCTGTCCACAATGCTTGAACTCAACCCATTCAAGGGCGTTCCTATACTCGAGGATTGGGTTGTTTCAAATACACGTCTGTATGCATTTGTTACAAGTGACCCACGAGATCATCCATTAGACGGCATTAATGTAGACTTAGCTGAAGATATACTGCAGCTTGGTAGTTTTCTAAACAATACCATCGCAATTGTCGATAATGCTATACACAACATTGAAATAGAATTGTCAAATGCATCTAAAGCAATAGTCACCGAACTACAAGAGAGCGTAATTGCCGTAAAAGATGTCATAGGCGTAAATATAGCGGATATATTGTCGGGAGATTTTAAAGAACTTATGATATATCTTAGCGATATTCGACAGCATTTTCTTCAAATTAGAGCTATCGTTTATACTTTCGCAGATGAAACTGAATTCATAGTGAATGAAGCTAAGGATAATTTCACAGATTTACTTCATACCCAAATCAACATTATTGAAGAAAATATACACAGCGTGATCAACACAATAACAGAAAATGCCATAACCACTGTCGGAAACTACACTGGATTCGGTTTGAAATACACTACCGATTTCAAATTATTTGGCCTGAAGTTATTAAGTATTGATATAGAAATTGTTTATTCGGAAGGAAATCTTTTTCAGTGCAGCCGATTTGATAAAATTCAGGAGCTTCTGAATGGACAGAATGCGCTTCGATTCATGGGAAGAGCATCTAAAGAATATAGAATCGGTAAATTTCTAAAATATGAAAAAGGATTTGGAATAGGTGGAGCTATTGCTATTGATTCAAATGATATTGTAGTACAGTTGCAAGCTTTCATCAGTTTTATTGGAATGGGGGCAACATGTGACGTGTTCATCAGTAGCTCTGGAATATACACATATCTGGAAGTCAATATCTGGGATATATTCCTTGTGCAACTAGATGTTTCAGCTGAGGTTGTCGATGAGTGGTACCAACTGAAATATACGGTCCATGGTCGTTTCGTCGCAAAGGCCAGGAAAAGGCGATATGATCAAACGTCCACTTCTTTAATTCATGATGGTTATTTGGATGCGTTTAAAGTTGCTAGAAAACGACGACAGGTACAAACAGTTAGTTCCTCATTTCAAGACAGTTATCTAGATGCGCTAAAAAGAGTGATAAGACTGATATCTGATGAAGCCCAAAAACGATTAACTCAGGTTCAAAATACACTTACTGCTGCACAAAATGGTTTGACTAAAGCTCAGAACTGGATTGATGAAAAACAAGCTGAAGTTAGAAAGGCAAATGTCGCATTTGATAATGCTGTACAAGTGCTTGAAGATGTTAAAGATAAACTAGAGACAGCAAAGGGGCCGCTAAAAGCAGCCATAAGGAAACTCGATGAATCACAAAGGAGAGTTGATAATTTATGTAGAATTCGATCGTGTTCCAAGGTATGTATACCTGGAATAAAATGTAAAATTTGTTGGAAAGGTGGCTGGGCTAAAATTCCGTATCCATGTTGTCGGCTTACAAACTGTATGATCAGCTTCCCCAATCCTGTTTGCGTCATTGCTAACCTAGCCTGCAGGATATTAAGAGCTCTTGCGTATGGAATTCTAGAATTAGCAAAGATATTTGTAAGAGCAGCAATGTTGGCTTTTGATATAGCGCAAGCAGTAGTAGCCGTTGCTCAATTTATTGTCGATAAATCACGCGTTGTTTTATTGATTGCTGAAGGTTTCCTAGAATTAGCCGAAATCGGACTGGAGTTTGCCAAGGTAATACTAGAAGCAGCTAAAGTCGCATTGGAAGCGGTTAAGTTTATTATAGGTGTCGCGGTTCAAGTTCTTGAATTTGTAATTGAATACGGTCTCAAAAGTATAATAGACGTACGGAATTGTGGATTCAATATTGAATTATCTACCGTTGACTTGCCCATATTTGAGGTATTTTGTGACGTCAATGCATTTAGACTCGGATGGACAACAATTAAGATTAAAATCAACTTCAATAACATATTACAAAGTTTATGGCAGGCAGCACGGGCCACAATAGGTGCACTTATGGACATTGTAGGGAGTATATTCAGTGGGCGAAAACGAAGGGATATAACATTTGAGGCTTCATCTAGAATGCATGTGTTACTGCGAAAGATTAGGGAATCAAATGGTCTGAATAATTCAGACACATACTGGAACGAAACGATTGATATTGTAAACAATATCACAGGATTGCGAGACACTGATACCGATTCAGATAACAGAATTCAATTGTACCGCGAAAAATGTAACACTATTACAGTCATACAAGATTTTATGCAGTTTGCCTTTGAATCACTAGAGGACATAGCTAACGAGTCTAAAGCTTACATGTACGAGATTGATGACGTGAAAAGCCAATTACAATCATATGGCAATAGTTCTACTGAAAATATTACTGTAGAAAGTGCAGGTATAAGTAGGGAATATGCTGCAAAAGATTACAACATGACTGATGACGATCTTGATAAGGCAATAAATGACACGAAGGCTGCAGCTATTGATGATCCTTTGCTTATCGAAATCCAAGCTGCAAGGAATATATCAATAGAAAGTGTCGATGCTGAAGCTAGATCAGTTGAATCGGTAGATTATGTAAGCTATTGGTTCGCTTCTATGAAAAACATAACAAGAGACTTTTTCAATGAAACAGAGTGTGAAGATTTTAAGGATTGTGTGTTATATTCGATTTCAAGTTTATACAGTCTTTACGAATCAGAGGTGCTTCCAAATATAACGGCTATTCAAGACTCTATACTTGACCTTGAGAATATATTGATTGAAGCTTTTCAGAATGAATCGTCGTCAATTGTAGACACATCAATCGCAATGGAATATGTTCTCACACAAATCAACCGCCTTGTAGATATGAATTTGTTTTGTTCCGAACCTCCACAGTTTTTGAAACAGTTGCAGAACCAGACTGTTCTGACCGGAAGTGATGTTATATTTTATTGTCATGTGAGTGCTGATCCGGAACCGAATTTCTTTTGGGTAAGAAACGACGATGTGATTTCAGGAGAACATTCAAACATGCTTGTTATAGCAAATGTTTCGGAGGCTGACACAGTTGATAAATACAACTGTATCGCTGGAAATGTGGTAGCGAATGTAACGTCAACATATGCGTATATTACTGTTGTCTCAGCGGGTAAGTCATAGAGGATATTTATGATTATTAGTATAAGATAGGATTTTATTCCATCCAGTGATACCATCGAAATATGTATTTCCACGAGTGGCATTAATATTCTTTTTTTCCAATGATTTTGGCTGATATAATATTAATTTTGTTTTCAAATTTTATTCAATTTAACTGCCCTGTCGGAGCTTCATTGTACTACAATACACAACCGCACAGCCACTTCTGTTACTGTAAAAGTCCGTAATAAGAAATAAGTACGGTATAATATTCAAGTTAGTTTCTGTTTGCTGTCAGAATTAAAAACTACAGACAAACAAATTCATTAGAATATATTACTTTACTGTTCGTGATTATCAGAAAATAGCTAAAATATAAAAGTACATCCAACCGCGGAGGAATACAGTGACAGATAAAATGCCATATTTCACTGTTTCAAATCTACCATTCATTAGAAAGCATACAGGAACTATTTATATACTACCGATACAGTGCAGACTCGGTTATTAATCAAGATGGTGCCGTCATACTGTATTAAGCAAACTGCAACCACAGAAATCTAAAATCAGATATTTTACTGAATGTCTATGGAATTCATATTTATTGATATTTATAATTATATCGAATGTGACTCGTTATATTATTCAACATAATATGATTGTAGTGACCAAATAGTGATGAATTTGTATGGTAACTTTAATTAAACAGATGTCTTCTTCAGTTTAACTGCAATACAAATGTCAAATTATAACGTTCACAGAATCATACATTCATATGCCGGTATATGAATAATGTCTCGTGTGTGTACAGTAAAAATGTGACAGTGGTCACGTCACCTCTATGAAGCTTCACACTACGTCTGTGTTAAGCGGAAACTTGCTGTGCTTCCCTTGAATGGCTGTTTAACACTGTTTTCACTGTACAATGTTCTCGACTTTCTGTTTAACAGATGACGAATTCGAAAATTAACAACCAATGCAAAGAATCATATGCATAAATAATGTATATGTACATGTTTCTGTATTTTCTGTGTAGATGATGACGAATGTGAAGCAGATAATGGTAACTGCACACAGTTATGTAACAATACCATCGGGTCATATGTGTGTACGTGCTACAACGGATATGGAATTGAGGAGGATGGGGTTTCTTGTTCCGGTATTTACATAATTGACATACTTACATATTCATGTTTCTTCATTAACCCACGACGTAGAAAAGAAGGCTACGTCTGTCTGTCTGTCTGTCTGTCTGTCTGTCTGTCTGTCTGTCTGTCTGTCTGTCTCTCTGTCTCTTTGTCTGTCTGTCTGTATGTCTGTCTGTCTCTGTTTGTCTGTCTCTCTGTCTGTCTGTCTGTCTGTATGTATGTCTGTCTGTCTGTCCTACCAAGCCAGGATAGGGTTGTCTGTGGTAGGATATGCCTGTTTAACCATACGGAAATACAGCTAAGCGTGCACAATGATGTCATTCTTGGGCTACTTTCAGGCTATCTATATTTAGGATGTTTAGAAGAACAAAACAATTGCATATTTCCTATGACATCCACTATTGCACAATAAATTTACAACAGTCTATACGATATACTGTCATACTGTAAAACATGTATCATAAGAACGGAATCGAAAACAGGTATATCTTTAAAGATTGCAAATACATTCGATTGGAATCATGCTAGCGCAGTGGTAGTGCGTTCGCTTTAGATGGGAACAGCCCGCGTTCGCGTCCAGCTGGAGCCGTTACGATTGTGCCCTAAGGCAGGGCATTTAAATTCCATATCCCTCTTCTCTTTCCCTAGTGGCGATGGATTCCATCAGGAATGAGCTCTCGATAGTTGTAAGAACTTGTTTATGCAATCGAGCTAAAAGAAAAGAAACTATTTCATATCAACTAAAAAATTAATAAATATAATATTATGCAATTCATCGTTATGCACAGTGTATACTTATTATTGTAAATACAGTCAAATCTGCATAAGCAACCAGCCAAGGGAATCCCAGAAAGTGGCTGCTTAGCACAGGTAGCTGCTTAATAGAGGGCACATTCATAACAACGTAACATATTGGGAATATGGACACAGGTTTAACTCTAATTAATATGACATTTCTAGACGTTAATGAATGTGAAGAGGACAATGGTGGCTGCCATCAGCTGTGTCATAACTACATTGGTACATTCAACTGCAGCTGTCAATCTGGGTTCACCCTACAAGCTGACCAGCACAACTGCACAGGTAGGTTTGCATAGGTCATTCTCAATGTAATGCACATGCGCAGTCATATTTCCGGACATTGTCATGATTGCACCGCAGGTTGACCTGAGCCTCACGATAAGACAATCACATATAATAGGTCATATCATGGTATGATTAGGTCCCAAAGGTTTTAGCAACTCGTCCAAATGTCACAAGCAGTTGTATTTTATCTAGTTCTAGCTTAGCTGTAATAACACTAGGGTTCCAAAGTGATTGTTTGATGACCCGGTTGTATCATGACGTCACCGAGGTAATTAGTCGAATTGTTTCAGTTATATCTCCGGTTTGGCGAGACCTGTGGCCGAGCAGTTATGATCGCTTCAAATCACGGATGCATGCTTGACTCGTTTTGTGTTCTTTTTAAATTAATTTATTTGTTCCAATTGTAATTCCAAACCCAATAACAAATACAAATTTTTGAACATTCGAAAATGAACCTCATAAAGAAGGCAGACTTATCGCAGAGCGACCGCCATGTAATGGATGGCCGCCGTTTAACCGAAAGATGGGTGCCGAATGAGAACCATTAGTCAGTTACTGCCCCTGAATACTCATAATAATATATTGGTCCTCTTAATTGGTTTCCTCTGTTTTTATCATCGTTTCCTTAGCACCACATATTTTCCATTCTCATCCGTATTCTTGTTTTATAATTATGAAACTATGAAATCTCGACATATATCCTTTAGCATGTCCAATGGATACCTAACAGTAAAAACAAAGAATTCCAACTAAAAGGACCAATATACATTTAGGGATACATCTGACTTTATCCATCAAGGGAGGTAATAGAAAAACCAGTAATGTCTCTCATTATTTTAAGTGAGGATATCTATACTGCTAGCTGGCGGAATGTCGGTAGTTCTACCCGTGTCCGAGTATGCAATACTGCTCAGATGGGCACCAGGGACCTTCTTCCACCAAATACAGTTGTTGGATCTCCATATAACTTAAGCTTTGGTGCATTATTATACTGAAAAGATATAGTTTGCTCTTTCATTTGGGAAAATAGCTTCCCAACCAAATGTCCTGTACTAGTCTGAAGATTATATATTCTTTCTACACGTAGAAACATGGCAACTAGATAGTATACGTGGATATACGAGACCAGGAGTGTGTTGATCTATTTACAGAACAGAACATGTTTTATTGCAAAATCGTCAATCACTTTATATTTGGCAATGCAATGTACATACATATTATACACAATATTACATTAATAATATTAATATGGTAGATGTATTAACATTATATTAGCTCACTGGAGTTAGCTCATGTGAGCTCATGTAAGGTATTGCTACCACAACGTGTTTGTCCGTCGTCCCTGAACATTTCTTTCAATCGTCTTGAGTAATCATTGGGTCTATAGCCACCATTTATGGTCATGATACTTAGGTGGGGGATTACATAATTGTTAAATTCACGCCATTACGTAATTAAGATGGCCGCTGTCTAAAATCCAACATCACAGTCAATAGTTCAACCTATTATGAGTGATTTCAAACGTTTTCTTCTCACGAACTCAAGAAACTATACTTGTTTGATCCTTGGGTGAAGCCTTTTCAAAGATGTTAACATAATGTTTTCCTGAAATCCAAGGCCACCATCTAAAAATAGCTCAAATTCCTTTACAAATAAACTTCTCATGAACCACCAGCCGGATTATGACGATTCTTGGTAGAACTGATGGACGTACAATACATTTTCAAAGTTGTTCAAATGATGACCCTGAGACCAAAATTAGGTGTCGCACGGGAGGTCAAATTGAGGTCATATTTTATATTTGAGCAAATATTGTGATGTCATTTATCAAATCTAAGGTATCGACGAAGCGATCGCTCTGATTTTTGTTGGATTATCACAATCAAATGATTTTGTCTCATCCAAGATGATTGCCGAAAGGTCAAAATATGGTTCTTTTAATATTGATATCAAAATACGTCTTTATCCAAACCACTTAGCCAATGTTGACAAATTTCAAAATTATAGTCCATTGGTGTAGCCTTTTCAGATTTGTTAAAATGGAGATTGTCGCGAATAACATCTCACGAACAACCGCTCCGATATTGACAATACTTCGTAGGAATTATCTATGCACAATGCTCTTTCAAAGTTGTAAAAATTATTACCCCATGCTTAATCAGGCGAGCGATACAGGGTAATCATGACTCTCTTGTTATATTTATGCTGGTGTATCTAATTTAAAAGTGGTCTTGTGTCGGTGCTTTACACCATGCACGTAAAAGAACCAGAGGAGACTCTGGAATTGATCTCTGTCTGTATCATTGCATAATACTCCAAATATCTAGAATGAATAATCTCTCCAGGAGACGTCGCTCATATGGGTAACCGGTAGCGACGATAAATAAACATAAAACACCCTATTTTAAAAGCAAGTTTCAGTTAATGTGCAAATATAGCACGAAAGCACTCAGTGATAACAATAGGAGGTAAAAAGGTCAATTATTTATGTTCCATTTCTGTGCCAGATATCAATGAATGCATACAAGACAATGGTGGATGCAAACAACATTGCAACAATGCAGACGGAACATTCAATTGTAGCTGCGACGATGGCTATATGCTCCAAGAGGATATCATCTCGTGTGTTGATGTTAATGAATGTAACACAGCCAATGGTGGATGCGAACATACATGCACAAACGGAAACGGTTCATTCCAGTGTAGCTGCAAAGATGGATACACGCTCCAAGATGATGAAGTATCTTGTATGGATATTAATGAATGTAGCACTGACAATGCTGGATGCGATCATACATGTACAAACGGAAACGGTTCATTCCAATGTACCTGCAAAGATGGATACACGCTCCAAGATGATGAAATATCTTGTGTGGATATTAATGAATGTAACACTGACAATGCTGGATGCGATCATACATGCACAAACGGAAACGGTTCATTCCAGTGTAGCTGCAAAGATGGATACACGCTCCAAGATGATGAAGTATCTTGTGTGGATATTAATGAATGTAACACTGACAATGGTGGATGTAACCACACATGCACAAACGGAAATGGCTCATTCCAGTGTAGCTGTAGAGATGGATACACGCTCAAAGATGATGAAGTATCTTGTGTCGATATTAATGAATGTAACACTGGCAATGGAGGATGCAATCACACATGCACAAACGGAAACGGTTCATTCCAGTGTAGCTGCAATGATGGATACACGCTCCAAGATGATGAAGTATCTTGTGTGGACATTAATGAATGTAGCACTGACAATGCTGGATGCGATCATACATGCACAAACGGAAACGGTTCATTCCAGTGTAGCTGCAAAGATGGATATACGCTCCAAGATGATGACATATCGTGTGTGGATAATAACGAATGTAGCACTGACAATGCTGGATGCGATCATACATGCACAAACGGAAACGGTTCATTCCAGTGTAGCTGCAAAGATGGATATACGCTCCAAGATGATGAAATATCTTGTGTGGATATTAATGAATGTAGCACTGACAATGCTGGATGCGATCATACATGCACAAACGGAAACGGTTCATTCCAGTGTAGCTGCAAAGATGGATACACGCTCCAAGATGATGAAATATCTTGTGTGGATATTAATGAATGTAGCACTGACAATGCTGGATGCGATCATACATGTACAAACGGAAACGGTTCATTCCAATGTACCTGCAAAGATGGATACACGCTCCAAGATGATGAAATATCTTGTGTGGATATTAATGAATGTAACACTGACAATGCTGGATGCGATCATACATGCACAAACGGAAACGGTTCATTCCAGTGTAGCTGCAAAGATGGATACACGCTCCAAGATGATGAAGTATCTTGTGTGGATATTAATGAATGTAACACTGACAATGGTGGATGCAATCACACATGCACAAACGGAAACGGTTCATTCCAGTGTAGCTGCAATGATGGATACACGCTCCAAGATGATGAAGTATCTTGTGTGGATATTAATGAATGTAGCACTGACAATGCTGGATGCGATCATACATGCACAAACGGAAACGGTTCATTCCAGTGTAGCTGCAAAGATGGATATACGCTCCAAGATGATGACGTATCGTGTGTGGATAATAACGAATGTAGCACTGACAATGCTGGATGCGATCATACATGCACAAACGGAACGTTCATTCCAGTGTAGCTGCAAAGATGGATATACGCTCCAAGATGATGAATATCTTGTGTGGATATTAATGAATGTAGCACTGACAATGCTGGATGCGATCATACATGCACAAACGGAAACGGTTCATTCCAGTGTAGCTGCAAAGATGGATACACGCTCCAAGATGATGAAGTATCTTGTGTGGATATTAATGAATGTAGCACTGACAATGCTGGATGCGATCATACATGCACAAACGGAAACGGTTCATTCCAGTGTACCTGCAAAGATGGATACACGCTCCAAGATGATGAAGTATCTTGTGTGGATATTAATGAATGTAGCACTGACAATGCTGGATGCGATCATACATGCACAAACGGAAACGGTTCATTCCAGTGTAGCTGCAAAGATGGATACACGCTCCAAGATGATGAAGTATCTTGTGTGGATATTAATGAATGTAGCACTGACAATGCAGGATGCGATCATACATGCACAAACGGAAACGGTTCATTCCAGTGTAGCTGCAAAGATGGATACACGCTCCAAGATGATGAGTATCTTGTGGATATTAATGAATGTAACACTGACAATGGTGGATGCAACCACACATGCACAAACGGAAATGGCTCATTCCAGTGTAGCTGTAGAGATGGATACACCTCAAGATGATGAGTATCTTGTGTGGATATTAAGAATGTCACTGACAATGCAGGATGCGATCATACATGCACAAACGGAAACGGTTCATTCCATGTAGCTGCAAAGATGGATACAGCTCCAAGATGATGAAGTATCTTGTGTGGATATTAATGAATGTAGCACTGACAATGCAGGATGCGATCATACATGCACAAACGGAAACGGTTCATTCCAGTGTAGCTGCAAAGATGGATACACGCTCCAAGATGATGAAGTATCTTGTGTGGATATTAATGAATGTAGCACTGACAATGCTGGATGCGATCATACATGCACAAACGGAAACGGTTCATTCCAGTGTAGCTGTAGAGATGGATACACGCTCCAAGATGATGAAGTATCTTGTGTGGATATTAATGAATGTAGCACTGACAATGCAGGATGCGATCATACATGCACAAACGGAAACGGTTCATTCCAGTGTAGCTGCAAAGATGGATACACGCTCCAAGATGATGAAGTATCTTGTGTGGATATTAATGAATGTACACTGACAATGCAGGATGCGATCATACATGCACAAACGGAAACGGTTCATTCCAGTGTAGCTGCAAAGATGGATACACGCTCCAAGATGATGAAGTATCTTGTGTGGATATTAATGAATGTAGCACTGACAATGCTGGATGCGATCATACATGCACAAACGGAAATGGTTCATTCCAGTGTAGCTGTAGAGATGGATACACGCTCCAAGATGATGAAGTATCTTGTGTGGATATTAATGAATGTAGCACTGACAATGCAGGATGCGATCATACATGCACAAACGGAAACGGTTCATTCCAGTGTAGCTGCAAAGATGGATACACGCTCCAAGATGATGAAGTATCTTGTGTGGATATTAATGAATGTAGCACTGACAATGCAGGATGCGATCATACATGTACAAACGGAAACGGTTCATTCCAGTGTAGCTGTAGAGATGGATACACGCTCCAAGATGATGAAGTATCTTGTGTGGATATTAATGAATGTAGCACTGACAATGCAGGATGCGATCATACATGCACAAACGGAAACGGTTCATTCCAGTGTAGCTGCAAAGATGGATACACGCTCCAAGATGATGAAGTATCTTGTGTAGATATTAATGAATGTAGCACTGACAATGCAGGATGCGATCATACATGCACAAACGGAAACGGTTCATTCCAGTGTAGCTGCAAAGATGGATACACGCTCCAAGATGATGAAGTATCTTGTGTGGATATTAATGAATGTAGCACTGACAATGCAGGATGCGATCATACATGCACAAACGGAAACGGTTCATTCCAGTGTAGCTGCAAAGTGGATACACGCTCCAAGATGATGAGTATCTTGTGGATATTAAGAATGTACACTGACAATGAGGATGCGATCAACATGCACAAACGGAAACGGTTCATTCCATGTAGCTGCAAAGATGGATACACGCTCCAAGATGATGGAGTATCTTGTGTGATATTAATGAATGTAACACGGACAATGAGGATGCGATCATACATGCACAAACGGAAAGGTTCATTCCATGTAGCTGCAAAGATGGATACACGCTCCAAGATGATGGAGTATCTTGTGTGGATATTAATGAATGTAGCACTGACAATGCAGGATGCGATCATACATGCACAAACGGAAACGGTTCATTCCAGTGTAGCTGCAAAGATGGATACACGCTCCAAGATGATGAAGTATCTTGTGTGGATATTAATGAATGTAGCACTGACAATGCTGGATGCGATCATACATGCACAAACGGAAACGGTTCATTCCAGTGTAGCTGCAAAGATGGATACACGCTCCAAGATGATGAAGTATCTTGTGTGGATATTAATGAATGTAGCACTGACAATGCAGGATGCGATCATACATGCACAAACGGAAACGGTTCATTCCAGTGTAGCTGCAAAGATGGATACACGCTCCAAGATGATGAAGTATCTTGTGTGGATATTAATGAATGTAGCACTGACAATGCAGGATGCGATCATACATGCACAAACGGAAACGGTTCATTCCAGTGTACCTGCAAAGATGGATACACGCTCCAAGATGATGATGTATCTTGTGTGGATATTAATGAATGTAGCACTGACAATGCAGGATGCGATCATACATGCACAAACGGAAACGGTTCATTCCAGTGTAGCTGCAAAGATGGATACACGCTCCAAGATGATGAAGTATCTTGTGTGGATATTAATGAATGTAACACTGACAATGGTGGATGCAATCACACATGCACAAACGGAAACGGTTCATTCCAGTGTAGCTGTAGAGATGGATACACGCTCCAAGATGATGAAGTATCTTGTGTGATATTAATGAATGTAGCACTGACAATGCAGGATGCGATCATACATGCACAAACGGAAACGGTTCATTCCAGTGTAGCTGCAAAGATGGATACACGCTCCAAGATGATGAAGTATCTTGTGTGGATATTAATGAATGTAGCACTGACAATGCAGGATGCGATCATACATGCACAAACGGAAACGGTTCATTCCAGTGTAGCTGCAAAGATGGATACACGCTCCAAGATGATGAAGTATCTTGTGTGGATATTAATGAATGTAGCACTGACAATGCTGGATGCGATCATACATGCACAAACGGAAATGGTTCATTCCAGTGTAGCTGTAGAGATGGATACACGCTCCAAGATGATGAAGTATCTTGTGTGGATATTAATGAATGTAGCACTGACAATGCAGGATGCGATCATACATGCACAAACGGAAACGGTTCATTCCAGTGTACCTGCAAAGATGGATACACGCTCCAAGATGATGAAGTATCTTGTGTGGATATTAATGAATGTAGCACTGACAATGCAGGATGCGATCATACATGCACAAACGGAAATGGTTCATATCAGTGTAGCTGTAGAGATGGATACACGCTCCAAGATGATGAAGTATCTTGTGTGGATATTAATGAATGTAGCACTGACAATGCAGGATGCGATCATACATGCACAAACGGAAACGGTTCATTCCAATGTACCTGCAACGATGGATACACGCTCCAAGATGATGAAGTATCTTGTGTGGATATTAATGAATGTAGCACTGACAATGCAGGATGCGATCATACATGCACAAACGGAAACGGTTCATTCCAGTGTAGCTGCAAAGATGGATACACGCTCCAAGATGATGAAGTATCTTGTGTGGATATTAATGAATGTAGCACTGACAATGCAGGATGCGATCATACATGTACAAACAGAAACGGTTCATTCCAGTGTACCTGCAAAGATGGATACACACTCCAAGATGATGGAGTATCTTGTGCTGATATTAATGAATGTAGCACTGAAAATGGTGGATGCAAACACACATGCACAAACGGAAATGGCTCATACCAGTGTAGCTGCAAAGATGGATACACATTCCAAGATGATGGAGTATCTTGTGTGGATATTAACGAATGTGACACTGACAATGCAGGATGCGATCATACATGCACAAACGGAAACGGTTCATTCCACTGTAGCTGCAAAGATGGATACACGCTCCAAGATGATGGAGTATCTTGTGTAGATATTAATGAATGTAACACGGACAATGCAGGATGCGATCATACATGCACAAACGGAAACGGTTCATTCCACTGTAGCTGCAAAGATGGATACACGCTCCAAGATGATGGAGTATCTTGTGTGGATATTAATGAATGTAGCACTGACAATGCAGGATGCGATCATACATGCACAAACGGAAACGGTTCATTCCAGTGCAGCTGCAACGATGGATACACGCTCCAAGATGATGAAGTATCTTGTGTGGATATTAATGAATGTAGCACTGACAATGCTGGATGCGATCATACATGCACAAACGGAAATGGTTCATTCCAGTGTAGCTGCAAAGATGGATACACGCTCCAGGATGATGAAGTATCTTGTGTGGATATTAATGAATGTAGCACTGACAATGGTGGATGCGATCATACATGCACAAACGGAAACGGTTCATTCCAGTGTAGCTGCAAAGATGGATACACGCTCCAAGATGATGAAGTATCTTGTGTGGATATTAATGAATGTAGCACTCACAATGCAGGATGCGATCATACATGCACAAACGGAAACGGTTCATTCCAATGTACCTGCAAAGATGGATACACGCTCCAAGATGATGATGTATCTTGTGTGGTTATTAATGAATGTAACACCGACAATGGAAGATGCGATCATACATGTACAAACGGAAATGGTTCAATCCAGTGTAGCTGTAGAGTCGGATACAAGCTCCAAGATGATGGAATATCTTGTGTGGATATTAATGAATGTAACACTGACAATGGTGGATGCAAACACACATGCACAAACGGAAACGGTTCATTCCAGTGTAGCTGTAGAGTCGGATACAAGCTCGCAGATGATGCCGTTTCATGTGGTGATATTAATGAATGTGACTCCAGAAATGGAGACTGTGATAACATATGTATAAATGAAGAAGGATCATTCCGGTGTAGATGTAGCATTGGATACACCCTCCAAGATGACCGTATGAAGTGTGTTGATGACAATGAATGTAACACGGACAATGGAGGTTGCGGCCATACATGCACCAATGAGGATGGGTCATATAAGTGTAGTTGTAGCGATGGATACACCCTCCAAGATGACCGTATGAAGTGTGTTGACGACAATGAATGTAACACGGACAATGGAGATTGCGGTCACACATGCACCAATGAGGATGGGTCATATAAGTGTAGTTGTAACGATGGATACACCCTCCAAGATGACCGTATGAAGTGTGTTGACGACAATGAATGTAACACAGACAATGGAGGTTGCGGCCATACTTGCACCAATGAGGATGGGTCATATAAGTGTAGTTGTAACGATGGATACACCCTCCAAGATGACCGTATGAAGTGTGTTGATAACAATGAATGTAACACGGACAATGGAGGTTGCGGCCATACTTGCACAAATGAGGATGGGTCATATAAGTGTAGTTGTAAAGATGGATACCTTCTAGACACTGATAGTGTTTCGTGCACTGATATTGACGAATGCGTATCCGATGGTGCTGGATGCGAGCACATTTGTTTGAATTTTATTGGAAACTTCTCCTGCATCTGTAATGCTGGACATGTGCTGGAAGTGGACAATGTGTCTTGCTCAGGTATGTTGCGCTTGTCATGTTTTTATGGTGTTCAGTATAAAATTATAATCTAACATTTTATTTTGAGTCGGAATGAATACACTTTGCATAACTGAATCTCTGAAATGTTGAACATATTATTATATTTAAATTATTCTGTAAATATGAATATATTAATAAATATTCGTAAATAAAAAATAGGTATATTAAAAATTTCCTTTTCAAAATAATCTCTTTCACCAGCATTATTTTTTGTTTTCACAGTACAGCATATTATTTACCGATACGATACAATCCTGTTTCTTCTTATATATACACCTATGCTTTCCTTTCTATTTCGTCGTAGAATTGAAACAACACATGGTTTCATCCTCTGTAAAACTAGATGTCCCGCTACCCAACCTGGCGTACTATGCTGCATACAAGAAAATAGTGGATGATGTCAGACAAATGGTACTCTATTCTTTGCCCAATAGTGTCTAGAACCCATTCATTAACCTGTGAATAATTGTACTGTGCGTTTGTCCATCTTACTTTGCAACTAATATTCTATATAAGGCAAACATATGGGATTGAAGTTTCTATATGCAAACATATGGGGTTGAAATTTCTATATGCAAACATATGGGGTTGAAGTTTTTATATGCAAACATATGTGGTTGAAGTTTCTAGCGGCAACATATGGGGTTGAAGTTTCTATATGCAAACATATGGGATTGTAGTTTCTATATGCAAACATATGGGATTGTAGTTTCTATATATGCAAAGATATAGGGTTGAAGTTTCTATATGCAAACATATGGGATTGAAGTTTCTATATGCAAACATATGGGATTGAAGTTTCTATATGCAAACATATGGGATTGAAGTTTCTATATGCAAACATATGGGATTGAAGTTTCTATATGCAAACATATGGGATTGAAGTTTCTATATGCAAACATATGGTGTTAACGTTTCTATATGCAAACATATGTGGTTAACGTTTCTATATGCAAATATATGGCACTGAAGTGTCTATATGCAAAGACATGTGCAATTGATCTTTTGTTTTTTTATAATTACAGAAATATTATAATAATTATACGAAACTAGATACTCTCTTATAAGTATAACGTATTGATTTTTTTAAAAACTTTATATTTATTTTACAACGATTGCGAAGCAAGTGTTTTTTTAACAACTTATATTAATCACTCTCGTTCGCGCGGATGAAAGCGTAAATGTTATTGTTATTGAAATAAATAATATATGGAACATGTTAAATTATACACAACTATGTACCATAATAAATAGAAATTTATTAGAAAACAAACCATTAACATAATGATAGATAGAGATAGCTTTCTTCAGTTATAGAGGGTGGCCTAATTAATTCTGATTATGATTGTATTTAGCGTGTTGATTGTATTTGGTATGGAACTCTGGAAAGTAGCCACTATTATATACTGGAATTGTATTGTATGGCTATGGTATTGTGTGTCCATATAGTTTTCCTGGTAAATTCTGTAATTTAATTTTTCAGTTGGAGAGGCATATCATGAAATACACAGACGCACAGATAACTGTGTTTGTGAATCGGATCAGGTAAAATTATATGCGTGTAACACAGTAATGAATGATAAATTAGAAAGGGCTGTTGCTAATGTTTTCAAAACGCGTAGCCCAATCCTATTGCACTTTGAAAAATAGCATGTACATTCTACATCCGTTATGTCAAAGTCGGTTGTGTCGAATTCTCCGGTTATCTCAAATTCGGAATCAAAGTCCCGTTTCAGACCATATTGCTACCATATTTGTTATAACTGTATCTGTTTATATCGAATTTCGTTACGTCAATATTCGGTTATGTCGAAGTATTTTGTTCGGTCCGACGGAATTCGACATAACGGATGTAGACTGTATATGGATCTGATCAGGTTTTATGTTAAGAATATGACATTAATGTTATTGTGATATGTAGTTGTAAATTGTATGCCTCATTGTGAAAAAGTTGCAATAAAATCTGATTAAATTAACAATAACTTATTTTTATTAACTAATTTCGTTACCAGCCTGTGAATTGGGATATACATCTGGAATAATATATATTAAACTACATTTCTCCTCCAGGAACGGTAGCATCATTGCTGACTACACAGTCATCTACGATGACGAGGGAAACAAGACCGAGACGGCAGATGCAATAGTTCAGTCAATCGCGGAGTTATCTGTTGGTGAAAACTTAGAGTATAATGGAAAGCTTGTACATACCACATCAAGTAATGGCATTAGTTTATCTTCTTAAGATAGCTGGTTATTATTCAATCACAAATGCAAAATCAGTAAATAGAGTGGCGAGTGAATATATATTTCGGTGATCACGGGCCTCATGTACATTTATATTTACATGTTTTCTTTTTATTTTATGACTTCCAATGATTTTGACTAATATAATATTTCTTCTCAAAGTTTATTCATTTTAACTGCCCTCTCGGGGAGCCTCATTGCACTGCAATGCACAACTGCACAGCCACTTCTGTTAGTGTGAACGTCCGTAATAAGAAATAGTTCTGGTATAATTTTCAAGTTAGTATATGTTTGCTGTCAATATTAAAACAACAGAAAAAACAAATTCATTAAAATATATTACTTTATAATTATATTATTATTCAATCGCCAATGGAAAATCACTAAATAGAGGATAGTTGCGTTTATTAGTGTAAGATGGGATGTTATTCGAGTGATCACGAGATTACACATAGACTAGAGTAGACTTACACTAATAAACACAAATCTTCTTTTTTATGATTTCAAAAGATTTTGGCTAATATAATATTTGTTTTTCAAACATTTTCATTTTAACTGCCCTGTCGGGAGCCTCATTACACTACAGTACACAACAGCACAACCACGTCTGTTAGCGTGAACTTCCGTAATAACAAATAGTTCCGGTACAATTTTCAAGGTACTTTGCTGTCAAAATTAAAACTACAGACAAACAAATTCATTAGAATATATTACTTAATAATTAACTGTGCATAATTGTCAGAAAAAACTAACATATCGAAACTCGAAACTGAGGCAGAGAAAATGCCATCTTTCACTGTTTCAAAGCAATGGAAGATTGAGTTTTCTTTCACTGAGAAAACTCTTATCATTCATTGGAAAACACAAACGAAACTAGCTTTTTTAACATATCTTCTGGGTAATAGTTAATTATTGTTCCATCATCCATGCGAAATCTCGTAATATATATATTTACATCTGACATTAGAAACAGTTCCACAGTTCATACGCAATTTACCTCCTATTTAAATCAAGTTGGGATCTCTCGCTGCCTACGGATCTGTAGTCCAGTGGTAACACGCTGGACCGGTAATCCAGGGATCGCAGGTTCGATCCCCCGTCTGACCATAATAAAATTAAGTCTTTCAGATGGGACGTTAATCCGAGGTCTGATGTCGGTGCTTTACACCGTGCACGTAAAAGAACCAGAGGAGACTCTGGAATGGGTCTCTGTCTGTATCATGCACTATCCTCCAAAAATCTAAAATTACTAATATCTTCAGGAGGCGTCGCTCATATGGGCAACCGGTAGCGACGATAAATAAACGTAAAACACACACTCGTTGCCTACATCTTCCACCGTGCTGCTAGTAACTGATTAGTCTGCATGAAGAGGGTAGGATGTGTACAATAGATGGGAAGTCAGTGACATTATGTATTGTAAAGAATATAATGAGCGATATCTCCCATCTTGAATTCTAGAAAAATAGCCGCGAATGTCATAAATTCCACTAGAACGAACTCGTATCAACAGCGACATGTTAAAAGGAAAGCTTCACGAATACCAAGGCAAATAATACAGAACGAATATAACCTGGTTTACATACCTAAATAAGTAAAGTAGAGGTATTTTGGAGAAATAATAAAGAAAATACGCCAGCAAGTGCGCGGAAAATGACGTCACACAGCTTATTCATAGCTACGCTATGAAACTACAAACACGCTATGAAACTACCGACAATTAAAAAGAATGATCACAACAGACGTCACATGATTATATTTAGCTTCACTGTACGTGGTCGTTTGCTAAAATAGTCACAATTACTAAGTAGTTCTCTTATTTCAGTGTTACCAGACAATGTGAGCGATCCGTGCGACATTCGTGAACTGTTACTGGCGCCGTGTGCAGAAGGTTTTTACTGCAACGTTGATACCGATGGACCCCAGTGTCGGTAAAGGGAAACTTATTAATAATTTGTTCATTTCCATTTAACATAATATACGTATTAATAACTCGTCATTTGTTCATGTTCATTTAATATAATATATGTATTAATAACTCGTCATTTGCTCATGTTCATTTAACCTAATATATGTATTAATAACTCGTCATTTGCTCATGTTAATTTAACATAATATACGTATTAATAACTCGTCATTTGTTCATGTTCATTTAATATAATATAGTATTAATAACTCGTCATTTGCTCATGTTCATTTAACCTAATATATGTATTAATAACTCGTCATTTGCTCATGTTCATTTAACATAATATATGTATTAATAACTCGTCATTTGCTCATGTTCATTTAACATAATATATGTATTAATAATTCGATGGAGATACCCATCACTTGAGTCCAGTTTGCAAATGACCCTTAGTTCGCACACAGCTCTAGCCGTTACGATTGTGCTCTTAGACAAGGCATTTAAATTCCCCGTTGCCGCTTCTCGTGTAACATAATGGGGTTATATGTTGATTATGTTAATTAATTACCTCCATAATTAGTTGTATAGCATGATACATATTCATGAGTATTGGTCCATTTATAATAATGCTGTATACGATCGTTATACAAGGCAATTATACATGGAACTGTACTAACTGTTTATGTTGGCAGAGAAGCAAGTACATTTGGCAGATAAACAAGTATACTTGGCGTGGACATCCCTTACATGTATGCCTGATCAGCATATTAAAGGTTTTCCCACAAATGTGTGCTATTACATCAGAAATGTACGCTGATGTTTTAAGTTTAAACAGTACACTTTCAAAATATTAACATGTTATTTTCCGTACAAGCATGTGTTTGCACCAAAACAATATATCCGAATTGATATATTGAATGGCAGTTATGCCAAACATGTTTACTGGAACATCTGTAGCTTGACATTTTATGGAATACATGTCCAAGCTTGCTTCTCTATAAAAGATGAGATACATTTAGATTAGTGGGAGACGAACTGGGATTATTGAAAGCGCCATATGGTGCTTGGGCACACCGTAGACATTTATTTAAATAAACACTTATAACTTGGACTTGTTTTGGAACTTATACGATTACCGTATGTACACTCTCTCCCTTCTCACGATGTATGTCATCAGGAATGAGGTCTCGAGAGTGATTAATATATGTTGTAGGAACTTGTTTCACAATCGAGCTAAAATAAATTTGTATAAACTAAATGTAATTTTGTTGCGTCGGTTTAGATACGGTTATATCATACCACCAATTCAAATATTGTATTGCCATAAATAAAATGCGTGTTGTATTGTCACACTACGCGTGACACAGTGGGCTCTTTCAATCGTAATGGTTGAAGTCACAATAACCAATCACAAATATCAAGTCCCGTTGTGGTTATCGTTTTATTATACAATTGTAGTCCAGGTTATATTATATTATATTAAAATAGTTAATTTCTACATTAAAAACATCATCAAATTATGGTCTGCTTGATTACAAAAACTACTTTCTAGGGCACAGCGACCAGGAACCAATTCCGTCAGTGGGGCCACACGTTAAGTGCCCGCGCAGATTCTGTGATGCAGTCCGACTACGTTACCTATGCTAATTGGACTTGACAGACATTAGTCCCCCACCACCGGTGTCCACATCAAGTGATAAGTGCCCGGTGTTATAAGGTTGCAAAACAACATATCAATTGCCTAATAAATTAAACACCAACAACAGTAATAACCTGTCTTGTAATGAGAGACAATGGTGAGTTACTGCCCCTGAATATGCCCTAACAGTATGTAGGTCCTCTTAGGTAGTTTCCTCTGTTTTTATCGTTGTTTCCTTTGCACATCATGCTATCAATTTTCTTCCACGTTCTCATATTATAATTATTATGTTACTATATCTCGACAGATATCCTACAGTATATCCAATGTGTAAAAAATCGGTATTTTTGTTATCAATTAACTAACATGAATTGGGAAGTATGTGAGCTGGTACGGTGGTCGCCAGATCGGACAGGTGGGATTTCTCCGGGTACTCCGGTTTCCTCCCACACGAATGACCACATATACGCTTTCATCCGCGCCAACGAGAGTGATTAATATAAGTTGTTAAAACTTGCTTCGCAATCTTTGTATAATAAATAAAGTTAAAAAAAAATGATTTGGATAAAATCACATTTATCATAACGCAACATCTGGTTAGGGAACAACAGTAAAAATAAATTATTCCAAATGAAAGGACCGCTTTGCGCTTAGAGATAAATCGGACTTTATCTGCCAAGGAAGGTAATAGAAAAGCCAACGAGGTCCCTCATTGATTCCATCCGCCATTGTTCCATTCCGCCATCCCGCCATGAACTTTCTCAAAGTTAATCTTTTAGTTTTAATATTTAGTCAACATTTTTGGAAAATCCCCCATACTAATAACTGTTACAGCAAACACTGTTATTGCTAAATCTCTGCCATACAGCATTCGCTTGCTCATATATGAAAGCGATGTTGTTGACTTTTGTTACGGTGTTTATCATTTTCTAATATAAAAATTGTTGTATCTTTCAGTGAAATGAAAGTAGAATCTGCTCCAGACATTGGTAATATAACTCATTAATCAAATGATATGATACATAGTTAGCTATTGCGCAATTGTGTTGATCAATGGCGTCGTGACTTGCGGTATGACGTTAGTCTGGTCAATGGTAAGATAGCTCATTAATCAAATGGCATGATACATAGTTAGCTATTGCGCAATTGTGTTGATCAATGGCGTCGTGACTTGCGGTATGACGTTAGTCTGGTCAATGGTAAGATAGATCATTACTCAAATGGCATGATACATAGTTAGCTATTGCGCAATTGTGTTGATCAATGGCATCGTGACTTGCGGTATGACGTTAGTCTGGTCAATGGTAAGATAGCTCATTAATCAAATGGTATGATACATAGTTAGCTATTGCGCAATTGTGTTGATCAATGGCGTCGTGACTTGCGGTATGACGCTAGTCTGTAAATGCAGACATATAATACCTATTGTATCACAAAACTTTGCTTGTATTCAGTGTAATACAGTCATCTCATAATTTCTTAAATGTATGCACATGTAATAACACCTGGAATTATTCTGATTGGTTGAGAGAATAATTCTTATAATTTGTACATTAAACTTTAAAGTATGCATATTTCTATTTGAATTGGTACATACTGTTACTGGCAAGACGCACTATGCTTTACACCGTACACCATTTGGGTCAACGTGCGGTAGCAATTAATTAGATACTATTGCAATATTTACGTGCACCGTACAACATTGGGTCAACGTGCGGTAGCAATTAATTAGATAATATTGCAATCTCTAAGTACACCGTACAACATTGGGTCAGCGTGCGGTAGCAATTAATTAGATACTATTGCAATCTCTAAGTACACCGTACAACATTGGGTCAACGTGCGGTAGCAATTAATTAGATACTATTGCAATCTCTAAGTACACCGTACAACATTGGGTCAGCGTGCGGTAGCAATTAATTAGATACTATTGCAATCTCTAAGTACACCGTACAACATTGGGTCAGCGTATGGTAGCAATTAATTAGATACTATTGCAATCTCTAAGTACACGGTACAACATTTGGTCAACGTACGGTAGCAATTAATTAGATACTATTGCAATCTCTAAGTACACGGTACAACATTTGGTCAACGTACGGTAGCAATTAATGGATAATATTGCAATCTCTAAGTACACCGTACAACATTGGGTCAACGTGCGGTAGCAATTAATTAGATACTATTTAAATCTCTAAGTACACCGTACAACATTGGGTCAGCGTGTGGTAGCAATTAATGGATACTATTGCAATCTCTAAGTACACCGTACAACATTGGGTCAACGTACGGTAGCAATTAATTAGATACTATTGCAATCTCTAAGTACACCGTACAACATTGGGTCAACGTGCGGTAGCAATTAATTAGATACTATTTCAATCTCTAAGTACACCGTACAACATTGGGTCAGCGTGTGGTAGCAATTAATGGATACTATTGCAATCTCTAAGTACACCGTACAACATTGGGTCAACGTGCGGTAGCAATTAATTAGATACTATTGCAATCTCTAAGTACACCGTACAACATTTGGTCAACGTGCGGTAGCAATTAATTAGATACTATTGCAATCTCTAAGTACACGGTACAACATTGGGTCAACGTGCAGTAGCAATTAATTAGATACTATTGCAATCTCTAAGTACACCGTACAACATTGGGTCAGCGTATGGTAGCAATTAATTAGATACTATTGCAATCTCTAAGTACACCGTACAACATTGGGTCAACGTGCGGTAGCAATTAATTAGATACTATTGCAATCTCTAAGTACACCGTACAACATTGGGTCAGCGTGTGGTAGCAATTAATGGATAATATTGCAATCTCTAAGTACACCGTACAGCATTGGGTCAGCGTGCGGTAGCAATTAATGGATACTATTGCAATCACTAAGTACACCGTACAACATTGGGTCAGCGTATTGTAGAAATTAATTAGATACTATTGCAATCTCTAAGTACACCGTACAACAGTGGGTCAGCGTATGGTAGAAATTAATTAGATACTATTGCAATATATACGTGCATCGTACAACATTGGGTCAGCGTATGGTAGAAATTAATTAGATACTATTGCAATATATACGTGCATCGTACAACAGTGGGTCAGCGTATGGTAGAAATTAATTAGATACTATTGCAATATATACGTGCATCGTACAACATTGGGTCAGCGTATGGTAGAAATTAATTAGATACTATTGCAATATCTACGTGCATCGTACAACATTGGGTCAAGGCGTTGGAAATGTGGATATGTTCCTTACTAGTGTAAAACAAAGATTAAATGGCCAATTTATACAGAACTGGAATGCAAGATTGAATAATTCTAGTAGAGCATTGTTTTATAGGAATGTCTTGGATTCCAACCATATCTAGAGTGTTTTAATGTTAATAAGTTTTGTCAATCATTATTTAAGAGCCGTCACATGTCTAGGCATGTACGGACACCTGTGTCCGAAAGGAAATGTTTAACTTGTAATATAATTGAAGATGAGTACCATTTTATCATTGAGTGTAATATGTATGCTAATATTAGAAACTTGTATATATCTAGAAAATACTGGATCAGACCAAATATGAACTTTTGAACTCAGAAAATAAGCAGGACATATGAAATTTAGTTCTGTATGTTAATAATGTATTCATAATTAGAAATACAGTCATTAGAAGTTAGTTGAATTACAATTCTGCTTTTGCTTCGATTTCAAATGATGCTATAAACTATACGTATTTAAAACGTTATATAGGTGTGTAATATATATCATAATGTTGTACAGGTATACATGTGATGCTATAATTATACTATTGAAAAATGTATTTAATAATGTGTTACATAGCCGAGGTATGTAATACATACAATAATGCTGTATGTGTATACTTGTTATCCACTTGCCGAATCTTGTTATATTTTTTTTTCGAACAAGATAGACTGATGGTGGAACAGCGTTGTAGCGTTGCATATTATTCAGAATGTGCATATGTAACTCTAAATTTGGTCTTGAGATGGTATTTACCATTACGATTAAGATCAAAATGGACAATTATTTTCGCTATAATTGGGAGAATGTTTTCTATATGTTTGTGCTAGCATGCATACTATTTGTGCATTGTTAGCAAACTTATATGCTATATTATGTGTGTTCTCATGTGATTGGAAAGCTGAATGGAATTTAATTAATGAATCTATGTATATGTCATGTAATATTAATCTACCATGCCGCTCTAAATTAAATAAGCGGATGCGTTCTGATTTACAAATATGACCACATGTAAAATTAAATTTATAATACTTAGCATTTAGCAATGAATATGGTTACGAAGGGTTTACTGATCGGCCATGAGATACAAATTTGCAACAACTTTGTACAACAATTTTGTATGTTTGGTTTTGTATTTTGTTGCGTCTTTTGACCTTCTCCGTGTTAGAAATAAAGAACTGACTTTAATTATAAGACACATATCATATAAATACTACATATATTTACAAATATATATAAATATACATGGCTATGATTGTGGGAGCTCATTTGTATAAAATATATGCATTATGTTTGCACTGTTTGCTAACATGGGCTTGAACGCCTACTGGAATTTAATAAAATAAACTACCCAACTATCTAAATATAATTAATATGTCTACCTAACCGGTGCATCCCAAATTAACGGTTTTGATGACATGTGTAAACTTGTTTGTGTTGTTGTTCTACCAGGTAACTACATCATATTCCTCACTCCTATTGTTGGAGTCGTCGTCGTCATTTGTGTGGCGGTAATGTTGCTGTTGTGTAGTATATTGATACGACGTTACCGACAGTCTGCAGTGAAAGACAGGTAAGTGATGTGGCGGTAATGTTGCTGTTGTGTGATATTCTGATACGACGTTACCGACATTCTGCAGTGAAAGCCAGATAAGTGGTGTGGCGGTAATGTTGCTGTTGTGTGATATTCTGATACGACGTGTCCGCCTCCGTGGTCGAGTGGTTAAGGTCGCTGACTTGTATACCACTGTAACCTATCATCACTGATGGTCACGGGTTCGAGCCCCGCTCAGACCGTGTCTCATTTATATGAAAAAGTTGGCAGTTTCTTACGGAGGTTGGTGCACCCAAGTACTGGTTAACCGCTGGAGCCTGCCCAGGAAAGGTGCTGTTAAGTAAACTGCCCGCCGGCGATATAGCCCGAAAGTGTGCTGATGCAGGCGTAAAACCCGAAATATAACATAACATAACTGATACGACGTACCGACATTCTGCAGTGAAAGCCAGATAAGTGGTGTGGCGGTAATGTTGCTGTTGTGTGATATTCTGATACGACGTACCGACATTCTGCAGTGAAAGCCAGATAAGTGGTGTGGGGGTAATATTAACGTTGTGTGCTATACTGATACGACGTTACCGACAATCTGCAGTGAAAGACAGATAAGTGGTGTGGGGGTAATATTAACGTTGTGTGCTATACTGATACGACGTTACCGACAATCTGCAGTGAAAGACAGGTAGGTGGTGTGGTTGTAATATTAACGTTGTGTGCTATACTGATACGACGTTACCGACAATCTGCAGTGAAAGAAAGGTAAGTTGTGTGGTTGTAATAATAACGTTGTGTGCTATACTGATACGACGTTACCGACATTCTGCAGTGAAAGTCAGGTAAGTTATGTGGCGGTAATGTTGCGGTTGTGTGCTGTGCTGACATACGGGCACCCGGTGTCTACCTCCATCAATAATAGCTTACGAGTCGCCATATCATTCAGCATAGTACAAGACCTATCACATTGAACTATTTCCGAATCAGTTTCATAGATGTAGCCGGACTACATTTCTCGCTATTAAATTATTTACTTATTAAAGTGTATATTTTGAATAATATAACATTGTATGCGGGAACCATATCAATTGAACTGTTGTGATTTATTTTACGGGGAGGGCTGTAAATAATGTTGTTATAACTTGTAGCCCAACCCATTTGCTTTTTTCCCCTTGACAAAACAAATGTATCGTATACTGCAATCATATAATTACATATTAATCTCTGATTTGTTCTTATTATTGTATGTATATATGTAATGTATTGTATGAAAAAGTGCAATAAAATATTATTTAAAAAACAATTTATTTTGCAGACACAGCCGAGAGACCACTAGGGATCCAACTATACTAACGGGTATGGTTTAAACATTGTCAAGCAGAAATATTACGTCTTAATAATTATAGAAACAACGCATTGTTAAAATGATTAATGAAAGATTAGCGCATAATGCTTACAGTAATCTTGTTTTAAAGATTAGCGCATAATGCTTACAATAATCTTGTTTTAAAGATTAGCGCATAATGCTTACAATAATCTTGTTTTAAAGATTAGCGCATAATGCTTACAGTAATCTTGTTTTATAGATTAGCGCATAATGCCTACAATAATCTTGTTTTAAAGATTAGCGCATAATGCTTACAATAATCTTGTTTTAAAGATTAGCGCATAATGCTTACAGTAATCTTGTTTTAAAGATTAGCGCATAATGCTTACAGTAATCTTGTTTTATAGATTAGCACATAATGCCTACAATAATCTTGTTTTAAAGATTAGCGCATAATGCTTACAGTAATCTTGTTTTATAGATTAGCACATAATGCCTACAATAATCTTGTTTTATAGATTAGCGCATAATGTTTACACTAATCTTGTTTTATAGATTAGAGCATAATGCCTACAATAATCTTGTTTTATAGATTAGCGCCTAATGCCTACAATAATCTTGTTTTATAGATTAGCGCATAATGCTTACACTAATCTTGTTTTATAGATTAGTGCATAATGCTTACAGTAATCTTGTTTTATAGATTAGCACATAATGCTTACACTAATCTTGTTTTAAAGATTAGCACATAATGCCTACACTAATCTTGTTTTATAGATTAGCACATAATGCTTACATTAAGCTTGTTTTATAGATTAGCACATAATGCCTACATTAATCTTGTTTTATAGATTAGCGCATAATGCTTACAGTAATCTTGTTTTATAGATTAGCGCATAATGCTTACAGTAATCTTGTTTTATAGATTAGCGCATAATGCCTACATTAATCTTGTTTTATAGATTAGCACATAATGCTTACATTAAGCTTGTTTTATAGATTAGCACATAATGCCTATATTAATCTTGTTTTCTAGATTAGCGCATAATGCTTACATTAATCTTGTTTTATAGATTAGCGCATAATGCTTACAGTAATCTTGTTTTATAGATTAGCGCATAATGCCTACATTAATCTTGTATTATAGATTAGCGCATAATGCTTACAATAATCTTGTTTTATAGATTAGCGCATAATGCTTACACTAATCTTGTTTTATAGATTAGCGCATAATGCCTACAATAATCTTGTTTTATAGATTAGCGCATAATGCCTACATTAATCTTGTTTTATAGATTAGCGCATAATGCCTACATTAATCTTGTTTTATAGATTAGCGCATAATGCTTACAATAATCTTGTTTTAAAGATTAGCGCATAATTAGCGCATAATGCTTACAATAATCTTGTTTTATAGATTAGCGCATAATGCTTACACTAATCTTGTTTTATAGATTAGCGCATAATGCCTACAATAATCTTGTTTTATAGATTAGCGCATAATGCCTACATTAATCTTGTTTTATAGATTAGCGCATAATGCCTACATTAATCTTGTTTTATAGATTAGCGCATAATGCTTACAATAATCTTGTTTTAAAGATTAGCGCATAATTTGCGCATAATGCTTACAATAATCTTGTTTTAAAGATTAGCGCATAATGCTTACAGTAATCTTGTTTTAAAGATTAGCGCATAATGCTTACAATAATCTTGTTTTAAAGATTAGCGCATAATTTGCGCATAATGCTTACAATAATCTTGTTTTAAAGATTAGCGCATAATGCTTACAGTAATCTTGTTTTAAAGACACTAAACACTATAGGCGTTTTGACCAACGTCTTCACGTACTCATTTATTATTCTAAACCTTCAATAAATTACAATGCTTAAACTGCAATCAATTACACGCCTAGCTCTTCAATCAATTACCTCTGTGTTCATAACAATGCAGTAATACTGTTTTATAGCGGATTACCAGGAGCCGCCATACACAATGCGCAAGAATCTCATCTGGAACTTCAACCGGAAGCAGGATGGGACGCATGCCCCGTCAATACAGGTCAGATTCATTGTTGTTACAATGAGAGACATCGGTCAGTTACTGCCCCTGAATACTCCCTAAAAGTAGATATGTCCTATCAAGTGTATTCCTCTGTTTTTATCGTTGTTTCCTTTGAACAGCATGCCTGCAATTTTATTCCACTACCGCTTTAAACGGTTATTAAATTACTATATCTCGACAGATCCCCTACAGTATATGCAATAGGTACCTATTTTAAAAACAATGTTATCAGTTAATTAACACGTTTTTGATAAAATCCCATGTATCATACCGCAACATCTGGTTAGGGAACAATAGTAAAAACAAAGGATTCTAACTAAAATGACCTATTCACATTTTGGAATAAATCGGACTTTATCTGCCAAGGGAGGTAATAGAAAATTAGAGATGTCTCTCATTCATACCAGTTTCTTACATCAAACATTGTATCAACATTTAGGAGAAGAACTATATACGTTTTATTTCGTTCTAATCCCTTTCATTCTACTGCTGTTAAATTATATGCAAAATGTTCATTTCTTGATTGTTAAAATACCGAAATAAATAATGTTTAATTTTGTTTAATCTTATTTTATTGCTATATACATGTACATAATAAATTCAAAGACATATATAATAAGAGCAAAAGCAAATGGGTTGGGCCACACGTTCTGAACAACATTAGTAATTGGCCCTTCCCATGAGAGTATGTTTAATGTTATGTTATATTTTGGGTTTTATGCCTGCATCAGCACCATTTTGGGCTATATCGCCGGCGGGAAGTTTACCTAACAACACCTTTCCTGGAAATAATGTTTAAACTAATATTAAGCTGGTGAAGTTGTTCTTCTATATTTCCTATAGAATTATATATAGTCTACATCCGCTATGTCGAATTCCGTCGGACCGAACACAATATTTCGACATAACCGAACCTTGACGTAACGACATTCCATATAAACAGAGCCACTTATATGTAAAATGATAGTGTCTGAAACGGAACTTTGAACCGACTTCGAGATAACCGGAGAATGCGACATAACCGACTTTGACATAACAGATGTAGGCTGTAGTACATTCTTTAAAAATCATATATGTAAAATTATAGTGTCTGAAACGGGACTTTGAACCGACTTCGAGATAACCGGAGAATGCGACATAACCGACTTTGACATAACCGACTTTGACATAACAGATGTAGACTCTAGTACATTCTTTAAAAATCATAAACTACAATTAACATATTTTTGAAATTTGCCATGTGGCATCATATAGTGAACCTTAACAAAATGTAAGAAGTTTCCTGCATACTAAGCTATCATCCTAGTTTTCGTACCGCGAACAACATGTATCAATATTAAGCTGGTGAAGATTTTCATCTATATTTCCTATAGTATTACACATCACTCTCGAGACCTCATTCCTGATGGAATCCATCGTCATGAAGGTGAGAGAAGAGGCAACGTTGAATTTAAATGCCTTGCCTAAGAGCACAATCGTAACTACTCCAGCGGGGCTCGAACTCCGGACCTTTCGCACCTGAAGCGAACGCGCATCGACTGCGCTATCTCGAATTCCACATTTTTATATGTGAAGTGAATCCCACGTGTGAAGTTTAGTTTAATCATATTTTATTGCTCGATTCGTTTTACATATACATGTGAATACAAAACATGACAAATTAAATAACGGCAAACGGGTCGGGCCACAAGTTCTAGCAACATTAGTTACGGCCCTTCCCGACAAGATAGCAACTGAAAAGAATAGCGACCAGTGATTTCAAGCATATATAAATATAAAAAATAACGATTTTATTTTTACACAAAATCATTTTTTCTGAAAAAAGTACATGTTATAGAGTTAGGAAAATAAAATAACAAACAATAAGAAGAAGTTATGAGAGAACGAACGAGAATGTATGAGAAAGTATGAGAAAGTATGAGAAAGTATGAGAAAGAACGAGAAAGTATGAGAAAGTATGAGAAAGTATGAGAAAGAACGAGAAAGTATGAGAAAGTATGAGAAAGTATATGAAGTGATTCCAGGATCCGCAATTCTACACTAAGCAGAAT
Source organism: Archivesica marissinica (assembly GCA_014843695.1). Classification (NCBI taxonomy): domain Eukaryota; kingdom Metazoa; phylum Mollusca; class Bivalvia; order Venerida; family Vesicomyidae; genus Archivesica; species Archivesica marissinica. The sequence continues at coordinate 36,825,431 of CM026400.1, read as the reverse complement.
AACTATTTGGTATCGAAATACATTCATACATCAATACATTTACCAATGAAACATTCAATTAATTTAACATACCTTTGACGTAGTTCTAAAAAATGTGTACATTTCCTGAAAACTCACGTGTATGTTTTATAGCCCTTTGGGATTTTCAAATCGGGTGATCGATCCAGGGCCTTCATGGGCCTCTTTTTATATTAACATGTACATATGTTGTATATAGTTGGTTTTAAAGGCCTTACAGACGATCGATATTATCCAATGAGAGTACTTGTTCAATAAATATTAGGATTATTATTGCAAACAATTGTTTTCCAGTCGAATCGTGCAGGCGATATACTCGGGTGGATCGATGTAGGGAATGCGTTCAGTTCAACCGATTCTAAGAAGGTATGTACATGTGTATTTGTATCGCGCATATCTAAAGCCACAACGTCATTACCTGATTATTAAAAATGCCAAAACAGGTATTGTTCGATTTGCGCAGTGATTAGCACGCTCACTTCTCACCGATGCACCCACGGTTAGATCCCTAGACAGAGAAGTATGTGAGCTGGTACTGTGATCGACAGGTCAGAGATATCTCAAGATATGTGTGTGTTCATACGTTTATTTATCGTCGCTACCGGTTGCCCATATGAGCGACGCCTCCTGAAGAGATAAGTTATTTTAGATTTTGGAGGATAGTGCATGATACAGACAGAGACCCATTCCAGAATCTCCCCTGGTTCTTTTACGTGCACGGTGTAAAGCACCGACACGAGACCTCGGTTTAACGTCCCATCTGAAAGACTGTTAATTTTATTAGGGTCAGACGGGGGATCGAACCTGCGATCCCTGGATTACCAGTCCAGCATGTTACCACTGGACTACATATCCGTCTGTTCTCAAGATATTCCGATTTCCTCTCCATATATAAGTTTTCATCCGCGCCAACGAGAGTGATTAATATAAGTTGCCAAAGCTTGTATCGCAATCGTTGTGAAATAAACACGTTAAAAAATGTTTATACTAAACAGTGCATGATGTCATATGTACAGCAGGTGTAATGTACGCTCGTCCGCTTTGGATTATATGGCCTTGTGAGATAATAAACTTTTCAAATATATTTCCATTTTTCTTCCACTATGTTGCAGTCGGCTCGCAGATATGCACCAGAATCGATCTAGTCTTGATAGAGAATGTGGAGAAAGAATGATAACATCTGAACACGTTGATCAAGCAGGCGAAGAGGAAATGCAAAGCTTCGGTTGAACTTGTTGTTGGTTGTGTGCGTCTGTCTGCCTGTTAGCAGGATAACTCAATATGTTGTGGATGAACTTTGATGAAACGTTTTGTATCTCTCCGAGTGATACTCTCTACTTTCTTGATTTGTCATTAGTGTGTGCTCAAATTGTTGCTTTAAGTTTGCTTAACTCTTTCAACACCACGGGCCTCTAAATAGGCTTACAAAAAGTGTAGATCCAGTTGAGCCGGCTCGTGACAGTAATATTACTAATTTTTAGACAATATTTACCTATTTTGATAAATGAACTGATCCACATTTAATATTCTTATTAATTTATTGGTCTAAAACTATCATGCACCACCAGTCCATGTCAGTTACTTTGTGTTGAATGGGTTAATGCATGTATATATATATATGCTACTTTAGATGTCTGCTTATACCCACTGTATACCATGATTGATATTAACTTGTTTGCATCTACATTTGTTGTTGTTGTTGCTGCTGCTGCTCTTGCAGCTGCTGCTGTTGTTGTTGTTGCTGTTGTTTTTGTTGTTGCTGCTGCTGTTATTGTTGTTGTTGTTGTTAATGACATGTGTCTAGTATAACATTAGTATATGTGTGTATGTTACATGCAGGTTACTGACAATGGTAGATCAGTATGTTGGACCTTTAGATGGATGGATGTTAATGACATGTGTCTAGTATAACATTAGTGTATGTGTGTATGTTACATGCAGGTTACTGACAATGGAGGATCAGTATATTGGACCTTTAGATGGATGGATGTTAATGACATGTGTCTAGTATAACATTAGTGTATGTGTGTATGTTACATGCAGGTTACTGACAATGGTAGACCAGTATGTTGGACCTTTAGATGGATGGATGTTAATGACATGTGTCTAGTATAACATTAGTGTATGTGTGTATGTTACATGCAGGTTACTGACAATGGTAGACCAGTATGTTGGACCTTTAGATGGATGGATGATAATGACATGTGTCTAGTATAACATTAGTGTATGTGTGTATGTTACATGCAGGTTACTGACAATGGTAGACCAGTATGTTGGACCTTTAGATGGGTGGATGTTAATGACATGTGTCTAGTATAACATTAGTGTATGTTACATGCAGGTTACTGACAATGGTAGACCAGTATGTTGGACCTTTAGATGGGTGGATGTTAATGACATGTGTCTAGTATAACATTTGTGTATGTTACATGCAGGTTACTGACAATGGTAGACCAGTATGTTGGACCTTTAGATGGATGGATGTTAATGACATGTGTCTAGTATAACATTAGTGTATGTGTGTATGTTACATGCAGGTTACTGACAATGGTAGACCAGTATGTTGGACCTTTAGATGGATGTTAATGACATGTGTCTAGTATAACATTAGTGTATGTGTGTATGTTACATGCAGGTTACTGACAATGGTAGACCAGTATGTTGGACCTTTAGATGGATGGATGTTAATGACATGTGTCTAGTATAACATTAGTGTAGGTGTGTATGTTACATGCAGGTTACTGACAATGGTAGATCAGTATGTTGGACCTTTAGATGGATGGATGTTAATGACATGTGTCTAGTATAACATTAGTGTATGTTACATGCAGGTTACTGACAATGGTAGACCAGTATGTTGGACCTTTAGATGGATGGATGTTAATGACATGTGTCTAGTATAACATTAGTGTATGTGTGTATGTTACATGCAGGTTACTGACAATGGAAGACCAGTATGTTGGACCTTTAGATGGATGGATGTTAATGACATGTGTCTAGTATAACATTAGTGTATGTGTGTATGTTACATGCAGGTTACTGCCAATGAAAGACCAGTATGTTGGACCTTTAGATGGATGTTAATGACATGTGTCTAGTATAACATTAGTGTAGGTGTGTATGTTCAATTCCCCCACAAATTCTGACCTAGATTGAACCCTGCAGAACAGTATGCAAATTTGATTGTGTTTCCCGTTGTATATAATATCGTCTATCTGTTTCATGCTGGTTTTAGTAAATATCAATATATTCGCATGTTTTCATACATTATCCAGTAGGCAGGTTTTAGTAAATATCAATATATTCGCATGTTTTCATACATTATCTAGTAGGCAGGTGTTAGTAAATATCAATATATTCGCATGTTTTCATACATTATCCAGTAGGCAGGTGTTAGTAAATATCAATATATTCTCATGTTTTCATACATTATCTAGTAGGCAGGTTTTAGTAAATATCAATATATTCTCATGTTTCCATACATTATCCAGTAGGCAGGTTTTAGTATATATCAATATATTCGCATGTTTCCATACATTATATAGTAGGCAGGTTTTAGTAAATATCAATATATTCTCATGTTTCCATATAATAATCCACATTATCTAAATATAGATATAAAATATGAAGTATCGCTTTAATTGGAATCATTTTTCATTATAATACTGTTGCCTGCAACAAGTCACTCTACGAGAACCGCGTTGCCACCGTATAAATGCTGCATATTGTTTGGTAGACCCTAGCGGTACCCCTTGTTGTTTTACCTGACATATCACTTCACTAGTCTACTTCTCGAGAGCAGCAATGACACCGTATAACGCTTGTTCAAGGTCCTGCAATCTGGGGTCATCGCCAACTCCGTGTATCGTTAAATGGTTGGTAACATAGGTGATCCCTAATCCGTTCTTTATATCCCCTATTGCTACTTGTCCTCCGTGACCTGTATGGCCAACTGTACGTTCGCCCTGTGGCACAAATAGAACAAATGCATCGTAAACCAAAGGAATAAATGCAAAGTAAACTATAAATCCGGACGGGTATTTCTCCCTGTTCGTTCAACCAAAGGAATAAATGTAAGGTAAACTAAGAATCCGGACCGGTTAGTCTTATTGTTTGTCAAGAACTGTATCTCCCTAATGAACTAACAGAACGGATGTCAGGTAAAAGAATATGTATGTGCGGGACCGGTATGCATGCATGTGCATTGTACCATACCAGTACAAATAAGACGATCTGGGTTTACGCCTGCATCAGCACCATGTTTGGCTATATCGCCGGTGGGCAGTTTACTGAACAACACATTTCCTGGACAGGCTCCAGCTGTTAACCAGTACTTCGTGCAGCAATCTCCGTAGGAAGCTGCCAACTTGTTCGTATAAATGAGACACGACCTGAGTGGGGCTCGAACACGTGACCGTCAGTAATGATGTGTTACAGTGGTATACAAGTCATCGACCTTAACCACTCGACTACGGAGGCGGACCCAATCAAGTGTAAAGTTAGCTTAAAGTTGGGATGTAGGCCTATACAATTATTTTACATACCCAAGGATTTTTCCTATATAAAGTTCCTAGACCAATGACGGACTCCTCCCCAGTTAGCATCACTGAATCTCGACCAGATACCACCGGCGTAGAAAGTTGTTCTATACTGGCACGTGATAGTAGCTGGTTCCCGTTATGTTTTCCGCCATTTGAAAGAATACCGTACAATTTAGCCAATCCTCGAGCGGTACCAGTCCCAGACAATGACGACATTGTAACCTCCCTTATGTACGGGTTATTTAAAACGTATGTTCTCTGAAATATATCGCAATTCCTGAGTGTTCAGATATTAAGATACGTTCCTTGTTTATGGAATTCAGTAGAATGTCCTGAATTGCATTAATTATTTCGAATATTCACCCGAACGTCCGAATATCCGAATACTATTCCAGTATTCGGAAGCAATATTATATTTGCAAAAATGAAATAAACTGTCATAAATCAGATACGTTTTTCTCTTTTGAAACCATCATACACTCTTCCATTCATTGGTTATGGTCTTAGGTAGCATGTTTTGACCTGTAGTTAACTCGTGTATGTGTTTGTTCCATGTATGTTCCATTAATGACAAACCCCTCGTGGGGACCTATACATATTTTCCTGAGCAGGCTTTGCGGACCTAAGCGGTTAACCAGAACTAAGCAATGTGTGTGAGGTGCCTTGCTCAATGACAGTACATGCATCACCTGACCGAGTGTCGGACATTGGGCCATTCGATTCCAAATCCGACGCTCTACCCACAGACGCTTGGGGTCTGGACAAATGTTTGCCGGTTCAAAACCACAAAACTAAGAAACTTTGTTTTTTGTTTGGTTCTTATGAACACTATGATACACTATAGGCTTGACACTATACATAAAAAATGTTTTACACCATTCCAAGCAAGTTTTAAAATGACACCCCGTCATTATCAAGGCTATATATTGAAAGATAACCAGGTCGCAAATGTAAACAAACCATGTGCTACACATTTAACGGCCGTAATATGCCAGTTTCTAAACTTACTTGTAAATCCACTATTTTAGTTCTCCGCAGCAATCATTTGTCTATCAAACGATTGTCGTCTGGATGTCTACCTTTGCCTGATTACACTCACAAATTTAAAACATAAAAACAATTCCTGCGATATATTATATAACATGGTGTCATTGGCTGTGCTATTATATAACATGCTCTCATTGGCTGAGCTATTATATAACATGCTCTCATTGGCTGAGCTCTTATATAACATGCTCGCATTGGCTGTGCTATTATATAACATGCTCTCATTGGCTGTGCTATTATATAACATGCTCTCATTGGCTGAGCTATTATATATCATGCTCTCATTGGCTGAGCTATTATATAGCATGCTCTCATTGGCTGTGCTATTATATAACATGCTCTCATTGGCTATGCTATTATATAACATGCTATCATTGGCTGTGCTATTATATAACATGTTCTCACCTGAATTAATTCCTTGACTGGTGAAACAGATCTTGCAATGAAAGACTCTGGATGAAACACAATCTGGTACATTGGCGTTAGATACCGACGGTACTGGAATGCGTCGAAAAACAACTGGTACTTAGAACGGGGTACCAACCGAGCTGTACGGTGAACATCGGCAAGTGGCGAATTCATGTGGAAATCTATGCCTGAAATGAGTAAATATCATTTATGAAAGGGCAACATCTGATAACGTAACCGAACTATCTTCTATTTTATTCTCGCCCGCAATTTCTACACCAGAAGGATGAACTGGACTGTTTTCTACAGCTCGTGATGGGATCCAAATCGACGCTACGTTGGTGTCGTGGTGTACTTATATTGCGTAAATGCTATGTAATATGGTTTATTACGATATTCTGTACAGCCCAGTACTTCCGTCTGAACAGAGTTTGACGTTTGTGTTGAATTCGCCGACCCGCTCAGCCGCACCAGGTTGTATAATATAAGAACAAGCGATCTCGGGTCCAAGACTCACACGTTTAATGTGGACGACAGAACGATCCTGTATGTGCATACGTCATCATATACACAGCATTCTTATTACACATACAATACATGAATATTTAACACCAATACAGACGGATCTGTAGTCCAGTGGTAACACGCTGGACTGGTAATCCAGGAATCGCAGGTTCGATCGTCCGTCTGACCCTAATAAAATTAACAGTATTTCAGATGGGACGTTAAACCGAGGTCTCGTGTCGGGTCTCGTGTCGGTGCTTTACACCGTGTACATAAAAGAACCAGAGGAGACTCTGGAATGGGTCTCTGTCTGTATCATTGCACTATCCTCCAAAAATCTCTTCAGGAGGCGTCGCTCATATGGGCAACGGGTAGCGACGATAAATAAACGTAAAACACACACGTATTCGAACCAATGACATTGGGGTTACCTCACCCATAGATGCTGACTAAACCCACTGTCTTATAGCACACACATTTGACGTTCCGTGACTGCTTATTCGCTCTAATATATTTAGAGGGAGGGCTTTATTGCAGCAAAACGTCATGTCCGGAGGGCTTTCCGCAATCAACCGCCTTGTGAACGCATGCGCTAATAAAATTAACAGTCTTTCAGATGGGACTTTAATCCGAGATCTCGTGTCGGAGCTTTACACAGTACATGTAAAAGAACACGAGGAGACGCTGTAATGTAATGTGTCTGTCTGTATCATTCCACTAGCATCCAACTATCTAAAATGACCAATCTCTTCAGGAGGCGTCGCTCATATTGGGCAACCAGTAGTGACGATAAATAAACATAAAACACACACTCACGCGCTCAGTAGACCGTCCAAAACTGAGAACGAATGCTCATTTTGCAATTAATGGTAACTGCTGATGCATTTACTATTGTGACATTATTTACACACGTACCTTTAACTGAACTGGTAGTGGAGATACGGAAATGGTTAATATTAGTGGAAATATATGCCGGACAGGACACAATGGTGAGACATTAATATATTATCTGCCTGCCTGCCAAATACCAGTGCCGTAGCCAGAACCTGAAAATAACCGAGGCGACCCCCCCAATCATGTTTGTGTTTGCTTGTCTGTGCATTCTGAAAGCAGTTTTATCATTTTTCCTATATACATGTCGTTACTTGCCAAATTTACCAGTGGGTGTGGCTAATGGCCTGAATGTATTAGAATAAATACCTAAAGGTGTTGCTATATCGTCCTGGAATATTGTATCTGTGTCCCTATGTTTGGTATCGGCGTGTTGAAGCAATTCGTCAACATAGAGACCAAATGTGAGTGCATGATAGCCAAATGCTTTTCCTGGAAATAAAACAAACAAAGGAGTTCTAGTTATTTTCGAAGCAAGCAAGTCGAAATGGGACTTATGTAATATACTTGAGGCATACATTATGCACATCAGGAATGAGGTCTCGAGAGTGATTAATATAAGTTATAAGAACTTGTTTCGCAATCGAGTTAAAATAAATTTGTAAATAAAAAAAGCGCGCTCGCTTCTCACCAATGCAACCTGGGTTCGATCCTCGGACCGGGAAGTATGTGAGATGGTACGGTGGTCGCCACATCGTGCAGGTGGGTTTACTCCAGGTACTCCGGTTTCCTCCCACATGAATGATCACATATACGCTGTCATCCGCGCCAGCGAGAGTGATTAACATAAGTCGTTAAAACTTGTTTCGCAATCGTTGTAATATAAATAACGTTTAAACTTTAAACTCTACAATGTATACTAGAGGACATAGAAAATGCCTACATTATATGATTATTATTACATATAAACGAAATACGAAGGATTCCATCAAATATATATCACATTTTTGTTACAAAACACAAACTGAACAACAAACAATATTCCAATTGCTTAAAACTATGTATTTATATAGTTATTGTTTTTCATGTAAAAATACACTTATCTGAAGTGTGCGTTTTCTATGTCCTATAGTATACATGTCGGGTAAACATTCTAGTACACTCGTGAAAAGCATGCACCCGTGCTTTGTGTGCACCAAATGACATTCAACTGCCGATTTAGTGAAAACCATGGTCTAATTAGTGTACCTAGTGGCTTCAAATATTTTATATTAGACTTTGTTCCAATCTGTCGATTTTTAACTTCTGGCAAAATGACATATTATCAGAAACTCAATACGGCCCAATTAATAGTCTCGGTGTTTAAATATATTTATTTAGTTTATACACATTTATTTTAGCTCGATTGCGAAACAAGTTATTTCAACTTATATAAATCACTCTCGAGACCTCATTCCTGATGGAATCCATCGCCACGAGGGAGAGAGAAGAGGCAACGTGGAATTTAAATGCCTTGCCTAAGGGTACAATCGTAACGGCTCCAGTGGGGCGAACTCCGGACCTTTCCCACCTGAAGCGAACTGCGCTATCACGACTTCCACTAAATAAATATATAAAAATATTATAAATATATTTATTTGACTGTTCTCAGGCTTATATTATATGAACAAGAACGAGAAGCGGTGACAACGATTGTAGATGTACAGTGTGTGTTCTGATTATCTGCATGTAATGAGAGACATCGGTCAGTTACTGCCCTTGAATACTACCTAAAAGTAGATAGGCCCTATTACATGTTTTCCTCTGTTTTTATCGTTGTTTCCTTTGCACAACATGCTAGCAATGTTATCCCACTATTGCTTCTTATGGTTATTAAATTACTATATCTCAACAGATCTCCCACAGACAGTATATGCAATGTGTACGTATTTGTAAAATAATGCGATCACTTAATTAACACGTTATTGATAAAATCACATTTATCACACCGCAACATCTGGTTAGGGCACAACAGTAAAAACAAAGGATTCTAACTAATAGGTCCTATTCACATTTTGGAATAAATCGGACTTTATCTGCCAAGGGAGGTAATAGAAAATTAGAGATGTCTCTCATTCATACCAGTTTCTTACATCAAACATTGTATCAACATTTAGGAGAAGAACTATATACGTTTTATTTCCTTCTAATCCCTTTCATTCTACTGCTGTTAAATTATATGCAAAATGTTCGTTTCTTGACTGTTAAAATACCGAAATAAATAATGTTTAATGTTATGTTATATTTTACGCCTGCATCAGCACCATTTTGGGCTATATCGCCGGCGGGCAGTTTACCTAACAACACCTTTCCTGGAAATAATGTTTAAACTAACATTAAGCTGGTGAAGTTGTTCTTCTATATTTCCTATAGAATTATATATAGTCTACATTCGTTATGTCGAATTCCGTCGGACCGAACACAATATTTCGACATAACCGATCATTACAGATGTCTCTAATTGCGCTAATCAGTGTTTCCGAGAAAGACAAAGTAAAACCTGCAAGTTGTGCATCGCAGTCTCACCTGCAGGCCATGCGGTCAGTTGTTTTGCCAGAATGTTTTGCCATTTCTGTCGGTTGTTTTTGTAGTCAAATATTGAGAGTTGTTCGTCTAGATACACAAGTCCTCCCTGAAATGGCGGCAACGGTCCCATTGAGCGTTCAAGCAATTTTTTCAAGTTTATTTTCATATTCTCAGTAAGCAGATTTGCAACAACATGAGATATTCATAACATGACAAATATATATTTATCCTACCTTCATGCGAAATAACGTACAAAAACGGCCTGCCTAATAAAGTTTGCTTTATTAGTCAGTGCATAATAAAGCTTTCGTGACGGACTACTTTTATGACCCAGATTACAGTTTGTAAATAAACAAAGCGTCTGTCGTCACATTGAGTCTGCTGAGTTTGGAAAATGTGACAAGAAGAAAGTCGTGTACAGGCAACTTTCAGGTTGTTTGGGATAAATTAACAGCACTCGATGAGACCCCTCTGGAAACTACTGTTGTCAGAGAAATGTCATTTATCATTAATCTATAAATAGAAATATCAATGCGCAACATGTAAGCTGTCATGGCTAGTTTGTTTGTTTTTATGTCGGGTGCACACTCAGAATGTAGGATAAATAGAATATTAGGTTAATGTCCGGCAGAGCCTCGCCTTGTATTGTTTCTCCGACTCGCCTAATAAATTAAAATTTATAAGACAGTAACCTAATATTCTATATATACAGTACATACATCACCGTGATACATGACATTTGAATATATACATGATAATCAAACGTTTCTGAAATAAAGATAAATTGTACATTAAGTAGGTTTAACTAAGATATAGAAGTATAATTTTATCTACACATGATGCGATCGTTATGTAGAGCCCATGTGTAATTTGATTGACCTTGATTTAACTCGGAAGCTTAGTTTATACAAATTTATTTTAGTTCGAGTGCGAAACAAGTTCTTACAACTTATATTAATCACTCTCGAGACCTTATTCGTGATGGAATCCATCGCCACGAGGATGTGAGACGAGGCAACGTACGTGGAATTTAACTCCCTTGCCAAAGGGTACAATCCAACGGTACCGTTACTCCTGATCATTCCCACCTGAAGCAAAAGCGCTATCACTGCGCTATCACGTCTCACAGTATGCGAGTTTTGGTAGAACTGTGTCATGCTGGTAGAACTGTGTCATGCTGGTAGAACTGTGTCATGCTGGTAGAACTGTGTCATGCTGGTAGAACTGTGTCATGCTGGTAGAACTGTGTCATGCTGGTAGATATGTGTCATGCTGGTAGAACTGTGTCATGCCGGTAGAACTGTGTCATGCTGGTAAAATTGTGTCATGCTGGTAGAACTGTGTCATGCTGGTAGAACTGTGTCATGCTGGTAGAACTGTGTGATGCTGGTCGAACTGTGTCATGCTGGTAGAACTGTGTCATGCTGGTAGAACTGTGTTATGCTGGTAGAACTGTGTTATGCTGGTAGAACTGTGTTATGCTGGTAGAACTGTGTTATGCTGGTAGAACTGTGTCATGCTGGTAGGACTGTGTCATGCTGGTATAACTGTGTTATGCTGGTAGAACTGTGTTATGCTGGTAGAACTGTGTCATGCTGGTAGAACTGTGTCATGCTGGTAGAACTGTGTCATGCTGGTAGAACTGTGTCATGCTGGTAGAACTGTGTTATGCTGGTAGAACTGTGTCATGCTGGTAGAACTGTGTCATGCTGGTAGAATGGTCTGCTGGTAGAAATGTGTCATGCTGGTAGAACTGTGTCATGCTGAGAAATTGTGTTTATTCAAATTATACCAAGGAGTTCATAGTGTTTATAGCAGTCAAGAAGAGTGTATATATAGTAGAAATGTTTATGATCCTAGAGTCTATCGTCACAGAGTGTGATTACTTTGCTTTGTAAAATGTTTATTAAGCAAGTCATTCGGATATGTGTTTCATTCGGATATGTGTTTCATTCGGATATTCGGATATGTGTTTCATTCGGATATGTATTTCATTCGGATATGTGTTTCATTCGGATATGTGTTCTTTCTGGATTTAACTTGTAAACTGGCTCTCTGTTCCATGTGTTATTCTGAGAAGGTACGATATACGCTACTTCACTTCTAGTATATATGCAACGACACATACAGACAGTGTGTTCGACAACCCCCACCCCCCACATACACACACTCGTCACATCAAACTCAATATTTAGGGTGGTACAATAAACAATGGCCAACAAAAACAAAACACACATTATTATATTTGCTTAAAATTAAATGTTAATAACCTGCCGACTTTTCTATTTTTTACTACTGGCAAAACGATTTGTATATATTATCAGAAAATCATTGAGGTTCAATTAACGGTTTTGGTGTTCAATATATATATATATAATATGACGGACAAGGCAAAACATATGTTCCCAGGCTATGACTGTTCCCAGGCTACGACTGTTACTAGGCTACGACCGTTACTATGCTACGACTGTTCCATGCTACGACTGTTACTAGGCTACGACTGTCCCAAGCTATGACTGTTACTAGGCTACGACTGTTACTAGGCTACGACCGTTACTAGGCTATGGCCGTTACTAGGCTACGGCCGTTACTAGGCTACGACTGTTTCCAGGCTACGACTGTTACTAGGCTACGACCGTTACTAGGCTACGACTGTTACTATGCAACGACTGATACTAGGCTACGACTGTTACTAAGCTACGACCATTACTAGGCAACAACTGTTCCCAGGCTACGACTGTTACTAGGCTATGCTAATTACACAAAGTACGGTTACCTGGTGGCTTATAAGCATCTCGACTGTAATGTTGTCTTTCTCGCCATGTGCAAATTCTGGCCAGTAATAGCTGACAAGCTTTGAATAGTCTAGAATGCCTCTTAATATAAAATAGTATATGAGTATAAACATATAGTATTGTCCGCAATAATCTGACATACTTCCGAGAAATTAATACTTTCTCATACGTTAATATATGACATTTTCGATAACAGACTTCTGGCAGTCAATACTTCCAAATACTTTAATATATAACCATACACATTTAGTGTGTAACATTTAGTGAATAATAGAGAAACCATCCCGTTGGAGACGACTGTGTTTTACGCTTAGTTATCGTCGCTACCGGTTGCCCATATGAGCGACGCCTCCTGAAGAGATTAGTCATTTTAGATTGTTGGAGGATAGTGCAATGATACAGAGAGAGACCCATTCTAGAGTCTCATCTGGCTCTTTTACGTGCACGGTGTAAAGCACCGACACGAGACCTCGGGTTAACGTCCCATCTGAAAGACTGTTAATTTTATTAGAGTCAGACGGGGGAACGAACCTGCGATCCCTGGATTACCAGTCCAGCGTGTTACCACTGGACTATATGTCCGTCTGTGGTGGAGACGACTATTATTATTATGCCCCTATATAGTCCACGTAGTCATCACGAAATATCGAGATAGCTCAGCATACAGATCAGACAGGTGTACATAACAGCATAGTTCAAGCGATCGTGATAGCTCAGCATACAGATCAGACAGGTGTACATAACAGCATAGTTCAAGCGATCGTGATAGCTCAGCATACAGATCAGACAGGTGTACATAACAGCATAGTTCAAGCGATCGTGATAGCTCAGCATACAGATCAGACAGGTGTGCATAACAGCATAGTTCAAGCGATCGTGATAGCTCAGCATACAGATCAGACAGGTGTGCATAACAGCATAGTTCAAGCGATCGTGATAGCTCAGCATATAGTTCAGACAGACAGGAAGGAATCGATCTGTGCATAGCAGCATAGTTCAAGCGATAGTGATAGCTCAGCATATAGATCAGACAGACAGGAAGGAATCGATATGTGCATAACAGCATAGTTCAAGCGATAGTGATAGCTCAGCATATAGATCAGACAGACAGGAAACAGTGTGCATAACAGCATAGTTCAAGCGATCGTGATAGCTCAGCATACAGATCAGACAGGTGTGCATAACAGCATAGTTCAAGCGATCGTGATAGCTCAGCATATATATCAGACAGGTGTGCATAGCAGCATAGTTCAAGCGATCGTGATAGCTCAGCATACATATCAGATAGGTGTGCATAACAGCATAGTTCAAGCGATCGTGATAGCTCAGCATACATATCAGATAGGTGTGCATAACAGCATAGTTCAAGCGATCGTGATAGCTCAGCATACAGATCAGACAGGTGTGCATAGCAGCATAGTTCAAGCGATCGTGATAGCTCAGCCTATAGTTCAGACAGACAGGAAGGAATCGATCTGTGCATAGCAGCATAGGTCATTCAAGCGATCGTGGATCGATAGCTCATCATATATATATATACATATACATATCCGACTTGAAGGATATGGGGGTCTTAAAACAAACAGCTGTTGTTTGTGTCATTCTCGTTGTGGTCACGAGATTGTCGCGTTTATTTGAGAAGAAATTACCTGTTAATTTTGGAGGAACGTGGTACCCAGATTTCAAGAATGTCGCTGATATTTTCAGGTCAGTGTTTTTGTTGTAACGTTTTAGAGTGAATATACCTAATGAAGTATTCACTTTTCTATTACTGCCCGTCAATCATTGTCTCGGACTATTACTGGGAGATAATTATGTAGAAGGGAAGGGTAGACCACTCATATTTCAACTCAAGTCTTCAACCTCCGAAATCGACTGTACAACTTTCTTACATCATTTGTTTCCCAAGCGATAGCGGTGTCAGGGGAACTAAGACTAACTATTAATATAACCGATTGAGAAACAAGCTGTAAACCAGTAACCTGCCGATTGAATTCGACGGAATGTGCAAGCTACATATAGAGTTAGACAGGGAGAATGTATATCTCCATTTCTATTTAGCATGTACCTTGAAGCGACACTACATCAGTGAAAATGCAAATTTATACAGAATGTAATTTCCTATTATATGGTATAATTTTATTCCAAGCTACATATAGAGTTACAGTTTAAACTTTATTTATTTTACAACGATTGCGAAGCAAGTTCTAACAACTTATATTAATCACTTTCGTTGGCGCGGATAAAAGCATATTATGTGGTCATTCGTGTGGGAGGATACCGGATTACCCGATCTGGCGACCACCGTACCATCTCACTTACTTCGAGGATCGAACCCGGGTTGCATTAGTGAGAAGCGAGTGCACGAACCAATAACCAATCGGACAGTTAGACTGGGGAAAATGTATATCTCCATTTCTATTTAGCATGTACCTTAATGCCATTGACGAAACGTTTATCTTAAAATGTGTGGAGGGTATAGATACAGGTACTATGCAACTTTGTTTATTACTCTATCCTGATGATATAGTTTTATTTGCAAAATCTGCTGAGAGTCTACAAAAATCATTGGTCATTTTAGCTGAATAGTACTTACAATGGAAACTAACTATTAACACTACAAAAACAAAACTTGTGATTTTTAGCAGAAATGGGAGACGATCCCAAAATTGGCAGTTTTACTATAATAATCAGCAGATAGTGTGTGTGTGCTTTACATTTATTTATCGTCGCTACCGGTTGCCCATATGAGCGACGCCTCCTGAAGAGATTAGTCATTATTTTAGATTTGTTGGATGATGGTGCAATGATACAGACAGAGACCCATTCCAGAGTCCCCTCTGGTTCTTTTACGAGCACAGTGCACCGACACGAGACCTCGATTTAACGTCCCATCTGAAAGACTGTTAATTGTATTAGGGTCAGACGGGGGATCGAATCTGCGATCCCTTGATTACCAGTCCAGCGTGTTACCACTGGACTATAGGTCCGTCTGTTCAGCAGATAGAAGTTGTTAAGACATTTAAATATCTTGAGGTGACTTTCACGACTAGTGGTGCATACAACGACATGGATAGGATGTTAGCAGTCAAGGCCCTTAAGGCTAGTTTCCAGTTGAATAAATTGTGTGTGTATAAATTTACACCATTATCGCCAAAACATATGATGGAACCTTTCGACAAATTGATAACACATATTCTAAATTATGCATCAGAAGTATGTGGTTTTAACAGGTAGAAATATGGAACGAGTGCATATAAACTTTTGTAAAAGAATATTGGGTGTATTTAAAAGATGTGCACACAAACTAATTTCGTATATGGTGAAATGGGTTGAACACCATATGTTTTTAAACGGGTTTTCATTCTCATAAATATTGGTTGAACATATGCAGATCAGAAGATAAGAGGTACATCAAAATAGCATACAATATGTTAAAATGTGACTTGGAATTACACCCGGAGAAAGTAAACTGGGCTCTGAAATTAAGGAATTACATTCCAGATTTTGTTTTTATGAGGTATTGCTAAGCCAAGGGGCGGGTGATTTTAATATATTCCTTAATATTGTTAAGCAACGTTTAACAGACAATTATGTACACGATTGGCATGCTAGTTTAGAGAATTCGTCCAGGGCATTGTTTTCTAGATCGATTGCTAGTTTTAATTTTCAACCATATCTCGAGTTAACAAATGCAAACAAATATCAAATTGCTTTGTCTAGGTTACGAATGTCATCACATAGATTAGAAATTGAATGTGGTAGATGGAAAATACACAAAATACACCTTTCATTGAAAGGAAATGCAATGCATGTAACAAGTTGGAGGATGAATATCACTTTATTATTGAATGCTCACTTTATACTGATTTAAGAACACTTTACATCAATACATATTATTGGCATATACCTAATATGGTTAAATGTGCTAAGTTAATGCAATTACAAAATGAAAATGCAGTTCGGCAATTATCTGTATACGTTTTTAAAGCATTTGAACGTCGTAGGTGATTTGTCAATATCTAAACAGATCTTAATAGTTAATATTGTTTTCAATGATTAATACTCAATTCTTGTTGTTTTGTTTTTGTGTGTGCGTTGTGTTTGTTTATAAGAATATGTCTCTCTCATAATTGGTTGTTGAGATTAGTGTCCGTCATCATATTACCATACTGTATTGATGCGTTGTTCATGGGCCAGACATGGTTTATTACGAAATAAAGATATATCATATCATATCATATATCTAGATCAGACACGCGTTTTCTGTGCCATCTGATCTGGTTCTATGCTGTTTGCAAACGCGGCTTTAGTTTTGATAGACATGTTACGGGTTAATGGGAGGACCGAATCTAAGTGCGTGTAGTGGAAGTCGTGATAGCGCAGTGGCGATGGATTCCATCAGGAATGAGGTCTCGAGAGTGATTAATATAAGTTGTAAGAACTTGTTTCACAATCGAGCTAATATAAGTTTGTATGAACTAATCTAATGTTGTTATGACTTGTGGTCCAATCCATTTATATGTAATACTTGTATGATTGTGTTTGTGTATACATATACAATAAAATATGATTAAACTAAACTAGTAACACATTTTAAAAGGAGAAATGTGGAGAGTGGCAAGGAACCAGGTGCGGCATTCTCTGTATATTACAAGGGGAAACCTGTGCTAGATCTGTGGGGTGGATATGCTGATGTAGAGAGCCATAGACCATGGAAGGAAGAAACGACCACGCTCGTGTTCTCGTGCTCCAAGGGAATTGCTGCGATATTAATGGCTAAACTGGTGGAGAAGTATGCATTTACAGTCTACATCCGTTATGTCAAAGTCGGTTATGTCGAAGTATCCGGTTATCTCGAAGTCAGACCAATTTACAGTCTTTATCCGTTATGTCAAAGTCGGTTATGTCGAATTCACCGGTTATCTCGAAGTCAGATCAAAGTCCCATTTCAGACACTATCATTTTACATCAAACTGGCTCCGTTTATATAGAATTTCGTTATGTCAAACTTCGGTTATGTCGAAGTATTTTGTTCGGTCCGACGGAATTCAACATATCGGATGTAGACTGTATATGGAATAGTATCTTATTTCTTAATATTTACTTCGCTATTGCATTTCCTCCGATGAACGTATATGCCCTGTTTGTATCTATTTTCATATGAATTTCCTCACTAATGATGTATGCATCTGGTATGCAGACTCGACGATACGGGGCATGCGCATTTGATATGTTGGCCAGGGTTCCTCGCAAGAAAAGGTGTGTATTACAGCTTACGCTGTTCCAAAGACGATCTATTTACCAGGTCCGACACACGATTTGTCGTAAATCTGGATTAAATAAATTTTTAATTAATAGAGTGTTCCATTATTCGTTGTGCCATTATAAATCCTAATAGGCCAAAATGCATTAAAAGTGAAGTAAATGTATTAGCATGTATGTATATATAAAAAGCGAATCGAGGGTAAATAGTCGCCTCCGTCGGGATGGTTTGTCTGTTATTCACTAAATGGTACACACATGTGAATGGTTATATATTATTAAAGCAGCATTACATCGTATGAAATAACAGATATTCGAAAAATTCAATATTTACGTATGGGTAGCAATCCTGCTACACATTCTAACATTATACTTTGTATGCTTATGTTCATTTGGTAAACAGTGTTTTTTGCGATAAAACAAACCCGAAACCGAAAGTAGGACTTTCCGAGTCGATCGGTCACGCACTTGTTTACAACCGTAACGCATCGTCCGCACTTGTCCCACGCTGTCTTTTTTAATTAAATTACTTGATATGATGATTCATACCTCTGTTAGCTAAGTCTTTAGGGAAATTTCTACATCCCCGCGAGGGGTTCGACATTAGAGAAAGATAGATAGATACGTTTCATGTTCAAAATATATACGTTGTTTTCTACATCCTCTGTTGTTTCACACATGCGCACTGTGCGTGTTTTTTTATTTCGTGTGTTGATAAACAAATTCGCGTATACGACGGTTTAAAGGTATTGGAACTTTATCGTTTCTGAGCGATTATTTCGATTTTTGTAAACACACACACATTAGTATTTATATTGTACCCAAAACATCCTTTATTACGATGCAATGCTGCTTTAAAGTATTTGGAAGTATTGACCTCCAGAAGTCTGTTATCCACTAAATGTCATATATTAACGTATGAGAAAGTATTAATTTCTCGGAAGTATGTCCGATTATTGCGGAGAATACTATAATATTATGTTTATACTCATATAATATTTTATATTAAGAGGCATTCTGGACTACTCAAAGCCTGTCAGCTATTACTGGCCAGAATTTGCACATGGCGAGAAAGACAACATTACAGTCGAGATGCTTATAAGCCACCAGGTAACCATACTGTGTGTAATTAGCATAGCCTAGTAACAGTTGTAGCCTGGGAACAATCGTAGCCTAGTAACGGTGTTAGCCTAGTAACAGTCGTAGCCTGGGAACAATCGTAGCATAGTAACGGCCGTAGCCTAGTAACGGTCGTAGCCTAGTAACAGACGTAGCTTGGGAACAGTCGTAGCCTAGTAACGGTCGTAGCCTGGGAACAATCGTAGCATAGTAACGGTCGTAGCCTGGGAACAGTCGTAGCCTAGTAACAGTCGTAGCCTGGGAACAATCGTAGCATAGTAACGGTCGTAGCCTAGTAACGGTCGTAGCCTGGGAACAATCGTAGCATAGTAACGGTCGTAGCCTGGGAACAGTCGTAGCCTAGTAACAGTCGTAGCCTGGGAACAATCGTAGCATAGTAACGGTCGTAGCCTAGTAACGGTCGTAGCCTAGTAACAGACGTAGCTTGGGAACAGTCGTAGCCTAGTAACGGTCGTAGCCTAGTAACAGTCGTAGCTTGGGAACAGTCGTAGCCTAGTAATAGTCGTAGCCTGGGAAAAGTCGTAGCCTAGTAACAGTCGTAGCCTAGTAACGGTCGTAGCCTAGTAACAGTCGTAGCCTGGGAATAGTCGTAGACTAGGAACAGTCGTAGCCTGGGAGCAATCGTAGCAGAGTAACGGCCGTAGCATAGTAACAGTCATAGCCTAGTAACAGTCGTAGCCTAGTAACAGTCGTAGCCTGGGAACAATCGTAGCCTGGGAACAGTCGTAGCCTAGTAACAGTCGTAGCTTGGGAACAATCGTAGCCTGGGAACAGTCGTAGCCTAGTAAAGGTCGTAGCCTAGTAACAGTCGTAGCTTGGGAACAGTCGTAGCCTAGTAACGGTCGTATCATAGTAACAGTCGTAACCTGGGAACAGTCATAGCCTAGTAACGGTCGTTACCTAGTAACAGTCGTAGCCTGGGAACAATCGTAGCCTGGGAACATATGTTTTGCCTTGTCCGTCATATTGTATACTTATATATTGAACACCAAACCCGTTAATTGAACCTCAATGAATTTCTGATAATATATACAAATCGTTTTGCCAGAAGTAAAAAGAAAAGTCGGCAGGTTATTAACATTTAATTTTAAGCAAATACAATAATGTGTGTTTTGTTTTTGTTGGCCATTGTTTATTGTACCACCCTAAATACTGAGTTTGATGTGACGAGTATGTGTGTGCGTGGGGGGGGTTGTCGAACACACTGTCTGTATGTGTTATGAATATCTCATGTTGGTGTAAATCTGCTTCCTGAGATTTATGTAGTGTATATACATTTGTTATGTTATTAATATCTCATGTTGTGGCACATCTGCTTCCTGAGAATATGAAAATAAACTTGAAACTATGGGACCGTTGCCGCCATTTCAGGGAGGACTTGTGTATCTAGACGAACAACTCTCAATATTTGACTATAAAAACAACCGACAGAAATGGCAAAGCATTCTGACAAAACAACTGACCGCATGGCCTGCAGGTGAGACTGCGATGCACAACTTGCAGGTTTTACTTTGTCTTTCTCGGAAACACTGATTAACGCAATTAGAGACATCTGTAATGATCAGTTATGTCGAAATATTGTGTTCGGTCCGACGGAATTCGACATAACGGATGTAGACTATATACAATTCTATAGGAAATATAGAAGAACAACTTCACCAGCTTAATGTTAGTTTAAACATTATTTCCAGGAAAGGTGTTGTTAGGTAAACTGCCCGCCGGCGATATAGCCCCAAATGGTGCTGATGCAGGCGTAAAACCCGAAATATAACATAACATTAAACATTATTTAGAAACGAACATTTTGCATATAATTTAACAGCAGTAGAATGAAAGGGATTAGAACGAAATAAAACGTATATAGTTCTTCTCCTAAATACTGATACAATGTTTGATGTAAGAAACTGGTATGAATGAGAGACATCTCTAATTATCTATTACCTCCCTTGGCAGATAAAGTCCGATTTATTCCAAAATGTGAATAGGACCTATTAGTTAGAATCCTTTGTTTTTACTGTTGTGCCCTAACCAGATGTTGCGGTATGATAAATGTGATTTTATCAAAAACGTGTTAATTAAGTGATCGCATTATTTTACAAATAAGTACCCATTGCATATACTGTCTGTGAGAGATCTGTTGAGATATAGTAATTTAATAACCATAAGAAGCAATAGTGGGATAATATTGCTAGCATGTTGTGCAAAGGAAACAACGATAAAAACAGAGGAAAACATGTAATAGGGCCTATCTACTTTTAGGTAGTATTCAAGGGCAGTAACTGACCGATGTCTCTCATTACATGCAGATAATCAGAACACACACTGTACATCTACAATCGTTGTCACCGCTTCTCGTTCTTGTTCATATAATATAAGCCTGAGAACAGTCAAATAAATATATTTATAATATTTTTATATATTTATTTAGTGGATGTCGTGATAGCGCAGTTCGCTTCAGGTGGGAAAGGTCCGGAGTTCGCCCCACTGGAGCCGTTACGATTGTGCCCTTAGGCAAGGCATTTAAATTCCACGTTGCCTCTTCTCTCTCCCTCGTGGCGATGGATTCCATCAGGAATGAGGTCTCGAGAGTGATTTATATAAGTTGAATTAACTTGTTTCGCAATCGAGCTAAAGTAAATGTGTATAAACTAAATAAATATATTTAAACACCGAGACTATTAATTGGGCCGTATTGAGTTTCTGATAATATGTCATTTTGCCAGAAGTTAAAAATCGACAGATTGGAACAAAGTCTAATATAAAATATTTGAAGCCACTATGTACACTAATTAGACCATGGTTTTCACTAAATCGGCAGTTGAATGTCATTTGGTGCACACAAAGCACGGGTGCATGCTTTTCACGAGTGTACTAGAATGTTTACGCGACATGTATACTAGAGGACATAGAAAACGCACACTTCGGGTGAGTGTATTTTTACATGAAAAACAATAACTATATAAATACATAGTTTTAAGCAATTGGAATATTGTTTGTTGTTCAGTTTGTGCTTTGTAACAAATATGTGATATATATTTGATGGAATCCTTCGTATTTCGTTTATATGTAATAATAATCATATAATGTAGGCATTTTCTATGTCTTCTAGTATACATTGTAGAGTTTAAAGTTTAAACGTTATTTATATTACAACGATTGCGAAACAAGTTTTAACAACTTATGTTAATCACTCTCGCTGGTGCGGATGAAAGCGTATATGTGATCATTCATGTGGGAAGAAACCGGAGTACCTAGAGTAAACCCACCTGCACGATATGGCGACCACCGTACCATCTCACATACTTCCCGGTCCGAGGATCGAACCCAGGTTGTATTGGTGAGAAGCGAGTGCGCTTTTTTTATATACAAATTTCTTTTAACTCGATTGGGAAACAAGTTCTTACAACTAATCACTCTCGAGAACCTCATTCCTCATGGTATCCATCGCCACGAGGGAGAGAGAAGAGGCAACGTGGAATTTAAATGCATTGCCTAAGAGCACAATCGTAACGGCTCCAGCGGGGCTCGAACTCCGGACCTTTCGCACCTGAAGCGAACGCGCATCCACTGCGCTATCACGACTTCCACAGCGAGTGCGCTAACCACTGCGCTAATCAGACATGTACATGGTAATGCACTGATTTCAGTGGGACAGATACGCTAATGAGACCGCTACATATAATATGCATAATGTATGGCCTCAAGTATATTACATAAGTCCCATTTCGACTTGCTTGCTTCGAAAATAACTGGAACTCCTTTGTTTGTTTTATTTCCAGGAAAAGCATTTGGCTATCATGCACTCACATTTGGTCTCTATGTTGACGAATTGCTTCAACACGCCGATCCCAAACATAGGGATACAGATACAATATTCCAGGACGAAATAGCAACACCTTTAGGTATTTATTCTAATACATTCAGGCCATTAGCCACACCCACTGGTAAATTTGGCAAGTAACGACATGTATATAGGAAAACTGATAAAACTGCCTTCAGAATGCACAGACAAGCATACACAAACATGATTGGGGGGGGGGTCGCCTCGGTTATTTTCAGGTTCTGGCTACGGCACTGGTATTTGGCAGGCAGGCAGATAATATATTAATGTCTCACCATTGTGTCCTTTCCGGCATATTTTTCCACTAATATTAACCATTTCCGTATCTCCACTACCAGTTCAGTTAAAGGTACGTGTGTAAATAATGTCACAATTGTAAATGCATCAGCAGTTACCATTAATTGCAAAATGAGCATTCGTTCTCAGTTTTGGACGGTCTACTGAGCGCGTGCGTGTGTGTTTTACCTTTATTTATCGTCACTACTGGTTGCCCAATATGAGCGACGCCTCCTGAAGAGATTGGTCATTTTAGATAGTTGGATGCTAGTGGAATGATACAAACAGACACATTACATTACATTACAGCGTCTCCTCGTGTTCTTTTACATGTACGGTGTAAAGCTCCGACACGAGATCTCGGATTAAAGTCCCATCTGAAAGACTGTTAATTTTATTACCGCATGCGTTCACAAGGCGGTTGATTGCGGAAAGCCCTCCGGACATGACGTTTTGCTGCAATAAAGCCCTCCCTCTAAATATATTAGAGCGAATAAGCAGTCACGGAACGTCAAATGTGTGTGCTATAAGGCAGTGGGTTTATTCAGCATATATGGGTGAGGTAACCCCAATGTCATTGGTTCGAATACTTGTGTGTTTCACGTTTATTTATCGTCGCTACCCGTTGCCCATATGAGCGACGCCTCCTGAAGAGATTTTTGGAGGATAGTGCAATGATACAGACAGAGACCCAGTCTCCTCTAGTTCTTTTGTGTACACGGTGTAAAGCACCGACACGAGACCCGACACGAGATCTCGGTTTAACGTCCCATCTGAAATACTGTTAATTTTATTAGGGTCAGACGGACGATCGAACCTGCTATCCCTGGATTACCAGTCCAGCGTGTTACCACTGGACTACAGATCCGTCTGTATTGGTGTTAACTATTCATATATTGTATGTGTAATAAGAATGCTGTGTATATGATGACGTATGCACATACAGGATCGTTCTGTCGTCCACATTAAACGTGTGAGTCTTGGATCCGAGATCTCTTGTTCTTATATTATACAACCTGGTGCGGCTGAGCGGGTCGGCGAATTCAACACAAACGTCAAACGCTGTTCAGACGGAAGTACTGGGCTGTACAGAATATCGTAATAAACCATACTACCTAGCATTTACGCAATATAAGTACACCACAACACCAACGTAGCGTCGATTTGGATCCCATCACGAGCTGTAGAAAACAGTCCAGTTCATCCTTCTGGTGTAGAAATTGCGGACGAGAATAAAAATTAAGATATTTCGGTTACTTTATCAGATGTTGCCTTTTCATAAATGAAATATATTCATTTCAGGCATAGATTTCCACATGAATTCGCCACTTGCCGATGTTCACCGTACAGCTAGGTTGGTACCCCGTTCTAAGTACCAGTTGTTTTTCGATGCGTTCCAGTACCGTCGGTATCTAACGCCAATGTACCAGATTGTGTTTCATCCAGAGTCGTTCATTGCAAGATCTGTTTCACCAGTCAAGGAATTAATTCAGGTGAGAACATGTTATATAATTGCCACAGCCAATGAGAGCATGTTATATAATAGCTCAGCCAATGAGAGCATGTTATATAATAGCTCTTACACCATGTTATATAATAGCTCAGCCAATGAGATCATGCTATATAATAGCACAGCTAATGAGAGCATGCTATATAATAGCTCAGCCAATGAGAGTATGTTATATAATAGCTCAGCCAATGAGAGCATGCTATATAATAGCACAGCCAATGAGAGCATGTTATATAATAGCACAGCCAATGAGAGCATGTTATATAATAGCTCAGCCAATGAGAGCATGTTATATAATAGCACAGCCAATGAGAGCATGTTATATAATAGCTCAGCCAATGAGAGCATGTTATATAATAGCTCAGCCAATGAGAGCATGTTATATAATAGCACAGCCAATGAGAACATGTTATATAATAGCACAGCCAATGAGAGCATGTTATATAATAGCTCAGCCAATGAGAGCATGTTATATAATAGCACAGCCAATGAGAGCATGTTATATAATAGCTCAGCCAATGAGAGCATGTTATATAATAGCACAGCCAATGAGAGCATGTTATATAATAGCACAGCCAATGAGAGCATGTTATATAATAGCTCAGCCAATGAGAGCATGTTATATAATAGCACAGCCAATGAGAGCATGTTATATAATAGCTCAGCCAATGAGAGCATGTTATATAATAGCACAGCCAATGAGAACATGTTATATAAATAGCACAGCCAATGAGAGCATGTTATATAATAGCTCAGCCAATGAGAGCATGTTATATAATAACACAGCCAATGAGAGCATGTTATATAATAGCACAGCCAATGAGAGCATGTTATGTAATAGCTCAGCCAATGAGAGCATGTTATATAATAGCACAGCCAATGAGAGCATGTTATATAAATAGCTCAGCCAATGAGAGCATGTTATATAATATATCGCAGGAATTGTTTTATGTTTTAAATTTGTGAGTGTAAACAGGCAAAGGTAGACATCCAGACGACAATCGTTTGATAGACAAATGATTGCTGCGGAGAACTCAAATAGTAGATTTACAAGTAAATTTAGAAACTGGCATATTACGGCCGTGAAATGTGTAGCACATGGTTTGTTTACATTTGCGACCTTGTTACCTTTCAATATATAGCCTTGATTATGACGGGGTGTCATTTTAAAACTTGCTTGGAATGGTGTAAAACATTTTTTATGTATAGTGTCAAGCCTATAGTGTATCATAGTGTTCTTAAAAACCAAACAAAACACAAAGTTTCTTAGTTTTGTGTTTTTGAACCCGTAAACATTTGTCCAGACCCCAAGCGTCTGTGGGTAGATCGTCGGATTTGGAATCGAACGACCCAAGGTCCAACACTCGGTCAGGTCATGCATGTACTGTCATTGAGCAAGACACCGCACACACATTGCTTAGTACTTGTTAACCGCTTAGGTCGGCAAAGCCTGCTCAGGAAAATATGTCTAGGTCCCCACGAGGGGTTTGTCATTAATGGAACATACATGGAACAAACACATACACGAGTTAACTACAGGTCAAAACATGCTACGTAAGACCATAACCAATGAATGGAAGAGTGTATGATGGTTTCAAGAGAGAATAACATATCTGATTTATGACAGTTTATTTCATTTTTGCAAATATAATATTGTTTCCGAATACTGGAATAGTATTCGGATATTCGGACGTTCGGGTGAATATTCGAAATAATGAATGCAATTCAGGAAATTCTACTGAATTCCATAAACAAGGAACGTATCTTAATATCTGAACACTCAGGAATTGTGATATATTTCAGAGAACAGACGTTTTAAATAACCCGTTCATAAGGGAGGTTACAATTTCGTCATTGTCTGGGACTGGTACCGCTCGAGGATTGGCTAAATTGTACGGTATTCTTTCAAATGGCGGAAAACATGATGGGAACCAGCTACTATCACGTGCCAGTATAGAACAACTTTCTACGCCGGTGGTATCTGGTCGAGATTCAGTGATGCTAACCGGGGAGGAGTCCGTCATTGGTCTAGGAACTTTATATAGGAAAAATCCTTGGGTATGTAAAATAATTGTATAGGCCTACATCCCAACTTTAAACTAACTTTACAAATGATTGGGTCCGCCTCCATTGTCGAGTGGCTAAGGTCGTTGACTTGTATACCACTGTAACACATCATTACTGACGGTCACGTGTTCGAGCCCCACTCAGGTCGTGTCTCATTTATATGAACAAGTTGACAGCTTCCTACGGAGATTGCTGCAGGAAGTACTGGTTAACCGCTGGAGCATGTCCAGTAAATGTGTTGTCCAATAACCTGCTCACCGGCGATATAGCCCAAAATGGTGCTGATGCAGGCGTAAACCCAGATTGTCTTATTTGTACTGGTATGGTACAATGCACATGCAGGCATACCGGTCCGGCATACCTATTCTTTACCTGGCATCCGTTCTGTTTGTTCATTAGGAAGATACAGTTCTTGGCAAACAATAAGCCTAACCGGTCCGGATTCTTAGTTTACGTTACATTTATTCCTTTGGTTGAACGAACAGGTAGACATCCCCGTCCGGATTCCTAGTTTACTTTGTATTTATTCCTTTGGTTGAACGAACAGGGAGACATACCCGTCCGGATTCTTAGCTTACTTTGCATTCATTCCTTTGTTTACGATGCATTTGTTCTATTTGTGCCACAGGGAGAACGTACGGTTGGCCATACAGGTCACGGAGGACAAGTAGCAATAGGGGACATAAAGAACGGATTAGGGATCACCTATGTTACCAACCATTTAACGATACACGGAGTTGGAGATGACCCCAGATTTCAGGACCTTGAACAAGCGTTATACGGTGTCATTGCTGCTCTCGAGAAGTAGACTAGTGAAGTGATATGTCAGGTAAAACAACAAGGGGTATCGCTAGGGTCTACCAAACAATACGCAGCATGTATACTGCGGCAACGCGGTTCTCGTAGAGTGACTTGTTGCAGGCAACAGTATTATAATGAAAAATGATTCCAATTAAAGCGATACTTCATATTTTATATCTATATATAGATAGTGTGGATTATTATATGGAAACATGAGAATATATTGATATTTAGTTATTTACTAAAACCTGCCTACTACCTGCATATAAACATGAGAATATATTGATATTTACTAAAACCTGCCTACTAGATAATGTATGAAAACATGCGAATATATTGATATTTACTAAAACCTGCCTACTAGATAATGTATGGAAACATGCGAATATATTGATATTTAAACAAGCATGAAACAGATAGACGAAATTATATAAACGGGACACACACTCAAATTTGCATACTGTTCTGCAGGGTTCATTCTAGGTCAGAATATTTGGGGGAATTGAAGCGCGCTCGCGTTCTTAAATGGTGTTATTTAATAAATATCAACAACATATGGTTAAAATGCACATTATGCCCATTAAATACTACATTTTAATAGAATGAGTGATTTATAATGGGCCAGTGTATCTTACTGACCGATATTTTGTATGAAAATTGTAAAACAACAGTCAGGGTCCATAGGGCAATATTTCGCCCACATCGCCTTCTAAAATGATCCCTAGTTTTGTAACTATATACACCCAAAACCCAAAGCAAAATATATTTAATGTAGATACAAGTAGTCAAAGAAATATTACAATCAATGTGGTGTGAACATGCATCCATCTAAGGGCCCAACATACTGGTCTACCATTGTCAGTAACCTGCATGTAACATACACACATATACTAATGTTATACTAGACACATGTCATTAACATCCATCCATCTAAAGGTCCAACATACTGGTCTACCATTGTCAGTAACCTGCATGTAACATACACACATACACTAATGTTATACTAGACACATGTCATTAACATCCATCCATCTAAAGGTCCAACATACTGGTCTACCATTGTCAGTAACCTGCATGTAACATACACACATACACTAATGTTATACTAGACACATGTCATTAACATCCATCCATCTAAAGGTCCAACATACTGGTCTACCATTGTCAGTAACTGCATGTAGCATACACACATACACTAATGTTATACTAGACACATGTCATTAACATACATCCATCTAAAGACACATGTCATTAACATACATCCATCTAAAGGTCCAACATACTGGTCTACCATTGTCAGTAACCTGCATGTAACATACACACATACACTAATGTTATACTAGACACATGTCATTAACAACAACAACAACAATAACAGCAGCAGCAACACCAACAACAACAGCAACAACAACAACAACAGCAGCAGCAAGAGCAACAGCAGCAACAACAACAACAAATGTAGATGCAAACAAGTTAATATCAATCATGGTATACAGTGGGTATAAGCAGACATCTAAAGTAGCATATATATATATATACATGCATTAACCCATTCAACACAAAGTAACTGACATGGACTGGTGGTGCATGATAGTTTTAGACCAATAAATTAATAAGAATATTAAATTTGGACCAGTTCATTTATCAAAATAGGTAAATATTGTCTACAAAATAGTAATATTACTGTCACGAGCCGGCTCATCTGGATCTACACTTTTTGTAAGCCTATTTAGAGGCCCGTGGTGTTGAAAGAGTTAAGCAAACTTAAAGCAACAATTTGAGCACACACTAATGACAAATCAAGAAAGTAGAGCGTATCACTCGGAGAGATGCTAAAAGTTTCATCAAAGTTCATCCACAACATATTGAGTTATCCTGCTAACAGGCAGACAGACGCACACAACCAACAACAAGTTCAACCGAAGCTTTGCATTTCCTCTTCGCCTGCTTGATCAACGTGTTCAGATGTTATCATTCTTTCTCCACATTCTCTATCAAGACTAGATCGATTCTGGTGCATAACTGCGAGCCGACTGCAACATAGTGGAAGAAAAATGGAAATATATTTGAAAAGTTTATTATCTCACAAGGCCATATAATCCAAAGCGGACGAGCGTACATTACACCTGCTGTACATATGACATCATGCACTGTTTAGTATAAACATTTTTTAACGTGTTTATTTCACAACGATTGCGATACAAGCTTTGGCAACTTATATTAATCACTCTCGTTGGCGCGGATGAAAACTTATATATGGAGAGGAAATCGGAATATCTTGAGAACAGACGGATATGTAGTCCAGTGGTAACATGCTGGACTGGTAATCCAGGGATCGCAGGTTCGATCCCCCGTCTGACCCTAATAAAATTAACAGTCTTTCAGATGGGACGTTAAACCGAGGTCTCGTGTCGGTGCTTTACACCGTGCACGTAAAAGAACCAGGGGAGATTCTGGAATGGGTCTCTGTCTGTATCATGCACTATCCTCCAAAATCTAAAATAACTTATCTCTTCAGGAGGCGTCGCTCATATGGGCAACCGGTAGCGACGATAAATAAACGTATGAACACACACATATCTTGAGATATCTCTGACCTGTCGATCACAGTACCAGCTCACATACTTCTCTGTCTAGGGATCTAACCGTGGGTGCATCGGTGAGAAGTGAGCGTGCTAATCACTGCGCAAATCGAACAATACCTGTTTTGGCATTTTTAATAATCAGGTAATGACGTTGTGGCTTTAGATATGCGCGATACAAATACACATGTACATACCTTCTTAGAATCGGTTGAACTGAACGCATTCCCTACATCGATCCACCCGAGTATATCGCCTGCACGATTCGACTGGAAAACAATTGTTTGCAATAATAATCCTAATATTTATTGAACAAGTACTCTCATTGGATAATATCGATCGTCTGTAAGGCCTTTAAAACCAACTATATACAACATATGTACATGTTAATATAAAAAGAGGCCCATGAAGGCCCTGGATCGATCACCCGATTTGAAAATCCCAAAGGGCTATAAAACATACACGTGAGTTTTCAGGAAATGTACACATTTTTTAGAACTACGTCAAAGGTATGTTAAATTAATTGAATGTTTCATTGGTAAATGTATTGATGTATGAATGTATTTCGATACCAAATAGTTATTCTGCTTAGTGTAGAATTGCGGATCCTGGAATCACTTCATATACTTTCTCATACTTTCTCATACTTTCTCGTTCTTTCTCATACTTTCTCATACTTTCTCATACTTTCTCGTTCTTTCTCATACTTTCTCATACTTTCTCATACTTTCTCATACTTTCTCATACTTTCTCATACTTCTCATCTTTCTCATACTTTCTCATACTTCTCATACTTCTCATACTTTCTCATACTTTCTCATACTTTCTCATACTTTCTCATACTTTCTCATACATTCTCGTTCGTTCTCTCATAACTTCTTCTTATTGTTTGTTATTTTATTTTCCTAACTCTATAACATGTACTTTTTTCAGAAAAAATGATTTTGTGTAAAAATAAAATCGTTATTTTTTATATTTATATATGCTTGAAATCACTGGTCGCTATTCTTTTCAGTTGCTATCTTGTCGG
Organism: Archivesica marissinica; assembly: GCA_014843695.1. NCBI lineage: Eukaryota > Metazoa > Mollusca > Bivalvia > Venerida > Vesicomyidae > Archivesica > Archivesica marissinica. The sequence goes on along the minus strand of CM026400.1, from coordinate 36,794,210 downwards.
GAAGGGCCGTAACTAATGTTGCTAGAACTTGTGGCCCGACCCGTTTGCCGTTATTTAATTTGTCATGTTTTGTATTCACATGTATATGTAAAACGAATCGAGCAATAAAATATGATTAAACTAAACTTCACACGTGGGATTCACTTCACATATAAAAATGTGGAATTCGAGATAGCGCAGTCGATGCGCGTTCGCTTCAGGTGCGAAAGGTCCGGAGTTCGAGCCCCGCTGGAGTAGTTACGATTGTGCTCTTAGGCAAGGCATTTAAATTCAACGTTGCCTCTTCTCTCACCTTCATGACGATGGATTCCATCAGGAATGAGGTCTCGAGAGTGATGTGTAATACTATAGGAAATATAGATGAAAATCTTCACCAGCTTAATATTGATACATGTTGTTCGCGGCTTCACCAGCTTAATGTTGATACATGTTGTTCGCGGCTTCACCAGCTTAATGTTGATACATGTTGTTCGCGGCTTCACCAGCTTAATGTTGATACATGTTGTTCCCGGCTTCACCAGCTTAATGTTGATACATGTTGTTCGCGGTACGAAAACTAGGATGATAGCTTAGTATGCAGGAAACTTCTTACATTTTGCTAAGGTTCACTATATGATGCCACATGGCAAATTTCAAAAATATGTTAATTGTAGTTTATGATTTTTAAAGAATATACTAGAGTCTACATCTGTTATGTCAAAGTCGGTTATGTCAAAGTCGGTTATGTCGCATTCTCCGGTTATCTCGAAGTCGGTTCAAAGTCCCGTTTCAGACACTATAATTTTACATATATGATTTTTAAAGAATGTACTACAGCCTACATCTGTTATGTCAAAGTCGGTTATGTCGCATTCTCCGGTTATCTCGAAGTCGGTTCAAAGTTCCGTTTCAGACACTATCATTTTACATATAAGTGGCTCTGTTTATATGGAATGTCGTTACGTCAAGGTTCGGTTATGTCGAAATATTGTGTTCGGTCCGACGGAATTCGACATAGCGGATGTAGACTATATATAATTCTATAGGAAATATAGAAGAACAACTTCACCAGCTTAATATTAGTTTAAACATTATTTCCAGGAAAGGTGTTGTTAGGTAAACTGCCCGCCGGCGATATAGCCCAAAATGGTGCTGATGCAGGCATAAAACCCAAAAATAACATAACATTAAACATACTCTCATGGGAAGGGCCAATTACTAATGTTGTTCAGAACGTGTGGCCCAACCCATTTGCTTTTGCTCTTATTATATATGTCTTTGAATTTATTATGTACATGTATATAGCAATAAAATAAGATTAAACAAAATTAAACATTATTTATTTCGGTATTTTAACAATCAAGAAATGAACATTTTGCATATAATTTAACAGCAGTAGAATGAAAGGGATTAGAACGAAATAAAACGTATATAGTTCTTCTCCTAAATGTTGATACAATGTTTGATGTAAGAAACTGGTATGAATGAGAGACATCTCTAATTTTCTATTACCTCCCTTGGCAGATAAAGTCCGATTTATTCCAAAATGTGAATAGGTCATTTTAGTTAGAATCCTTTGTTTTTACTGTTGTTCCCTAACCAGATGTTGCGGTATGATAAATGGGATTTTATCAAAAACGTGTTAATTAACTGATAACATTGTTTTTAAAATAGGTACCCATTGCATATACTGTAGGGGATCTGTCGAGATATAGTAATTTAATAACCGTTTAAAGCGATAGTGGAATAAAATTGCAGGCATGCTGTTCAAAGGAAACAACGATAAAAACAGAGGAATACACTTGATAGGACCTATCTACTTTTAGGGAGTATTCAGGGGCAGTAACTGACCGATGTCTCTCATTGTAACAACAATGAATCTGACCTGTATTGACGGGGCATGCGTCCCATCCTGCTTCCGGTTGAAGTTCCAGATGAGATTCTTGCGCATTGTGTACGGCGGCTCCTGGTAATCCGCTATAAAACAGTATTACTGCATTGTTATGAACACAGAGGTAATTGATTGAAGAGCTAGGCGTGTAATTGATTGCAGTTTAAGCATTGTAATTTATTGAAGGTTTAGAATAATAAATGAGTACGTGAATACGTTGGTCAAAACGCCTATAGTGTTTAGTGCTTTAAAACAAGATTAATGTAGCATCATGGCTAATCTTTAAAACAAGATTAATGTAAGCATTATGCGCTAATCTTTAAAACAAGATTACTGTAAGCATTATGCGCTAATCTTTAAAACAAGATTATTGTAAGCATTATGCGCTAATCTTTAAAACAAGATTATTGTAAGCATTATGCGCTAATCTTTAAAACAAGATTACTGTAAGCATTATGCGCTAATCTTTAAAACAAGATTACTGTAAGCATTATGCGCTAATCTTTAAAACAAGATTATTGTAAGCATTATGCGCTAATCTATAAAACAAGATTATTGTAAGCATTATGCGCAAATTATGCGCTAATCTTTAAAACAAGATTATTGTAGGCATTATGCGCTAATCTATAAAACAAGATTATTGTAAGCATTATGCGCTAATCTATAAAACAAGATTAATGTAGGCATTATGCGCTAATCTATAAAACAAGATTAATGTAGGCATTATGCGCTAATCTATAAAACAAGATTATTGTAAGCATTATGTGCTAATCTATAAAACAAGATTATTGTAGGCATTATGCGCTAATCTATAAAACAAGATTATTGTAGGCATTATGCGCTAATCTATAAAACAAGATTAATGTAAGCATTATGCGCTAATCTATAAAACAAGATTATTGTAAGCATTATGCGCTAATCTATAAAACAAGATTAATGTAGGCATTATGCGCTAATCTATAAAACAAGATTAATGTAAGCATTATGCGCTAATCTATAAAACAAGATTATTGTAAGCATTATGTGCTAATCTATAAAACAAGATTAATGTAAGCATTATGCGCTAATCTATAAAACAAGATTATTGTAGGCATTATGCGCTAATCTATAAAACAAGATTATTGTAGGCATTATGCGCTAATCTATAAAACAAGATTAATGTAAGCATTATGCGCTAATCTATAAAACAAGATTAATGTAAGCATTATGTGCTAATCTATAAAACAAGATTATTGTAAGCATTATGTGCTAATCTATAAAACAAGATTAATGTAAGCATTATGCGCTAATCTATAAAACAAGATTAATGTAGGCATTATGCGCTAATCTATAAAACAAGATTATTGTAAGCATTATGCGCTAATCTATAAAACAAGATTAATGTAAGCATTATGCGCTAATCTATAAAACAAGATTAATGTAGGCATTATGCGCTAATCTATAAAACAAGATTAGTGTAGGCATTATGCGCTAATCTATAAAACAAGATTAATGTAGGCATTATGCGCTAATCTATAAAACAAGATTAATGTAGGCATTATGCGCTAATCTATAAAACAAGATTATGTAAGCATTATGTGCTAATCTATAAAACAAGATTATTGTAGGCATTATGCGCTAATCTATAAAACAAGATTATTGTAGGCATTATGCGCTAATCTATAAAACAAGATTATTGTAGGCATTATGCGCTAATCTATAAAACAAGATTATTGTAGGCATTATGCGCTAATCTATAAAACAAGATTATTGTAGGCATTATGCGCTAATCTATAAAACAAGATTATTGTAGGCATTATGCGCTAATCTATAAAACAAGATTAATGTAAGCATTATGTGCTAATCTATAAAACAAGATTAATGTAAGTATTATGTGCTAATCTTTAAAACAAGATTATTGTAGGCATTATGCGCTAATCTATAAAACAAGATTATTGTAAGCATTATGCGCTAATCTATAAAACAAGATTACTGTAAGCATTATGCGCTAATCTATAAAACAAGATTATTGTAAGCATTATGCGCTAATCTATAAAACAAGATTATTGTAGGCATTATGTGCTAATCTATAAAACAAGATTATTGTAGGCATTATGCGCTAATCTATAAAACAAGATTATTGTAGGCATTATGCGCTAATCTATAAAACAAGATTATTGTAAGCATTATGCGCTAATCTATAAAACAAGATTATTGTAAGCATTATGCGCTAATCTATAAAACAAGATTATTGTAGGCATTATGCGCTAATCTATAAAACAAGATTATTGTAGGCATTATGCGCTAATCTATAAAACAAGATTAATGTAAGCATTATGCGCTAATCTATAAAACAAGATTATTGTAGGCATTATGCGCTAATCTATAAAACAAGATTAATGTAGGCATTATGCGCTAATCTATAAAACAAGATTAATGTAAGTATTATGTGCTAATCTATAAAACAAGATTATTGTAGGCATTATGCGCTAATCTATAAAACAAGATTATTGTAAGCATTATGCGCTAATCTATAAAACAAGATTAATGTAAGCATTATGTGCTAATCTATAAAACAAGATTAATGTAAGCATTATGCGCTAATCTATAAAACAAGATTAATGTAGGCATTATGCGCTAATCTATAAAACAAGATTATTGTAGGCATTATGCGCTAATCTTTAAAACAAGATTATTGTAGGCATTATGCGCTAATCTATAAAACAAGATTAATGTAAGCATTATGCGCTAATCTATAAAACAAGATTAATGTAAGCATTATGCGCTAATCTATAAAACAAGATTATTGTAAGCATTATGCGCTAATCTATAAAACAAGATTAATGTAAGCATTATGCGCTAATCTATAAAACAAGATTAATGTAGGCATTATGCGCTAATCTATAAAACAAGATTATTGTAAGCATTATGCGCTAATCTATAAAACAAGATTAATGTAAGCATTATGCGCTAATCTATAAAACAAGATTAATGTAGGCATTATGCGCTAATCTATAAAACAAGATTATTGTAAGCATTATGCGCTAATCTATAAAACAAGATTATTGTAAGCATTATGCGCTAATCTATAAAACAAGATTATTGTAGGCATTATGCGCTAATCTATAAAACAAGATTATTGTAAGCATTATGCGCTAATCTATAAAACAAGATTATTGTAGGCATTATGCGCTAATCTATAAAACAAGATTATTGTAAGCATTATGTGCTAATCTATAAAACAAGATTAATGTAAGTATTATGCGCTAATCTATAAAACAAGATTAATGTAGGCATTATGCGCTAATCTATAAAACAAGATTATTGTAGGCATTATGCGCTAATCTATAAAACAAGATTATTGTAGGCATTATGCGCTAATCTATAAAACAAGATTAATGTAGGCATTATGCGCTAATCTATAAAACAAGATTATTGTAGGCATTATGCGCTAATCTATAAAACAAGATTATTGTAGGCATTATGCGCTAATCTATAAAACAAGATTAATGTAAGCATTATGCGCTAATCTATAAAACAAGATTATTGTAAGCATTATGCGCTAATCTATAAAACAAGATTATTGTAAGCATTATGCGCTAATCTATAAAACAAGATTATTGTAAGCATTATGCGCTAATCTATAAAACAAGATTACTGTAAGCATTATGCGCTAATCTATAAAACAAGATTACTGTAAGCATTATGCGCTAATCTATAAAACAAGATTACTGTAAGCATTATGCGCTAATCTATAAAACAAGATTATTGTAGGCATTATGCGCTAATCTTTAACACAAGATTATTGTAGGCATTATGCGCTAATCTATAAAACAAGATTATTGTAGGCATTATGCGCTAATCTATAAAACAAGATTATTGTAAGCATTATGCGCTAATCTATAAAACAAGATTAATGTAAGCATTATGCGCTAATCTATAAAACAAGATTAATGTAGGCATTATGCGCTAATCTATAAAACAAGATTAATGTAAGCATTATGTGCTAATCTAAAACAAGATTTGTAAGCATTATGCGCTAATCTATAAAACAAGATTAATGTAGGCATTATGCGCTAATCTATAAAACAAGATTATGTAGGCATTATGCTAATCTATAAAACAAGATTATTGTAGCATTATGCGCTAATCTATAAAACAAGATTAATGTAAGCATTATGCGCTAATCTATAAAACAAGATTATTGTAGGCATTATGCGCTAATCTATAAAACAAGATTATTGTAGGCATTATGCGCTAATCTATAAAACAAGATTATTGTAGGCATTATGCGCTAATCTATAAAACAAGATTATTGTAGGCATTATGCGCTAATCTTTAACACAAGATTAATGTAAGCATTATGCGCTAATCTATAAAACAAGATTAATGTAAGCATTATGTGCTAATCTATAAAACAAGATTATTGTAAGCATTATGCGCTAATCTATAAAACAAGATTAATGTAAGTATTATGCGCTAATCTATAAAACAAGATTAATGTAGGCATTATGCGCTAATCTATAAAACAAGATTATTGTAAGCATTATGTGCTAATCTATAAAACAAGATTAATGTAAGCATTATGCGCTAATCTATAAAACAAGATTAATGTAGGCATTATGCGCTAATCTATAAAACAAGATTATTGTAAGCATTATGTGCTAATCTATAAAACAAGATTAATGTAGGCATTATGCGCTAATCTATAAAACAAGATTAATGTAGGCATTATGCGCTAATCTATAAAACAAGATTAGGTAAGCATATGTGCTAATCTATAAAAAGATTAATGTAGGCATTATGCGCTAATCTATAAAACAAGATTATTGTAAGCATTATGTGCTAATCTATAAAACAAGATTATTGTAGGCATTATGCGCTAATCTATAAAACAAGATTATTGTAGGCATTATGCGCTAATCTATAAAACAAGATTATTGTAAGCATTATGCGCTAATCTATAAAACAAGATTATTGTAGGCATTATGCGCTAATCTATAAAACAAGATTAATGTAAGCATTATGTGCTAATCTATAAAACAAGATTATTGTAGGCATTATGCGCTAATCTTTAAAACAAGATTATTGTAGGCATTATGCGCTAATCTATAAAACAAGATTATTGTAAGCATTATGCGCTAATCTATAAAACAAGATTAATGTAAGCATTATGCGCTAATCTATAAAACAAGATTAATGTAGGCATTATGCGCTAATCTATAAAACAAGATTATTGTAAGCATTATGTGCTAATCTATAAAACAAGATTATTGTAGGCATTATGCGCTAATCTATAAAACAAGATTATTGTAGGCATTATGCGCTAATCTATAAAACAAGATTATTGTAAGCATTATGCGCTAATCTATAAAACAAGATTATTGTAAGCATTATGCGCTAATCTATAAAACAAGATTAATGTAGGCATTATGCGCTAATCTATAAAACAAGATTAATGTAAGCATTATGCGCTAATCTATAAAACAAGATTATTGTAAGCATTATGCGCTAATCTATAAAACAAGATTAATGTAAGTATTATGCGCTAATCTATAAAACAAGATTATTGTAGGCATTATGCGCTAATCTATAAAACAAGATTATTGTAGGCATTATGCGCTAATCTATAAAACAAGATTAATGTAAGCATTATGCGCTAATCTATAAAACAAGATTAATGTAAGCATTATGTGCTAATCTATAAAACAAGATTATTGTAAGCATTATGTGCTAATCTATAAAACAAGATTAATGTAAGCATTATGCGCTAATCTATAAAACAAGATTAATGTAGGCATTATGCGCTAATCTATAAAACAAGATTATTGTAAGCATTATGCGCTAATCTATAAAACAAGATTAATGTAAGTATTATGCGCTAATCTATAAAACAAGATTAATGTAGGCATTGCGCTAATCTATAAAACAAGATTATGTAGGCATTATGTGCTAATCTATAAAACAAGATTATGTAGATTATGCGCTAATCTATAAAACAAGATAATGTAGGCATTATGCGCTAATCTATAAAACAAGATTATGTAAGCATTATGCGCTAATCTATAAAACAAGATTAATGTAGGCATTATGCGCTAATCTATAAAACAAGATTATTGTAGGCATTATGCGCTAATCTATAAAACAAGATTATTGTAGGCATTATGCGCTAATCTATAAAACAAGATTATTGTAGGCATTATGCGCTAATCTATAAAACAAGATTATTGTAAGCATTATGCGCTAATCTATAAAACAAGATTATTGTAGGCATTATGCGCTAATCTATAAAACAAGATTAATGTAAGCATTATGTGCTAATCTATAAAACAAGATTATTGTAGGCATTATGCGCTAATCTTTAAAACAAGATTATTGTAGGCATTATGCGCTAATCTATAAAACAAGATTATTGTAAGCATTATGCGCTAATCTATAAAACAAGATTAATGTAAGCATTATGTGCTAATCTATAAAACAAGATTAATGTAGGCATTATGCGCTAATCTATAAAACAAGATTATTGTAAGCATTATGTGCTAATCTATAAAACAAGATTATTGTAGGCATTATGCGCTAATCTATAAAACAAGATTATTGTAGGCATTATGCGCTAATCTATAAAACAAGATTATTGTAAGCATTATGCGCTAATCTATAAAACAAGATTATTGTAGGCATTATGCGCTAATCTATAAAACAAGATTAATGTAAGCATTATGTGCTAATCTATAAAACAAGATTATTGTAGGCATTATGCGCTAATCTTTAAAACAAGATTATTGTAGGCATTATGCGCTAATCTATAAAACAAGATTATTGTAAGCATTATGCGCTAATCTATAAAACAAGATTATTGTAGGCATTATGCGCTAATCTATAAAACAAGATTATTGTAGGCATTATGCGCTAATCTATAAAACAAGATTATTGTAGGCATTATGCGCTAATCTTTAACACAAGATTAATGTAAGTATTATGTGCTAATCTATAAAACAAGATTAATGTAAGTATTATGCGCTAATCTTTCACTAATCATTTAAACAATGCGTTGTTTCTATAATTATTAAGACGTAATATTTCTGCTTGACAATGTTTAAACCATACCCGTTAGTACAGTTGGATCCCTAGTGGTCTCTCGGCTGTGTCTGCAAAATAAAAAAATAATATTGTATTGCATTTTTTCATACAATACATTACATATATATATATATACATACAATAATAAGAACAAATCAGGGATTAATATGTAATTATATGATTGCAGTATACGATACATTTGTTTTGTCAAGGGAAAAAAAGCAAATGGGTTGGGCTACAAGTTATAACAACATTATTTACAGCCCTCCCCGTAAAATAAATCACAACAGTTCAATTGATATGGTTCCCGCATACAATGTTATATTATTCAAAATATACACTTTAATAAGTAAATAATTTAATAGCGAGAAATGTAGTCCGGCTACATCTATGAAACTGATTCGGAAATAGTTCAATGTGATAGGTCTTGTACTATACTGAATGATATGGCGATTCGTAAGCTATTATTGGTGGAGGTAGACACCTGGTGCCCGTATGCACATCAGCACAGCACACAACCGCAACATTACCGCCACACCACTTATCTGGCTTTCACTGCAGACTGTCGGTAACGTCGTATCATTATATCACACAACGTTAATATTACAACCACACCACTTATCTGTCTTTCACTGCAGACTGTCGGTAACGTCGTATCAGTATATCACACAACGTTAATATTACAACCACACCACTTACCTGGCTTTCACTGCAGATTTTCGGTAACGTCGTATCAGAATACCACACAACAGCAACATTACCGCCACACCACTTACCTGGCTTCCACTGCATACTATCGGTAATGTCGTATCAATATAGTACACAACCGCAACATTACCACCACACCACTTACCTGTCTTTCACTGCAGACTGTCGGTAACGTCGTATCAATATAGTACACAACAGCAACATTACCGCCACACCACTTACCTGTCTTTCACTGCAGACTGTCGGTAACATCGTATCAATATAGTATACAACAGCACCATTACCGCCACACCACTTACCTGTCTTTCACTGCAGACTGTCGGTAACGTCGTATCAGAATACCACACAACAGCAACATTACCGCCACACCACTTACCTGGCTTCCACTACATACTATCGGTAACGTCGTATCAATATAGTACACAACAGCAACATTACCGCCACACCACTTACCTGTCTTTCACTGCAGACTGTCGACCTGTCTTTCACTGCAGACTGTCGGTAACGTCGTATCAATATAGTACACAACAGTAACATTACCGCCACACCACTTATCTGGCTTTCACTGCAGAATGTCGGTAACGTCGTATCAATATAGTACACAACAGCAACATTACCGCCACACCACTTACCTGTCTTTCACTGCAGACTGTCGGTAACGTCGTATCAATATAGTACACAACAGCAACATTACCGCCACACAGATGACTACGACGATTCCAACAATAGGAGTGATGAATACGATGTAGTTACCTGGTAGAACAACAACACAATTTTACACATGTCATCAAAACCGTTAATTTGGGATGCACCGGGTAGGTAGACATATTATTAATAGTTAGATAGTTTGATAGTTTATTTTATTAAATTCCAGTAAGCGTTCAAGCCCATGTTAGCAAACAGTGCAAACATAATGCATATATTTTATACAAATGAGCTCCCACAATCATAGCCATGTATATTTATATATATGTGTAAATATATGTAGTATTTATATGATATGTGTCTTATAATTAAAGTCAGTTCTTTATTTCTAACACGGAGAAGGTCAAAAGACGCAACAAAATACAAAACCAAACATACAAAATTGTTGTACAAAGTTGTTGCAAAGTTGTATCTCATGGCCGATCAGTAAACCCTTTGTAACCATATTCATTGCTAAATGCTAAGTATTATAAATTTAATTTTACATGTGGTCATATTTGTAAATCAGAACGCATCCGCTTATTTAATTTAGAGCAGCATTGTAGATTAATATTACATGACATATACATAGATTCATTAATTAAATTCCATTCAGCTTTCCAATCACATGAGAACACACATAATATAGCATATAATGTTGCTAACAATGCACAAATAGTATGCATGCTAGCACAAACATATAGAAAACATTCTCCCAATTATAGCGAAAATAATTGTCCATTTTGATCTTAATCGTAATGGTAAATACCATCTCAAGACCAAATTTAGAGTTACATATGCACATTCTGAATAATATGCAACGCTACAACGCTGTTCCACCATCAGTCTATCTTGTTCGAAAAAAAAATATAACAAGATTCGGCAAGTGGATAACAAGTATACACATACAGCATTATTGTATGTATTACATACCTCGGCTATGTAACACATTATTAAATACATTTTTCAATAGTATAATTATAGCATCACATGTATACCTGTACAACATTATCATATATATTACACACCTATATAACGTTTTAAATACGTATAGTTTATAGCATCATTTGAAATCGAAGCAAAAGCAGAATTGTAATTCAACTAACTTCTAATGACTGTATTTCTAATTATGAATACATTATTAACATACAGAACTAAATTTCATATGTCCTGCTTATTTTCTGAGTTCAAAAGTTCATATTCGGTCTGATCCAGTATTTTCTAGATATATACAAGTTTCTAATATTAGCATACATATTACACTCAATGATAAAATGGTACTCATCTTCAATTATATTACAAGTTAAACATTTCCTTTCGGACACAGGTGTCCGTACATGCCTAGACATGTGACGGCTCTTAAATAATGATTGACAAAACTTATTAACATTAAAACACTCTAGATATGGTTGGAATCCAAGACATTCCTATAAAACAATGCTCTACTAGAATTATTCAATCTTGCATTCCAGTTCTGTATAAATTGGCCATTTAATCTTTGTTTTACACTAGTAAGGAACATATCCACATTTCCAACGCCTTGACCCAATGTTGTACGATGCACGTAGATATTGCAATAGTATCTAATTAATTTCTACCATACGCTGACCCAATGTTGTACGATGCACGTATAATTGCAATAGTATCTAATTAATTTCTACCATACGCTGACCCACTGTTGTACGATGCACGTATATATTGCAATAGTATCTAATTAATTTCTACCATACGCTGACCCAATGTTGTACGATGCACGTATATATTGCAATAGTATCTAATTAATTTCTACCATACGCTGACCCACTGTTGTACGGTGTACTTAGAGATTGCAATAGTATCTAATTAATTTCTACAATACGCTGACCCAATGTTGTAAGGTGTACTTAGTGATTGCAATAGTATCCATTAATTGCTACCGCACGTTACCCAAACACAAACAAAACCAAACACCCACCGACCCAATGTGTACGGTGTACTAGAGATTGCAATAGTATCAATTAATTGCTACCACACGCTGACCCAATGTTGTACGGTGTACTTAGAGATTGCAATAGTATCTAATTAATTGCTACCGCACGTTGACCCAATGTTGTACGGTGTACTTAGAGATTGCAATAGTATCTAATTAATTGCTACCATACGCTGACCCAATGTTGTACGGTGTACTTAGAGATTGCAATAGTATCTAATTAATTGCTACCGCACGTTGACCCAATGTTGTACGGTGTACTTAGAGATTGCAATAGTATCTAATTAATTGCTACCGCACGTTGACCCAATGTTGTACGGTGTACTTAGAGATTGCAATAGTATCTAATTAATTGCTACCGCACGTTGACCCAATGTTGTACGGTGTACTTAGAGATTGCAATAGTATCCATTAATTGCTACCACACGCTGACCCAATGTTGTACGGTGTACTTAGAGATTGAAATAGTATCTAATTAATTGCTACCGCACGTTGACCCAATGTTGTACGGTGTACTTAGAGATTGCAATAGTATCTAATTAATTGCTACCGTACGTTGACCCAATGTTGTACGGTGTACTTAGAGATTGCAATAGTATCCATTAATTGCTACCACACGCTGACCCAATGTTGTACGGTGTACTTAGAGATTTAAATAGTATCTAATTAATTGCTACCGCACGTTGACCCAATGTTGTACGGTGTACTTAGAGATTGCAATATATCCATTAATTGCTACCGTACGTTGACCAAATGTTGTACCGTGTACTTAGAGATTGCAATAGTATCTAATTAATTGCTACCGTACGTTGACCAAATGTTGTACCGTGTACTTAGAGATTGCAATAGTATCTAATTAATTGCTACCATACGCTGACCCAATGTTGTACGGTGTACTTAGAGATTGCAATAGTATCTAATTAATTGCTACCGCACGCTGACCCAATGTTGTACGGTGTACTTAGAGATTGCAATAGTATCTAATTAATTGCTACCGCACGTTGACCCAATGTTGTACGGTGTACTTAGAGATTGCAATAGTATCTAATTAATTGCTACCGCACGCTGACCCAATGTTGTACGGTGTACTTAGAGATTGCAATATTATCTAATTAATTGCTACCGCACGTTGACCCAATGTTGTACGGTGCACGTAAATATTGCAATAGTATCTAATTAATTGCTACCGCACGTTGACCCAAATGGTGTACGGTGTAAAGCATAGTGCGTCTTGCCAGTAACAGTATGTACCAATTCAAATAGAAATATGCATACTTTAAAGTTTAATGTACAAATTATAAGAATTATTCTCTCAACCAATCAGAATAATTCCAGGTGTTATTACATGTGCATACATTTAAGAAATTATGAGATGACTGTATTACACTGAATACAAGCAAAGTTTTGTGATACAATAGGTATTATATGTCTGCATTTACAGACTAGCGTCATACCGCAAGTCACGACGCCATTGATCAACACAATTGCGCAATAGCTAACTATGTATCATACCATTTGATTAATGAGCTATCTTACCATTGACCAGACTAACGTCATACCGCAAGTCACGATGCCATTGATCAACACAATTGCGCAATAGCTAACTATGTATCATGCCATTTGAGTAATGATCTATCTTACCATTGACCAGACTAACGTCATACCGCAAGTCACGACGCCATTGATCAACACAATTGCGCAATAGCTAACTATGTATCATACCATTTGATTAATGAGCTATCTTACCATTGACCAGACTAACGTCATACCGCAAGTCACGATGCCATTGATCAACACAATTGCGCAATAGCTAACTATGTATCATGCCATTTGAGTAATGATCTATCTTACCATTGACCAGACTAACGTCATACCGCAAGTCACGACGCCATTGATCAACACAATTGCGCAATAGCTAACTATGTATCATGCCATTTGATTAATGAGCTATCTTACCATTGACCAGACTAACGTCATACCGCAAGTCACGACGCCATTGATCAACACAATTGCGCAATAGCTAACTATGTATCATATCATTTGATTAATGAGTTATATTACCAATGTCTGGAGCAGATTCTACTTTCATTTCACTGAAAGATACAACAATTTTTATATTAGAAAATGATAAACACCGTAACAAAAGTCAACAACATCGCTTTCATATATGAGCAAGCGAATGCTGTATGGCAGAGATTTAGCAATAACAGTGTTTGCTGTAACAGTTATTAGTATGGGGGATTTTCCAAAAATGTTGACTAAATATTAAAACTAAAAGATTAACTTTGAGAAAGTTCATGGCGGGATGGCGGAATGGAACAATGGCGGATGGAATCAATGAGGGACCTCGTTGGCTTTTCTATTACCTTCCTTGGCAGATAAAGTCCGATTTATCTCTAAGCGCAAAGCGGTCCTTTCATTTGGAATAATTTATTTTTACTGTTGTTCCCTAACCAGATGTTGCGTTATGATAAATGTGATTTTATCCAAATCATTTTTTTTTAACTTTATTTATTATACAAAGATTGCGAAGCAAGTTTTAACAACTTATATTAATCACTCTCGTTGGCGCGGATGAAAGCGTATATGTGGTCATTCGTGTGGGAGGAAACCGGAGTACCCGGAGAAATCCCACCTGTCCGATCTGGCGACCACCGTACCAGCTCACATACTTCCCAATTCATGTTAGTTAATTGATAAAAAAAATACCGATTTTTTACACATTGGATATACTGTAGGATATCTGTCGAGATATAGTAACATAATAATTATAATATGAGAACGTGGAAGAAAATTGATAGCATGATGTGCAAAGGAAACAACGATAAAAACAGAGGAAACTACCTAAGAGGACCTACATACTGTTAGGGCATATTCAGGGGCAGTAACTCACCATTGTCTCTCATTACAAGACAGGTTATTACTGTTGTTGGTGTTTAATTTATTAGGCAATTGATATGTTGTTTTGCAACCTTATAACACCGGGCACTTATCACTTGATGTGGACACCGGTGGTGGGGGACTAATGTCTGTCAAGTCCAATTAGCATAGGTAACGTAGTCGGACTGCATCACAGAATCTGCGCGGGCACTTAACGTGTGGCCCCACTGACGGAATTGGTTCCTGGTCGCTGTGCCCTAGAAAGTAGTTTTTGTAATCAAGCAGACCATAATTTGATGATGTTTTTAATGTAGAAATTAACTATTTTAATATAATATAATATAACCTGGACTACAATTGTATAATAAAACGATAACCACAACGGGACTTGATATTTGTGATTGGTTATTGTGACTTCAACCATTACGATTGAAAGAGCCCACTGTGTCACGCGTAGTGTGACAATACAACACGCATTTTATTTATGGCAATACAATATTTGAATTGGTGGTATGATATAACCGTATCTAAACCGACGCAACAAAATTACATTTAGTTTATACAAATTTATTTTAGCTCGATTGTGAAACAAGTTCCTACAACATATATTAATCACTCTCGAGACCTCATTCCTGATGACATACATCGTGAGAAGGGAGAGAGTGTACATACGGTAATCGTATAAGTTCCAAAACAAGTCCAAGTTATAAGTGTTTATTTAAATAAATGTCTACGGTGTGCCCAAGCACCATATGGCGCTTTCAATAATCCCAGTTCGTCTCCCACTAATCTAAATGTATCTCATCTTTTATAGAGAAGCAAGCTTGGACATGTATTCCATAAAATGTCAAGCTACAGATGTTCCAGTAAACATGTTTGGCATAACTGCCATTCAATATATCAATTCGGATATATTGTTTTGGTGCAAACACATGCTTGTACGGAAAATAACATGTTAATATTTTGAAAGTGTACTGTTTAAACTTAAAACATCAGCGTACATTTCTGATGTAATAGCACACATTTGTGGGAAAACCTTTAATATGCTGATCAGGCATACATGTAAGGGATGTCCACGCCAAGTATACTTGTTTATCTGCCAAATGTACTTGCTTCTCTGCCAACATAAACAGTTAGTACAGTTCCATGTATAATTGCCTTGTATAACGATCGTATACAGCATTATTATAAATGGACCAATACTCATGAATATGTATCATGCTATACAACTAATTATGGAGGTAATTAATTAACATAATCAACATATAACCCCATTATGTTACACGAGAAGCGGCAACGGGGAATTTAAATGCCTTGTCTAAGAGCACAATCGTAACGGCTAGAGCTGTGTGCGAACTAAGGGTCATTTGCAAACTGGACTCAAGTGATGGGTATCTCCATCGAGTTATTAATACATATATTATGTTAAATGAACATGAGCAAATGACGAGTTATTAATACATATATTATGTTAAATGAACATGAGCAAATGACGAGTTATTAATACATATATTAGGTTAAATGAACATGAGCAAATGACGAGTTATTAATACGTATATTATATTAAATGAACATGAACAAATGACGAGTTATTAATACGTATATTATGTTAAATTAACATGAGCAAATGACGAGTTATTAATACATATATTAGGTTAAATGAACATGAGCAAATGACGAGTTATTAATACATATATTATATTAAATGAACATGAACAAATGACGAGTTATTAATACGTATATTATGTTAAATGGAAATGAACAAATTATTAATAAGTTTCCCTTTACCGACACTGGGGTCCATCGGTATCAACGTTGCAGTAAAAACCTTCTGCACACGGCGCCAGTAACAGTTCACGAATGTCGCACGGATCGCTCACATTGTCTGGTAACACTGAAATAAGAGAACTACTTAGTAATTGTGACTATTTTAGCAAACGACCACGTACAGTGAAGCTAAATATAATCATGTGACGTCTGTTGTGATCATTCTTTTTAATTGTCGGTAGTTTCATAGCGTGTTTGTAGTTTCATAGCGTAGCTATGAATAAGCTGTGTGACGTCATTTTCCGCGCACTTGCTGGCGTATTTTCTTTATTATTTCTCCAAAATACCTCTACTTTACTTATTTAGGTATGTAAACCAGGTTATATTCGTTCTGTATTATTTGCCTTGGTATTCGTGAAGCTTTCCTTTTAACATGTCGCTGTTGATACGAGTTCGTTCTAGTGGAATTTATGACATTCGCGGCTATTTTTCTAGAATTCAAGATGGGAGATATCGCTCATTATATTCTTTACAATACATAATGTCACTGACTTCCCATCTATTGTACACATCCTACCCTCTTCATGCAGACTAATCAGTTACTAGCAGCACGGTGGAAGATGTAGGCAACGAGTGTGTGTTTTACGTTTATTTATCGTCGCTACCGGTTGCCCATATGAGCGACGCCTCCTGAAGATATTAGTAATTTTAGATTTTTGGAGGATAGTGCATGATACAGACAGAGACCCATTCCAGAGTCTCCTCTGGTTCTTTTACGTGCACGGTGTAAAGCACCGACATCAGACCTCGGATTAACGTCCCATCTGAAAGACTTAATTTTATTATGGTCAGACGGGGGATCGAACCTGCGATCCCTGGATTACCGGTCCAGCGTGTTACCACTGGACTACAGATCCGTAGGCAGCGAGAGATCCCAACTTGATTTAAATAGGAGGTAAATTGCGTATGAACTGTGGAACTGTTTCTAATGTCAGATGTAAATATATATATTACGAGATTTCGCATGGATGATGGAACAATAATTAACTATTACCCAGAAGATATGTTAAAAAAGCTAGTTTCGTTTGTGTTTTCCAATGAATGATAAGAGTTTTCTCAGTGAAAGAAAACTCAATCTTCCATTGCTTTGAAACAGTGAAAGATGGCATTTTCTCTGCCTCAGTTTCGAGTTTCGATATGTTAGTTTTTTCTGACAATTATGCACAGTTAATTATTAAGTAATATATTCTAATGAATTTGTTTGTCTGTAGTTTTAATTTTGACAGCAAAGTACCTTGAAAATTGTACCGGAACTATTTGTTATTACGGAAGTTCACGCTAACAGACGTGGTTGTGCTGTTGTGTACTGTAGTGTAATGAGGCTCCCGACAGGGCAGTTAAAATGAAAATGTTTGAAAAACAAATATTATATTAGCCAAAATCTTTTGAAATCATAAAAAAGAAGATTTGTGTTTAGTAGTGTAAGTCTACTCTAGTCTATGTGTAATCTCGTGATCACTCGAATAACATCCCATCTTACACTAATAAACGCAACTATCCTCTATTTAGTGATTTTCCATTGGCGATTGAATAATAATATAATTATAAAGTAATATATTTTAATGAATTTGTTTTTTCTGTTGTTTTAATATTGACAGCAAACATATACTAACTTGAAAATTATACCAGAACTATTTCTTATTACGGACGTTCACACTAACAGAAGTGGCTGTGCAGTTGTGCATTGCAGTGCAATGAGGCTCCCCGAGAGGGCAGTTAAAATGAATAAACTTTGAGAAGAAATATTATATTAGTCAAAATCATTGGAAGTCATAAAATAAAAAGAAAACATGTAAATATAAATGTACATGAGGCCCGTGATCACCGAAATATATATTCACTCGCCACTCTATTTACTGATTTTGCATTTGTGATTGAATAATAACCAGCTATCTTAAGAAGATAAACTAATGCCATTACTTGATGTGGTATGTACAAGCTTTCCATTATACTCTAAGTTTTCACCAACAGATAACTCCGCGATTGACTGAACTATTGCATCTGCCGTCTCGGTCTTGTTTCCCTCGTCATCGTAGATGACTGTGTAGTCAGCAATGATGCTACCGTTCCTGGAGGAGAAATGTAGTTTAATATATATTATTCCAGATGTATATCCCAATTCACAGGCTGGTAACGAAATTAGTTAATAAAAATAAGTTATTGTTAATTTAATCAGATTTTATTGCAACTTTTTCACAATGAGGCATACAATTTACAACTACATATCACAATAACATTAATGTCATATTCTTAACATAAAACCTGATCAGATCCATATACAGTCTACATCCGTTATGTCGAATTCCGTCGGACCGAACAAAATACTTCGACATAACCGAATATTGACGTAACGAAATTCGATATAAACAGATACAGTTATAACAAATATGGTAGCAATATGGTCTGAAACGGGACTTTGATTCCGAATTTGAGATAACCGGAGAATTCGACACAACCGACTTTGACATAACGGATGTAGAATGTACATGCTATTTTTCAAAGTGCAATAGGATTGGGCTACGCGTTTTGAAAACATTAGCAACAGCCCTTTCTAATTTATCATTCATTACTGTGTTACACGCATATAATTTTACCTGATCCGATTCACAAACACAGTTATCTGTGCGTCTGTGTATTTCATGATATGCCTCTCCAACTGAAAAATTAAATTACAGAATTTACCAGGAAAACTATATGGACACACAATACCATAGCCATACAATACAATTCCAGTATATAATAGTGGCTACTTTCCAGAGTTCCATACCAAATACAATCAACACGCTAAATACAATCATAATCAGAATTAATTAGGCCACCCTCTATAACTGAAGAAAGCTATCTCTATCTATCATTATGTTAATGGTTTGTTTTCTAATAAATTTCTATTTATTATGGTACATAGTTGTGTATAATTTAACATGTTCCATATATTATTTATTTCAATAACAATAACATTTACGCTTTCATCCGCGCGAACGAGAGTGATTAATATAAGTTGTTAAAAAAACACTTGCTTCGCAATCGTTGTAAAATAAATATAAAGTTTTTAAAAAAATCAATACGTTATACTTATAAGAGAGTATCTAGTTTCGTATAATTATTATAATATTTCTGTAATTATAAAAAAACAAAAGATCAATTGCACATGTCTTTGCATATAGACACTTCAGTGCCATATATTTGCATATAGAAACGTTAACCACATATGTTTGCATATAGAAACGTTAACACCATATGTTTGCATATAGAAACTTCAATCCCATATGTTTGCATATAGAAACTTCAATCCCATATGTTTGCATATAGAAACTTCAATCCCATATGTTTGCATATAGAAACTTCAATCCCATATGTTTGCATATAGAAACTTCAATCCCATATGTTTGCATATAGAAACTTCAACCCTATATCTTTGCATATATAGAAACTACAATCCCATATGTTTGCATATAGAAACTACAATCCCATATGTTTGCATATAGAAACTTCAACCCCATATGTTGCCGCTAGAAACTTCAACCACATATGTTTGCATATAAAAACTTCAACCCCATATGTTTGCATATAGAAATTTCAACCCCATATGTTTGCATATAGAAACTTCAATCCCATATGTTTGCCTTATATAGAATATTAGTTGCAAAGTAAGATGGACAAACGCACAGTACAATTATTCACAGGTTAATGAATGGGTTCTAGACACTATTGGGCAAAGAATAGAGTACCATTTGTCTGACATCATCCACTATTTTCTTGTATGCAGCATAGTACGCCAGGTTGGGTAGCGGGACATCTAGTTTTACAGAGGATGAAACCATGTGTTGTTTCAATTCTACGACGAAATAGAAAGGAAAGCATAGGTGTATATATAAGAAGAAACAGGATTGTATCGTATCGGTAAATAATATGCTGTACTGTGAAAACAAAAAATAATGCTGGTGAAAGAGATTATTTTGAAAAGGAAATTTTTAATATACCTATTTTTTATTTACGAATATTTATTAATATATTCATATTTACAGAATAATTTAAATATAATAATATGTTCAACATTTCAGAGATTCAGTTATGCAAAGTGTATTCATTCCGACTCAAAATAAAATGTTAGATTATAATTTTATACTGAACACCATAAAAACATGACAAGCGCAACATACCTGAGCAAGACACATTGTCCACTTCCAGCACATGTCCAGCATTACAGATGCAGGAGAAGTTTCCAATAAAATTCAAACAAATGTGCTCGCATCCAGCACCATCGGATACGCATTCGTCAATATCAGTGCACGAAACACTATCAGTGTCTAGAAGGTATCCATCTTTACAACTACACTTATATGACCCATCCTCATTTGTGCAAGTATGGCCGCAACCTCCATTGTCCGTGTTACATTCATTGTTATCAACACACTTCATACGGTCATCTTGGAGGGTGTATCCATCGTTACAACTACACTTATATGACCCATCCTCATTGGTGCAAGTATGGCCGCAACCTCCATTGTCTGTGTTACATTCATTGTCGTCAACACACTTCATACGGTCATCTTGGAGGGTGTATCCATCGTTACAACTACACTTATATGACCCATCCTCATTGGTGCATGTGTGACCGCAATCTCCATTGTCCGTGTTACATTCATTGTCGTCAACACACTTCATACGGTCATCTTGGAGGGTGTATCCATCGCTACAACTACACTTATATGACCCATCCTCATTGGTGCATGTATGGCCGCAACCTCCATTGTCCGTGTTACATTCATTGTCATCAACACACTTCATACGGTCATCTTGGAGGGTGTATCCAATGCTACATCTACACCGGAATGATCCTTCTTCATTTATACATATGTTATCACAGTCTCCATTTCTGGAGTCACATTCATTAATATCACCACATGAAACGGCATCATCTGCGAGCTTGTATCCGACTCTACAGCTACACTGGAATGAACCGTTTCCGTTTGTGCATGTGTGTTTGCATCCACCATTGTCAGTGTTACATTCATTAATATCCACACAAGATATTCCATCATCTTGGAGCTTGTATCCGACTCTACAGCTACACTGGATTGAACCATTTCCGTTTGTACATGTATGATCGCATCTTCCATTGTCGGTGTTACATTCATTAATAACCACACAAGATACATCATCATCTTGGAGCGTGTATCCATCTTTGCAGGTACATTGGAATGAACCGTTTCCGTTTGTGCATGTATGATCGCATCCTGCATTGTGAGTGCTACATTCATTAATATCCACACAAGATACTTCATCATCTTGGAGCGTGTATCCATCTTTGCAGCTACACTGGAATGAACCGTTTCCGTTTGTGCATGTATGATCGCATCCACCATTGTCAGTGCTACATTCATTAATATCCACACAAGATACTTCATCATCCTGGAGCGTGTATCCATCTTTGCAGCTACACTGGAATGAACCATTTCCGTTTGTGCATGTATGATCGCATCCAGCATTGTCAGTGCTACATTCATTAATATCCACACAAGATACTTCATCATCTTGGAGCGTGTATCCATCGTTGCAGCTGCACTGGAATGAACCGTTTCCGTTTGTGCATGTATGATCGCATCCTGCATTGTCAGTGCTACATTCATTAATATCCACACAAGATACTCCATCATCTTGGAGCGTGTATCCATCTTTGCAGCTACAGTGGAATGAACCGTTTCCGTTTGTGCATGTATGATCGCATCCTGCATTGTCCGTGTTACATTCATTAATATCTACACAAGATACTCCATCATCTTGGAGCGTGTATCCATCTTTGCAGCTACATTGGAATGAACCGTTTCCGTTTGTGCATGTATGATCGCATCCTGCATTGTCAGTGTCACATTCGTTAATATCCACACAAGATACTCCATCATCTTGGAATGTGTATCCATCTTTGCAGCTACACTGGTATGAGCCATTTCCGTTTGTGCATGTGTGTTTGCATCCACCATTTTCAGTGCTACATTCATTAATATCAGCACAAGATACTCCATCATCTTGGAGTGTGTATCCATCTTTGCAGGTACACTGGAATGAACCGTTTCTGTGTGTACATGTATGATCGCATCCTGCATTGTCAGTGCTACATTCATTAATATCCACACAAGATACTTCATCATCTTGGAGCGTGTATCCATCTTTGCAGCTACACTGGAATGAACCGTTTCCGTTTGTGCATGTATGATCGCATCCTGCATTGTCAATGCTACATTCATTAATATCCACACAAGATACTTCATCATCTTGGAGCGTGTATCCATCGTTGCAGGTACATTGGAATGAACCGTTTCCGTTTGTGCATGTATGATCGCATCCTGCATTGTCAGTGCTACATTCATTAATATCCACACAAGATACTTCATCATCTTGGAGCGTGTATCCATCTCTACAGCTACACTGATATGAACCATTTCCGTTTGTGCATGTATGATCGCATCCTGCATTGTCAGTGCTACATTCATTAATATCCACACAAGATACTTCATCAACTTGGAGCGTGTATCCATCTTTGCAGGTACACTGGAATGAACCGTTCCCGTTTGTGCATGTATGATCGCATCCTGCATTGTCAGTGCTACATTCATTAATATCCACACAAGATACTTCATCATCTTGGAGCGTGTATCCATCTCTACAGCTACACTGGAATGAACCATTTCCGTTTGTGCATGTATGATCGCATCCAGCATTGTCAGTGCTACATTCATTAATATCCACACAAGATACTTCATCATCTTGGAGCGTGTATCCATCTTTGCAGCTACATTGGAATGAACCGTTTCCGTTTGTGCATGTATGATCGCATCCAGCATTGTCAGTGATACATTCATTAATATCCACACAAGATACCTCATCATCTTGGAGCGTGTATCCATCTTTGCAGCTACACTGGAATGAACCGTTTCCGTTTGTGCATGTATGATCGCATCCTGCATTGTCAGTGCTACATTCATTAATATCCACACAAGATACTTCATCATCTTGGAGCGTGTATCCATCTCTACAGCTACACTGGAATGAACCGTTTCCGTTTGTGCATGTATGATCGCATCCTGCATTGTCAGTGCTACATTCATTAATATCCACACAAGATACTCCATCATCTTGGAGCGTGTATCCATCTTTGCAGCTACACTGGAATGAACCGTTTCCGTTTGTGCATGTATGATCGCATCCTGCATTGTCAGTGTTACATTCATTAATATCCACACAAGATACTTCATCATCTTGGAGCGTGTATCCATCTTTGCAGCTACACTGGAATGAACCGTTTCCGTTTGTGCATGTATGATCGCATCCTGCATTGTCAGTGCTACATTCATTAATATCCACACAAGATACTTCATCATCTTGGAGCGTGTATCCATCTTTGCAGCTACACTGGAATGAACCGTTTCCGTTTGTGCATGTATGATCGCATCCAGCATTGTCAGTGCTACATTCATTAATATCCACACAAGATACTTCATCATCTTGGAGCGTGTATCCATCTTTGCAGCTACACTGGAATGAACCGTTTCCGTTTGTGCATGTATGATCGCATCCAGCATTGTCAGTGCTACATTCATTAATATCCACACAAGATACTTCATCATCTTGGAGCGTGTATCCATCTTTACAGCTACACTGGAATGAACCGTTTCCGTTTGTGCATGTATGATCGCATCCAGCATTGTCAGTGCTACATTCATTAATATCCACACAAGATACTTCATCATCTTGGAGCGTGTATCCATCTCTACAGCTACACTGGAATGAACCGTTTCCGTTTGTGCATGTATGATCGCATCCTGCATTGTCAGTGCTACATTCATTAATATCCACACAAGATACTCCATCATCTTGGAGCGTGTATCCATCTTTGCAGCTACAGTGGAATGAACCGTTTCCGTTTGTGCATGTATGATCGCATCCTGCATTGTCCGTGTTACATTCATTAATATCTACACAAGATACTCCATCATCTTGGAGCGTGTATCCATCTTTGCAGCTACACTGGAATGAACCGTTTCCGTTTGTGCATGTATGATCGCATCCTGCATTGTCAGTGTCACATTCGTTAATATCCACACAAGATACTCCATCATCTTGGAGCGTGTATCCATCTTTGCAGCTACACTGGAATGAACCGTTTCCGTTTGTGCATGTATGATCGCATCCTGCATTGTCAGTGTTACATTCATTAATATCCACACAAGATACTTCATCATCTTGGAGCGTGTATCCATCTTTGCAGCTACACTGGAATGAACCGTTTCCGTTTGTGCATGTATGATCGCATCCTGCATTGTCAGTGCTACATTCATTAATATCCACACAAGATACTTCATCATCTTGGAGCGTGTATCCATCATTGCAGCTACACTGGAATGAGCCGTTTCCGTTTGTGCATGTGTGATTGCATCCACCATTGTCAGTGTTACATTCATTAATATCGACACAAGATACTTCATCATCTTGGAGCGTGTATCCATCTCTACAGCTACACTGGAATGAGCCATTTCCGTTTGTGCATGTGTGATTGCATCCACCATTGTCAGTGCTACATTCATTAATATCCACACAAGATACTTCATCATCTTGGAGCGTGTATCCATCTTTGCAGCTACACTGGAATGAACCGTTTCCGTTTGTGCATGTATGATCGCATCCTGCATTGTCAGTGCTACATTCATTAATATCCACACAAGATACTTCATCATCTTGGAGCGTGTATCCATCTTTGCAGCTACACTGGAATGAACCGTTTCCGTTTGTGCATGTATGATCGCATCCAGCATTGTCAGTGCTACATTCATTAATATCCACACAAGATACTTCATCATCTTGGAGCGTGTATCCATCTTTGCAGCTACACTGAACTGAACCGTTTCCGTTTGTGCATGTATGATCGCATCCTGCATTGTCAGTGCTACATTCATTAATATCCACACAAGATACTTCATCATCTTGGAGCGTGTATCCATCTTTGCAGGTACATTGGAATGAATCGTTTCCGTTTGTGCATGTATGATCGCATCCAGCATTGTCAGTGCTACATTCATTAATGTCTACGCAAGATACTTCATCATCTTGGAACGTGTATCCATCTTTGCAGCTACACTGAACTGAACCGTTTCCGTTTGTGCATGTATGATCGCATCCTGCATTGTCAGTGCTACATTCATTAATATCCACACAAGATACTTCATCATCTTGGAGCGTGTATCCATCTTTGCAGGTACATTGGAATGAACCGTTTCCGTTTGTGCATGTATGATCGCATCCTGCATTGTCAGTGCTACATTCTTTAATGTCTACGCAAGATACTTCATCATCTTGGAGCGTGTATCCATCATTGCAGCTACACTGGAATGAACCGTTTCCGTTTGTGC
>CM026400.1:36743394-36766809 GCA_014843695.1 Archivesica marissinica | reverse complement strand
TTAAATTAACAATAAATTATTTTTATTAACTAATTTCGTTACCAGCCTGTGATTTGGGATATACATCTGGAATAATATTATTACTACATTTCTCCTCCAGGAACGGTAGCATCATTGCTGACTACACAGTCATCTACGATGACGAGGGAAACAAGACCAAGACGGCAGATGCAATAGTTCAATCAATCGCGGAGTTATCTGTTGGTGAAAACTTAGAGTATAATGGAAAGCTTGTACATACCACATCAAGTAATGGCATTAGTTTATCTTCTTAAGATAGCTGGTTATTATTGAATCACAAATGCAAAATCAGTAAATAGAGTGGCGAGTGAATCAGTAAATAGAGTGGCGAGTGAATCAGTAAATAGAGTGGCGAGTGAATGTTGGTGGGGTGTGTTGGTGGGGTGATCAGTAAATAGAGTGGCGAGTGAATATATATTTCGGTGATCACGTGCTTCGTGTACATTTATATTTACATGTTTTCTTCTTTTTCTTTTATGATTTCCAATGATTTTGACTAATATAATATTTCTTCTCAAAGTTTATTCATTTTAACTGCCCTCTCGGGGAGCCCCATTGTACTGCAATGCACAACTGCACAGCCACTTCTGTTAGTGTGAACGTCCGTAATAAGAAATAGTTCTGGTATAATTTTCAAGTTAGTATATGTTTGCTGTCAATATTAAAACAACAGAAAAAACAAATTCATTAAAATATATTACTTTATAATTATATTATTATTCAATAGCCAATGGAAAATCATTAAATAGAGGATAGTTGCGTTTATTAGTGTAAGATGGGATTTTATTTCCACGAGTGATCACGAGATTACACTTAGACTAGATTAGACTTACACTAATAAACACATATCTTCTTTTTTATGATTTCCAAAGATTTTGGCTAATATAATATTTGTTTTTCAAACATTTTCATTTTAACTGCCCTGTCGGGAGCCTCATTACACTACAGTACACAACAGCACAACTATGTCTGTTAGCGTGAACTTCCGTAATAACAAATAGTTCCGGTACAATTTTCAAGGTACTTTGCTGTCAAAATTAAAACTACAGACAAACAAATTCATTAGAATATATTACTTAATAATTAACTGTGCATGATTGTCAGAAAAAACTAACATATCGAAACTCAAGCAGAGGCAGTGAAAATGCCATCTTTCACTGTTTCAAAGCAATGGAAGATTGAGTTTTCTTTCACTGAGAAAACTCTTATCATTCATTGGAAAACACAAACGAAACTAGCTTTTTTAACATATCTTCTGGGTAATAGTTAATTATTGTTCCATCATCCATGCGAAATCTCGTAATATATATATTTACATCTGACATTAGAAAAAGTTCCACAGTTCATACGCAATTTACCTCCTATTTAAATCAAGTTGGGATCTCTCGCTGCCTACGGATCTGTAGTCCAGTGGTAACACGCTGGACCGGTAATCCATGGATCGCAGGTTCGATCCCCCGTCTGACCATAATAAAATTAACAGTCTTTCAGATGGGACGTTAAACCGAGGTCTGGTGTCGGTGCTTTACACCGTGCACGTAAAAGAACCAGAGTTGACTCTGGAATGGGTCTCTGTCTGTATCATGCACTATCCTCCAAATATCTAAAATTACTAATATCTTCAGGAGGCGTCGCTCATATGGGCAACCGGTAGCGACGATAAATAAACGTAAAACACACACTCGTTGCCTACATCTTCCACCGTGCTGCTAGTAACTGATTAGTCTGCATGAAGATGGTAGGATGTGTACAATAGATGGGAAGTCAGTGACATTATGTATTGTAAAGAATATAATGAGCGATATCTCCCATCTTGAATTCTAGAAAAATAGCCGCGAATGTCATAAATTCCACTAGAACGAACTCGTATCAACAGCGACATGTTAAAAGGAAAGCTTCACGAATACCAAGGCAAATAATACAGAACGAATATAACCTGGTTTACATACCTAAATAAGTAAAGTAGAGGTATTTTGGAGAAATAATAAAGAAAATACGCCAGCAAGTGCGCGGAAAATGACGTCACACAGCTTATTCATAGCTACGCTATGAAACTACAAACACGCTATGAAACTACCGACAATTAAAAAGAATGATCACAACAGACAACGTCACATAATTATATTTAGCTTCACTGTACGTGGTCGTTTGCTAAAATAGTCACAATTACTAAGTAGTTCTCTTATTTCAGTGTTACCAGACAATGTGAGCGATCCGTGCGAAATTCGTGAACTGTTACTGGCGCCGTGTGCAGAAGGTTTTTACTGCAAAGTTGATACCGATGGACCCCAGTGTCGGTAAAGGGAAACTTATTAATAATTTGTTCATTTCCATTTAACATAATATACGTATTAATAACTCGTCATTTGTTCATGTTCATTTAATATAATATATGTATTAATAACTCGTCATTTACTCATGTTCATTTAACATAATATATGTATTAATAACTCGTCATTTGCTCATGTTCATTTAACATAATATATGTATTAATAACTCGTCATTTACTCATGTTCATTTAACATAATATATGTATTAATAACTCGTCATTTGCTCATGTTCATTTAACATAATATATGTATTAATAACTCGTCATTTACTCATGTTCATTTAACATAATATATGTATTAATAACTCGTCATTTGCTCATGTTCATTTAACATAATATATGTATTAATAACTCGTCATTTACTCATGTTCATTTAACATAATATATGTATTAATAACTCGTCATTTGCTCATGTTCATTTAACATAATATATGTATTAATAACTCGTCATTTACTCATGTTCATTTAACATAATATATGTATTAATAACTCGTCATTTGCTCATGTTCATTTAACATAATATATGTATTAATAACTCGTCATTTACTCATGTTCATTTAACATAATATATGTATTAATAACTCGTCATATGCTCATGTTCATTTAACATAATATACGTATTAATAACTCGTCATTTGCTCATGTTCATTTAACATAATATATGTATTAATAACTCGTCATTTGCTCATGTTCATTTAACATAATATACGTATTAATAACTCGTCATTTGCTCATGTTCATTTAACATAATATACGTATTAATAACTCGTCATTTGCTCAAGTTCATTTAACATAATATATGTATTAATAACTCGTCATTTGCTCATGTTCATTTAACATAATATACGTATTAATAACTCGTCATTTGTTCATGTTCATTTAACATAATATACGTATTAATAACTCGTCATTTGCTCAAGTTCATTTAACATAATATATGTATTAATAATTCGATGGAGATACCCATCGTTTGAGTCCAGTTTGCAAATGGCCCTTAGTTCGCACACAGCTCTAGCCGTTACGATTGTGCTCTTAGACAAGGCATTTAAATTCCCCGTTGCCGCTTCTCGTGTAACATAATGGGGTTATATGTTGATTATGTTAATTAATTACCTCCATAATTAGTTGTATAGCATGATACATATTCATGGGTATTGGTCCATTTATAATAATGCTGTATACGATCGTTATATAAGGCAATTATACATGGAACTGTACTAACTGTACATTTAGTACATTAAGTACATTTGGCAGATAAACAAGTATACTTGGCGTGGACATCCCTTACATGTATGCCTGATCAGCATATTAAAGGTTTTCCCACACATGTGTGCTATTACATCAGAAATGTACTCTGGTGTTTAAGTTTAAACAGTACATTTTCAAAATATTGACATGTTATTTTCCGTACAAGCATGTGTTTGCACCAAAACGATATATCTGAATTGATATATTGAATGGTAGTTATGCCAAACCTGTTTACTGGAACATCTGTAGCTTGACATTTTATGGAATACATGTCCAAGCTTGCTTCTCTATAAAAGATGAGATACATTTAGATTAGGGGGAGACGAACTGGGATTATTGAAAGCGCCATATGGTGCTTGGGCACACCGTAGACATTTATTTAAATAAACACTTATAACTTGGACTTGTTTTGGAACTTATACGATTACCGTATGTACACTCTCTCCCTTCTCACGATGTATGTCATCAGGAATGAGGTCTCGAGAGTGATTAATATATGTTGTAGGAACTTGTTTCACAATCGAGCTAAAATACATTTGTATAAACTAAATATAATTTTGCGTCGGTTTAGATACGGTTATATCATACCACCAATTCAAATATTGTATTGCCATAAAATAATATTATAAATGCGTGTTGTATTGTCACACTACGCGTGACACCGTGGGCTCTTTCAATCGTAATGGTTGAAGTCACAATAACCAATCACTAAGTCCCGTTGTGGTTATCGTTTCATTATACAATTGTGGTCCAGGTTATATTATATTATATTAAAATAGTTAATTTCTACATTAAAAACATCATCAAATTATGGTCTGCTTGATTACAAAAACTACTTTCTAGGGCACAGCGACCAGGAACCAATTCCGTCAGTGGGGCCACACGTTAAGTGCCCGCGCAGATTCTGTGATGCAGTCCGACTACGTTACCTATGCTAATTGGACTTGACAGACATTAGTCCCCCACCACCGGTGTCCACATCAAGTGATAAGTGCCCGGTGTTATAAGGTTGCAAAACAACATATCAATTGCCTAATAAATTAAACACCAACAACAGTAATAACCTGTCTTGTAATGAGAGACAATGGTGAGTTACTGCCCCTGATTATGCCCTAAAAGTATGTAGGTCCTCTTAGGTGGTTTCCTCTGTTTTTATCGTTGTTTCCTTTGCACATCATGCTATCAATTTTCTTCAACTTTCTCATATTGTAATTATTATGTTACTATATCTCGACAGATATCCTACAGTATATCCAATGGGTAAAAAATGGGTATTTTTTTTATCAATTAACTAACATGAATTGGGATGTATGTGAGCTGGTACGGTGGTCGCCAGATCGGACAGGTGGGATTTCTCCGGGTACTCCGGTTTTCTCCCACACGAATGACCACATATACGCTTTCATCCGCGCCAACGAGAGTGATTAATATAAGTTGTTAAAGCTTGCTTCGCAATCTTTGTATAATAAATAAAGTTAAAAAAAATGAGCTGGATAAAATCACATTTATCATAACGCAACATCTGGTTAGGAAACAACAGTAAAAACAAATTATTCCAAATGAAAGGACCACTTTGCGCTTAGGGATAAATCGGACTTTATCTGTCAAGGAAGGTAATAGAAAAGCCAACGAGGTCCCTCATTGATTCCATCCGCCAATGTTCCATTCCGCCATCCCGCCATGAACTTTCTCAAAGTTAATCTTTTAGTTTTAATATTTAGTCAACATTTTTGGAAAATCCCCCATACTAATAACTGTTACAGCAAACACTGTTATTGCTAAATCTCTGCCATACAGCATTCACTTGCTCATATATGAAAGCGATGTTGTTGAATTTTGTTACGGTATTTATCATTTTCTAATATAAAAATTGTTGTATCTTTCAGTGAAATGAAAGTAGAATCTGCTCCAGACAATGGTAAGATAGCTCATTAATCAAATGGCATGATACATAGTTAGCTATTGCGCAATTGTGTTGATCAATGGTGTCGTGACTTGCGGTATGACGATAGTCTGTAAATTCAGACATATAATACCTATTTTATCACATAACTGTGCATACAAATTCAGTGTAATACAGTCATCTCATAATTTCTTAAATGTATGCACATGTAATAACACCTGGAATTATTCTGATTGGTTGAGAGAATAATTCTTATAATGTGTACATTAAACTTTAAAGTATGCATATTTCTATTTGAATTGGTTCATAATGTTACTGGCAAGACACACTATGCTTTACAACATACAGCATTGGGTCAACGTGCGGTAGCAATTAATTAGATACTATTGCAATATCTAAGTACACCGTACAACATTGGGTCAACGTGCGGTAGCAATTAATTAGATACTATTGCAATCTCTAAGTACACCGTACAACATTGGGTCAACGTGCGGTAGCAATTAATTAGATACTATTGCAATCTCTAAGTACACCGTACAACATTGGGTCAACGTGCGGTAGCAATTAATTAGATACTATTGCAATCTCTAAGTACACCGTACAACATTGGGTCAACGTGCGGTAGCAATTAATTAGATACTATTGCAATCTCTAAGTACACCGTACAACATTGGGTCAACGTGCGGTAGCAATTAATTAGATACTATTGCAATCTCTAAGTACACCGTACAACATTGGGTCAACGTGCGGTAGCAATTAATTAGATACTATTGCAATCTCTAAGTACACCGTACAACATTGGGTCAACGTGCGGTAGCAATTAATTAGATACTATTGCAATCTCTAAGTACACCGTACAACATTGGGTCAACGTGCAGTAGCAATTAATTAGATACTATTGCAATCTTTAAGTACACCGTACAACATTGGGTCAACGTGCGGTAGCAATTAATTAGATACTATTGCAATCTTTAAGTACACCGTACAACATTGGGTCAGCGTATGGTAGAAATTAATTAGATACTATTGCAATCTTTACGTGCACCGTACAACATTGGGTCAACGTATGGTAGCAATTAATTAGATACTATTGCAATATATACGTGCATCGTACAACAGTGGGTCAAGGCGTTGGAAATGTGGATATGTTCCTTACTAGTGTAAAACAAAGATTAAATGGCCCATGTATACAGAAATGGAATGGAATATTGAATAAGTCTAGTAGAGCATTGTTTTATATAATAGGAATATAACATGTTTTGGATTCCCACCATATCTAGAGTGTTTTAATGTTAATAAGTTGTGTCAATCATTATTTAAGAATGCCGTCACATGTCTAGGCATGTACGGACACCTGTGTCCGAAAGGAAATGTTTAACCTGTAATATAATTGAAGATGAGTACTATTTTATCATTGAGTGTGATATATATGCTAATATTAGAAACTTGTATATATCTAGAAAATACTGGATCAGACCGAATATGAACTCTTGAACTCAGAAAATAAGTAGGAAATACGAAATTTAGTTCTGTATGTTTATAATGCATTCATAATTAGAAATACAGTCATGTGTAGAAGTTAGTTGAATTACAATTCTGATTTTGCTTCGATTTCAAATGATGTTATACACTATATGTATTTAAAACGTTATATAGGTGTGTACTATATATCATAATGTTGTACAGGTATACATGTGATGCTATATACTATTGAATAATGTATTTAATAATGTGTTACATAGCCGAGGTATGTAATACATATAATAATGCTGTATGTGTATACTTGTTATCCAGTTGCCGAATCTTGTTATATTTTTTTTCGAACAAGATAGACTGATGATGGAACAGCGTTGTAGCGTTGCATAGTATTCAGAATGTGCATATGGAATGCCCATGTAACTCTAAAGTTGGTCTTCAGATGGTATTTACCATTACGATTAAGAAAATGGACAATTATTTTCGCTATAATTGGGAGAATGTTTTCTATATGTTTGTGCTAGCATGCATACTATTTGTGCATTGTTAGCAAAATTATATGTTATATTATGTGTGTTCTCGTGGGAATGGAAAGCTGAATGGAATTTAATTCATGAATCTATGTATATGTCATGTAATATTAATCTACAATGCCGCTCTAAATTAAATAAACGGATGCGTTCTGATTTACAAATATGACCACTTGTAAAATTAAATTTATAATACTTAGCATTTAGCAACGAATATGGTTACGAATGGTTTACTGATCGGCCATGAGATACAACTTTGCAACAACTTTGTACAACAATTTTGTATGTTTGGTTTTGTATTTTGTTGCGTCTTTTGACCTTCTCCGTGTTAGAAATAAAGAACTGACTTTAATTATAAGACACATATCATATAAATACTACATATATTTACACATATATATAAATATACATGGCTATGATTGTGGGAGCTCATTTGTATAAAATATATGCAATATGTGTGCACTGTTTGCTAACATGGGCTTGAACGCCTACTGGAATTTAATAAAATAAACTATCAAACTATCTAACTATTAATAATATGTCTACCTACCCGGTGCATCCCAAATTAACCGTTTTGATGACATGTGTAACATTTTGTTGTTGTTCTACCAGGTAACTACATCATATTCATCACTCCTATTGTTGGAGTCGTCGTCGTCATCTGTGTGGCGGTAATGTTGCTGTTGTGTACTATATTGATACGACGTTACAGACAGTCTGCAGTGAAAGACAGGTATGTGGTGTGGCGGTAATGTTGCTGTTGTGTACTATATTGATACGACGTGACCGACAGTCTGCAGTGATAAACAGATAAGTGGTGTGGCGGTAATGTTACTGTTGTGTACTATATTGATACGACGTTACCGACAGTCTGCAGTGACAGACAGGTAAGTGGTGTGGCGGTAATGTTGCTGTTGTGTACTATATTGATACGACGTTACCGACAGTCTGCAGTGAAAGACAGGTACGTGGTGTGGCGGTAATGTTGTTGTTGTGTACTATATTGATACGACGTTACCGACAGTCTGCAGTGAAAGACAGGTAAGTGGTGTGGCGGTAATGTTGCTGTTGTGTACTATATTGATACGACGTTACCGACAGTCTGCAGTGAAAGACAGGTAAGTGGTGTGGCGGTATTGTTGCTGTTGTGTACTATACTGATAGGACGTTACCGACAGTCTGCATTGAAAGACAGGTCGTTACCGACAGTCTGCATTGAAAGACAGGAACGTGGTGTGGCGGTAATGACGCTGTTGTGTACTATATTGATACGACGTTACCGACAGTCTGCAGTGAAAAACAGGTAAGTGGTGTGGCGGTAATGTTGCGGTTGTGTGCTATATTGATACGACGTTACCGATAGTATGTAGTGGAAGCCAGGTAAGTGGTGTGGCGGTAATGTTGCTGTTGTGTGGTATTCTGATACGACGTTACCGACAGTCTGCAGTGAAAGACAGGTAAGTGGTGTGGCGGTAATGTTGCTGTGGTGTACTATATTGATACGATGTTACCGACAGTCTGCAGTGAAAGACAGGTAAGTGGTGTGGCGGTAATGTTGCTGTTGTGTACTATATTGATACGACGATACCGACAGTCTGCAGTGAAAGACAGGTAGTGGTGTGGCGGTAATGTTGCTGTTGTGTGGTATTCTGATACGACGTTACCGACAGTCTGCAGTGAAAGACAGGTAGTGGTGTGGCGGTAATGTTGCTGTTGTGTACTATATTGATACGACGTTACCGATAGTATTCAGTGGAAGCCAGGTAAGTGGTGTGGCGGTAATGTTGCTGTTGTGTGGTATTCTGATACGACGTTACCGACAGTCTGCAGTGAAAGCCAGATAAGTGGTGAGGCGGTAATGTTGCTGTTGTGTGATATTCTGATACGACGTTACCGAAAATATGCAGTGAAAGCCAGGTAAGTGGTGTGGTTGTAATATTAACGTTGTGTGATATACTGATACGACGTTACCGGCAATCTGCAGTGAAAGACAGGTAAGTGGTGTGGTTGTAATATTAATGTTGTGTGCTATACTGATACGACGTTACCGACAGTCTGCAGTGAAATCCAGATACGTGGTGTGGCGGTAATGTTGCGGTTGTGTGCTGTGCTGATGTGCATACGGGCACCAGGTGTCTACTTCCACCAATAATAGCTTACGAGTCGCCATATCATTCAGTATAGTACAAGACCTATCACATTGAACTATTTCCGAATCTGCTTCATAGATGTAGCCGTACTACATTTATCGCCATTAAATTATTTACTTATTAAAGTGTATATTTTGAATAATATAACATTGTATGCGGGAACCATATCAATTGAACTGTTGTGATTTATTTTACGGGGAGGGCTGTAAATAATGTTGTTATAACTTGTAGCCCAACCCATTTGCTTTTTCCCCCTTGACAAAACAAATGTATCGTATACTGCAATCATATAATTACATATTAATCTCTGATTTGTTCTTATTATTGTATGTATATATGTAATGTATTGTATGAAAAAATGCAATAAAATATTATTTAAAAAACAATTTATTTTGCAGACACAGCCGAGAGACCACTAGGGATCCAACTGTACTAACGGGTATGGTTTAAACATTGTCAAGCAGAAATATTACGTCTTAATAATTATAGAAACAACGCATTGTTAAAATGATTAATGAAAGATTAGCCCATAATGCTTACAGTAATCTTGTTTTAAAGATTAGCGCATAATGCTTACAATAATCTTGTTTTAAAGATTAGCGCATAATGCTTACAATAATCTTATTTTAAAGATTAGCGCATAATGCTTACAGTAATCTTGTTTTATAGATTAGCGCATAATTCTTACAGTAATCTTGTTTATAGATTAGCGCATAATGCTTACAGTAATCTTGTTTTATAGATTAGCGCATAATGCTTACAGTAATCTTGTTTTATAGATTAGCCCATAATGCTTACATTAATCTTGTTTTATAGATTAGCGCATAATGCTTACAGTAATCTTGTTTTATAGATTAGCGCATAATACTTACATTAATCTTGTTTTATAGATTAGCGCATAATGCCTACATTAATCTTTTTTAAAGATTAGCACATATAGCACATAATACTTACATTAATCTTGTGTTAAAGATTAGCGCATAATGCTTACAATAATTTTTTTTATAGATTAGCGCATAATGCCTACAATAATCTTGTTTTATAGATTAGCACATCATGCTTACATTAATCTTGTTTTATAGATTAGCGCATAATACTTACATTAATCTTGTTTTATAGATTAGCACATAATGCTTACAATAATCTTGTTTTATAGATTAGCGCATAATGCCTACAGTAATCTTGTTTTATAGATTAGCGCATAATGCTTACAGTAATCTTGTTTTATAGATTAGCGCATAATGCTTACATTAATCTTGTTTTATAGATTAGCGCATAATGCCTACAATAATCTTGTTTTAAAGTTTAGCACATAATGCTTACATTAATCTTGTTTTATAGATTAGCGCATAATGCTTACATTAATCTTGTTTTATAGATTAGCGCATAATGCCTACAATAATTATGTTTATAGATTAGCGCATAATGCCTACAATAATCTTGTTTTATAGATTAGCACATCATGCTTACATTAATCTTGTTTTATAGATTAGCGCATAATACTTACATTAATCTTCTTTTATAGATTAGCACATCATGCTTACATTAATCTTGTTTTATAGATTAGCGCATAATACTTACATTAATCTTCTTTTATAGATTAGCGCATAATGCCTACACTAATCTTGTTTTAAAGATTAGCACATAATGCTTACAATAATCTTGTTTTAAAGATTAGGGCATAATGCTTACAGTAATCTTGTTTTATACATTAGCGCATAATGCCTACATTAATCTTGTTTTATAGATTAGCGCATAATGCTTACAGTAATCTTGTTTTAAAGATTAGGGCATAATGCTTACAGTACTCTTGTTTTATAGATTAGCGCATAATGCTTACAGTAATCTTGTTTTATACATTAGCGCATAATGCCTACAATAATCTTGTTTTATAGATTAGCGCATAATGCCTACAGTAATCTTGTTTTATAGATTAGCGCATAATGCTTACAGTAATATTGTTTTATAGATTAGCGCATAATTCTTACAGTAATCTTGTTTCATAGATTAGCGCATAATGCCTACATTAATCTTGTTTTATAGATTAGCGCATAATGCCTACATTAATCTTGTTTTATAGATTAGCGCATAATGCTTACATTAATCTTGTTTTATAGATTAGCACATAATGCTTTCACTAATCTTGTTTTATAGATTAGCGCATAATGCTTACATTAATCTTGTTTTATAGATTAGAACATAATGCTTACATTAATCTTGTTTTATAGATTAGCACATAATGCCTACATTAATCTTCTTTTATAGATTAGCACATAATGCTTTCACTAATCTTGTTTTATAGATTAGCGCATAATGCTTACAATAATCTTGTTTTATAGATTAGCACATAATGCTTACAATAATCTTGTTTTATAGATTAGCGCATAATGCTTACATTAATCTTGTTTTATAGATTAGCACATAATGCTTACATTAATCTTGTTTTATAGATTAGCACATAATGCCTACATTAATCTTCTTTTATAGATTAGCACATAATGCTTTCACTAATCTTGTTTTATAGATTAGCGCATAATGCTTACAATAATCTTGTTTTATAGATTAGCACATAATGCTTACAATAATCTTGTTTTATAGATTAGCGCATAATGCTTACATTAATCTTGTTTTATAGATTAGCACATAATGCTTACATTAATCTTGTTTTATAGATTAGCGCATAATGCTTACATTAATCTTGTTTTATAGATTAGAGCATAATGCTTACAATAATCTTGTTTTATAGATTAGCGCATAATGCTTACATTAATCTTGTTTTATAGATTAGCGCATAATGCTTACATTAATCTTGTTTTATAGATTAGAGCATAATGCTTACAATAATCTTGTTTTATAGATTAGCACATAATGCTTACATTAATCTTGTTTTATAGATTAGAGCATAATGCTTACAATAATCTTGTTTTATAGATTAGCACATAATGCTTACAGTAATCTTGTTTTATAGATTAGCACATAATGCTTACAATAATCTTGTTTTATAGATTAGAGCATAATGCCTACATTAATCTTGTTTTATAGATTAGCGCATAATGCTTACATTAATCTTGTTTTATAGATTAGCACATAATGCTTACATTAATCTTGTTTTATAGATTAGCGCATAATGCTTACAATAATGTTTTTATAGATTAGCGCATAATGCCTACAATAATCTTGTTTTATAGATTAGCACATCATGCTTACATTAATCTTGTTTTATAGATTAGCACATCATGCCTACATTAATCTTTTGTTAAAGATTAGCGCATAATGCTTACAATAATCTTATTTTAAAGATTAGCGCATAATGCTTACAATAATCTTGTTTTATAGATTAGCGCATAATTCTTACAGTAATCTTGTTTGATAGATTAGCGCATAATGCTTACAGTAATCTTTTTTTATAGATTAGCGCATAATGCTTACAGTAATATTGTTTTATAGATTAGCGCATAATGCTTACAGTAATCTTGTTTTATAGATTAGCGCACAATTCTTACAGTAATCTTGTTTTATAGATTAGCGCATAATGCTTACAATAATCTTGTTTTATAGATTAGCGCATAATGCTTACAGTAATCTTGTTTTATAGATTAGCGCATAATGCTTACAATAATCTTGTTTTATAGATAAGCACATAATACCTACACTAATCTTGTTTTATAGATTAGCGCATAATACTTACAATAATCTTGTTTTATAGATAAGCACATAATACCTACACTAATCTTGTTTTATAGATTAGCGCATAATACTTACATTAATCTTGTTTTATGGATTAGCGCATAATGATTTCACTAATCTTGTTTTATAGATTAGCGCATAATGCCTACATTAATCTTGTTTTATAGATTAGAGCATAATGCCTACATTAATCTTGTTTTATAGATTAGCACATAATGCTTACAGTAATCTTGTTTTATAGATTAGCGCATAATGCCTGCATTAATCTTGTTTTATAGATTAGCGCATAATGCCTACAATAATCTTGTTTTATAGATTAGCACATAATGCCTACAATAATCTTGTTTTATAGATTAGCGCATAATGCTTACAGTAATCTTGTGTTAAAGATTAGCGCATAATGCTTACATTAATCTTGTGTTAAAGATTAGCGCATAATGCTTACACTAATCTTCTTTTATAGATTAGCACATAATGCCTACAATAATCTTGTTTTATAGATTAGCGCATAATGCCTACATTAATCTTGTTTTATAGATTAGCACATAATGCTTACAATAATCTTGTTGTATAGATTAGCGCATAATGCCAACATTAATCTTGTTTTATAGATTAGCACATAATGCTTACACTAATCTTGTTTTATAGATTAGCGCATAATGCCTACACTAATCTTGTTTTATAGATTAGCGCATAATGCCTACATTAAGCTTGTGTTATAGATTAGCGCATACTGATTACAGTAATCTTGTTTTAAAGATTAGCGCATAATGCTTACAATAATCTTGTTTTAAAGATTAGCGCATAATTTGCGCATAATGCTTACAATAATCTTGTTTTAAAGATCAGCGCATAATGCTTACAATAATCTTATTTTAAAGATTAGCGCATAATGCTTACAGTAATCTTGTTTTAAAGACACTAAACACTATAGGCGTGTTGACCAACGTCTTCACGTACTCATTTATTATTCTAAACCTTCAATAAATTACAATGCTTACACTGCAATCAATTACACGCGTAGCTCTTCAATCAATTACCTCTGTGTTCATAACAATGCAGTACTACTGTTTTATAGCGGATTACCAGGAGCCGCCGTACACAATGCGCAAGAATCTCATCTGGAACTTCAACCGGAAGCAGGGTGGGACGCATGCCCCGTCAATACAGGTCAGATTCATTGTTGTTACAATGAGAAACATCGGTCAGTTACTGCCCCTGAATACTCCCTAAAAGTAGATAGGTCCTATCAAGTGTATTCCTCTGTTTTTATCGTTGTTTCCTTTGAACAACATGCCTGCAATTTGATTCCACTGTCGCTTTAAATGGTTATTAAATTACTAGATCTCGACAGATCCCCTACAGTATATGCAATGGGTACCTATTTTTAAAACAATGCTATCGGTAAATTAATACGTTTTTGATAAAATCCCATTTATCATACCGCAACATCTGGTTAGGGAACAACAGTAAAAACAAAGGATTCTAACTATAATGTCCTATTCACATTTTGGAATAAATCGGACTTTATCTGCCAAGGGAGGTAATAGAAAATTAGAGATGTCTCTCATTCATACCAGTTTCTTACATTAAACATTGTATCAACATTTAGGAGAAGAACTATATACGTTTTATTTCGTTCTAATCCCTTACATTCTACTGCTGTTAAATTGTATGTAAAATGTTCATTTCTTGATCATTAAAATACCGAAATAAATAATGTTTAAGCTAACACTAAGCTGGTGAAGTTGTTCTTCTATATTTCCTATATAATTATGTATAGTCTACATCCGTTATGTCGAATTCCGTCGGACCGAACACAATATTTCGACATAACCGAAGTTTGACTAAACGAAATTCTATATAAATAGATCCAGTTATATGTAAAATTATAGTGTCTGAAACGGGACTTTGAACCGACTTCGAGATAACCGGAGAATGCGACATAACCGACGTTGACATAACAGATGTAGACTGTAGTACATTCTTTAAAAATCATAAACTACAATTAACATATTTTTGAAATTTGCCATGTGGCATCATATAGTGAACCTTAACAAAATGTAAGAAGTTTCCCGCATACTAAACTATCATCCTAGTTTTCTTACCGCGAACACCATATATCAACATTAAGCTGGTGAAGCCGCGAACACCATATATCAACATTAAGCTGGTGAAGCCGCGAACAACATGTATCAACATTAAGCTGGTGAAACCGCGAACAACATGTATCAACATTAAGCTGGGGAAGCCGCGAACAACATGTATCAACATTAAGCTGGTG
Organism: Archivesica marissinica; assembly: GCA_014843695.1. Lineage (NCBI taxonomy): Eukaryota > Metazoa > Mollusca > Bivalvia > Venerida > Vesicomyidae > Archivesica > Archivesica marissinica. The sequence continues at coordinate 36,751,181 of CM026400.1, read as the reverse complement.
AAGCCGCGAACAACATGTATCAACATTAAGCTGGTGAAGCCGCGAACAACATGTATCAACATTAAGCTGGTGAAACCGCGAACAACATGTATCAACATTAAGCTGGGGAAGCCGCGAACAACATGTATCAATATTAAGCTGGTGAAGCCGCGAACAACATGTATCAACATTAAGCTGGTGAAGCCGCGAACAACATGTATCAACATTAAGCTGGTGAAGCCGCGAACAACATGTATCAACATTAAGCTGGTGAGCCGCGAACAACATGTATCAACATTAAGCTGTGAAGCCGCGAACAACATGTATCAACATTAAGCTGGTGAAGCCGCGAACAACATGTATCAACATTAAGCTGGTGAAGCCGCGAACAACATGTATCAATATTAAGCTGGTGAAGCCGCGAACAACATGTATCAACATTAAGCTGGTGAAGCCGCGAACAACATGTATCAACATTAAGCTGGTGAAGCCGCGAACAACATGTATCAATATTAAGCTGGTGAAGTTTTTCATCTATATTTCCTATAGTATTACACATCACTCTCGAGACCTCATTCCTGATGGAATCCATCGTCATGAGGGAGAGAGAAGAGGCAACGTTGAATTTAAATGCCTTGCCTAAGAGCACAATCGTAACTACTCCAGCGGGGCTCGAACTCCGGACCTTTCGCACCTGAAGCGAACGCGCATCGACTGCGCTATCTCGAATTCCACATTTTTATATGTGAAGTGAATCCCACGTGTGAAGTTTAGTTTAATCATATTTTATTGCTCGATTCGTTTTACATATACATGTGAATACAAAACATGACAAATTAAATAACGGCAAACGGGTCGGGCCACAAGTTCTAGCAACATTAGTTACGGCCCTTCCCGACAAGATAGTAAATGAAAAGAACAGCGACCAGTGATTTCAAGCATATATAAATTTTTAAAACATAACGATTTTATTTTTACACAAAATCATTTTTTCTGAAAAAAGTACATGTTAGGAAAATAAAATAACAAAGAATAAGAAGAAGTTGTGAGAGAAAGAATGAGAAAATATGAGAAAGTATGAGAAAATATGTGAAAGTATGAGAATGAACGAGAAAGTATGAGCAAGTATGAGAAAGTATGAAAAACAGTATGAGAAAGAACGAGAAAGTATGAGAAAGTATGAGAAAGTATGAGAATGTATGAGAAAGTATGAGAAAGAACGAGAAAGAACGAGAAAGCATGAGAAAATATGTGAAGTGATTCCAGGATCCGCAATTCTACAATAAGCATAATAACTAATTGGAATCGAAATACATTCATACATGAAACATTAAATTAATTTAACATTTCCTGAACACTCGCGTGTATGTTTTATAGCCCTTTAAGATTATCAAATCGGGTGATCGATCCAGGGCCTTCATGGGCCTCGTTTTATATTAACATGTACATATGTTGTATATAGTTGGTTTTAAAGGCCTTACAGACGATCGATATTATCCAATGAGATTACTTGTTCAATAAATATTAGGATTATTATTGCAAACAATTGTTTTCCAGTCGACTCGTGCAGGCGATGTACTCGGGTGGATCGATGTAGGGAATGCGTTCAGTTCATCCAATTCTAAGAAGGTATGTCCATGGGTATATATAGTTCGCATATCTAGATCCACAACGTTATTACATGAGTATTAAAACTGCCAAAACAGGTGATGTTTGATTAGCGCAGTTCTCACCGATGCACCCAGGATTCGATCCCTAGACAGAGAAGTATGTGAGTTGGTACTGTGATCGACAGGTCAGAGATTTCTCAATATATGTGTGTGTTTTTACGTTTATTTATCGTCGCTACCGGTTGCCCATATGAGCGACGCCTCCTGAAGAGATTAGTTATTTTAGATTTTGGAGGATAGTGCATGATACAGTCAGAGACCCATTCCAGAATCTCCCCTGGTTCTTTTACGTGCACGGTGTAAAAGAACCGACACAAGACCTCGGTTTAACATCCCATCTGAAAGATTGTTAATTTTATTAGGGTCAGACGGGGGATCGAACCTGCGATCCCTGGATTACCAGTCCAGCGTGTTACCACTGGACTACATATCCGTCTGTTCTCAAGATAATCCGATTTCCTCTCCATATATAAGCTTTCATCCGCGCCAACGAGAGTGATCAATATAAGTTGCTAAAGCTTGTATCGCAATCGTTGTGAAATAAACACGTTAAAAAATGTTTATACTAAACAGTGCATGATGTCATATGTACAGCAGGTGTAATGTACGCTCGTCCGCTTTGGATTATATGGCCTTGTGAGATAATAAACTTTTCAAATATATTTCCATTTTTCTTCCACTATGTTGCAGTCGGCTCGCAGATATGCACCAGAATAGATCTAGTCTTGATAGAGAATGTGGAGAAAGAATGATAACATCTGAACACTTTGATCAAGCAGGCGAAGAGGAAATGCAAAGATTCGGTTGAACTTGTTGTTGGTTGTGTGCGTCTGTCTGCCTGTTAGCAGGATAACTCAATATGTTGTGGATGAACTTTGATGAAACTTTTAGCATCTCTCCGAGTGATACGCTCTACTTTCTTGATTTGTCATTAGTGTGTGCTCAAATTGTTGCTTTAAGTTTGCTTAACTCTTTCATCACCACGGGCCTCTAAATAGGCTTACAAAAAGTGTAGATCCAGATGAGCCGGCTCGTGACAGTAATATTACTATTTTGTAGACAATATTTACCTATTTTGATAAATGAACTGGTCCAAATTTAATATTCTTATTAATTTATTGGTCTAAAACTATCATGCACCACCAGTCCATGTCAGTTACTTTGTGTTGAATGGGTTAATGCATGTATATATATATGCTACTTTAGATGTCTGCTTATACCCACTGTATATCATGATTGATATTAACTTGTTTGCATCTACATTTGTTGTTGTTGTTGCTGCTGTTGCTCTTGCTGCTGCTGTTGTTGTTGTTGTTGCTGTTGTTGTTGGTGTTGCTGCTGCTGTTATTGTTGTTGTTGTTGTTAATGACATGTGTCTAGTATAACATTAGTGTATGTGTGTATGTTACATGCAGGTTACTGACAATGGTAGACCAGTATGTTGGACCTTTAGATGGATGTATGTCAATGACATGTGTCTAGTATAACATTAGTGTAGGTGTGTATGTTACATGCAGGTTACTGACAATGGAAGACCAGTATGTTGGACCTTTAGATGGATGTATGTTAATGACATGTGTCTTTAGATGGATGTATGTTAATGACATGTGTCTAGTATAACATTAGTGTATGTGTGTATGCTACATGCAGTTACTGACACTGGTAGACCAGTATATTGGACCTTTAGATGGATGGATGGATGTTAATGACATGTGTCTAGTATAACATTAGTGTAGGTGTGTATGTTACATGCAGGTTACTGACAATGGTAGACCAGTATGTTGGACCTGTAGATGGATGGATGTTAATGACATGTGTCTAGTATAACATTAGTATATGTGTGTATGCTACATGCAGGTTACTGACAATGGTAGACCAGTATGTTGGGCCCTTAGATGGATGAATGTTAATGACATGTGTCTAGTATAACATTAGTGTATGTGTGTATGTTACATGCAGGTTACTGACAATGGTAGACCAGTATGTTGGACCTTTAGATGGATGGATGTTAATGACATGTGTCTAGTATAACATTAGTGTATGTGTGTATGTTACATGCAGGTTATTGACAATGGTAGACCAGTATGTTGGACCTTTAGATGGATGGATGTTAATGAGATGTGTCTAGTATAACATTGGTGCAGGTGTGTATGTTACATGCAGGTTACTGACAATGGTAGACCAGTATGTTGAACCTTTAGATGGATGTATGTTAATGAGATGTGTCTAGTATAACATTAGTGTATGTGTGTATGTTACATGCAGGTTACTGACAATGAAAGATCAGTATATTGGACCTTTAGATGGATGCATGTTCACACCACATTAATTGTAATATTTCTTTGATTACTTGTGTCTACATTAAATATATTTTGCTTTGGCTTTTAGGGTGTACATAGTTACAAAACTAGGGATCATTTTAGAAGGCGATGTGGGCGAAATATTGCCCTATGGACCCTGACTGTTTTTTTACAATTTTCATACAAAATATCGGTCAGTAAGATACACTGGCCCATTATAAATCACTCATTTTATTAAAATGTAGTATTTAATGGGCATAATGTGCATTTTAACCATATGTTGTTGATATTTATTAAATAACACCATTTAAGAACGCGACCGCGCGCTTCAATTCCCCCAAATATTCTGACCTAGAATGAACCCTGCAGAACAGTATGCAAATTTGAGTGTGTGTCCCGTCTATCTAATTTCGTCTATCTGTTTCATGCTTGTTTAAATATCAATATATTCGCATGTTTCCATACATTATCTAGTAGGCAGGTTTTAGTAAATATCAATATATTCGCATGTTTTCATACATTATCTTGTAGGCAGGTTTTAGTAAATATCAATATATTCTCATGTTTATATGCAGGTAGTAGGCAGGTTTTAGTAAATAACTAAATATCAATATATTCTCATGTTTCCATATAATAATCCACACCATCTATATATAGATATAAAATATGAAGTATCGCTTTAATTGGAATCATTTTTCATTATAATACTGTTGCCTGCAACAAATCACTCTACGAGAACCGCGTTGCCGCAGTATACATGCTGCGTATTGTTTGGTAGACCCTAGCGGTACCCCTTGTTGTTTTACCTGACATATCACTTCACTAGTCTACTTCTCGAGAGCAGCAATGACACCGTATAACGCTTGTTCAAGGTCCTGCAATCTGGGGTCATCGCCAACTCCGTGTATCGTTAAATGGTTGGTAACATAGGTGATCCCTAATCCGTTCTTTATGTCCCCTATTGCTACTTGTCCTCCGTGACGTGTATGGCCAACCGTACGTTCTCCCTGTGGCACAAATAGAACAAATGCATCGTAAAGCAAAGGAATGAATGCAAAATAAACTAAGAATCCGGACGGGTATGTCTCCCTGTTCGTTCAACCAAAGGAATAAATACAAAGTAAACTAGGAATCCGGACGAGTATATCTCCCTGTTCGTTCAACCAAAGGAATAAATACAAAGTAAACTAGGAATCCGGACGGGGATGCCTACCTGTTCGTTCAACCAAAGGAATAAATACAAAGTAAACTAAGAATCCGGACGGGTATGTCTCCCTGTTCGTTCAACCAAAGGAATAAATACAAAGTAAACTAAGAATCCGGACGGGGATGTCTACCTGTTCGTTCAACCAAAGGAATAAATGTAACGTAAACTAAGAATCCGGACCGGTTAGGCTTATTGTTTGCCAAGAACTGTATCTTCCTAATGAACAAACAGAACGGATGCCAGGTAAAAGAATAGGTATGCACCGGACCGGTATGCCTGCATGTGCATTGTACCATACCAGTACAAATAAGACAATCTGGGTTTACGCCTGCATCAGCACCATTTTGGGCTATATCGCCGGTGAGCAGGTTATTGGACAACACATGTACTGGACAGGCTCCAGCGGTTAACCAGTACTTCCTGCAGCAATCTCCGTAGGAAGCTGTCAACTTGTTCATATAAATGAGACACGACCTGATTGGGGCTCGAACACGTGACCGTCAGTAATGATGTGTTACAGTGGTATACAAGTCAACGACCTTAGCCACTCGACAATGGAGGCGGACCCAATCATTTGTAAAGTTAGTTTAAATTTGGGATGTAGGCCTATACAATTATTTTACATACCCAAGGATTTTTCCTATATAAAGTTCCTAGACCAATGACGGACTCCTCCCCGGTTAGCATCACTGAATCTCGACCAGATACCACCGGCGTAGAAAGTTGTTCTATACTGGCACGTGATAGTAGCTGGTTCCCATCATGTTTTCCGCCATTTGAAAGAATACCGTACAATTTAGCCAATCCTCGAGCGGTACCAGTCCCAGACAATGACGAAATTGTGACCTCCCTTATGTACGGGTTATTTAAGACGTCTGTTCTCTGAAATATATCGCAATTCCTGAGTGTTCAGATATTAAGATACGTTCCTTGTTTATGGAATTCAGTAGAATGTCCTGAATTGCATTCATTATTTCGAATATTCACCCGAACGTCCGAATATCCGAATACTATTCCAGTATTCGGAAACAATATTATATTTGCAAAAATGAAATAAACTGTCATAAATCAGATATGTTATTCTCTCTTGAAACCATCATACACTCTTCCATTCACTGGTTATGGTCTTACGTAGCATATTTTGACCTGTAGTTAACTCGTGTATGTGTTTGTTCCATGTATGTTCCATTAATGACAAACCCCTCGTGGGGACCTAGACATATTTTCCTGAGCAGGCTTTGCCGACCTAAGCGGTTAACAAGTACTAAGCAATGTGTGTGCGGTGTCTTGCTCAATGACAGTACATGCATGACCTGACCGAGTGTTGGACCTTGGGTCGTTCGATTCCAAATCCGACGATCTACCCACAGACGCTTGGGGTCTGGACACATGTTTACGGGTTCAAAAACACAAAACTAAGAAACTTTGTGTTTTGTTTGGTTTTTAAGAACACTATGATACACTATAGGCTTGACACTATACATAAAAAATGTTTACACCATTCCAAGCAAGTTTTAAAATGACACCACGTCATAATCAAGGCTATATATTGAAAGGTAACAAGGTCGCAAATGTAAACAAACCATGTGCTACACATTTCACGGCCGTAATATGCCAGTTTCTAAATTTACTTGTAAATCTACTATTTGAGTTCTCCGCAGCAATCATTTGTCTATCAAACGATTGTCGTCTGGATGTCTACCATTGCCTGTTTACACTCACAAATTTAAAACATAAAACAATTCCTGCGATATATTATATAACATGCTCTCATTGGCTGAGCTATTTATATAACATGCTCTCATTGGCTGTGCTATTATATAACATGCTCTCATTGGCTGAGCTATTACATAACATGCTCTCATTGGCTGTGCTATTATATAACATGCTCTCATTGGCTGTGTTATTATATAACATGCTCTCATTGGCTGAGCTATTATATAACATGCTCTCATTGGCTGTGCTATTTATATAACATGTTCTCATTGGCTGTGCTATTATATAACATGCTCTCATTGGCTGAGCTATTATATAACATGCTCTCATTGGCTGTGCTATTATATAACATGCTCTCATTGGCTGAGCTATTATATAACATGCTCTCATTGGCTGTGCTATTATATAACATGCTCTCATTGGCTGTGCTATTATATAACATGCTCTCATTGCTGATATTATAAACATGCTCTCATTGGCTGAGCTATTATATAACATGCTCTCATTGGCTGAGCTATTATATAACATGCTCTCATTGGCTGAGCTATTATATAACATGCTATCATTGGCTGAGCTATTATATAACATGTTCTCATTGGCTGTGCTATTATATAACATGCTCTCATTGGCTGAGCTATTATATAACATGCTCTCATTGGCTGTGCTATTATATAACATGCTCTCATTGGCATAGCTATTAAATAACATGCTCTCATTGGCTGAGCTATTATATAATATGCTCTCATTGGCTGTGCTATTATATAACATGCTCTCATTGGCTGAGCTATTATATATCATGCTCTCATTGGCTGAGCTATTATATAACATGCTCTCATTGGATATTATATAGCATGCTCTCATTGGCTGAGCTATTATATAACATGCTCTCATTGATTGTGCTATTATATAACATGC
>CM026400.1:36693678-36742394 GCA_014843695.1 Archivesica marissinica | reverse complement strand
CGCATAATGCCTACAATAATCTTGTTTTATAGATTAGCACATAATGCCTACACTAATCTTGTTTTATAGATTAGCGCATAATGCCTACAATATTCTTGTTTTATAGATTAGCACATAATGCCTACACTAATCTTGTTTTATAGATTAGCACATACTGCCTACATTAATCTTGTTTTATACATTAGCGCATAATATTACATTAGTCTTGTTTTATAGATTAGCACATAATGCTTACACTAATCTTGTTTTATAGATTAGCGCTTAATGCCTACATTAATCTTGTTTTATAGATTATCACATAATGCTTACATTAATCTTGTTTTATAGATTAGCACATAATGCTTACAATAATCTTGTTTTAAAGATTAGCGCATAATGCTTACAATATTCTTGTTTGAAAGATTAGCACATAATGACTACACTAATCTTGTTTTATAGATTAGCGCATACTATTTACATTAATCTTGTTTTATAGATTAGCACATAATGCTTACACTAATCTTGTTTTATAGATTAGCGCATAATGCCTACATTAATCTGGTTTTATATATTAGCGCATAATGCCTACATTAATCTTGTTTTATAGATTAGCGCATAATGCCTACAATAATCTTGTTTTATAGATTAGCGCATAATGCCTACAATAATCTTGTTTTATAGATTAGCGCATAATGCCTACAATAATCTTGTTTTATAGATTAGCGCATAATGCCTACAATAATCTTGTTTTATAGATTAGCGCATAATGCCTACAATAATCTTGTTTTATAGATTAGCGCATAATGCCTACAATAATCTTGTTTATAGATTAGCGCATAATGCTTACAATAATCTTGTTTTATAGATTAGCGCATAATGCTTACATTAATCTTGTTTTATAGATTAGCGCATAATGCTTACAATAATCTTGTTTTATAGATTAGCGCATAATGCTTACATAATCTTGTTTTATAGATTAGCGCATAATGCCTACATTAATCTTGTTTATAGATTAGCGCATAATGCTTACAATAATCTTGTTTTATAGATTAGCGCATAATGCCTACAATAATCTTGTTTTATAGATTAGCGCATAATGCTTACAATAATCTTGTTTTATAGATTAGCGCATAATGCCTACATTAATCTTGTGTTAAAGATTAGCGCATAATGCCTACAATAATCTTGTTTTATAGATTAGCGCATAATGCCTACAATAATCTTGTTTTATAGATTAGCGCATAATGCCTACAATAATCTTGTGTTAAAGATTAGCGCATAATGCCTACAATAATCTTGTTTTATAGATTAGCGCATAATGCCTACAATAATCTTGTTTTATAGATTAGCGCATAATGCCTACAATAATCTTGTTTTATAGATTAGCGCATAATGCTTACATTAATCTTGTTTTATAGATTAGCGCATAATGCTTACAATAATCTTGTTTTATAGATTAGCGCATAATGCCTACAATAATCTTGTTTTATAGATTAGCGCATAATGCTTACAATAATCTTGTTTTATAGATTAGCGCATAATGCCTACATTAATCTTGTTTTATAGATTAGCGCATAATGCTTACAATAATCTTGTTTTATAGATTAGCACATAATGCTTACATTAATCTTGTTTTATAGATTAGCGCATAATGCCTACATTAATCTTGTTTTATAGATTAGCGCATAATGCTTACATTAATCTTGTTTTATAGATTAGCGCATAATGCTTACAATAATCTTGTTTTATAGATTAGCGCATAATGCCTACATTAATCTTGTTTTATAGATTAGCGCATAATGCTTACATTAATCTTGTTTTATAGATTAGCGCATAATGCTTACAATAATCTTGTTTTATAGATTAGCGCATAATGCTTACATTAATCTTGTTTTATAGATTAGCGCATAATGCTTACATTAATCTTGTTTTATAGATTAGCGCATAATGCTTACAATAATCTTGTTTTAAAGATTAGCGCATAATGCCTACATTAATCTTGTTTTATAGATTAGCGCATAATGCCTACATTAATCTTGTTTTATAGATTAGCGCATAATGCTTACATTAATCTTGTTTTATAGATTAGCGCATAATGCTTACATTAATCTTGTTTTATAGATTAGCCATAATCTTACATTAATCTTGTTTTATAGATTAGCGCATAATGCCTACAATAATCTTGTTTTATAGATTAGCACATAATGCTTACATTAATCTTGTTTTATAGATTAGCGCATAATGCCTACATTAATCTTGTTTTATAGATTAGCGCATAATGCCTACAATAATCTTGTTTTATAGATTAGCGCATAATGCCTACATTAATCTTGTTTTAAAGATTAGCGCATAATGCTTACAATAATCTTGTTTTATAGATTAGCGCATAATGCCTACAATAATCTTGTTTTATAGATTAGCGCATAATGCTTACAATAATCTTGTTTTATAGATTAGCGCATAATGCTTACATTAATCTTGTTTTATAGATTAGCGCATAATGCCTACAATAATCTTGTTTTATAGATTAGCGCATAATGCCTACAATAATCTTGTTTTATAGATTAGCGCATAATGCTTACATTAATCTTGTTTTATAGATTAGCGCATAATGCCTACATTAATCTTGTTTTATAGATTAGCGCATAATGCTTACATTAATCTTGTTTTATAGATTAGCGCATAATGCTTACAATAATCTTGTTTTATAGATTAGCGCATAATGCCTACAATAATCTTGTTTTAAAGATTAGCGCATAATGCCTACAATAATCTTGTTTTATAGATTAGCACATAATGCCTACATTAATCTTGTTTTATAGATTAGCGCATAATGCCTACAATAATCTTGTTTTATAGATTAGCGCATAATGCTTACAATAATCTTGTTTTATAGATTAGCGCATAATGCCTACAATAATCTTGTTTTATAGATTAGCGCATAATGCCTACAATAATCTTGTTTTATAGATTAGCACATAATGCTTACAATAATCTTGTTTTATAGATTAGCGCATAATGCCTACATTAATCTTGTTTTATAGATTAGCACATAATGCTTACAGTAATCTTGTTTTATAGATTAGCGCATAATGCCTACATTAATCTTGTTTTATAGATTAGCGCATAATGTCTACATTAATCTTGTTTTATAGATTAGCACATAATGCTTACACTAATCTTGTTTTATAGATTAGCGCATAATGCCTACATTAATCTTGTTTTATAGATTAGCGCATAATACTTACATTAATCTTGTTTTATAGATTAGCACATAATGCTTACAATAATCTTGTTTTATAGATTAGCGCATAATGCCTACATTAATCTTGTTTTATAGATTAGCGCATAATGCTTACATTAATCTTGTTTTATAGATTAGCACATAATGCTTACAATAATCTTGTTTTATAGATTAGCATATAATGCTTACATTAATCTTGTTTTATAGATTAGCGCATAATGCTTACATTAATCTTGTGTTAAAGATTAGCGCATAATGCCTACAATAATCTTGTTTTATAGATTAGCGCATAATGCCTACAATAATCTTGTTTTATAGATTAGCGCATAATGCTTACATTAATCTTGTTTTATAGATTAGCACATAATGCTTACAATAATCTTGTTTTATAGATTAGCACATAATGCTTACATTAATCTTGTTTTATAGATTAGCGCATAATGCCTACATTAATCTTGTTTTATAGATTAGCGCATAATGCTTACAATAATCTTGTTTTATAGATTAGCACATAATGCTTACATTAATCTTGTTTTATAGATTAGCGCATAATGCCTACAATAATCTTGTTTTATAGATTAGCGCATAATGCCTACAATAATCTTGTTTTATAGATTAGCACATAATGCTTACAATAATCTTGTTTTATAGATTAGCGCATAATGCCTACATTAATCTTCTTTTATAGATTAGCACATAATGCTTACATTAATCTTGTTTTATAGATTAGCGCATAATGCTTACAATAATCTTGTTTTATAGATTAGCGCATAATGCCTACAATAATCTTGTTTTAAAGATTAGCGCATAATTTGCGCATAATGCTTACAGTAATCTTGTGTTATAGATCAGCGCATAATGCTTACAATAATCTTATTTTAAAGATTAGCGCATAATGCTTACAGTAATCTTGTTTTAAAGATTAGCGCATAATGCTTACAGTAATCTTATTTTAAAGATTATCGCATAATGCTTACAATAATCTTATTTTAAAGATTAGCGCATAATGCTTACAATAATCTTATTTTAAAGATTAGCGCATAATGCTTACAGTAATCTTGTTTTAAAGATTAGCGCATAATGCTTACATTAATCTTGTTTTAAAGATTAGCTCATGATGCCTACATTAATCTTGTTTTAAAGTCACTAAACACTATGGGCGTTTTGACCAACGTATTCACGTACTCATTTATTATTCTAAACCTTCAATAAATTACAATGCTTAAACTGCAATCAATTACACGCCTAGCTCTTCAATCAATTACCTCTGTGTTCATAACAATGCAGTAATACTGTTTTATAGCGGATTACCAGGAGCCGCCGTACACAATGCGCAAGAATCTCATCTGGAACTTCAACCGGAAGCAGGATGGGACGCATGCCCCGTCAATACAGGTCAGATTCATTGTTGTTACAATGAGAGACATCGGTCAGTTACTGCTCCTGAATACTCCCTAAAAGTAGATAGGTCCTATCAAGTGTATTCCTCTGTTTTTATCGTTGTTTCCTTTGAACAGCATGCCTGCAATTTTATTCCACTATCGCTTTAAACGGTTATTAAATTACTATATCTCGACAGATCCCCTACAGTATATGCAATGGGTACCTATTTTAAAAACAATGTTATCAGTTAATTAACACGTTTTTGATAAAATCCCATTTATCATACCGCAACATCTGGTTAGGGAACAACAGTAAAAACAAAGGATTCTAACTAAAATGACCTATTCACATTTTGGAATAAATCGGACTTTATCTGCCAAGGGAGGTAATAGAAAATTAGAGATGTCTCTCATTCATACCAGTTTCTTACATCAAACATTGTATCAACATTTAGGAGAAGAACTATATACGTTTTATTTCGTTCTAATCCCTTTCATTCTACTGCTGTTAAATTATATGCAAAATGTTCATTTCTTGATTGTTAATATACCGAAATAAATAATGTTTAATTTTGTTTAATCTTATTTTATTGCTATATACATGTACATAATAAATTCAAAGACATATATAATAAGAGCAAAAGCAAATGGGTTGGGCCACAAGTTCTGAACAACATTAGTAATTGGCCCTTCCCATGAGAGTATGTTTAATGTTATGTTATTTTTGGGTTTTATGCCTGCATCAGCACCATTTTGGGCTATATCGCCGGCGGGCAGTTTACCTAACAACACCTTTCCTGGAAATAATGTTTAAACTAATATTAAGCTGGTGAAGTTGTTCTTCTATATTTCCTATAGAATTATATATAGTCTACATCCGCTATGTCGAATTCCGTCGGACCGAACACAATATTTCGACATAACCGAACCTTGACGTAACGACATTCCATATAAACAGAGCCACTTATATGTAAAATGATAGTGTCTGAAACGGAACTTTGAACCGACTTCGAGATAACCGGAGAATGCGACATAACCGACTTTGACATAACAGATGTAGGCTGTAGTACATTCTTTAAAAATCATATATGTAAAATTATAGTGTCTGAAACGGGACTTTGAACCGACTTCGAGATAACCGGAGAATGCGACATAACCGACTTTGACATAACCGACTTTGACATAACAGATGTAGACTCTAGTACATTCTTTAAAAATCATAAACTACAATTAACATATTTTTGAAATTTGCCATGTGGCATCATATAGTGAACCTTAACAAAATGTAAGAAGTTTCCTGCATACTAAGCTATCATCCTAGTTTTCGTACCGCGAACAACATGTATCAACATTAAGCTGGTGAAGCCGGGAACACATGTATCAAATTAGCTGGTGAAGCGGTGTTTTGTGGTGGGGTGTTTTGTGGTGGGGTGTTTATTAAGCTGGTGAAGATTTTCATCTATATTTCCTATAGTATTACACATCACTCTCGAGACCTCATTCCTGATGGAATCCATCGTCATGAAGGTGAGAGAAGAGGCAACGTTGAATTTAAATGCCTTGCCTAAGAGCACAATCGTAACTACTCCAGCGGGGCTCGAACTCCGGACCTTTCGCACCTGAAGCGAACGCGCATCGACTGCGCTATCTCGAATTCCACATTTTTATATGTGAAGTGAATCCCACGTGTGAAGTTTAGTTTAATCATATTTTATTGCTCGATTCGTTTTACATATACATGTGAATACAAAACATGACAAATTAAATAACGGCAAACGGGTCGGGCCACAAGTTCTAGCAACATTAGTTACGGCCCTTCCCGACAAGATAGCAACTGAAAAGAATAGCGACCAGTGATTTCAAGCATATATAAATATAAAAAATAACGATTTTATTTTTACACAAAATCATTTTTTCTGAAAAAAGTACATGTTATAGAGTTAGGAAAATAAAATAACAAACAATAAGAAGAAGTTATGAGAGAACGAACGAGAATGTATGAGAAAGTATGAGAAAGTATGAGAAAGTATGAGAAAGTATGAGAAAGTATGAGAAAGAGAAAGTATGAGAAAGTATGAGAAAGAACGAGAAAGTATGAGAAAGTATGAGAAAGTATGAGAAAGAGAGAAAGAGAGAAGTATGAGAAAGTATGAGAAAGTATGAGAAAGTATGAGAAAGTATGAGAAAGTATGAGAAAGTTGGGAACGAGAAAGTATGAGAAAGTATGAGAAAGTATGAGAAAGAACGAGAAAGTATGAGAAAGTATGAGAAAGTATATGAAGTGATTCCAGGATCCGCAATTCTACACTAAGCAGAATAACTATTTGGTATCGAAATACATTCATACATCAATACATTTACCAATGAAACATTCAATTAATTTAACATACCTTTGACGTAGTTCTAAAAAATGTGTACATTTCCTGAAAACTCACGTGTATGTTTTATAGCCCCTTGGGATTTTCAAATCGGGTGATCGATCCAGGGCCTTCATGGGCCTCTTTTTATATTAACATGTACATATGTTGTATATAGTTGGTTTTAAAGGCCTTACAGACGATCGATATTATCCAATGAGAGTACTTGTTCAATAAATATTAGGATTATTATTGCAAACAATTGTTTTCCAGTCGAATCGTGCAGGCGATATACTCGGGTGGATCGATGTAGGGAATGCGTTCAGTTCAACCGATTCTAAGAAGGTATGTACATGTGTATTTGTATCGCGCATATCTAAAGCCACAACGTCATTACCTGATTATTAAAAATGCCAAAACAGGTATTGTTCGATTTGCGCAGTGATTAGCACGCTCACTTCTCACCGATGCACCCACGGTTAGATCCCTAGACAGAGAAGTATGTGAGCTGGTACTGTGATCGACAGGTCAGAGATATCTCAAGATATGTGTGTGTTCATACGTTTATTTATCGTCGCTACCGGTTGCCCATATGAGCGACGCCTCCTGAAGAGATAAGTTATTTTAGATTTTGGAGGATAGTGCATGATACAGACAGAGACCCATTCCAGAATCTCCCCTGGTTCTTTTACGTGCATGGTGTAAAGCACCGACACGAGACCTCGGTTTAACGTCCCATCTGAAAGACTGTTAATTTTATTAGGGTCAGACGGGGGATCGAACCTGCGATCCCTGGATTACCAGTCCAGCATGTTACCACTGGACTACATATCCGTCTGTTCTCAAGATATTCCGATTTCCTCTCCATATATAAGTTTTCATCCGCGCCAACGAGAGTGATTAATATAAGTTGCCAAAGCTTGTATCGCAATCGTTGTGAAATAAACACGTTAAAAAATGTTTATACTAAACAGTGCATGATGTCATATGTACAGCAGGTGTAATGTACGCTCGTCCGCTTTGGATTATATGGCCTTGTGAGATAATAAACTTTTCAAATATATTTCCATTTTTCTTCCACTATGTTGCAGTCGGCTCGCAGTTATGCACCAGAATCGATCTAGTCTTGATAGAGAATGTGGAGAAAGAATGATAACATCTGAACACGTTGATCAAGCAGGCGAAGAGGAAATGCAAAGCTTCGGTTGAACTTGTTGTTGGTTGTGTGCGTCTGTCTGCCTGTTAGCAGGATAACTCAATATGTTGTGGATGAACTTTGATGAAACTTTTAGCATCTCTCCGAGTGATACGCTCTACTTTCTTGATTTGTCATTAGTGTGTGCTCAAATTGTTGCTTTAAGTTTGCTTAACTCTTTCAACACCACGGGCCTCTAAATAGGCTTACAAAAAGTGTAGATCCAGATGAGCCGGCTCGTGACAGTAATATTACTATTTTGTAGACAATATTTACCTATTTTGATAAATGAACTGGTCCAAATTTAATATTCTTATTAATTTATTGGTCTAAAACTATCATGCACCACCAGTCCATGTCAGTTACTTTGTGTTGAATGGGTTAATGCATGTATATATATATATATGCTACTTTAGATGTCTGCTTATACCCACTGTATACCATGATTGATATTAACTTGTTTGCATCTACATTTGTTGTTGTTGTTGCTGCTGTTGCTCTTGCTGCTGCTGTTGTTGTTGTTGTTGCTGTTGTTGTTGGTGTTGCTGCTGCTGTTATTGTTGTTGTTGTTGTTAATGACATGTGTCTAGTATAACATTAGTGTATGTGTGTATGTTACATGCAGGTTACTGACAATGGTAGACCAGTATGTTGGACCTTTAGATGGATGTATGTTAATGACATGTGTCTTTAGATGGATGTATGTTAATGACATGTGTCTAGTATAACATTAGTGTATGTGTGTATGCTACATGCAGTTACTGACAATGGTAGACCAGTATGTTGGACCTTTAGATGGATGGATGTTAATGACATGTGTCTAGTATAACATTAGTGTATGTGTGTATGTTACATGCAGGTTACTGACAATGGTAGACCAGTATGTTGGACCTTTAGATGGATGGATGTTAATGACATGTGTCTAGTATAACATTAGTGTATGTGTGTATGTTACATGCAGGTTACTGACAATGGTAGACCAGTATGTTGGACCTTTAGATGGATGGATGTTAATGACATGTGTCTAGTATAACATTAGTATATGTGTGTATGCTACATGCAGGTTACTGACAATGGTAGACCAGTATGTTGGGCCCTTAGATGGATGCATGTTCACACCACATTGATTGTAATATTGCTTTGACTATTGTATCTACATTAAATATATTTTGCTTTGGGTTGTGGGTGTACATAGTTACAAAACTAGGGATCATTTTAGAAGGCGATGTGGGCGAAATATTGCCCTATGGACCCTGACTGTTGTTTTACAATTTTCATACAAAATATCGGTCAGTAAGATACACTGGCCCATTATAAATCACTCATTCTATTAAAATGTAGTATTTAATGGGCATAATGTGCATTTTAACCATATGTTGTTGATATTTATTAAATAACACCATTTAAGAACGCGACCGCGCGCTTCAATTCCCCCAAATATTCTGACCTAGAATGAACCCTGCAGAACAGTATGCAAATTTGAGTGTGTGTCCCGTCTATCTAATTTCGTCTATCTGTTTCATGCTTGTTTAAATATCAATATATTCGCATGTTTCCATACATTATCTAGTAGGCAGGTTTTAGTAAATATCAATATATTCGCATGTTTTCATACATTATCTTGTAGGCAGGTTTTAGTAAATATCAATATATTCTCATGTTTATATGCAGGTAGTAGGCAGGTTTTAGTAAATAACTAAATATCAATATATTCTCATGTTTCCATATAATAATCCACACCATCTATATATAGATATAAAATATGAAGTATCGCTTTAATTGGAATCATTTTTCATTATAATACTGTTGCCTGCAACAAATCACTCTACGAGAACCGCGTTGCCGCAGTATACATGCTGCGTATTGTTTGGTAGACCCTAGCGGTACCCCTTGTTGTTTTACCTGACATATCACTTCACTAGTCTACTTCTCGAGAGCAGCAATGACACCGTATAACGCTTGTTCAAGGTCCTGCAATCTGGGGTCATCGCCAACTCCGTGTATCGTTAAATGGTTGGTAACATAGGTGATCCCTAATCCGTTCTTTATGTCCCCTATTGCTACTTGTCCTCCGTGACGTGTATGGCCAACCGTACGTTCTCCCTGTGGCACAAATAGAACAAATGCATCGTAAAGCAAAGGAATGAATGCAAAATAAACTAAGAATCCGGACGGGTATGTCTCCCTGTTCGTTCAACCAAAGGAATAAATACAAAGTAAACTAGGAATCCGGACGGGTATGTCTCCTGTTCGTTCAACCAAGGAATAAATACAAAGTAAACTAGGAATCCGGACGGGTATGTCTCCTGTTCGTTCAACCAAAGGAATAAATACAAAGTAAACTAAGAATCCGGACGGGTATGTCTCCTGTTCGTTCAACCAAAGGAATAAATACAAAGTAAACTAAGAATCCGGACGGGGATGTCTACCTGTTCGTTCAACCAAAGGAATAAATGTAACGTAAACTAAGAATCCGGACCGGTTAGGCTTATTGTTTGCCAAGAACTGTATCTTCCTAATGAACAAACAGAACGGATGCCAGGTAAAAGAATAGGTATGCACCGGACCGGTATGCCTGCATGTGCATTGTACCATACCAGTACAAATAAGACAATCTGGGTTTACGCCTGCATCAGCACCATTTTGGGCTATATCGCCGGTGAGCAGGTTATTGGACAACACATGTACTGGACAGGCTCCAGCGGTTAACCAGTACTTCCTGCAGCAATCTCCGTAGGAAGCTGTCAACTTGTTCATATAAATGAGACACGACCTGATTGGGGCTCGAACACGTGACCGTCAGTAATGATGTGTTACAGTGGTATACAAGTCAACGACCTTAGCCACTCGACAATGGAGGCGGACCCAATCATTTGTAAAGTTAGTTTAAATTTGGGATGTAGGCCTATACAATTATTTTACATACCCAAGGATTTTTCCTATATAAAGTTCCTAGACCAATGACGGACTCCTCCCCGGTTAGCATCACTGAATCTCGACCAGATACCACCGGCGTAGAAAGTTGTTCTATACTGGCACGTGATAGTAGCTGGTTCCCATCATGTTTTCCGCCATTTGAAAGAATACCGTACAATTTAGCCAATCCTCGAGCGGTACCAGTCCCAGACAATGACGAAATTGTGACCTCCCTTATGTACGGGTTATTTAAGACGTCTGTTCTCTGAAATATATCGCAATTCCTGAGTGTTCAGATATTAAGATACGTTCCTTGTTTATGGAATTCAGTAGAATGTCCTGAATTGCATTCATTATTTCGAATATTCACCCGAACGTCCGAATATCCGAATACTATTCCAGTATTCGGAAACAATATTATATTTGCAAAAATGAAATAAACTGTCATAAATCAGATATGTTATTCTCTCTTGAAACCATCATACACTCTTCCATTCACTGGTTATGGTCTTACGTAGCATATTTTGACCTGTAGTTAACTCGTGTATGTGTTTGTTCCATGTATGTTCCATTAATGACAAACCCCTCGTGGGGACCTAGACATATTTTCCTGAGCAGGCTTTGCCGACCTAAGCGGTTAACAAGTACTAAGCAATGTGTGTGCGGTGTCTTGCTCAATGACAGTACATGCATGACCTGACCGAGTGTTGGACCTTGGGTCGTTCGATTCCAAATCCGACGATCTACCCACAGACGCTTGGGGTCTGGACAAATGTTTACGGGTTCAAAAACACAAAACTAAGAAACTTTGTGTTTTGTTTGGTTTTTAAGAACACTATGATACACTATAGGCTTGACACTATACATAAAAAATGTTTTACACCATTCCAAGCAAGTTTTAAAATGACACCCCGTCATAATCAAGGCTATATATTGAAAGGTAACAAGGTCGCAAATGTAAACAAACCATGTGCTACACATTTCACGGCCGTAATATGCCAGTTTCTAAATTTACTTGTAAATCTACTATTTGAGTTCTCCGCAGCAATCATTTGTCTATCAAACGATTGTCGTCTGGATGTCTACCATTGCCTGTTTACACTCACAAATTTAAAACATAAAACAATTCCTGCGATATATTATATAACATGCTCTCATTGGCTGAGCTATTTATATAACATGCTCTCATTGGCTGTGCTATTATATAACATGCTCTCATTGGCTGAGCTATTACATAACATGCTCTCATTGGCTGTGCTATTATATAACATGCTCTCATTGGCTGTGTTATTATATAACATGCTCTCATTGGCTGAGCTATTATATAACATGCTCTCATTGGCTGTGCTATTTATATAACATGTTCTCATTGGCTGTGCTATTATATAACATGCTCTCATTGGCTGAGCTATTATATAACATGCTCTCATTGGCTGTGCTATTATATAACATGCTCTCATTGGCTGAGCTATTATATAACATGCTCTCATTGGCTGTGCTATTATATAACATGCTCTCATTGGCTGTGCTATTATATAACATGCTCTCATTGGCTGAGCTATTATATAACATGCTCTCATTGGCTGAGCTATTATATAACATGCTCTCATTGGCTGAGCTATTATATAACATGCTCTCATTGGCTGAGCTATTATATAACATGTTCTCATTGGCTGAGCTATTATATAACATTCTCTCATTGACTGTGCTATTATATAACATGCTATCATTGGCTGAGCTATTATATAACATGTTCTCATTGGCTGTGCTATTATATAACATGCTCTCATTGGCTCAGCTATTATATGACATGCTCTCATTGGCTGAGCTATTATATAACATGCTCTCATTGGCTGAGCTATTACATAACATGCTCTCATTGGCTGAGCTATTATATATCATGCTCTCATTGGCTGAGCTATTATATAACATGCTCTCATTGGCTGTGCTATTATATAGCATGCTCTCATTGGCTGAGCTATTATATAACATGCTCTCATTGATTGTGCTATTATATAACATGTTCTCCTTGCTGAGCTATTATATAACATGCTCTCATTGGCTGAGCTATTATATAACATGGTGTAAGAGCTATTATATAACATGCTCTCATTGGCTGTGGCAATTATATAACATGTTCTCACCTGAATTAATTCCTTGACTGGTGAAACAGATCTTGCAATGAACGACTCTGGATGAAACACAATCTGGTACATTGGCGTTAGATACCGACGGTACTGGAACGCATCGAAAAACAACTGGTACTTAGAACGGGGTACCAACCTAGCTGTACGGTGAACATCGGCAAGTGGCGAATTCATGTGGAAATCTATGCCTGAAATGAATATATTTCATTTATGAAAAGGCAACATCTGATAAAGTAACCGAAATATCTTAATTTTTATTCTCGTCCGCAATTTCTACACCAGAAGGATGAACTGGACTGTTTTCTACAGCTCGTGATGGGATCCAAATCGACGCTACGTTGGTGTTGTGGTGTACTTATATTGCGTAAATGCTAGGTAGTATGGTTTATTACGATATTCTGTACAGCCCAGTACTTCCGTCTGAACAGCGTTTGACGTTTGTGTTGAATTCGCCGACCCGCTCAGCCGCACCAGGTTGTATAATATAAGAACAAGAGATCTCGGATCCAAGACTCACACGTTTAATGTGGACGACAGAACGATCCTGTATGTGCATACGTCATCATATACACAGCATTCTTATTACACATACAATCCATGAATATTTAACACCAATACAGACGGATCTGTAGTCCAGTGGTAACACGCTGGACTGGTAATCCAGGGATCGCAGGTTCGATCGTCCGTCTGACCCTAATAAAATTAACAGTATTTCAGATGGGACGTTAAACCGAGATCTCGTGTCGGGTCTCGTGTCGGTGCTTTACACCGTGTACATAAAAGAACCAGAGGAGACGCTGGAATGGGTCTCTGTCTGTATCATTGCACTATCCTCCAAAAATCTCTTCAGGAGGCGTCGCTCATATGGGCAACGGGTAGCGACGATAAATAAACGTAAAACACACAAGTATTCGAACCAATGACATTGGGGTTACCTCACCCATAGATGCTGAATAAACCCACTGCCTTATAGCACACACATTTGACGTTCCGTGACTGCTTATTCGCTCTAATATATTTAGAGGGAGGGCTTTATTGCAGCAAAACGTCATGTCCGGAGGGCTTTCCGCAATCAACCGCCTTGTGAACGCATGCTCTAATAAAATTAACAGTCTTTCAGATGGGACTTTAATCCGAGATCTCATGTCGGAGCTTTACACCGTACATGTAAAAGAACACGAGGAGACGCTGTAATGTAATGTGTCTGTCTGTATCATTCCACTAGCATCTAAAATGACCAATCTCTTCAGGAGGCGTCGCTCATATTGGGCAACCAGTAGTGACGATAAATAAACGTAAAACACACACGCATGCGCTCAGTAGACCGTCCAAAACTGAGAACGAATGTTCATTTTGCAATTAATGGTAACTGCTGACGCATTTACTATTGTGACATTATTTACACACGTACCTTTAACTGAACTGGTAGTAGAGATACGGAAATGGTTAATATTAGTGGAAATATATGCCGGACAGGACACAATGGTGAGACATTAATATATTATCTGCCTGCCTGCCAAATACCAGTGCCGTAGCCATAACCCGAAAATAACCGAGGCGACCCCCCCCCAATCATGTTTGTGTATGCTTGTCTGTGCATTCTGAAGGCAGTTTTATCATTTTTCCTATATACATGTCGTTACTTGCCAAATTTACCAGTGGGTGTGGCTAATGGCCTGAATGTATTAGAATAAATACCTAAAGGTTTTGCTATTTCGTCCTGGAATATTGTATCTGTATCCCTATGTTTGGGATCGGCGTGTTGAAGCAATTCGTCAACATACAGACCAAACGTGAGTGCATGATAGCCAAATGCTTTTCCTGGAAATAAAACAAACAAAGGAGTTCTAGTTATTTTCGAAGCAAACAAGTCGAAATGGGACTTATGTAATATACTTGAGGCATACATTATGCATATTATATGTAGCGGTCTCATTGGCGTATCTGTCCCGCTGAAATCATTGCATTACCATGTACATGTCTGATTAGCGCAGTGGTTAGCGCACTCGCTGTGGAAGTCGTGATAGCGCACTGGATGCGCGTTCGCTTCAGGTGCGAAAGGTCCGGAGTTCGAGCCCCGCTGGAGCCGTTACGAGTGTGCTCTTAGGCAAGGCATTTAAATTCCACGTTTCCTCTTCTCTCTCCCTCGTGGCGATGGATACCATCAGGAATGAGGTCTCGAGAGTGATTAATATAAGTTATAAGAACTTGTTTCGCAATCGAGTTAAAATAAATTTGTAAATAAAAAAAGCGCGCTCGCTTCTCACCAATGTAACCTGGGTTCGATCCTCGGACCGGGAAGTATGTGAGATGGTACGGTGGTCGCCATATCGTGCAGGTGGGTTTACTCCAGGTACTCCGGTTTCCTCCCACATGAATGATCACATATACGCTGTCATCCGCGCCAGCGAGAGTGATTAACATAAGTTGTTAAAACTTGTTTCGCAATCGTTGTAATATAAATAACGTTTAAACTTTAAACTCTACAATGTATACTAGAAGACATAGAAAATGCCTACATTATATGATTATTATTACATATAAACGAAATACGAAGGATTCCATCAAATATATATCACATATTTGTTACAAAGCACAAACTGAACAACTAACACTATTCCAAATTGCTTAAAACTATGTATTTATATAGTTATTGTTTTTCATGTAAAAATACACTCACCCGAAGTGTGCGTTTTCTATGTCCTCTAGTATACATGTCGCGTAAACATTCTAGTACACTCGTGAAAAGCATGCACCCGTGCTTTGTGTGCACCAAATGACATTCAACTGCCGATTTAGTGAAAACCATGGTCTAATGAGTGTACTTAATGGCTTCAAATATTTTATATTAGACTTTGTTCCAATCTGTCGATTTTTAACTTCTGGCAAAATGACATATTATCAGAAACTCAATACGGCCCAATTAATAGTATCGGTGTTTAAATATATTTATTTGACTGACCAGGCAAAATATATCAACGCCTGTTCTCAGGCTAATATTATATGAACAAGAACGAGAAGCGGTGGCAACGATTGTAGATGTACAGTGTGTGTGTGTTCTGATTATCTGCATGTAATGAGAGACATCGGTCAGTTACTGCCCTTGAATACTACCTAAAAGTAGATAGGGCCTATTAAGTGTTTTCCTCTGTTTTTATCGTTGTTTCCTTTGCACAACATGCTAGCAATGGTATCCCACTATCGCTTCTTATCGTTATTAAATTACTATATCTCAACAGATCTCTCACAGACAGTATATGCAATGGGTACTTATTTGTAAAATAATGCGATCACTTAATTAACACGTTTTTGATAAAATCACATTTATCATACCGCAACATCTGGTTAGGGCACAACAGTTAAAACAAAGGATACTAACTAAAAGGGCCTATTCGCATAATGGAATAAATCGGACTTTATCTGCCAAGGGAGGTAATAGAAAATTACAGATATCTCTCATTGCGTTAATCAGTGTTTCTGAGAAAGACAAAGTAAAACCGGCAAGTTGTGCATCGCAGTCTCACCTGCAGGCCATGCGGTCAGTTGTTTTGCCAGACTGTTTTGCCATTTCTGTCGGTTATTTTTGTAGTCAAATATTGAGAGTTGTTCGTCAAGATACACAAGTCCTCCCTGAAATGGCGGCAACGGTCTCATAGACCGTTCAAGCAATGTTTTCAAGTTTCAAGTTTATTTTCATATTCTCAGGAAGCAGATTTTCAACAACATGGAATATTCATAACATAACAAATATATATACAGTACATACATCACCGTGATACATGGCATTTAAATATATACATGATAGCCAAACGTTTCTGAAATATTGAAAAATTGTACATTAAGTAGGTTTAACTAAGATATAGAAGTATAATGTTATCTACACAAGATGCGAACGTTATATAGAGCCCATGTATAATTTGATTTACCTTGATTTAACTCGGAAGCTTAGTTTATACACATTTATTTTAGTTCGAGTGCGAAACAAGTTCTTACAACTTATATTAATCACTCTCAAGACCTTATTCGTGATGGAATCCATCGCCACGAGGGTGAAAGACGAGGCAACGTACGTGGAATTTAAATCCCTTGCCAACGGGTACAATCCAGTGGTACCGTTACTCCTGGTCATTCGCACCTGAAGCAAAAGCGCTATCACTGCGCTATCACGTCTCACAGTATGCGAGTTTTGGTAGAACTGTGTCATGCTGGTAGAACTATGTCATGCTGAGAAATTGTGTTTATTCAAATTATACCAAGGAGTTTATAGTGTTTATAGCAGTCAAGAAGAGTGTATATATAGTAGAAATGTTTATGACTTCACATAGTGTGATTACTTTGCTTTATAAAATGTTTATTAAGCAAGTCATTCGGATATGTGTTTCATTCGGATATGTATTTCATTCGGATATGTGTTTCATTCGGATATGTATTTCATTCGGATATGTGTTTCATTCGGATATGTTTGTATTTCATTCGGATATGTGTTTCATTCGGATATGTATTTCATTCGGATATGTGTTTCATTCGGATATGTATTTCATTCGGATATGTGTTTCATTCGGATATGTGTTTCATTCGGATATGTATTTCATTCGGATATGTGTTTCATTCGGATATGTGTTTCATTCGGATATGTGTTCTTTCTGGATTTAACTTTAACGCTAGTTCACTTCTAGTATATATGCAACGACACATACAGACAGTATGTTCGACATCCCCCCACACACACTCGTCACATCAAACTCAGTAGTTAGGGTGGTACAATATACAATGGCCAACAAAAACAAAACACACATTATTGTATTTGCTTAAAATTAAATGTTAATAACCTGCCGACTTTTCTATTTTTTACTTCTGGCAAAACGATTTGTATATATTATCAGAAAATCATTGAGGTTCAATTAACGGTTTTGGTGTTCAATATAATATATACAATATGACTGACAAGGCAAGACATATGTTCCCAGGCTACGATTGTTCCCAGGCTACGACTGTTACTAGGTAACGACCGTTACTAGGCTATGACTGTTCCCAGGCTACGACTGTTACTAGGCTACGACTGTTCCCAAGCTACGACTGTTACTAGGCTACGACCGTTACTAGGCTACGACTGTTACTAGGCTACGACCGTTACTAGGCTACGACTGTTACTAGGCTACGACTGTTCCCAAGCTACGACCGTTATTAGGCTACGACTGTTCCCAAGCTACGACTGTTACTAGGCTAAAACCGTTACTAGGCTACAACTGTTCCCAGGCTACGACTGTTACTAGGCTACGACTGTTCCCAAGCTACGACCGTTACTAGGCTAAAACCGTTACTAGGCTACAACTGTTCCCAGGCTACGACTGTTACTTGGCTACGACTGTTCCCAAGCTACGACTGTTACTAGGCTACGACCATTATTAGGCTACGACTGTTCCCAAGCTACGACTGTTACTAGGCTACGACCGTTACTAGGCTACGATTGTTCCCAGGCTACGACTGTTACTAGGCTAAAACCGTTACTAGGCTACGACTGTTCCCAAGCTACGACTGTTACTAGGCTACGACTGTTCCCAGGCTACGACTGTTACTAGGCTACGACTGTTCCCAGGCTACGACTGTTACTAGGCTACGACTGTTCCCAGGCTACGACTGTTACTAGGCTACGACTGTTCCCAAGCTACGACCGTTACTAGGCTAAAACCGTTACTAGGCTACAACTGTTCCCAGGCTACGACTGTTACTAGGCTACGACCGTTACTAGGCTACGATTGTTCCCAGGCTACGACTGTTACTAGGCTAAAACCGTTACTCGGCTACGACTGTTCCCAAGCTATGACTGTTACTAGGCTACGACTGTTCCCAGGCTACGACTGTTACTAGGCTACGACTGTTACTAGGCTATGACTGTTACTAGGCTACGACTGTTCCCAAGCTACGACTGTTACTAGGCTACGACCGTTACTAGGCTACGACTGTTACTAGGCTACGACTGTTCCCAGGCTACGACCATTACTAGGCTACGACCGTTACTAGGCTACGACCGTTCCAAGGTTACGACTGTTCCCAGGCTACGACTGGTCCCAGGCCACGACCATTAAAAGGCTACGACCGTTACTAGGTTACGACTGTTACTAGGCTACGATCGTTACTTGGTTACGACTGTTACTAGGCTACAACTGTTACTAGGCTATGCTTGTTACTAGGCTATGACTGTTACTAGGCTACGACCGTTCCCATGCTACGACTGTTACTAGGCTACAACTGTTACTAGGCTATGATTGTTACTAGGCTATGACTGTTACTAGGCTACGACCGTTCCCTTGCTACGACTGTTACTAGGCTACGACTGTTACTAGGCTACGACTGTTACTAGGCTATGCTAATTACACAAAGTACGGTTACCTGGTGGCTTATAAGCATCTCGACTGTAATGTTGTCTTTCTCGCCATGTGCAAATTATGGCCAGTAATAGCTGACAGGCTTTGAGTAGTCTAGAATGCCTCTTAATATAAAATAATATATGAGTATAAATATATAGTATTGTCTGCAATAATCTGTCATACTTCCGAGAAATTAATACTTTCTCATACGTTAATATATGACATTTAGTGGATAACATACTTCTGGAGGTCAATACTTCCAAATACTTTAAAGCAGCATTACATCGTAATAAAGGATGTTTTGGGTACAATATAAATACTAATGTGTGTGTGTTTACAAAAATCGAAATAGTCGCTCAGAAACGATAATGTTCCAATACATTTAAACCGTCGTATACGCGAATTTGTTTATCAACACACGAAATGTAAAAACGCACAGTGCGCATGCGTGAAACAACAGAGGATGTAGAAAACAACGTATATATTTTGAACATGAAACGTATCTATCTATCTTCCTCTAATGTCGAACCCCTCGCGGGGATGTAGAAATTTCCCTAAAGACGTAGCTAACAGAGGTATGAATCAACATATCAAGTAATTTAATTAAAAAAGACAGCGTGGGACAAGTGCGGACGATGCATTACGGTTGTAAACAAGTGCGTGACCGATCGACTCGGAAAGTCCTACTTTCGGTTGCTGGTTTGTTTTATCGCAAAAAACACTGTTTACCAAATGAACATAAGCATACAAAGTATAATGTTAGAATGTGTAGCAGCATTGCTACCCATACGTAAATATTGAATTTTTCAAATATCTTTTATTTCATACGATGTAATGCTGCTTTAATAATATATAACCATTCACATGTGTGTACCATTTAGTGAATAACAGACAAACCATCCCGACGGAGGTGACTATTTACCCTCGATTCGCTTTTTATATATACATACATGCTAATTCACTTTTAATGCATTTTGGCCTATTTGGATTTATAATGGCACAACGAATAATGGAACACTCTATTAATTAAAAATTTATTTAATCCAGATTTACGACAAATCGTGTGTCGGACCTGGTAAATAGATCTTCCTTGGAACAGCGCAAGCTGTAATACACACCTTTTCTTGCGAGGAGTCCTGGCCAACATTGCAAATGCGCATGCCCCGTATCGTTTAGTCTGCATATCAGATGCATACATCATTAGTGAGGAAATTCATACGAAAATAGATACAAACAGGGCATATACGTTCATCGGAGGAAATGCAATAGCGAAGTAAATATTAAGAAATAAGATACTATTCCATATACAGTCTACATCCGTTATGTCGAATTCCGTCGGACCGAACAAAATACTTCGACATAACCGAAGTTTGACATAACGAAATTCTATATAAACGGAGCCAGTTAGATGTAAAATGATAGTGTCTGAAATGGGACTTTGATCTGACTTCGAGATAACCGGTGAATTCGACATAACCGACTTTCACATAGCGGTTGTAGACTGTAAATTCATACTTCTCCGCCAGTTTAGCCATTAATATCGCAGCAATTCCCTTGGAGCACGAGAACACGAGCGTGGTCGTTTCTTCCTTCCATGGTCTCTGGCTCTCTACATCAGCATATCCACCCCACATATCTAACACAGGTTTCCCCTTGTAATATACAGAGAATGCCGCACCTGGTTCCTTGCCACTCTCCACATTTCTCCTGTTAAAATGTGTTAATAGTTTAGTTTAATCATATTTTATTGTATATGTATACACAAACACAATCATACAAGTATTACATATAATGGATTGGACCACAAGTCATAACAACATTACATTAGTTCATACAAACTTATTTTTGCTCGATTGTGAAACAAGTTATTACAACTTATATTAATCACTCTCGAGACCTCATTCCTGATGGAATCCATCGCCACTGCGCTATCACGACTTCCACTACACGCACTTAGATTCGGTCCTCCCATTAACCCGTAACCTGTCTATCAACACTAAAGCCGCGTTTGCAAACAGCATAGAACCAGATCAGATGGCACAGAAAACACGTGTCTGATCTAGATATATGATATGATATATCATTATTTCGTAATAAACCATTTCTGGCCCATGAACAACGCATCAATGCAAAACATTACACAGTATGGCAATATGGTGACGGACACTAATCTGAACAACCAATTATGAGAGAGACATATATTCTTATAAACAAACACAACGCACACAAAAAAACAAAACAACAAGAATTGAGTATTAATCATTGAAAACAATATTAACTATTAAGATCTGTTTAGATATTGACAAATCATCTACGACGTTCAAATGCTTTAAAAACGTATACAGATAATTGCCGAACTGCATTTTCATTTTGTAATTGCATTAACTATATTAGGTATATGCCAATAATATGTATTGATGTAATGTGTTCTTAAATCAGTATAAAGTGAGCATTCAATAATACAGTGATATTCATCTTCTAACTTGTTACACACATTGCATTTCCTTTCAATGAAAGGTGTACTTTGTGGGTGTTTTCCATCTACCACAATCAATTTCTAATCTATGTGATGACATTCGTAACCTAGACAAAGCAATTTGATATTTTTTTGCATTTGTTAACTCGAGATATGATTGAAAATTAAAACTAGCAATCGATCTAGAAAACAATGCCCTGGACGAATTCTCTAAACTAGCATGCCAATCGTATACATAATTGTCTTTAAAACGTTGCTTAACAATATTAAGGAATATATTAAAATCACCCGCCCCTTGGCTTAGCCATACCTCATAAAAACAAAATCTGGAATGTAATTCCTTAATTTCAGAGACCCAGTTTACTTTCTCCGGGTGTAATTCCAAGTCACATTTTAACATATTGTATGCTATTTTGATGTACCTCTTATCTTCTGATCTGCATATGTTCAACCAGTATTTTATGAGAATGAAAACCCGTTTAAAAACATATGGTGTTTAACCCATTTCACCATATACGAAATTATTTTGTGTGCACATCTTTTAAATACACCCAATATTCTTTTACACAAGTTTACATGCACTCGTTCCATATTTCTACCTGTTAAAACCACATACTTCTGATGCATAATTTAGAATATGTGTTATCAATTTGTCGAAAGGTTCCATCATATGTTTTGGCGATAATGGTGTAAATTTATACACACAATTTATTCAACTGGAAACTAGCCTTAAGGGCCTTGACTGCTAACATGCTATCCGTTTCGTTGTATGCACCACTAGTCGTGAAAGTCACGTCAAGATAATTAAATGTCTTAACAACTTATATTTGCTGAACAGACGGACATATAGTCCAGTGGTAACACGCTGGACTGGTAATCCAGGGATCGCAGGTTCGATGCCCCGTCTAACCCTAATAAAATTAACAGTCTTTCAGATGGGACGTTAAATCAAGGTCGTGTCGGTGCACTGTGCACGTAAAAGAACCAGAGGGGACTCTGGAATGGATCTATGTCTGTATCATTGCACTATCATCCAACAAATCTAAAATGACTAATCTCTTCAGGAGGCGTCGCTCATATGGGCAACCGGTAGCGACGATAAATACACGTAAAACACACACACACTATCTGCTGATTATTATAGTAAAACTGCCAATTTTGGGATCGTCTCCCATTTCTGCTAAAAATCACAATTTTTGTTTTTGTAGTGTTAACAGTTAGTTTCCATTGTAAGTACTATTCAGCTAAAATGACCAATGAATTTTGTAGACTCTCAGCAGATTTTGCAAATAAAACTATATCATCAGAATAGAGTAATAAACAAAGTTGCATAGTACCTGTATCGTCAATGTCATTAAGGTACATTTTCCCAGCCTAACTGTCCTATTGGTTATTGGTTCGCTCGCTCGCTTCTCACTATTGCAACCCGGGTTCGATCCCCGAACCGGGAAGACTGTGAGATGGTACGGTGGTCGCCAGATCGGGTAATCCGGTTTCCTCCCACACGAATGACCACATATATGCTTTCATCCGCGCCAACGAAAGTGATTAATATAAGTTGTTAGAACTTGCTTCGCAATCGTTGTAAAAATAAATAAAGTTTAAACTTTAACTCTATATGTAGCTTGGAATAAAATTATACCCTATAATAGGAAATTACATTCTGCATAAATTTGCATTTTCACTGATGTATTGTCGCTTCAAGGTACATGTAAATAGAAATAGAGATAGACAGTCTCCCTGTCTAACTCTATATGTAGCTTGGAATAAAATTATACCATATAATAGGAAATTACATTCTGTATAAATTTGCATTTTCACTGATGTAGTGTCGCTTCAGGGTACATGCTAAATAGCAATGGAGATATACATTCTCCCTATCTAGCTCTATATGTAGTTTGGAATAAAATTATACCATATACTAGGAAATTACATTCTGTATAAATTTGCATTTTCACTGATGTAGTGTCGCTTCAAGGTACATGCTAAATAGATGTCTAACTCTATATGTAGCTTGCACATTCCGTCGAATACTGGTTTACAGCTTGTTTCTCGGTTATATTAATAGTTAGTCTTAGCTCCCTGACACCGCTATCGTTAGGGAAACAAATGATGTAAGAAAGTTGTAGAGTCGATTACGGAGGTTGGAAACTTGAGTACTGGTTCTTATTGAGAAAATACGAGTGGTCTACCCTTCCCTTCTACAGAATTATTTCCCAGTAATAGTCCGAGAAAATGATTGATGGGCAGTAATAGAACAGTGACTACTTCATTAGGTATATTCACTCTAAAATGTTACAACAAAAACACTTACTTGAAAATATCAGCGACATTCTTGAAATCTGGGTGCCACGTTCCTCCAAAATTAACAGGTAATTTCTTCTCAAATAAACGCGACAATCTCGTGACCACAACGAGAATGACACAAACAACAGCTGCTTGTTTTAAGACCCCCATATCCTTCAAGTCGGATATGTATATATATATATGCTGAGCTATCGATCCACGATCGCTTGAACTATGCTGCTATGAACATATCGATTCCTTCCTGTCTGTCTGAACTGTATGCTGAGCTATCACGATCGCTTGAACAATGCTGTTATGCACACCTGTATGATCTGTATGATGAGCTATCACGATCCACGATCGCTTGAACTATGGTGCTATGTACAGATCAATTCCTTCCTGTCTGTCTGATCTATATACTGAGCTATCACTATCGCTTGAACTATGCTGCTATGCACAGATCAATTCCTTCCTGTCTGTCTGATCTATATGCTGAGCTATCGATTCACGATCGCTTGAACTATGCTTATATGTACAGATCGATTCCTTCCTGTCTATCTGATCTATATGCTGAGCTATCACGATCGCTTGAACTATGCTGTTATGTACACTCTCTGTCTGAACTATATGCTGAGCTATCACGTTCGCTTGAACTATGCTGCTATGCACATAATTATTAGTCAGTTAGAACATAAACTAAACATTCCGGTACAATGTCGTCTGCTAATCACATTGTGTTGTGTTGTTAAAGCTGTACATTGTCCATCGGAATCTTGAGTGTAGATTAATTTATCAGAATGTGTGTACATATTTGTGATAACAGGTTAATCAACATCACGGTTCAAATTAAAGAACACTCGCGTACAGTACAATAAAGTGTTAGTTTATTATAGTGTCACCCCTATTTAAAGGGCCAGCCATTTCTGACTGATGAGTTCAAATTAAAGAACACTCGCGTACAGTAAAGTAAATTGTTAGTTTATTATAGTGTCACCCATATTTAAAGGGCCAGCCATTTCTGACTGATGAGTTCAAATTAAAGAACACTCGCGTACAGTACAGTAAATTGTTAGTTTATTATAGTGTCAGGCCTATTTAAAGGGCCAGCCATTTCTGACTTATGAGTTCAAATTAAAGAACACTCGCGTACAGTACAGTAAATTGTTAGTTTATTATAGTGTCACGCCTATTTAAAGGGCCAGCCATTTCTGACTTATGTGTTCAAATTAAAGAACACTCGCGTACAGTACAGTAAATGGTTAGTTTATTATAGTGTCACCACTATTTAAAGGGCCAGCCATTTCTGACTTATGAGTTCAAATTAAAGAACACTCGCGTACAGTAATGTAAAGTGTTTGTTTATTATAGTATCACCCCTATTGAAATGACAAGTCATTACTGACTTATGAGACACCTTTGTTTTATGAACATCAGTACTTCCCGAACCCTAGGCTTGCAGGTCAGGCGCCAGGTCATCCTGCTCAAGCTCTAAAACCCATGTAAAACCCAGTAAAAACGTGAACACTTTAAATTTGAACACCATAAAAAGAAATCACTAATTGAAATGTATTTTAAAAAATCATAAGAATATTGCAACTATATATAACATGAACTATGTACAGTCTACATCCGTTATGTCGAATTCCGTCGGACAGAACAAAATACTTCGACATAACCGAAGTTTGACTTAACGAAATTCGATTAAACAGATATGTAAAATGATATTGTCTGAAACGGGACTTTGATCCGACTTTGAGATAACTGGAGAATTCGACATAACCGACTTTGACATAACGGATGTAAACTGTACATAAAACGTCTTGGTGCTTAACAAACTTCGAGTAATATATATCCGCTGACGCAACTGTATATGCCAATATTTTTCAGTTTATACAAGCCAATTATAGCACGTGGAATGAAAAACTGTCTCTATGTAACTGTTTTACTTTGCACTGGTATGAAGCGTGTCGTTGTGTGTGTTTTACGTTTATTTATCGTCGCTACCGGTTGCCCATATGAGCGACGCCTCCTGAAGAGATTAGTCATTTTAGAATTGTGGAGGTTAGTGCAATGATACAGACAGAGACCCATTCCAGAGTCTCCTCTGGTTCGTTCTTTTACATGCACGGTGTACAGCACCGACACGAGACCTCGGTTTAACGTCCCATCTGAAAGACTGTTAATTTTATTAGGAGCAGACGGGGGCTCGAACCTGCGATCCCTGGACTACATATCCGTATGTGTGACGTTCAATAATGGTTACACAGTTATAGCGAACTTAATATATTGAGGGCTACTCTACGTTTAGTCGCACGAACGTTGTCAAAAAGTCATGACATGACAGGGCTTGCATCAGCCCCTCGACCACAATGACGAATATCAGCCGATTCGCCTTCCTTTGGCCCTGGATGAATGAACGCCTCGGGGCATGCGAGTGACGCACCTATAGTCCTTGTAGGATTGCAATACGAGGGATAACAGGCAATCGGCATGAAGCTAGGACACAACAAAGGAGAACATATCCCCACCCACCAACCATGGACCCGCTGGACCAGATCCTAACATATATCTAAAAAAGTGGAAATTTGCCATGAAAATGGTCTTATACCATCATAAATGTGCACAATATATACAAATACACACAATTATGATAATACCCCCATCTACTATGCCATAGCATACGCCGAGTTAGTCATATATATATATAAGACCCCTATACAATTTTGTTTCGATCTGTTATATAGTAAAATGTCACATTTTTCAAGTCTACATATTTGAACTAAGAGTGCATGTGCAAATGATTAGCGTGACCTAGGAGATATGTCTTTAACCTCGACTTTAGAAATACCGACAATCGTCACAAAATACCACAAGGTGCAGTTTATCAGTACAAGAAAGGCCATTGCATATAAATATGTAATAGAAGGACGATTGAAAACTCACTCTGCATAATGTACTAGAGGACATAGAAAACTACGGAAGCCCTGGAGGGACATTTTACTTACTTGTTATTACTTATTTGTTATTACTTATTTGTTATTACTTATTTGTTACTTCTTAATAGTTAAGATATATATATGTGTTTAAACGCGGGAATTACCAGCAGCACGATGATGGAGAGCAGTTCAAGTGAAAGTTAACAGGTATTTATTCATTTATTATTTGACTGAGTTGTCTGGTATAATTATGTTTGCGCCCGTCACCCCCCCTCTCCTTCTGCCCTCATCTCAGTATAGAAATTGTGTCCGGTATAAATGTACATGTATGTATCCTTCTAACGTCCGCTTCTATTACAGGAGCACTGTCCGTAGAACCTAGATAACCAGTGTATTGCAGTATATTGGTATAATTATGGGAACAGGCCTGATAAATTTTAAAGCTTACGTTAAGTTTAGCCTTGACTACAATCCACACATTCAGTGGAGTTACATATTATATGTTAAATGGAAGGTACAGAGTTGTGAGGTACACGATTAATGGAGTACAAACCTGATGAAGACTTATCTGTGGAGACAATTATTCACAGGGGCACTCAGCATTTTTTTCCTCAAGGAAAAGGTCAGTTTGGAGATTTACAAAATATGAATGTGTCACTAGCAAGTTTTGCAAGTGAAAATCTTCATGGATTCACTGACTTGGCAGGTAAAGGCTGTTATTTTCAGCAATACTTGAAATCACATGGGCTGTTTTCTTCGCAGTATCACATGTACATTAGAACCAAAAAAACAATGGCACCAACATATATCATATGCAATCCAGCTTTGGACACAGATGAAAAGGTGAACAGTGAAAGTTTCATTTCATTTCACTCCATGAGACAATGTTATGATTCGTCAGCACAGGAAATCGCATATGAAGATTATAACTGTATAACTGATGGTTTTGTGATAGCAGGTATCGAAAAGGATAACAAAGTGTATCTAACTGAATTTGATGACGGTTCATTTCAGATAGATGGCTTCACTTCATCTCAGAATCCAGAAATAGTCATGCATGGTCCGGACAAAATAAATGGTTTGAACGATGGTGATTTAATATTGGGATTGATAACACCATTGCATAACAAAACTACAGTTTCAGTGGTTTAGGGATGGAGATCTTGTTTTTGAAGGGCTAAATGCGTCAGTGTTGAAAGTAACAGTTCCTGGAGAATATTCGGCAGGGATATGCATAGATAAACAAGTGTACACATATGCTGTCCAGTGCAGTGTAACAGAACAGTCCCTGACATACCAACCAGAACAGCTGAATACACTCGACACACCATCGGAAGATCTACCACGGCGCATCCAGCCACAGACATTCAGTACACAGTCGCAGAACGTCAGCACTCATCCACAGGATATCAGCACTCAGCCACAATACATTATTACTCAGCCATAGAACATGAGCACTCAACCACATACTATTAGCACTCAGCCACATAACATCAGCACTCAGCCACAGAACAGCAGCACTCAGCCACATCACATCATCACGCAGCCACATAACACCATCACTCAGCCACATGCATTCAGCACTCAGCCACATGGCATCATCACTCAGCCACAGAACAGCAGCACTCAGCCACAGGACATCATCACTCAGCCAAAGAACATCATCACTCAGCCACAGAACATCATGACTCAGCCACAGAACATCATCACTCAGCCACATGCATTCAGCACTCAGCCACATGACATCATCACTCAGCCACAGACCATCATCACTCAGCCACATAGCATCATCACTCAGCCACATGCATTCAGCACTCAGTCACAGGCATTAAATACCCATCAACATGGCATTAGTACTCAGTCAGAGACATTAAGCACTCATCCACAACAGAACTTTAGCACTCAACCACTGATATTCAGTACACAGCCACAGTAACTCAGAACTCAGACACAAAACATCAACACTCTGGACAGCCTTCCAAGAAATTCACAAACTGACTTTGATCCAACGAAACCTAAATATTTAAAGTCAACAAAACTTGCCAGCTCTTCTTGTTCAGTTCCAAGGGTAAACTTGGCTGATGTAAACCTAGGTAAAGAAAGGGGAGGATTTGGTATTATGTATTAAGGATGCTGGATAGGCACACAATTTGCAATAAAAGAGATATTTATAACGCACATGAAGATCGCAAAGCCTAGTGTTGATCGTGAACTTGGTACATGGTAGGCTGAGACATCCAAATAGTGTGTTGTTGATGGCATATGCCATGGAAAGTGATCGATTGTATTTGGTTTCAGAACTTATTGATGGTGTTACTTTGGACAACTGTCTATTTGGTGTCGTTGAGACAACAATGAACGTGTCCTTGAAGTTGAATGTTTCTTTGAAGATATCTCGAGCTGTTGCTTACCTGCATGCACAAAACCCATTGATAATTCATAGGCACATAAAGCCTGAACACATTCTTGTCGGAAACAATTTTAATGTAGTGAAATTATGTGATATGGGTGTAAGTAAACTGAAGACCATGAACACTGTAACGACGACTATGGCTGGGAGTTGTTTACAGCCTGATACACCTCCATACCAGGCACCGGAGGTACTGCTTGATAGACGAAGTGCAAACAGAATGACAGACGTTTGGAGTCGTGCATGTACATTAGTGGAGGTCATGGTTGAGCTGCCTGGAACAGTGCAGATGAACCAGTTCATTATATAACTAGTAAAATGAAGTTGAAGGCAAAACCAGACGGTTTAGAAATACTGACTGCTTTGTTTGAAACCGACTATGACAACTGTGAGGGTAACATCTACCGTATATTGTGTAAGGCACTCGACTACAGTGATGGTGTTCGGCCTGGGACACTTGAAATAGTTGACTATTTTCATGGTTTACTACATGTATGAACGTGAGGAGAAAGAAAAGTGGTCAGTCTGAACACGGATTGTACGTTGTGGAAATAAATTCATAGTAGTTGTGTTATTCAGTGTCATCCTGGTACTTTAATGTTTGAAAACAATTCCTCATAAATGTGCATTTTAACATTTTACACCATATTTGTGACAATGGGTACTATGGTAGTACGGAATGATAACGTTTTTGTGGTTAGAAAATAAAAGCAAGTGAAACCGATTATGTAAATTATGAAAATTAGTGCATTTGGTAACTTGTGAATGTGCTATCGAGAATCTTCCTTCTGAATTATTACAATTTGGCATAAAGTCTCAGTGTATGTCTTTAAAACTGTTTCATATATCCTTGTTTACAGTGTTATTACCAACATTTATTGATAATAATATAGTTTACCACTACAATTGCCTTTATTGGTCCGCTACCATTATTAGGACACTAGGTTTACTAGATTCCGTTTGTATGTCTGTCTGTTCATTTATTGTCGCATATAATTTTTCTACTTATTAAAGAAATTTTGAAATGAATCTCACATACTCGTACATTTAACACAGTAGTGCGATTTGTTGCGCCAATACCCAGGCCTAAAAGTCAAGGTTATATCAACTTATGTTATTATTAGTACTCAAGAACTTTGTTTTTGCTTCATGAGCATCAAGGGATTGTGAAAGAACTTGGCAAACATTTTCACCACAATGATACGATATGTTTCGCACAAAACCCAGACTTTTGCTTAGACGGTCAAGGTGATATCTCATGCTCAAAGGTTTAAATTTATATTGGAAGGTAATTTTGCACTGTATGTTAGATTTGGTTGCTGTTATCAGAGGATATGTCACACCGTCAAGACCCCCCCTCCCCGCCGTCTTGATGACTGTAATATTCAAACCGGACGAGCAACACAGTAATGGTTATTGTCCATGCTAAGCCTGAATCGTACCCAACTCTTAAAATATTCAGCATATTGATTGTTACCCGAGGTAAGGTTATGTATGCTTAATCATATCCTACGATATTAATGTTACCCATGTTTTCTGAACTCGGGTGCAAATATCAAATTTACTTGTTAAGTTTATAATGGTAGTAAGCTTATCTTAATTAATCCAAGCATATTATAGTATTCTTAATTTATAATAAGCATACTTCACAACTTTATGGCATTCATTTTGCACCCACTCAGCACTCGGGTAGCATTCAGCCGTGTCTGATTAGGTTCAATATACATAACCCTCGGTGTGAGGCTACAGTTGTTCAAAGTACTACGCCTGTAACCACTGCGCCATTTCGGTGAACTGAAGTCGGCTGTGTTAAGTAACTCTGATAGAGCCTATACAAGAGATGACTTAGCGCAGTCGTTAGCATGCTCGCTTCTCACCAATGCAACCCGGGTTCGCCAGATCGGACAGGTGGGTTTCTCCCACACGGATGACCACATATAGAAATTATGCGCCAACAAGAGAGATTAATTAGTCGTTCAAGCTTGCTTCGTAATCGTTGTAAAATAAATAAAGGTTATAGTTTAGTTTTTTTGTTTATAGAAATTTATTTTAGCTCGATTGCGAAGTTTTTTTTTGTTGGTTTTTTGGTTGGGGGTGGGGGGTGGTTTTGTTTTGGTTATAAAGGAAAGATGAGACTAGCAACATGACATACACCTTTTGTAAATGGATTATGAACCACAAGACAACACTTATTTATATGCCTTTTTACCAGAGGATAAGTAATAACTATTAAGAGATAACTAATAAGAAATTACTGATAAGTAATAACTACTAAGAGATAACTAATGAGAAATAACTAATTGTCAAATATCCTTTTTTGTCTTTAGAAAATATGGTTTTTTCTGTATACTTTCATTAACATAGTTACTAATATATGCTTTTATCATGGTTACTCATTACCTTTTCATAATATATCAATTATAGCCAATAAAAACGACTATGAATTGTACACGACAATCAAATTGTACAGTACATAGGACAGGAATTGTCTATCTCATTGAAACTGACGCAGATCTTCAAACAATGCTGTGACATTTTAATTGCTCATATACCAATACAGAAATGTTTACGCAATATACACTGTTCTTGATAAAAACATAAATTTGTTAAGTTTAAGAGTGTTTGAAATGTTGACCATTCTGCAACACCTTTATCTTGGCCAAGCCGTTGAGACAATTCACCATACATGTATAGGACTTTTATGATACGTATATCTCCAAATTATTATAAAGCTCATTGAATAGTATTAATGCTTCGTATGCGTGGACTGGGATTCGAACATTAGGTTTTATAATGTTTACAATTTCTTTAAATTCTGTACTGCAAACTTCATTTTCTTTACCATAAAGATTTATACAGATATCAACATTTTCGAGAGTCACAGCTGTCTTATATACCCATCCGTCAGTTAAGGGACAACATACATAACATCCGGTTTTCCCGAGGGCAATTCAGTATAACGTTTCTGTCGTCGAATATTGTGAGAATTCCATTCTTTTGCAATTCTATCCAGAGCTGTTTGCAAAGCACCCATGAAACAAAATCTTAAACATTCTTTTGTCACTAGGTTTTCAAAATCATACATTCCTGAATCCCTACTATCTTTGAAAAGATTAATCCATCAATGCACACCAAGCTTACGGAGTATCCCCCATCACGATTATATCCTCTCGTTTGCTGTGCTCTTTCCATATATGTAACTTTCCATGCCGGTGTCTTAACAGAATTGACATCCCCGTAAGAACTGAAAGTTGCGCATGCGCATAATGATTTATAATGGTACGTCTTAGAGGCCGTGAGGAATGAAAGACATTCGCTTTATTTTCAATATCTGTGCTAATTATCAGTATTATGTGACATGTATGAACCTATAGATATTTATAAAGTGTGTCTGTGAAGGGGATTTTCCCATTTCTATATAGATTACTCCGGTGTGTGCTTTATCCTTGCTTACCGGATACGAATACACGCGGTCAATTGATGGAACAGCCTACTTTATTGACATCTAGCTAAATGAGGTAAATAATTATATTAGTTTTATTTTTTTTATTAATTGAAGCAGTTATCACATTCCATTATTCAGTAATGATGTTAGTGACTTGTTTGTAACGGTTGTCACTGTGTTATCAGTTGTAATTTGACTGTAAATGTTTCGAAACTCCGAAACCACACACTGGCTCATTTTTCAACCCAATTTAACCCAAATCTACATGAGCTTTGTACAGGTAAAGTTTTATCCCAAATTAATGTGACAATTAACACACATTTTGTCATTTTCAGTTTTGTTTTGTACAAATAACTGAATAATGCACACTATTTTAATTTTGTTTACAAAGATGATCAAATGACACGGTCCCTAGAACAGGTTAGAGAACAGTCCAGAACAAGCTATAATAGCTCGATCAAGCTATAATAGCTCGATCGAGCAATAATCTAATGAATAGAAACGTTAAAAATCATATATATTTTCACATTTATCCGAAATATCGAACGAGGACGGAAAGTATGCCACTTACATTTTTTGTAGAAATAGACTGTTCTCCAACATATAGAAATACCGAAAGACACCGGCAAATATATATATAACAACAATATAAGAACGAGGCAGCTTGTGTTTAACTATTTATTAAGCTA
Source organism: Archivesica marissinica (assembly GCA_014843695.1). NCBI lineage: Eukaryota > Metazoa > Mollusca > Bivalvia > Venerida > Vesicomyidae > Archivesica > Archivesica marissinica. The sequence continues at coordinate 36,708,564 of CM026400.1, read as the reverse complement.
AATACACCTTATTGACTTAATATCTGCCAATAATGTCAAACCCCTTGCGAGGAACTACGCTTGTTTTCCTGGACACGCTTAGCCGACCTGACTAGGCAGGCTTAGCCGACCTGACTGGGCAGTCTTAGCCGACCTAAGCGGTTAACAGTACTAAGCACTGTGTGTGAGACGCCTACCTCGATGACACTACATATGTGGCCTGACCGAGTATTGAACCTGGTGTATAGAATATTGACCCCCCTCAAATAATGTCTCTCGGGTTATTAGTCGGTCATGGAATATTGACCCCCTTGCGGAACAATTACTCCCCTTGCGAATGGCAATATATAGTGGGAAAATATTAAATTTATTATAATTAAATGTTAATTAACACTGTTTAAGGCCTAGCAACATTTATTTGAATCAATGATGTACAGAATAACATAAATATATTGAATATGAAAATATAAGTACACAGATAATTTGTCTCTATCAATTTCTAACGATGATATGGTGGGTGTTGTATAACTAGGAGGTTCACATAATGTATATGCATAATATTTACACAGACAAGCATACAACAAATAATAACGATGACCCCACCCCCTATGTATACACTGAACAAGTGATGGCAGGTCACTTTTCGATGCCATAGAATAATGACCCCTCTATGTGTAGACTATACATGTATGAGAGAGAGGGTCACTTTTCGATGCCATGGATTAATGACTACCCTATAATTTAGGGTGACAGGTGGACTGTAGTCCAGCCGTTAATTATTGGACTGGTAATCTAGGGATCAGTCTTTCAGATGGGACTTGAAACCAAGGTCTCGTGTCGGTGCTTTACACCGTGCATGTAAATGGGTCTCTGTCGGTATCATTGCACTATCCAAAAATGACTAATCTCTTCAGGTGACGTCGCTCATATGGGCAACTTGTAGCGACAATAAATAAACGTAAAACGCACACACACATCAAGTTAAAATGCTAGTTGGATGCTTATTCAGCAGAAATTGATGTATATTTCTTTAATAAATTTAATTAATATGTCTGACTAATAAGTTTATTTAAAGTCACCCACATAAATGCATTTGGGCGAGTTTTCTAAGATAATTAAAATGCCCATCATCTAAGTGATGGTTTTGCCTATCGCAATTATTATAACTAGATGCTTAGTGGACTATGAGGGCTGCTGTAATCTCATGCTGTAATCTCAGTGTGTGCTTGGTTTTCATATCGCCAACTGTCACTCACACAGGAATTTGTGTCAGCGACAGTCGGGGGTAGACCGGGTGAATACAATACCCGGTGCACATATACTTCTAAGATGTCTAAGATTGCATATATATATATAAATATGTTTACCATTTCTAATACAAAACGAGAATACCTTGTTACATGTGCAATATCGCGTTATACTGTAATACTGTGATCTACATGTCACAAGACAATAAAGTCTTGCACCCATATCATATCCATGGATCCAGCATCCAACATTATGCATTAAAATTACAGAGTTATGGACTAAAATACGTTTAGTTAAGACTACAAAGTTTAAAATATGTGTACTAAGAAGATTAAGAGCAAGTGGACTGTCTTAATATGTATCTGTACTATGATAGTTCATAACTTATCCCCCGAGTACATATAATTATAACCAGTCATACAGATATATAGCCGGTAATAACAAATCTCCCATATACATGGGAAATTATAATTCAAATTGTGTTTATATATTACATTTGTGTCCTCGGCCCACTATGTCGATTGGACATCTTTTTTAACATTTTAATTAAGAAAGATCAATATGGGTTACCCCTAAAAACATAAATATATAACTAAACCCATATTTCTTTGCAGTAAGCTGCAATAAGTGAAAGTTCATTTTAACTTGAAACCTAGTAGATTACTGAGGATGTGATTTTGTGTTCCCTCCTTCATATTCCCGCTCCCATGTTTTATATTTCCCCGTGTACTGGGATCATTAATTGTTATAAAATAACAACTATACCCCTGTGTGACAACATTTATGATCAGTACATTACAAAACACTTCCATAGCTATTCCAACGGTCTCCTTAGTAGAGCCAGTAAAAGTGTAATAATGTTTGAAATATACTAAAGTATTTACATTAAAAAGACAGTCACACAGGGAATAGCCAAACAAATAATAACCGTAGATCCTTGTCGAATGAAAAAACTTGTATGGCAGTAATCCATTTCGGTTGTTCATGCTTACTTGGAGATAGACCGACAGCACGCAGGCATTTTTCGCGACAAGACTATTCCCATTGATAGGTGGTTTGCTGTCATAATGTTCCTATCTATGCTTCTTTTACTAAATTAAACTAAACTGGATTCTTGCATGGATTTGGACAATGAAGAATTACATAAAATAGTGACCTGAAATGATAATTGAAATTTCCTCGAACACCCTAGTATAATTCCAGGGATAAAGTATTATTTTTGCAAGAATTTTGAGATATATGTTCATATTATCATTCCTCTGCCTCAGGAATGTGTACCGAGTTGACCTTTGTTAGCGTGGGGATCTAAATACAGACCAGAAAGGGTTATTTCAGGTGCGGTTCTAGGGGGTAAGGGGAAATTATAACAGCTTGCAATAAGTATAGTGTTATATTCTATACATTTTAGGATATTTATCCCAAGAAGCACTCACAGGATAGTTTGACTGAGCACATATAATCCCAAAACAAAAAGTCAGAATTGGACAACATTGCCCATATATATGTCACAGCATAAGGGCCTCAACTGTGGTAATAATACAGTTATGTAACCGTATTTCATTGTTTGAAGTCAATATCATATTGATGTTTATAGAAAGGCATAAACATTCTGTGGATATTAGATAAATGATCATAAAAACTAGGTTATGTATGCATGACACATGTGGTATAATAAATCAGATTTCTCACTTTATATGGAGAAAATCTCAAAGGGCATTTTCTTGGAAATTTTACCAACCTCACTCTAGTTTGTTTAATTATGTATATAATATGTTATTATGTATACATGGGGGATTTTTATCCCTTTATATACGTTTCAATCTTTTGTGTAATTGACCAAAAACTGAACATTACACATATGTCATAGCATAGGGGCCTCAATTATGATCCTACTATAATCAGGCTACCTTAATTGATAATTTTGGGTCAATAACATGTTAATTCTGAAAAATATACAAATAATCTGGATAAATCAGATCATTTGAGAATATACTGGGTTCAAAATTGTGCTAAATATTTGTTTTTGAAGAAATCTCTATGTTTGGTCAGTTTTGATAAGGGATATTCAAATTTCTATTATCATGATCTGGTCAGGATAACCAGGGACAGGTACACTAAGTGTACCATCCTATTAGGTACATAGAACACCCAATAGGTAGAGAGTATTCCTCGCCTCGGACTAGCCCAAATGAGAAGGTCGAAAACCGCAGCCCCTGACATCCCGATACAATTGATCATTGGTTTGGTACCTAGCCTGGCTGTACTTATCAATTGTTCTGCATGCTATCTTACCTACTACTCTGGGTGGATTGGACCAGGGGCTCTGGATTTCACCTGGTTTGACTCAGACAATATTATTCCCATATATATGATTAAATCTATTAGTTTAGGGCAGATTTTATGAAGAGATGAACAAATGTTTGTCTCCTACATATTTGGTCACAGTGGGGAGAGGCGATATTAATACAAAAATAGGGGGGTCATATAAGTAATTACTTATATTACTGAAACTATTGTATTAACTGATAAGTAGTTATTTATTTTCATAATATATTAACGTGGCTGTGTGGACAGAGGCATAAGCGTGGGATCTGTCCGAAGGGTTCTATTAGCGGGGGTATTGATATGACTGTAGCCCTAAAAGAGCCCTAAGATGAAATTTAAGTAAACTCTTTCACCTGGGGTCAAAAATCTCCCACTCAAATGATGAGAAACCGGCAATAAAATTGCTTTTCGGAAAGGACTCTAGTGAGGCTAGTTTCTGCACTACTAACTGGTTTATTGATCTACTAACAAGCTGCAAAAGTATGGGAACTTGTGTCTGAGCCAGCCATAACTGCACAGGTCCTCTATATTTTGTCGGACATCTGACAGTCTAAGATGTAGGTCTCCAGAGCTTTGTATACTGATGTTTGGGCAGCCTTTCTTGGGTTGAGGACATTCTCAAGATTGCAACAGCAGCCCGCAGATCAGCTCGATGAGTCCCGTGCACACTACAGTCTAGCGGAAAATGTTCGGTGGTGTACTTCACCCGACATGTGGGACAAACCGGATCCAATTTAAGTATATGTTGTCCATCATTACCAGGCAACAGATTTGTCCCCAGTCTCAGTCTACTAATGCACTTATCTATTTTTATAGAATGGGAATATTAGGCACCGGTCAACTAAGCCCCGCAGAGCTCAACTTATTGGTTTGTTTAAAAGGCCTATTATATAAAGTTTGGCTCCAACGGGTAATTGTTTCAGCCCTGATAAATGAGTAGATCTCCATGGGTGGGAGCTTCACATTATTTTCTACATTTGTATGATCCAGGCCCGACTTGGCTTCCCTGTCAGCCAGCTCATTTCCAGTGATACCTATATGTGCACTGCTGCACACCATGCTATGGTAACCTGAAGGTCCAAGTTCAAACCCTCATTATGTAATTTACTTATGTCTTTGATTAGATCTGGTCTAGACTTACTATTCCTTGATTGTAATGAGACCAGTGATGAAAGTGAGTCAGATAATATCACATTTTTCGGTGAATTATTATCTACCATCCAGCAACTTTCTACATATTCACATTGTAGGGATGGCATGACTACAGCTGCAGCTACTTTGTCAGAATCGGGGCATTTTGATCCATCTGTATAATTATATTTTGAGGTGATTGCTGTAGTTTTCCTCAATATGACATTGTACTTCCAATCTTGCGAGGTGACCCAGATCGGATTTCTTCACTTTGCTCGATATTGTAATATCTATCACTGGATCTCAGGTAATTACCGGTAGCATCCAGTGCGGTGCCAGGTCCGCTGGTCCGGTCTGAAGTCTGCTACCTGAACACCATTGAGGCCGTGTGCCACCACAAGTTCTGACTATTGTGGACCAAATTAAGCCTTATCCTGTTTGCCACAGGTGTGAAAAGCAATAAAACCTTATATTTAGGGATCTGCAACCAACAGTGACACTTCCTGTGTTCCCAATACACTGGTTACATGTTTTATATCATTTATAATAAGTTCTCAGGTTCTGAATCTGACCCTAATAAAATTAACAGTCTTTCAGATGTGATGATAAACCGAGGTCTCGTGTCGTTGTTTTACACCGTGCACATAAAAGAAACAGAGCAGACGCTGGAATGGGTCTCTGTCTGTATCATTGAACTATCCTCCAAAAATCTAAAATGTCTAATCTCTTCAGGAGGCATCGCTCATATGGGCAAACGGTAGCGACGATAAATTGAACGTAAATAAGTAATATTTTATTATTGTATGAGCAAGGACATACAACATTATGTTGTATGACGTGTGCCTCCCTATGTGCAGGAAACTGGTCCATGCATAGAATATGACACCCTTAATGTAGATTACCCGAGTGAAGGCAGGCCCTAATCTGAATGTAGTGATTATGTTATTACCTGGAATTTTGTATGAGGGGTATGTCTATAATACTCATACCATAAATGATATAAGTGAATTATCCGGCTGAAACTTATGCAGAAGATCTTTGTATTGGACATACCCATGGATGGGTAGGGCTGTCATAATCATTTAATTTTAAGTAGATTTACAACAATATGAAATGTGGTGATGATGAACATGGGCTAACTTGCCCAGCTCATTTGCTACACAATATATATCTGGACTCGTGCATGGTACTCTCCCAGTTTGATAATGTAAAAACAAGGATCTTGGGAGATATGAAGAACACATTATGAGCTGTCAACATCTCTCCGACAGACACGTGTCCTTTTAACAACCTTCATATAAGTTTATACTTTCTGTGTATTTCAAACTTATCTTTCTTCATTATGTATTCCCATAATAAGTCACTTTCTCTAAATAGTGTAAATATTAGTGACCGGGAATGCTAATATGAACACCATATGTCTCAAGATTCTTGCAAAAATGTTCCTTTAACCCATTTCATTCTGGATACATTTAAAGACTTTTGCAAACAACATAGATCCAGATCAGCCGCAGTGTCGCGCTGCCTGCTGATCAGGATCTATATTGTTTGCTACATAGCCAAGTGTCTTAGCAAGACCATCTGAATAGCAAACAGCCTAGAGCCTGATCAGACGAAACGTTCTGTGGTGCTTGATCTGGCTCTATGATCTTTGCAAATACTGTTTGAACGGTATCCAGAATGAAATGGGTTAATAATGTATCCCTGGAATTATGCTAGGGTATTAGAGGACATTTCGGATATCATTTCTTGTCACCGTTTTATGTAAATCTTCAAGATCCATGCAAGTGTCCAGTTTAGTTTAGTAAAATTAGTACATGTAGGAACATTATGACAGCAAACCCCCTAGCCATGGGAATAATCTTGTTGTGAACAATGCATGCTGTCGGTCTATCTCCGAAAAACCGAACATAAACAACGGAACCGGATTACTGCCATACAGGTTTTTGATACAACAAGTATCTACGGTTATTATTTGTTTGGCTATTCCCTGGATGACTGATCTTTAATGTAAATATTTAAGTATATTTTAAACATTATTACAATTTTACTGGCTCTATTAAGGTGACCGTTGGAATTGCAAATGGAAGTGTTTTTTAACGTACTGATCATAAATGTTGTCACACAGGGGTATAGTTGTTATCTTATAATAATTAATGATCCCAGTACACGGGGGAATATAAAACATGGGGGGTGGAAATATGAGGGAACACAAAATCACATCCTCTGTAACATACTATGTTTCAAGTAAAAATGAACTTTCACTTATTGCAGCTTACTGCAATGAAATATGGGTTTAGTATATATTTATGTTTTTAAGGGTAACCCATATTAGTTTGGTCTTTCTTAAATATGTTAAAAAAGGGTGTATGGTCATTTCGGACCATGGTCATTTCGGCCCATATTTTTGTGGTCATTTCGGACCACATGCCTGGTCATTTCGGCCCATCTGCATGGTCATTTCGGTCCATCTGCATGGCCATTTCGGCCCACCTAGTCACTTCTTTGGTCATTTCGGCACATCAATAATATTAAGTCTGGTCATTTCGGCCCATTATTTGACATCATTAAATGTTGCTAAATGTGCTTTATGATATAAAGTTTATGTCATAATAAACTCAGAGACGTTTTTTGTAACTTTGTTGTTGATCTTGATATTTTCCGATCCTTTCCATAGACCTGCCAAAATGCCAATGTAGCTGGTCATTTTGGCCCATCTATGCTGGTCCTTTCGGCCCACGTAGACATAAACATGGGCCGATATGACCATAGAGGTGGGCCAAAATGACCAGACATATGGGCCGAAATGACCATGGAGGTGGGCCGAAATGACCAGACATATGGGCCGAAATGACCATGGAGGTGGGCCGAAATGACCAAACACATGGGCCAAAATGACCATGGTCCGAAATGACCATAATTCTTAAAAATGATGTCAAAACGACATAGTGGGCTGAGAATATGAATGTGATATATAAACAAAATTTTCATTTCCCATGTATATGGGAGATCCGTTATTACCTGATACATAACTTTGTAATTTTAATGTAAAATGTCGGATGCTGGACGGATATGGGTGGAATACTTTATTGTCTTGTGGCATGTCGATCACAGTATTATACTATGATGCGACATTGCATGTGTAACAAGGTATTCTCGTCACATAATCATAGTAGAAATGGTAATCATATATTTATATATATGCAGTCTTAGACATCTTAGAAGTATACATGTACCGGGTATTTAATTCATCCAGTCTACCCCGACTATCGCTGACACAAATTATTGTGTGAGCGACAGTCGCAGATATGAAAACCGAACACACACTGAGATTACAGCAGCCCTCATAGCCCACTTACCATCTAGTTATAATAATTACGATAGGCAAAACCATCACTTTTAGATGATGAGTATTTTAATCTTCTTAGAAAACTCAGTCGCCCAAACAATGCGGTGGCGACATTAAATAAATTTACTAGTCAGTCATCCTTACTGCATCAAATCCTTACCCAGGCACTGTGACCTATTTTAAACCCATAAATTACTTTTAGTTTATACAAATTTATTTTATCTCGATTGCGAAACATGTTCTTATAACTTATATTAATCACTCTCGAGACCTCATTCCTGATGGAATCCATCGCCACGAGGGAGAGAGAAGAGGCAACATGGAATTTAAATGCCTTGCCTAGGACACAATCGTAACGGCTCCAGTGGGGCTCGAACTCCAGGCCTTTCGCACCTGAAGCGAACGCGCTACCATTGCCCTATCATGACTTTCACTAAAATTGCTTTTGTTTACTGACAAAACGGCATTTGTGTTCTCCGACACATTTTGTAACTTAACAGTTATATTTGTTATATATGTATTTTGACAACAGTTTGTTCTTTATTTCAGGCAATGTATTATGTAGGAGAGATACTGCGAACCTAATATGACTTATGAGAGACGCAACAATATCTTAAATAAAGAAGTTTCATGACAGCCCACTGGGTGGTCACAGTGGTGTCACCAAGACCATATCATCAATCACCTTATGATACTGGTGGTATGGCCTTACTGAATATGTCAAGAACTACGTAAGTTCTCTCCAATATACATATATTAGCTTACACAACCATGTTCATGTGCAGCTACCCTGCTGATTAGCTATTAGCATATTTTTTTACAAACTAGTACAGGTTATATATAGTGGTCTTGTAGGATTTCCACTGAAGAAAATCAAATTGCCACCACTTTTTACCCCCCACCCCTGCCGATCCCCCAAAAATCCATTTATTTTGTTTTCTTTTTACATTTTATTGTGTTGCTCCATTCTCTGTTCTATTACAGTTGTTGCCATCTTTGCAATTGACTCAGTAATATTAGTGTAATGGTCATGTACTATAAGTTATTATTATGCAAGATATCCACATCTTTCTCCACTTCATATGATGCCTGTGCATCACCTTAGAAAGGTCCCTGACGGGAACTTTCAATTCTCACAGCTTCAGAATTGTCCCCCAAGCCGTGAGAATTGAAAGTCACCTCAGAAAATGCATAATACCGAGCTAATATTAGTACATTTAGACTTGATATATTGTTTTCATGCTGGTCAATTGAGACAGATATCTCACCACTTCATATGATGCCTGTGGGTCACTTTAGAAAGGTCCCTGACTGGAACTTTCAATTCTCACAGCTTCAGAATTTTCCCCCAAGCTGTGAGAATTGAAAGTCACCTCAGAAAATGCATAATACTGAGCTAATATTTGTAAATTTAGACTTGACATAATGTTTTCATGCTGGTCAGGTGAGATAGATATCTAACCACTTCATATGATGCCTGTGGGTCACTTTAGAAAGGTCCCTGACTGGAACTTTCAATTCTCACAGCTTCGGCAATTTTCTCCAAGCCGTGAGAATTGAAAATCACCTCAGAAAATGCATAATACCGAGCTAATATTAGTACATTTAGACTTGACATATTGTTTTCATGCTGGTCAATTGAGACAGATATCTCACCACTTCATATGATGCCTGTGCATCACTTTAGATAGGTCCCTGACGGGAACTTTCAATTCTCACAGCTTCAGAATTTTCCCCCAAGCCGTGATAATTGAAAGTCACCTCAGAAAATGCATAATACCGAGCTAATATTAGTAAATTTAGACTTGGCATAATGTTTTCATGCTGGTCAGGTGAGATAGATATCTAACCACTTCATATGATGCCTGTGGGTCACTTTAGAAAGGTCCCTGACTGGAACTTTCAATTCTCACAGCTTCAGCATTTTTCTCCAAGCCGTGAGAATTGAAAGTCACCTCAGAAAATGCATAATACCGAGCTAATATTAGTAAATTTAGACTTGACATATTGTTTTCATGCTGGTCAATTGAGACAGATATCTCACCACTTCATATGATGCCTGTGGGTCACTTTAGATAGGTCCCTGACGGGAACTTTCAATTCTCACAGCTTCAGCATTTTTCCCCAAGCCGTGAGAATTGAAAGTCACCTCAGAAAATGCATAATACTGAGCTAATATTAGTAAATTTAGACTTGGCATAATGTTTTCATGCTGGTCAGGTGAGATAGATATCTAACCACTTCATATGATGCCTGTGGGTCACTTTAGAAAGGTCCCTGACTGGAACTTTCAATTCTCACAGCTTCAGCATTTTTCTCCAAGCCGTGAGAATTGAAAGTCACCTCAGAAAATGCATAATACTGAGCTAATATTGGTAAATTTAGACTTGGCATAATGTTTTCATGCTGGTCAGGTGAGATAGATATCTCACCACTTCATATGATGCCTGTGCATCACTTTAGATAGGTCCCTGACGGGAACTTTCAATTCTCACAGCTTCAGAATTTTCCCCCAAGCCGTGAGAATTGAAAGTCACCTCAGAAAATGCATAATACCGAGCTAATATTAGTAAATTTAGACTTGACATAATGTTTTCATGCTGGTCAGGTGAGATAGATATCTCACCACTTCATATGATGCCTGTGGGTCACTTTAGAAAGGTCCCTGACGGGAACTTTCAATTCTCACAGCTTCAGAATTTTCCCCCAAGCCGTGAGAATTGAAAGTCACCTCAGAAAATGCATAATACTGAGCTAATATTTATAATTTAGACTTGGCATAATGTTTTCATGCTGGTCAGGTGAGATAGATATCTAACCACTTCATATGATGCCTGTGGGTCACTTTAGAAAGGTCCCTGACTGGAACTTTCAATTCTCACAGCTTCGGCATTTTTCTCCAAGCCGTGAGAATTGAAAGTCACCTCAGAAAATGCATAATACCGAGCTAATATTGTAAATTTAGACTTGACATATTGTTTTCATGCTGGTCAATTGAGACAGATATCTCACCACTTCATATGATGCCTGTGGGTCACTTTAGAAAGGTCCCTGACTGGAACTTTCAATTCTCACAGCTTCAGCATTTTTCTCCAAGCCGTGAGAATTGAAAGTCACCTCAGAAAATGCATAATACTGAGCTAATATTGGTAAATTTAGACTTGTCATAATGTTTTCATGCTGGTCAGGTGAGATAGATATCTCACCACTTCATATGATGCCTGTGCATCACTTTAGATAGGTCCCTGATGGGAACTTTCAATTCTCACAGCTTCAGAATTTTCCCCCAAGCCGTGAGAATTGAAAGTCACCTCAGAAAATGCATAATACTGAGCTAATATTTGTAAATTTAGACTTGGCATAATGTTTTCATGCTGGTCAGGTGAGATAGATATCTAACCACTTCATATGATGCCTGTGGGTCACTTTAGAAAGGTCCCTGACTGGAACTTTCAATTCTCACAGCTTCAGCATTTTCCTCCAAGCCGTGAGAATTGAAAGTCACCTCAGAAAATGCATAATACCGAGCTACTATTAGTAAATTTAGACTTGGCATAATGTTTTCATGCTGGTCAGGTGATATAGATATCTCACCACTTCATATGATGCCTGTGGGTCAGTTTAGAAAGGTCCCTGACTGGAACTTTCAATTCTCACAGCTTCAGAATGTTCCCCTACGCCGTGAGAATTGAAAGTGACCTCAGAAAATGCATAATACCGAGCTACTAATAGTAAATTTAGACTTGGCATAATGTTTTCATGCTGGTCAGGTGATATAGATATCTAACCACTTCATATGATGCCTGTGGGTCACTTTAGAAAGGTCCCTGACTGGAACTTTCAATTCTCACAGCTTCGGCATTTTTCTCCAAGCCGTGAGAATTGAAAGTCACCTCAGAAAATGCATAATACAGAGCTAATATTAGTACATTTAGACTTGACATATTGTTTTCATGCTGGTCAATTGAGACAGATATCTCACCACCTCATATGATGCCTGTGCATCACTTTAGATAGGTCCCTGACGGGAACTTTCAATTCTCACAGCTTCAGAATTTTCCCCAAGCCGTGAGAATTGAAAGTCACCTCAGAAAATGCATAATACTGAGCTAATATTTGTAAATTTAGACTTGGCATAATGTGTTCATGCTGGTCAGGTGAGATAGATATCTAACCACTTCATATGATGCCTGTGGGTCACTTTAGAAAGGTCCCTGACTGGAACTTTCAATTCTCACAGCTTCGGCATTTTTCTCCAAGTCACCTCAGAAAATGCATAATACCGAGCTAATATTAGTACATTTAGACTTGACATATTGTTTTCATGCTGGTCAATTGAGACAGATATCTCACCACTTCATATGATGCCTGTGCATCACTTTAGATAGGTCCCTGACGGGAACTTTCAATTCTCACAGCTTCAGAATTTTCCCCCAAGCCGTGAGAATTGAAAGTCACCTCAGAAAATGCATAATACCGAGCTAATATTAGTACATTTAGACTTGACATATTGTTTTCATGCTGGTCAATTGAGACAGATATCTCACCACTTCATATGATGCCTGTGGGTCACTTTAGAAAGGTCCCTGACTGGAACTTTCAATTCTCACAGCTTCAGCATTTTTCTCCAAGCCGTGAGAATTGAAAGTCACCTCAGAAAATGCATAATACCGAGCTACTATTAGTAAATTTAGACTTGGCATAATGTTTCATGCTGGTCAGGTGAGATAGATATCTAACCACTTCATATGATGCCTGTGGGTCACTTTAGAAAGGTCCCTGACTGGAACTTTCAATTCTCACAGCTTCAGCATTTTTCTCCAAGCCGTGAGAATTGAAAGTCACCTCAGAAAATGCATAATACTGAGCTAATATTGGTAAATTTAGACTTGGCATAATGTTTTCATGCTGGTCAGGTGAGATAGATATCTCACCACTTCATATGATGCCTGTGCATCACTTTAGAAAGGTCCCTGACGGGAACTTTCAATTCTCACAGCTTCAGAATTTTCCCCCAAGCCGTGAGAATTGAAAGTCACCTCAGAAAATGCATAATACCGAGCTAATATTAGTAAATTTAGACTTGGCATAATGTTTTCATGCTGGTCAGGTGAGATAGATATCTCACCACTTCATATGATGCCTGTGGGTCACTTTAGAAAGGTCCCTGACTGGAACTTTCAATTCTCACAGCTTCAGAATTTTCCCCCAAGCCGTGAGAATTGAAAGTCACCTCAGAAAATGCATAATACTGAGCTAATATTAGTAAATTTAGACTTGGCATAATGTTTTCATGCTGGTCAGGTGAGATAGATATCTCACCACTTCATATGATGCCTGTGGGTCACTTTAGAAAGGTCCCTGACGGGAACTTTCAATTCTCACAGCTTCAGCATTTTTCTCCAAGCCGTGAGAATTGAAAGTCACCTCAGAAAATGCATAATACCGAGCTAATATTAGTAAATTTAGACTTGACATATTGTTTTCATGCTGGTCAATTGAGACAGATATCTCACCACTTCATATGATGCCTGTGGGTCACTTTAGAAAGGTCCCTGACTGGAACTTTCAATTCTCACAGCTTCAGCATTTTTCTCCAAGCCGTGAGAATTGAAAGTCACCTCAGAAAATGCATAATACTGAGCTAATATTGGTAAATTTAGACTTGTCATAATGTTTTCATGCTGGTCAGGTGAGATAGATATCTCACCACTTCATATGATGCCTGTGCATCACTTTAGATAGGTCCCTGATGGGAACTTTCAATTCTCACAGCTTCAGAATTTTCCCCCAAGCCGTGAGAATTGAAAGTCACCTCAGAAAATGCATAATACTGAGCTAATATTTGTAAATTTAGAATTGGCATAATGTGTTCATGCTGGTCAGGTGAGATATATATCTAACCACTACATATGATGCCTGTGTGTCACTTTAGAAAGGTCCCTGACTGGAACTTTCAATTCTCACAGCATCAGCATTTTCCTCCAAGCCGTGAGAAATGAAAATCACCTCAGAAAATGCATAATACCGAGCTACTATTAGTAAATTTAGACTTGGCATAATGTTTTCATGCTGGTCAGGTGATATAGATATCTCACCACTTCATATGATGCCTGTGGGTCAGTTTAGAAAGGTCCCTGACTGGAACTTTCAATTCTCACAGCTTCAGAATGTTCCCCTACGCCGTGAGAATTGAAAGTGACCTCAGAAAATGCATAATACCGAGCTACTAATAGTAAATTTAGACTTGGCATAATGTTTTCATACTGGTCAGGTGAGATAGATATCTCACCACTTCATATGATGCCTGTGGGTCACTTTAGAAAGGTCCCTGACGGGAACTTTCAATTCTCACAGCTTCAGAATTTTCCCCCAAGCTGTGAGAATTGAGTCACCTCAGAAAATGCATAATACTGAGCTAATATTTGTAAATTTAGACTTGGCATAATGTTTTCATGCTGGTCAGGTGAGATAGATATCTAACCACTTCATATGATGCCTGTGGGTCACTTTAGAAAGGTCCCTGACTGGAACTTTCAATTCTCACAGCTTCGGCATTTTCTCCAAGCCGTGAGAATTGAAAGTCACCTCAGAAAATGCATAATACCGAGCTAATATTAAATTTAGACTTGACATAATGTTTTCATGCTGGTCAGTTGAGATAGATATCTCACCACTTCATATGATGCCTGTGGGTCACTTTAGAAAGGTCCCTGACTGGAACTTTCAATTCTCACAGCTTCAGAATTTTTCTCCAAGCCGTGAGAATTGAAAGTCACCTCAGAAAATGCATAATACCGAGCTAATATTAGTAAATTTAGACTTGACATAATGTTTTCATGCTGGTCAGGTGA
>CM026400.1:36652254-36692678 GCA_014843695.1 Archivesica marissinica | reverse complement strand
CAAGCTGTGAGAATTGAAAGTCACCTCAGAAAATGCATAATACCAAGCTAATATTTGTAAATTTATACTTGGCATAATGTTTTCATGCTGGTCAGGTGATATAGATATCTAACCACTTCATATGATGCGTTTGGGTCACTTTAGAAAGGTCCCTGACTGGAACTTTCAATTCTCACAGCTTCGGCATTTTTCTCCAAGCCGTGAGAATTGAAAGTCACCTCAGAAAATGCATAATACCGAGCTAATATTAGTACATTTAGACTTGACATATTGTTTTCATGCTGGTCAATTGAGACAAATATCTCACCACTTCATATGATGCCTGTGGGTCACTTTAGAAAGGACCCTGACGGGAACTTTCAATTCTCACAGCTTCAGAATTTCCCCACAAGCCGTGAGAATTGAAAGTCACCTCAGAAAATGCATAATATTGAGCTAATATTTGTAAATTTAGACTTGGCATAATGTTTTCATGCTGGTCAGGTGAGATAGATATCTCACCACTTCATATGATGCCTGTGCATCACTTTATATGAGTCCCTAACGGGAACTTTCAATTCTCACAGCTTCAGAATTTTCCCCCAAGCCCTGAGAATTGAAAGTCACCTCAGAAAATGCATAATACTGAGCTAATATTGGTAAATTTAGACTTGACATAATTATTGTTTTCATGCTGCTCAATTGAGATAGATATCTCACCACTTCATATGATGCCTGTGCATCATTTTAGAAAGGTCCCTGACTGGAACTTTCAATTCTCACAGCATCAGAATTTCCCCCCAAGCCGTGAGAAATGAAAATCACCTCAGAAAATGCATAATACCGAGCTACTATTAGTAAATTTAGACTTGGCATAATGTTTTCATGCTGGTCAGGTGATATAGATATCTAACCACTTCATATGATGCCTGTGGGTCACTTTAGAAAGGTCCCTGACTGGAACTTTCAATTCTCACAGCTTCAGAATTTTCCCCCAAGCCGTGAGAATTGAAAGTTACCTCAGAAAATGCATAATACCGAGCTACTAATAGTAAATTTAGACTTGGCATAATGTTTTCATACTGGTCAGGTGAGATAGATATCTAACCACTTCATATGATGCCTGTGGGTCACTTTAGAAAGGTCCCTGACTGGAACTTTCAAATCTCACAGCTTCAGAATTTTCCCCCAAGCCGTGAGAATTGAAAGTCACCTCAGAAAATGCATAATACCGAGCTAATATTAGTAAATTTAGACTTGGCATAATGTTTTCATGCTGGTCAGGTGATATAGATATCTAACCACTTCATATGATGCCTGTGGGTCACTTTAGAAAGGTCCCTGACGGGAACTTTCAATTCTCACAGCTTCGGCATTTTTCTCCAAGCCGTGAGAATTGAAAGTCACCTCAGAAAATGCATAATACCGAGCTAATATTAGTACATTTAGACTTGACATATTGTTTTCATGCTGGTCAATTGAGACAGATATCTCACCACTTCATATGATGCCTGTGGGTCACTTTAGATAGGTCCCTGACCGGAACTTTCAATTCTCACAGCTTCAGCATTTTCCCCCAAGCCGTGAGAATTGAAAGTCACCTCAGAAAATGCATAATACTGAGCTAATATTAGTAAATTTAGACTTGGCATAATGTTTTCATGCTGGTCAGGTGAATAGATATCTCACCACTTCATATGATGCCTGTGCATCACTTTAGAAAGGTCCCTGACGGAACTTTCAATTCTCACAGCTTCAGAATTTTCCCCCAAGCCGTGAGAATTGAAAGTCACCTCAGAAAATGCATAATACTGAGCTAATATTTGTAAATTTAGACTTGGCATAATGTTTCATGCTGGTCAGGTGAGAAGAATCTCACCACTCATATGAGCCTGTGGGTCACTTTAGAAAGGTCCCTGACTGGAACTTTCAATTCTCACAGCTTCAGAATTTTCCCCCAAGCCGTGAGAATTGAAAGTCACCTCAGAAAATGCATAATACCGAGCTAATATTAGTAAATTTAGACTTGGCATAATGTTTTCATGCTGGTCATGAAAGATTCTCACCACTTCATATGATGCCTGTGGGTCACTTTAGAAAGGTCCCTGACGGGAACTTTCAATTCTCACAGCTTCAGAATTTTCCCCCAAGCCGTGAGAATTGAAAGTCACCTCAGAAAATGCATAATACTGAGCTAATATTTGTAAATTTAGACTTGGCATAATGTTTTCATGCTGGTCAGGTGATATAGATATCTAACCACTTCATATGATGCCTATGTGTCACTTTAGAAAGGTCCCTGACGGGAACTTTCAATTCTCACAGCTTCAGAATTTTCCCCCAAGCTGTGAGAATTGAAAGTCACCTCAGAAAATGCATAATACTGAGCTAATATTTGTAAATTTAGAATTGGCATAATGTGTTCATGCTGGTCAGTTGATATAGATATCTAACCACTTCATATGATGCCTGTGGGTCACTTTAGAAAGGTCCCTGACTGGAACTTTCAATTCTCACAGCTTCGGCATTTTTCTCCAAGTCACTTCAGAAAATGCATAATACCGAGCTAATATTAGTACATTTAGACTTGACATATTGTTTTCATGCTGGTCAATTGAGACAGATATCTCACCACTTCATATGATGCCTGTGCATCACTTTAGATAGGTCCCTGACGGGGAACTTTCAATTCTCACAGCTTCAGAATTTTCCCCCAAGCCGTGAGAATTGAAAGTCACCTCAGAAAATGCGTAATACGAAGCTAATATTAGCAAATTTAGACTTGACATAATGTTTTCATGCTGGTCAGGTGAGATAGATATCTCTCCACTTCATATGATGCCTGTGGATCACTTTAGAAAGGTCCCTGACTGGAACTTTCAATTCTCACAGCTTCAGAATTTTCCCCTAAGCCGTGAGAATTGAGTCACCTCAGAAAATGCATAATACTGAGCTAATATTGGTAAATTTAGACTTGACATAATGTTTTCATGCTGGTTAGGTGAGATAGATATCTCACCACTTCATTTGATGCCTGTGGGTCACTTTATATACGTCCCTCTCCGGAACTTTTAATTCTCACTTGTTCAACAATTTTTTCCCCAAGCACTGAGAATTGAAAGTCTCATCCGAAAATGCATACCGGTAATTAATACGAAACTAATATTAGTCAATTTAGACTTCACATATATGATTTCATGCTGGTCTGTTGATATACAGTCAAACCTGTCTTAAACAGCCAGTCAAAGGAGTCAGAGAAAGTGGCTGCTTAACACAGATGGCTGCTTAATAGAGGTAAACTATATAATAAAACAACCGATTGGGAATCTGGAAACTTGCTGCTTAATACAGGTTTGGCTGCTTAATGGAGATGACCACTAACACAGGTTTGACTGTAGATATCTCACCACTTCATATGTTGCCTGTGGGTCACTTTGATAGGTCTCTCATTGGAACTTTCAATTATCACAGGATTAACATTTTCAGAAAATATGTATCGGAATATATATATATATGTGTATCATAAATTATGATTAATACTCATTCTTTCATATATGTAAGCGAAATGAGCGAATAAAAGGTTTTTGACTTTGACTTGAATATGTCATAACAGAAGTGTTTATGTGTGTATTATTTCAGACCACCAGAACTGTGTTGACGACACCAATCATTCTACTGAGATGCAGAAGTGCAGAGAAAGCCCACATTCAAAAAGTGAAGCTGCAATTACAGCTGCCCTGACCAATGTCTACTTCGCAGCAAAATTGAACCTGGCAAATGCAGTCGTGCCCGATCTTAACTCCCTCTGCTTGAATCAAGTATGTATTAATGGAATGTGATCTGGCTGTAGGTCTACATTACCTCGACCGATGCAAAGGAAATATAGTTCCATCCAAGTGCTGTTATGCTAATATGTTTGAGGGAAACAGGGGGATGGGCGATTTAAAGATAATTTGTGAAGATAATTATTTTTAAATATATGATAGACATCAGATATCATACTAGACACATTAACTTCATTTATTTGATCTTGTTAAATTTATAGATTTCTGCATTTGCACATATTTATTTTTCAGATGTTCCTGTGTTGCATTTTATTATTTTAATTTCAGGTTTTGAGTTAAATTCTTTTCATTTACAGGGGGTCACAGCACTGAATAATTTAAAGGTGGACAAGCACACCTCATATGAACATCATACAAGTATCAACGAGTTTCAACAAAGTCTGGCTGATGTACTGCGAGAGGACCTGTTTGCCAAGTTGTCATTGTCAAAGAAATATAGCTTAATGTTTGATGAGTCGACTGATATATCTGTTCAGCAGAATCTGATTCTATATATTAGATATTTGGACTATAACGTAACTGGTGGTTGTAGTAGCGAAACCAATTTGTTGTCCATTATAGGTTTACAGAGAGCTAATGCGCATGCTATTTACGACAAAGTCTTTGATATTTTGCGGGCCAAGGGTCTAGATTTATCAAACCTCTCTGGTTTGTGTACGGACGGTGCAGCGGTGATGGTGGGTAGCAAGTCTGTAGTAGTAACCCGTCTGAAGCAAGCAGTGCCTGGTGTCCTTGCTACCCACTGCATCGCACACCGGCTTGCACTCAGCTGCAGCAGTGGTGCTGACTCTATACCTTACCTTCTCAAGTTTCAGGAGACTCTCAACTCTATTTACAAATTCTTCAACAACTCTCCTAAAAACATGTCTACCCTTTCAGCTATTCAGTCTGTCTTGAACTCTCATTCTACCAGGTTCCAGGAGGTGTTTCACACCAGATGGCTGTCATTTGAGGGTGCAGTTGCAGCTCTTGTTTGCAATTATTCCAGTCTTCTCTCTGTCTTTCTTGAGGAAAAGTCTGCCAGGTCACTGTCTTTACACAAACCTGTCAGCACATATAAGTTTCTGTATGTTGCCCACTTTCTCTCAGATGCTCTTAAACCTTTGGCAATCCACTCCAAGATGTACCAGACGAAGGACCTGAACTATGCAGATGTTAAACCGCAGCTGACTTCTACAATCTCTTCCCTTGAATCCCTAAAGGAGAAGAAGGATGGCTCCTACATTTCTACATTTCTCTCTGCCTGTCCTTCTGAACCTGATGCTGATGGCCTTTATACCTTCGAGTTTGATGGCCACACCATCAGAGATTCTACAGAGCAGAGACGAGTAGCAGTGTCGGTGTGTGATCAGTTTATCACCAAGATGGTAGCCAGCCTTAATGCTAGGTTTTCGGACAATGAAGATGGATCTGTCATGAGGGCACTAAGCAATCTCTTCAATCCTTCTCTTTCTGTGTCTCAGGTATCCGAGGACCTTGAGATTGGTTCTGACTTTCTTGGCACTGTTGGTGTGGAGGGAAGCCGAAACAAACTGAGTCTTTTTGTACGATTTTCAAGGGAATATGGCAGTGTAAACCAGTCTGTCACGGACCATCTTTCTTGTGCCAACCTAGCCATCCGCCGCAAGGAGATGTACCCAGCAGCAGCAGAAGCAGCAGAGAGATTTTTGATCCTACCAGTATCTTCTGCAGATTGTGAGAGGGGCTTTTCTAAGCAAAATCTGATAAAGACCACACTCAGGAACTCGCTTTCCAACTCTTGTCTTGATACCTTGTTGGTTCTCTCCATTGATGGTCCTCCTCTCTCTTCTTTCCCTTTCAAACGATCTTTCAAGCTCTGGGCCGCCAGCTGAAATCATAGAATGTTGATGTAAATAGCATCCATACGTCTGTACTACCCATACTACACAAGGGCATTGTAAATACTGTATATATGTTTGTGTTATTTATGAGCATTTTAATCAATGTATTAAATAGACAAAAAATGAAAAGAAATACTTGTTATGTTATACTTCAAGATGTATCAAATTTGATATATGCACTATCATTTGAAATGCACTCCACCATCAGCTTACACATTTAATAAACTGGTGCAGGAATGCATTTTAAAATGATTTTAGTAACTGGAATCTCATTGGTTTAATTCAAATTGACCATACACCGTGGACTGACCCCTTCATATGCCACCACTTTGTGTACGCTACTCTACTGTACCACACTAATTCCCCATTTAGAGTTAACCTGCACACAAGTTCAAACCCCGTGAACTCGAATCGGTGACATATTGTATACAAAACGAAAATGGATTAAATCGAAAGCTTATAGCTTTTTGAGATTATCTCCATTAAATATATAAATGTGTGCACTATCGGCGATTAAGAGATAAACGTATTATGTAGTAATACCAAAATATATAATACGTGTGTGAAAATATAGTTTTATATCAAGTGGAAAACTAACAAAATAGGGATTGGGTGGGGATTGAAAGCGATGAAATAACAAAACAATTCTCAAAGTGAATCACTCTGCCAATGCATCAGTCCCTCAATGACTATTGAATGGGTCTCTCTGCCTGTATCATTGCACTATCCTCCAAAATCTAAAATGACTCTTCAGGTGTCGCTCACTTATGCAACCTGAGTAGCGAAGATTACAAAAAGTAATGCATGTTAGTATTTATAAACATATGACATAGCGAAAGACACTGGACCCGCTACACTCTCTAGCATGGTAGCTTGGGCAGGAGCTCGGATTTTATTCATATTCCTGTCTGGCCTCTATACCGTGCAATCGTAGGACAAGCCGTCCGTGTGTCGAGTACCTAGTCAGTATGTATTTATGTACACACAGTCATGCACAAAACCACACCCACAGACAGGCACACACACAATCGTATCTTTATATAAGATCATTATTCAAACTTAAAGCGAGTCGGGTGGGGGGTGTACGTTTATATATCGTCGTTACCGGTTGCCCATATGAGCGACGCCTCCTGAAGAGATTAGTCATTATATATTTTTGGAGGATAATGCAATGATACCCATTCCAGAGTCTCTTCTGGTTGTTTTACGTGCACGGTTTAAAGTCCAACCTGAAAGACGGTTAATTTTATTAGTGTCAGACAGGGGATCGAACTTGCGATCCCTGGATTACCAGTCCAGCGTGTTAACCGCTAGACTACATATCCGTCTGTAAAAGCGAGTTTCTAGTGGCCTTGTTTATCTTCTATATTTAAAATATTGATCTCGTGGCATTGACATTGTGGAAGTCGTGATAGTGCAGTTGTAGCGCATTCGCTTCAGGTACGAAATGACCCGAGTTCGCGCCCAGCTGTTATGATTGTGTTCCTTAGCAAGGGACTTAAATTGCTTCTCTCCTTTATCGAGATGGATTCTACCAGAAATGAGGCCTCGAGGACGATTAATATAATGTAGTAAACACTTGTTCTGCAATCTAGTTAAGTTAAATTTGTATAAACTAAACTACAAAAATCTATCTTGATTTATCTAACTTTAAATTATTTATGACAGTCAAAAGGGTCATAAACAATATACAGATACGATTTTGCCCAATAAGTTTATGTCCGTTGGTAGAATTGTGTGAATTATTAATATATTCACATTGTAATAGAACATGTAGGGGTGTCGCATCAACAGCTTAGGTCATAAGACTCCAGACGTTCATACACATATTACGACAACACACTATTTCTACTTAGTAGTTGTGGCCTAACTAATACAGTTTTGGTAATGACAATCATATATTGTATGATAAAATCTAGATTATTAATCCATAATCGATTTCATAGTTGCATTTAAAGTAGCTGGCTAATCTTACAATCAATTTAAAACTGCAGTATTGGGATACACAAGCTTACTTGAGGATGTGTGAAATATCGATAGCTGATTGGATTATCCATTATAGTTTGATTGACAGGTGTCGTGATCGACACAAATAAGCTGTTCCATCAATTGACCGCGTATTCTGTAAGTCATGGTTATACACAAACACGAGCGTTTTTAAACCTCATACACTGGAAATTGGAGTCGCATTATTAGCCTTTATCTACTATCATTTATCTCTATAAATAATTGAGAAATAAAATCTTTAAACTAAAGTGGAGGAAAGATATTGTTATTGACTTTCAATTCTCACAACTTACGTTTCTTATACCCGTAGCGTGAGCCCCGTAAGCCGCAACTAGCGAACTTACAATCCTCACGGACTTACGGGGCTCACGCTACACCGGCCATACGGCCAGATGAAGTGTATATGAAAAACGGCTGCAGAAAACTCACACTGCTGTTTTCTGTTCCATTATCTGCTCTTAAAATTCGTGGAGCATTTTGAAAGTGTTTTAAACAGTCCACATAGTATTTCGCGACAATAGCGGGATCGTTGTTGCTAGATGCTACTTCAAGCCACATAATTCTACGACTATAACCGTCAATGCACCCATGAATACAGAATCCAAACGGTTTTAATTTATCATAACCGTCCACATGCCATACGTAATTAGGCCCTTTGAGCGTATACACCCTTCGCTTTAACCTATGTGATTTCGTTCATCTGTTGCAATATGTGTTTCATTATTCGCATGACTTCATTTCTTTTTACTGCTAGCCCATGATCCCTCAATAGTCTTTTCCACATTGTCCAATAACCTACACACTCCCCACTTATCTTTATCTCCTGCCGAACTATATTTATTACATCGTGTACATGTGAGTATTGATGAGGACGTCTCTGTAGATTTACTTTTGTAAGATACGCTTTAAATGACGAATGCTTATTCTAATAGTATGGCGGCAAAACAAAAAAAGAACAATTTCAGCACACTTCAATCCTTCCATAAAATATATTTTAATTAATTCATTTCTGATGAAACCATTTCTGATACGCGGACTATCCGACGGCACTACACTCTCTACATATAACAATGTTTGTAGCATCAACACCATGAGCATGCTAGTTGACATAATTTTAGTTAATTGCGTCCGACCATTAGTCATCCGTCTTGACTGTCGACATTCAAAATGGCAGAGCAAATGAGTAACTCTTAACAAATAAGTAATAACAAATAAGTAATAACAAATAAGTAATAACAAGTAAGGAAAATGTCCCTCCAAGGCTTCCGTAGAAAACACACACGTACAGTATATGATTATTATTACATGAAAACGAAATACGAAGGATTCCATCAAAGATATATCACATCTTTATTACAAAACACAAACTGAACAACTATAAATATTCCAAAATGTTTAAAACTATGTATTTATATGGTTATCGTTTTTCATGTAAAACACACTTATCTATGTCCTCTAGTATACACACTCGGATAGTGTATTGAGTGAATGTATTTAAATTAT
Source organism: Archivesica marissinica (assembly GCA_014843695.1). NCBI lineage: Eukaryota > Metazoa > Mollusca > Bivalvia > Venerida > Vesicomyidae > Archivesica > Archivesica marissinica. Next base: position 36,683,482 of record CM026400.1, on the reverse strand, counting down.
AAAGTGCATACTTTAGTAATTAAATACAAATATGTTGGCAATAGCATGCAACTCTCTCCAGCATAATAGTATATACCACATCCCTGCTGGAACATCCATGAATCATATGCAGGGAACCAAATGGTGTTGCAGAATTTCAACTACGTAAACAGATTGACCTGGTCATTTCTGGATTCCAGCTAAAGCCTGTGTTCTGTAGTTCCCTGAAAACAATTGGACACTTTTAATACCTATAATACGAATACATAGCAGTAACTCTTATCACATGCATTCCCATTCGTTCGGAAAATGCAAGTGTTGTACCTTTGAGATGTATCGTTCCATTTCTACCCCATACACGGCAATGTACTGTCTAATTAATGAATACAATTAAAATTACTACAGTACAGTACAGTACATGTAAAATTTATCAGGCTTGGTCCATCAAATCAGTGTCTTCACCATATCTGATACAGTCAAACCCGTGTTAGTGACCACCTCTATTATGCAGCAACCCCGTATTATGCAGCAACCCTGTATTAAGCAGCCAATCTGTATTAACTGTATTAAGCAGCCAACCTGTATTAACTGTATTAAGCAGCCAATCTGTATTAACTGTATTAAGCAGCCAACCTGTATTAACTGTATTAAGCAGCCAACCTGTATTAACTGTATTATGCAGCCAACCTGTATTAACTGTATTAAGCAGCCAACCTGTATTAACTGTATTAAGCAGCCAACCTGTATTAACTGTATTAAGCAGCCAACCTGTATTAACTGTATTAAGCAGCCAACCTGTATTAACTGTATTAAGCAGCCAACCTGTATTAACTGTATTAAGCAGCCAACCTGTATTAACTGTATTAAACAGCCAACCTGTACTAACTGTATTAAGCAGCCAACCTGTATTAACTGTATTAAGCAGCCAACCTGTACTAACTGTATTAAGCAGCCAACCTGTAGTAACTGTATTAAGCAGCCAACCTGTAGTAACCGTATTAAGCAGCCAACCTGTAGTAACTGTATTAAGCAGCCAACCTGTAATAACTGTATTAAGCAGCCAACCTGTAGTAACTGTATTAAGCAGCCAACCTGTAGTAACTGTATTAAGCAGCCAACCTGTAATAACTGTATTAAGCAGCCAACCTGTATTAACCGTATTAAGCAGCCAACCTGTACTAACTGTATTAAGCAGCCAACCTGTACTAACTGTATTAAGCAGCCAACCTGTTTTAACCGTATTAAGCAGCCAACCTGTATTAACTGTATTAAGCAGCCAACATGTACTAACTGTATTAAGCAGCCAGTTTTCCGATATGCTGCTTTATTATATATTATACCACTATTAAGCAGCCATCTGTGCTAAGCAGCCACTTTCTGTGATTCCATTGGGTGGCTGCTTAAGACAGGTTTGTCTGTATATTGTAAAATAACTGAATAATAAGTATAGCCAGTCGCTGTATGGTCGTCCTTGCTGCGATGTTTGTGCTGTATTTTGGGGACAAATATTATTTCCATTCTAACATGATTTTGTTTGCTTCCTTTTTGTTGTTTGTAATGTGTGAATTACAACCAAATTACTTATTCAGTCAATGCACGTTTATTATGCACTATTGCCTGTGTTAATTACGTCCTTTACTTTGTATCATAACTAATAATCGGACGAACAACATTTCGGTATTACGAGCATTATTGATATTATTCTGATAATCAGTAACAACAGGTACTCCTATTGTTCAGCATAAGGCTGTCACGATATTTGCTTGTATCAAGCAGAGCATTTCCTATGTAATATCAATCTTGATGGGAGGTCATTCGTCGGGTACGGCAGTGTTGTGAATAGTGCGGTTCAGCATAAGGCTGCCATTCTATTGGCAATTACTGTTGTATCCGGTTGCTATTGTCGCCCCGCCCCCGGTGCCGATTCAGGCTGCCATTGTATGCTATCAAAAATGTATTAGCTGTTCAAAGAAAGGACAAGATATTTCCCTATAATGGTGCTAGATACAATTATTATTGGTCTATGATTATTTGTATGTCACATCCCAAACCAATCCGACTGATATCTTGCCTTGGGTGGGCTGGCAAAATGCTGACACATCAATGTGAACCATTTTGCTGTGGCGGAGAATTGCCCACCTTTGCTTTGTCATGCTTTGAATATGCTATGACAAAGTTTTCAATATTGTCAGTAGAATATTTTAGTTTAATATGTTGTTACATGTACGTCATTTTATAATAAAATGACATTTTAGTTTAATATGTTGTTACATGTACGTCATTTAATAATAAAATGACATATGCACAAAATGCACACTTCTATGTTATTTCTTACAAAGCAAATGAACCTGCCAAATTATCAGTCGGATATACATGACATTGGTTGATATGTTGGTTTAGCATGGGCTGATTCAAATGTTATTTAGCGTAGATAAAATATTTTGGATCAGCCCTGGCTAATTTTTGAACGCCCCACACTATGCAGTTTGGGATATTTTTAGACGCTACAGCGCCCCCTAGCGGAAGCGTCCCTTCGAGCAGGGCGCCATTTTGATGCTGGAAGATAACCTGCTTTAAATTGCAGTGACTGTTTACATCAAATTGTTGGCTGATTCAAATATTATTTCCATTCTAACATGACCCAATATAATTGCGGCACTGCCTCAAATGGGAATCGATCATCAACAGATCATTTTAAATATAATACAAACAGATACACTTTAAGAAATCTAAGAGTGTATTGAAGCTATGCTAAACACATTTTAGGGAGGGGGCCCCTAGATTCTTAATGCTTTACTAGCATAATCAGTTCGATGAACATCAGGGTTTTTTCACTTTTAGGGGAATGGGGTTGGGTACCCGCAGGAGGGGACATTGCAACGAGGGTAAGGGGTGATAGTGGTTTTCCTATTAGTCAATTTACAGCGACACTACATCAGTGAAAATCAGTGAAATAAGAAATTTCTACAGAATTCAATTTCCTGTTACATAGTATATTTTGTTTGCAAGTATTACACTTACCGTAATAAACAAACGTTGTATATGACGTTTGCTGGCATAATATAATAATGTAAACAACGTCAACATTCATGCGTACATATTTACATTGCTATTGCATTTCCTTCCTTGAACGTATATGTGCCCTGATTGCATACATTTCCTTCCTTGAACGTATATGTGCCCTGATTGCATACATTTCCTTCCTTGAACGTATATGTGCCCTGATTGCATACATTTCGTTCCTTGAACGTATATGTGCCCTGATTGCATACATTTCCTTCCTTGAACATATATGTGCCCTGATTGCATACATTTCCTTCCTTGAACATATATGTGCCCTGATTGCATACATTTTCTTCCTTGAACGTATATGTGCCCTGATTGCATACATTTCCTTCCTTGAACGTATATGTGCCCTGATTGCATACATTTTCTTCCTTGAACGTATATGTGCCCTGATTGCATACATTTCCTTCCTTGAACGTATATGTGCCCTGATTGCATACATTTCCTTCCTTGAACGTATATGTGCCCTGATTGCATACATTTCCTTCCTTGAACGTATATGTGCCCTGATTGCATACATTTTCTTCCTTGAACGTATATGTGCCCTGATTGCATACATTTCCTTCCTTGAACGTATATGTGCCCTGATTGCATACATTTCCTTCCTTGAACGTATATGTGCCCTGATTGCATACATTTCCTTCCTTGAACGTATATGTGCCCTGATTGCATACATTTCCTTCCTTGAACGTATATGTGCCCTGATTGCATACATTTCCTTCCTTGAACGTATATGTGCCCTGATTGCATACATTTCCTTCCTTGAACGTATATGTGCCCTGATTGCATACATTTCCTTCCTTGAACGTATATGTGCCCTGATTGCATACATTTCCTTCCTTGAACGTATATGTGCCCTGATTGCATACATTTTCTTCCTTGAACGTATATGTGCCCTGATTGCATACATTTCCTTCCTTGAACATATATGTGCCCTGATTGCATACATTTCCTTCCTTGAACGTATATGTGCCCTGATTGCATACATTTCCTTCCTTGAACGTATATGTGCCCTGATTGCATACATTTCCTTCCTTGAACATATATGTGCCCTGATTGCATACATTTTCTTCCTTGAACGTATATGTGCCCTGATTGCATACATTTCCTTCCTTGAACATATATGTGCCCTGATTGCATACATTTTCTTCCTTGAACGTATATGTGCCCTGATTGCATACATTTCCTTCCTTGAACGTATATGTGCCCTGATTGCATACATTTTCTTCCTTGAACGTATATGTGCCCTGATTGCATACATTTCCTTCCTTGAACGTATATGTGCCCTGATTGCATACATACATTTTCAATTAAGGGTTTTCAACTAATAATATGCAGAGCTCTGTCACGCTCCCCCGAGTTACGAGCATGCGCATTCGCCGTGTTGGGCAGCCGTTACTCTGATATTCCGGTGCATTGATACATGGATTTTTTTATGAATGCAATATTTGGGAATCTCAGTCTATTTTTAGGAGTAAACACAAAATGTGATCAAATATTGTAAAACAAAACGCAAGCACACGTTGCAAGCTTCATCATGGATTCGTCGAGTTTTGGATCTTTTGATTTAGATCTTGATTTTTTTACTGGAAGATCTGAATGATGACGATGATGAAATTTATAAAACCATTGCAATGAGCTTATTTGAATTTTGTAAAAATGAAAACATCAATACCAATGCTATGCTTATGTCAGTTATGCGATGATGAAATTTATAAAACCATTGCAACGAGCTTATTTGAATTTTGTAAAAATGAAAACATCAATACCAATGCTATGCTTATGTCAGTTATGATGAAAGCAACAACCAGGGCTAATTATAAAGCCAGGATGTGAAGAAACAGGGGATTCTGTTGCACCATACGAAACCGAATATAAACATGAAACAGAGCCTATGATTCTATAGAACAGTCAAAACAAGACTATATTACCGCAAGGACACATCGGAAATTGACAAAATGGCGAAGCAAGCCAAGCACAAAGAAATGAAAGGAAAATACAAAGTGGGCTGTAAAACTTCTTGAATGTTAATTATATGTATAATGTTAGATATACAGTATAGCAATTGGTCCCGTACACGTTCCCAACACATGTATTCATTCCAAATATCCATGCCACATCACACGTTGTTTTCTCACAAGGTTTGACAAATCACGATTCGTTACACATTAAAAGTCGTTAACTAAGCCCCTGACTGCTATGCGATGTCAGAATTTACAATACTAACACAATCATTTTCCCATCAGGCCAACCATGTTCATGTAATCATTCTAATGCCAAACTCAGACAATTTGATACCGGTATTTCAGGGTGGGGTGATAAATGATGAGGCACATACAGACAGACGTATGTATGCAACTGGGTTACCAAATTGTCCAGTAAAACTCCTGAAGCTACTTATATCCAGGACAGATAAGTCTGCCGTCAGTCTGTTCAGGACAGATAAGTCTGCCGTCAGTCTGTCCAGGACAGATAAGTCTGCCATCAGTCTGTTCAGGACAGATAAGTCTGCCGTCAGTCTGTTCAGGACAGATAAGTCTGCCATCATTCTGTTCAACGCATGTGTGAAGGAGGCTCTGCTCTCGGTATGTTTGATATCTGGTTTACCAACTCGCCACTTGCTAAGCGTTCATAGTGTGGGTTTATGAGAGACATTTGTAAGGCAGCTGAAACCTCATGATGGTGTCAGTGATACTGGTATAACACACATGAATGACCAGGGATTCGAAACCACAGAAATGAAGCGTTCCTGAGGTCGTATTGTAAGCAACCAAGTTGCAACCAACAGGTGATGATCAGGCCACACTCAGCAGGCTAACTGAAGCTAGCAGTACTGTAACAATGTGACTGTCAATACCCTACACACTCCAGATTAGCAAGTTTTCACTGAAACTAAGCAAGGTGAAGAAAACGACTCACTTGAAAAGGACAATTCAATTGGACAAATGCGTCAGGGTGGCTCATTCAAACAGTTGTACATTCAATATATAGGGTAGAACCACAAACCTTCCGCATGGACATACCGGTCAAGATTCTTAGTTTACTTTACATTTATTCTTTTGGTTGAACAAACAGGGAGACATACCCGTGCGGGTTCGTACTTTACTTTGCATATATTCATTCGGTTGAACAAACAGGGAGATATACCCGTCCGGATTCCTAGTTTACTTTGCATATATTCCTTTGGTTAAACAAACAGGGAGATATACCCGTCCGGATTCCTAGTTTACTTTGCATATATTCCTTTGGTTAAACAAACAGGGAGATATACCCGTCCGGATTCCTAGTTTACTTTGCATATATTCCTTTGGTTAAACAAACAGGGAGATATACCCGTCCGGATTCCTAGTTTACTTTGCATATATTCCTTTGGTTAAACAAACAGGGATATATACCCGTCCGGATTCCTAGTTTACTTTGCATTTATTCCTTTGGTTGAACGAACAGGGGTACACACCCGTCCGGATTCCTAGTTTACTTTGCATTTATTCCTTTGGTTGAACGAACAGGGATACATACCCGTCCGGATTCCTAGTTTACTTTGCATTTTTGCCTTCGGTTGAACGAACAGGGAGCCATACCCGTCCGGATTCCTAGTTTACTTTGCATTTATTCCTTTGGTTGAAAGAACAGGGAGACATAACCATGCGAGTTCCTAGTTTACTTTGCATTTATTCCTTCAGTGGAACAAACAAGGAGCCATACCCGTCCGGATTCCTAGTTTACTTTGCATTTATTCCTTTGGTTGAACGAACAGGGAGCCATACCCGTCCTGATTCTTAGTTTACTTTGCATTTATTCCTTTGGTTGAATGAACAGGGAGATCTACCCGTACGGATTTATAGTTTACATTGCATGCATGTATTCATTTGGATGAACGAACAGGGAGATCTACCCGTATGGATTTATAGTTTACTTTGCATTTATTCCTTTGGTTGAACGAACAGGGAGACATTCCCGTCCGGAATCTTAGTTTACTTTGCATTTGTTATATGTGTGCCACAGGGAGAACGTACGGTGGGCCATACAGGTCTCGGAGGACAGGTAGCAATAGGCGACATAAAGAACGGATATGGATCACCTATGTTACCAACTATTTGGAGATGGAGATGACCCCAGCTTTCAGGACATTGAACAAGCGTTATACGGTGTCATTGCTGATCTCGATAAGTAGGCTAGTGTAGTGATATGTCAGGAAAAATAACAAATGGTACCACTAGGGTCTACCAAGCAATATGCAGCATTTATACGAAGGCAACGCTGTTCTCGTAGAGTGACTTGTTGCAGGCAACAGTATTAAAATGAAAAATGAATCCAATTGAAGCGATACTTCATATTTTATTAAATCTATATTGATAGTTTATATCATATTTAGATGTATGGAAACATGCGAATATATTGATATTTACTAAAACCTGTCTACTATATAATGTATGGAAACATGCGAATATATCGATATTTACTAAAACCTGCCTACCATATAATGTATAGAAACATGCGAATATATTGATATTTACTAAAACCTGCCTACTGGATAATGTATTGAAACATGCGAATATATTGATATTTACTAAAACATGCCTCTAGATAATGTATAGAAACATGAGAATATATTGATATTTAAACAAGCATGAAACAGATAGAGACGAATATATACAACTAGACAAACAATCAAATGTGCATACTGTTCTGCGGGGTTCATTCTAGGTCAGACTTTTTGGGAGAAGTGAGAAAGCGCGCGGTCGCATTCTTAAATGGTGTTATTTAATAAATTTCAACAAAATATGGTTAAAATACACAGTATGACCATTAAATACAACATTTTAATAGAAGGAGTGCTTTATAATGGACCAGTGTATCTTACTGACCAATATTTTGTATTAAAATTATAAAAAAAGTCAGGGTCCATAGGGCAACTATTTCGCCCATATCGCCCTCTAAATTGATCCCTGGTTTTGTAACTATGTACATCCTAAAACCCAAAGCAAAATATATTTAATGTAGATACAAGTAGTCAAAGAAATATTACAATCAATGTGGTGTGAACATCCATCCAACTAAAGGTCCAACATACTGGTCTACCATTGTCAGTAACCTGCATGTAACATACACACATACACTAATGTTATACTAGACACATGTCATTAACAACCACCCATCTTAAGGTCCAACATACTGGTCTACCATTGTCAGTAACCTGCATGTAACATACACACATACACTGATGTTATACTAGACACATGTCATTAACATGCATCCATCTAAAGGTCCACTACACTGGTCTACCATTGTCAGTAACATGCATGTAACATACACACATACACTAATGTTATACTAGACACATTTCATTAACATGCATCCATCTAAAGGTCCAATATACTGGTCTACCATTGTCAGTAACATGCATGTAACATACACACATACACTAATGTTATACTAGACACATGTCATTAACATGCATCCATCTAAAGGTCCAATATACTGGTCTACCATTGTCAGTAACATGCATGTAACATACACACATACACTAATGTTATACTAGACACATGTCATTAACATACACCTAAAGGTCCAACATACTGATCTTCCATTGTCAGTAACCTGCATGTAACATACACACATCCACTAATGTTATACTAGACACATGTCATTAACATACACCTAAAGGTCCAATATACTGATCATCCATTGTCAGTAACCTGCATGTAACATACACTAATGTTATACTAGACACATGTCATTAACATACATCTAAAGGTCCAACATACTGATCTTCCATTGTCAGTAACCTGCATGTAACATACACACATACACTAATGTTATACTAGACACATGTAATTAACATACATCCATCTAAAGGTCCAACATACTGGTCTACCATTGTCAGTAACCTGCATGTAACATACACACATCCACTAATGTTATACTAGACACATGTCATTAACATCCATCTAAAGGTCCAACATACTGGTCTACCATTGTCAGTAACCTGCATGTAACATACATACATACACTAATGTTATACTAGACACATGTCATTAACATCCATCCAACTATAGGTCCAACATACTGGTCTACCATTGTCAGTAACCTGCATGTAACATACACACATCCACTAATGTTATACTAGACACATGTCATTAACATCCATCCAACTAAAGGTCCAACATACTGGTCTACCATTGTCAGTAACCTGCATGTAACATACACACATCCACTAATGTTATACTAGACACATGTCATTAACATCCATCCATCCATCTAAAGGTCCAATATACTGGTCTACCATTGTCAGTAACCTGCATGTAACATACACACATCCACTAATGTTATACTAGACACATGTCATTAACAACAACAACAACAACAATAACAACAGCAGCAGCAACAACAACAACAACAGCAGCAGCAACAACAACAACAACAACAGCAACAGCAACAGCAACAACAACAAATGTAGATGCAAACAAGTTAATATCAATCATGGTATACAGTGAGTATAAGCAGACATCTAAAGTAGCATATATATATATACATGCATTAACCCATTCAACACAAAGTAACTGACATGGACTGGTGGTGCATGATAGTTTTAGACCAATAAATTAATAAGAATATTAAATTTGGACCAGTTCATTTATCAAAATAGGTAAATATTGTCTAAAAAATAGTAATATTACTGTCACGAGCTGGCTCATCTGGATCTACACTTTTTGTAAGCCTATTTAGAGGCCCGTGGTGTTGAAAGAGTTAAGCAAACTTAAAGCAACAATTTGAGCACACACTAATGACAAATCATAAAAGTAGAGAGTAACACTCGGAGAGATACAAAACGTTTCATCAAAGTTCATCCACAACATATTGAGTTATCCTGCTAACAGGCAGACAGACGCACACAACCAACACCAAGTTCAACCGAAGCTTTGCATTTCCTCTTCGCCTGCTTGATCAAAGTGTTCAGATGTTATCATTCTTTCTCCACATTCTCTATCAAGACTAGATCGATTCTGGTGCATATCTGCGAGCCGACTGCAAAATAGTGGAAGAAAAATGGAGATATGTTTGAAAAGTTTATTATCTCACAAGGCCATATAATCCAAAGCGGACGAGCGTACATTACACCTGCTGTACATATGACATCATGCACTGTTTAGTATAAACATTTTGTAACGTGTTTATTTCACAACGATTGCGATACAAGCTTTAGCAACTTATATTAATCACTCTCGTTGGCGCGGATGAAAGCTTATATATGGAGAGGAAATCGGAATATCTTGAGAACAGACGGATATGTAGTCCAGTGGTAACACGTTGGACTGGTAATCCAGGCTCGCAGGTTCGATCCCCCGTCTGACCTTAATAAAATTAACAGTTTCAGATGGGACGTTAAACCGAGGTCTCGTATCGGTGCTTTACCCCGTGAACGTAAAAGAACCAGAGGAGATTCTGGAATGGGTCTGTCTGTATCATGCACTATCCTCCAAAACCTAAAATAACTAATCTCTTCAGGAGGCGTCGCTCATATGGACAACCGGTAGTGACGATCAATAAACGTAAAAACACACACATATCTTGAGAAATCTCTGACCTGTCGATCACAGTAGCACCTCACTTACTTCTCTGTCTAGGGATCGAATCCTGGGTGCATCGGTGAGAAGTGAGCGTGCTAACCACTGCGCTAATCAAGCATCACCTGTTTTGGCATTTTTAATAATCATGTAATAACGTTGTGGCTTTAGATATGCCCGATACAAATACACATGTACATACCTTCTTAGAATCGGTTGAACTGAACGCATTCCCTACATCGATCCACCCGAGTATATCGCCTGCACGATTCGACTGGAAAACAATTGTTTGCAATAATAATCCTAATATTTATTGAACAAGTACTCTCATTGGATAATATCGATCGTCTGTAAGGCCTTTAAAACCAACTATATACAACATATGTACATGTTAATATAAAAAGAGGCCCATGAAGGCCCTGGATCGATCACCCGATTTGAAAATCTCAAAGGACTATAAAACATACACGTGAGTGTTCAGGAAATGTTAAATTAATTTAATGTTTCATTGGTAAATGTATTGATGAATGAATGTATTTCGATTCCAATTAGTTATTATGCTTATTGTAGAATTGCGGATCCTGGAATCACTTCACATATTTTCTCATACTTTCTCGTTCTTTCTCGTTCTTTCTCGTTCTTTCTAATACATTCTCATACATTCTCATACTTTCTCATACTTTCTCATACTTTCTCGTTCTTTCTCATACTTTCTCATACTTTCTCATACTTTCTCATTCTTTCTCTCATAACTTCTTATTATTCTTTGTTATTTTATTTTCCTAACTATTACATGTACTTTTTTCAGAAAAAATGATTTTGTGTAAAAATAAAATATTTATTTTTTTAAAATTTATATATGCTTGAAATCACTGGTCGCTGTTCTTTTCAGTTACTATCTTGTCGGGAAGGGCCGTAACTAATGTTGCTAGAACGTGTGGCCCGACCCGTTTGCCGTTATTTAATGTGTCATTTTTGTATTCACATGTATATGTAAAACGAATCGAGCAATAAAATATGATTAAACTAAACTTCACACGTGGGATTCACTTCACATATAAAAATGTGGAATTCGAGATAGCGCAGTCGATGCGCGTTCGCTTCAGGTGCGAAAGGTCCGGAGTTCGAGCCCCGCTGGAATAGTGTTGTGCTTTTAGGCAAGGCATTTAAATTCCACGTTGCCTCTTCTCTCTCCCTTGTGACGATGGATTCCATCAGGAATGAGGTCTCGAGAGTGATGTGTAATACTATAGGAAATATAGAAGAAAAACTTCACCAGCTTAATATTGATACATGTTGTTCGCGGCTTCACCAGCTTAATGTTGATACATGTTGTTCGCGGCTTCACCAGCTTAATGTTGATACATGTTGTTCGCGGCTTCACCAGCTTAATGTTGATAGATACATGTTGTTCGCGGCTTCACCAGCTTAATGTTGTTCGCGGTAAGAAAACTAGGATGATAGTTTAGTTTGCGGGAAACTTCTTACATTTTGTTAAGGTTCACTATATGATGCCAGATGGCAAATTTCAAAAATATGTTAATTGTAGTTTATGATTTTTAAAGAATGTACTACAGTCTACATCTGTTATGTCAACGTCGGTTATGTCGCATTCTCCGGTTATCTCGAAGTCGGTTCAAAGTCCCGTTTCAGACACTATAATTTTACATATAACTGGATCTATTTATATAGAATTTCGTTAAGTCAAACTTCGGTTATGTCGAAATATTGTGTTCGGTCCGATGGAATTCGACATAACGGATGTATACTATATATAATTCTATAGGAAATATAGAAGAACAACTTCACCAGCTTAGTGTTAGTTTAAACATTATTTATTTCGGTATCTTAACGATCAAGAAATGAACATTTTACATACAATTTAACAGCAGTAGAATGTAAGGGATTAGAACGAAATAAAACATATATAGTTCTTCTCCTAAATGTTGATACAATGTTTGATGTATGAAACTGGTATGAATGAGAGACATCTCTAATTTTCTATTACCTCCATTGGCAGATACAATCCGATTTATTCCAAAATGTGAATAGGACATTATAGTTAGAATCCTTTGTTTTTACTGTTGTTCCCTAACCAGATGTTGCGGTATGATAAATGGGATTTTATCAAAAACGTGTTAATTTACCGATAGCATTGTTTTAAAAATAGGTACCCATTGCATATACTGTAGGGGATCTGTCGAGATCTAGTAATTTAATAACCATTTAAAGCGATAGTGGAATACAATTGCAGGCATGTTGTTCAAAGGAAACAACGATACAAACAGAGGAATACACTTGATAGGACCTATCTACTTTTAGGGAGTATTCAGGGGCAGTAACTGACCGATGTCTCTCATTGTAACAACTATGAATCTGACCTGTATTGACGGGGTATGCGTCCCACCCTGCTTCCGGTTGAAGTTCCAGATGAGATTCTTGCGCATTGTGTACGGCGGCTCCTGGTAATCCGCTATAAAACAGTAGTACTGCATTGTTATGAACACAAGAGGTAATTGATTGAAGAGCTAGGCGTGTAATTGATTGTAGTTTCAGCATTGTAATTTATTGAAGGTTTAGAATAATAAATGAGTACGTGAATACGTTGGTCAAAACGCCTATAGTGTTTAGTGTCTTTAAAACAAGATTACTGTAAACATTATGCGCTAATCTTTAAAATAAGATTATTATAAGCATTATGCGCTGATCTTTAAAACAAGATTATTGTAAGCAGTATGCGCAAATTATGCGCTAATCTATAAAACAAGATTACTGTAGGCATTATGCACTAATCTTTAAAATAAGATTATTGTAAGCATTATGCGCTAATCTTTAAAACAAGATTATTATAAGCATTATGCGCTAATCTTTAAAACAAGATTATTATAAGCATTATGCGCTAATCTATAAAACAAGATTAATGTAGGCATTATGTGCTAATCTATAAAACAAGATTATTGTAGGCATTATGCGCTAATCTATAAAACAAGATTATTGTAAGCATTATGCGCTAATCTTTAAAACAAGATAATTGTAGGCATTATGCGCTAATCTATAAAACAAGATAATTGCAGGCATTATGCGCTAATCTATAAAACAAGATAATTGTAGGCATTATGCGCTAATCTATAAAACAAGATAATTGCAGGCATTATGCGCTAATCTATAAAACAAGATTATTGTAGGCAGTATGCGCTAATCTTTAAAACAAGATTACTGTAAGCATTATGCGCTAATCTTTAAAACAAGATTAATGTAGGCATTATGCGCTAATCTATAAAACAAGATTAATGTAAGCATTATGCGCTAATCTAAAAGCAAGATTATTGTAGGCAGTATGCGCTAATCTATAAAACAAGATTATTGTAGGCAGTATGCGCTAATCTATAAAACAAGATTAATGTAGGCATTATGCGCTAATCTATAAAACAAGATTACTGTAAGCATTATGCGCTAATCTATAAAACAAGATGACTGTAAGCAGTATGTGCTAATCTATAAAACAAGATTACTGTAAGCATTATGCGCTAATCTATAAAACAAGATTAGTGTAGGCATTATGCGCTAATCTTTCACTAATCATTTAAACAATGCGTTGTTTCTATAAGTATTAAGACGTAATATTTCTGCTTGACAATGTTTAAACCATACCCGTTAGTACAGTTGGATCCCTAGTGGTCTCTCGGCTGTGTCTGCAAAATAAAAATGTTTTAAATAATATTTTATTGCATTTTTTCATACAATACATTACATATATACATACAATAATAAGAACAAATCAGAGATTAATATGTAATTATATGATTGCAGTATACGATACATTTGTTTTGTCAAGGGGAAAAAAACAAATGGGTTGGGCTACAAGTTATAACAACATTATTTACAGCCCTCCCCGTAAAATAAATCACAACAGTTCAATTGATATGGTTCCCGCATACAATGTTATATTATTCAAAATATACACTTTAATAAGTAAGTAATTTAATAGCGAGAAATGTAGTCCGGCTACATCTATGAAGCAGATTCGGAAATAGTTCAATGTGATAGGTCTTGTACTATACTGAATGATATGGTGACTCGTAAGCTATTATTGGTGGAGGAAGACACCGGGTGCCCGTATGCACATCAGCACAGCACACAACCGCAACATTACCGCCACACCACTTACCTGTCTTTCACTGCAGAATGTCGGTAACGTCGTATCAGTATAGCACACAACGTTAATATTACCACCACACCACTTATCTGGCTTTCACTGCAGACTGTCGGTAACGTCGTATCAGTATAGTACACAGCAGCAACATTACCGCCACACCACTTACCTGTCTTTCACTGCAGACTGTCGGTAACATCGTATCAATATAGTACACAACAGCAACATTACCGCCACGCCACTTACCTGTGTTTCACTGCAGATTGTCGGTAACGTCGTATCAGTATAGCACACAACGTTAATATTACAACCACACCACCTACCTGTCTTTCACTGCAGAATGTCGGTAACGTCGTATCAGTATAGCACACAACGTTAATATTACCCCCACACCACCTACCTGTCTTTCACTGCAGAATGTCGGTAACGTCGTATCAGAATATCACACAACAGCACCATTACCGCCTCACCACTTATCTGGCTTTCACTGCAGAATGTCGGTAACGTCGTATCAATATACTACACAACAGCAACATTACCACCACACCACTTACCTGGCTTTCACTGCAGACTGTCGGTAACATCGTATCAATATACTACACAACAGCAACATTACCGCCACACAGATGACGACGACGACTCCAACAATAGGAGTGATGAATACGATGTAGTTACCTGATAGAACAACAACACAAACAAGTTTACACATGTCATCAAAACCGTTAATTTGGGATGCACCGGGTAGGTAGACATATTATTAATAGTTAGATAGTTTGATAGTTTATTTTATTAAATTCCAGTAGGCGTTGAAGCCCATGTTAGCAAACAGTGCAAACATAATGCATATATTTTATACAAATGAGCTCCCACAATCATAGCCATGTATATTTATATCTATGTGTAAATATATGTAGTATTTATATGATATGTGTCTTATAATTAAAGTCAGTTCTTTATTTCTAATACGGAGAAGGTCAAAAGACGCAACAAAATACAAAACCAAACATACAAAATTGTTGTACAAAGATGTTGCAAAGATGTATCTCATGGCCGATCAGTAAACCCTTCGTAACCATATTCGTTGCTAAATGCTAAATATTATAAATTTAATTTTACATGTGGTCATATTTGTAAATCAGAACGCATCCGCTTATTTAATTTAGAGCGGCATTGTAGATTAATATTACATGACATATACATAGATTCATTAATTAAATTCCATTCAGCTTTCCAATCACATGAGAACACACATAATATAGCATATAAGTTTGCTAACAATGCACAAATAGTATGCATGCTAGCACAAACATATAGAAAACATTCTCCCAATTATAGCGAAAATAATTGTCCATTTTGATCTTAATCGTAATGGTAAATACCATCTCAAGACCAAATTTAGAGTTACATATGCACATTCTGAATAATATGCAACGCTACAACGCTGTTCCACCATCAGTCTATCTTGTTCGAAAAAAAAATATAACAAGATTCGGCAAGTGGATAACAAGTATACACATACAGCATTATTGTATGTATTACATACCTCGGCTATGTAACACATTATTAAATACATTTTTCAATAGTATAATTATAGCATCACATGTATACCTGTACAACATTATGATATATATTACACACCTATATAACGTTTTAAATACGTATAGTTTATAGCATCATTTGAAATCGAAGCAAAAGCAGAATTGTAATTCAACTAACTTCTAATGACTGTATTTCTAATTATGAATACATTATTAACATACAGAACTAAATTTCATATGTCCTGCTTATTTTCTGAGTTCAAAAGTTCATATTTGGTCTGATCCAGTATTTTCTAGATATATACAAGTTTCTAATATTAGCATACATATTACACTCAATGATAAAATGGTACTCATCTTCAATTATATTACAAGTTAAACATTTCCTTTCGGACACAGGTGTCCGTACATGCCTAGACATGTGACGGCTCTTAAATAATGATTGACAAAACTTATTAACATTAAAACACTCTAGATATGGTTGGAATCCAAAACATGATATATTCCTATAAAACAATGCTCTACTAGAATTATTCAATCTTGCATTCCAGTTCTGTATACATTGGCCATTTAATCTTTGTTTTACACTAGTAAGGAACATATCCACATTTCCAACGCCTTGACCCAATGTTGTACGATGCACGTATATATTGCAATAGTATCTAATTAATTTCTACCATACGCTGACCCAATGTTGTACGGTGTACTTAGAGATTGCAATAGTATCTAATTAATTGCTACCATACGCTGACCCAATGTTGTACGATGCACGTATATATTGCAATAGTATCTAATTAATTGCTACCATACGCTGACCCAATGTTGTACGATGCACGTATATATTGCAATAGTATCTAATTAATTTCTACCATACGCTGACCCAATGTTGTACGGTGTACTTAGAGATTGCAATAGTATCTAATTAATTGCTACCATACGCTGACCCAATGTTGTACGGTGTACTTAGAGATTGCAATAGTATCCATTAATTGCTACCGCACGCTGACCCAATGTTGTACGGTGTACTTAGAGATTGCAATAGTATCCATTAATTGCTACCACACGCTGACCCAATGTTGTACGGTGTACTTAGAGATTGCAATAGTATCTAATTAATTGCTACCGCACGTTGACCCAATGTTGTACGGTGTACTTAGAGATTGCAATAGTATCTAATTAATTGCTACCGTACGTTGACCCAATGTTGTACGGTGTACTTAGAGATTGCAATAGTATCTAATTAATTGCTACCGCACGTTGACCCAATGTTGTACGGTGTACTTAGAGATTGCAATAGTATCTAATTAATTGCTACCGCACGTTGACCCAATGTTGTACGGTGTACTTAGAGATTGCAATAGTATCTAATTAATTGCTACCGCACGCTGACCCAATGTTGTACGGTGTACTTAGAGATTGCAATAGTATCTAATTAATTGCTACCACACGCTGACCCAATGTTGTACGGTGTACTTAGAGATTGCAATAGTATCTAATTAATTGCTACCGCACGTTGACCCAATGTTGTACGGTGTACTTAGAGATTGCAATAGTATCTAATTAATTGCTACCGTACGTTGACCCAATGTTGTACGGTGTACTTAGAGATTGCAATAGTATCCATTAATTGCTACCACACGCTGACCCAATGTTGTACGGTGTACTTAGAGATTGCAATAGTATCTAATTAATTGCTACCGCACGTTGACCCAATGTTGTACGGTGTACTTAGAGATTGCAATATTATCAATTAATTGCTACCGTACGTTGACCAAATGTTGTACCGTGTACTTAGAGATTGCAATAGTATCTAATTAATTGCTACCGTACGTTGACCAAATGTTGTACCGTGTACTTAGAGATTGCAATAGTATCTAATTAATTGCTACCATACGCTGACCCAATGTTGTACGGTGTACTTAGAGATTGCAATAGTATCTAATTAATTGCTACCGCACGCTGACCCAATGTTGTACGGTGTACTTAGAGATTGCAATAGTATCTAATTAATTGCTACCGCACGTTGACCCAATGTTGTACGGTGTACTTAGAGATTGCAATAGTATCTAATTAATTGCTACCGCACGCTGACCCAATGTTGTACGGTGTACTTAGAGATTGCAATATTATCTAATTAATTGCTACCGCACGTTGACCCAATGTTGTACGGTGCACGTAAATATTGCAATAGTATCTAATTAATTGCTACCGCACGTTGACCCAAATGGTGTACGGTGTAAAGCATAGTGCGTCTTGCCAGTAACAGTATGTACCAATTCAAATAGAAATATGCATACTTTAAAGTTTAATGTACAAATTATAAGAATTATTCTCTCAACCAATCAGAATAATTCCAGGTGTTATTACATGTGCATACATTTAAGAAATTATGAGATGACTGTATTACACTGAATACAAGCAAAGTTTTGTGATACAATAGGTATTATATGTCTGCATTTACAGACTAGCGGTCATACCGCAAGTCACGACGCCATTGATCAACACAATTGCGCAATAGCTAACTATGTATCATACCATTTGATTAATGAGCTATCTTACCATTGACCAGACTAACGTCATACCGCAAGTCACGATGCCATTGATCAACACAATTGCGCAATAGCTAACTATGTATCATGCCATTTGAGTAATGATCTATCTTACCATTGACCAGACTAACGTCATACCGCAAGTCACGACGCCATTGATCAACACAATTGCGCAATAGCTAACTATGTATCATGCCATTTGATTAATGAGCTATCTTACCATTGACCAGACTAACGTCATACCGCAAGTCACGACGCCATTGATCAACACAATTGCGCAATAGCTAACTATGTATCATATCATTTGATTAATGAGTTATATTACCAATGTCTGGAGCAGATTCTACTTTCATTTCACTGAAAGATACAACAATTTTTATATTAGAAAATGATAAACACCGTAACAAAAGTCAACAACATCGCTTTCATATATGAGCAAGCGAATGCTGTATGGCAGAGATTTAGCAATAACAGTGTTTGCTGTAACAGTTATTAGTATGGGGGATTTTCCAAAAATGTTGACTAAATATTAAAACTAAAAGATTAACTTTGAGAAAGTTCATGGCGGGATGGCGGAATGGAACAATGGCGGATGGAATCAATGAGGGACCTCGTTGGCTTTTCTATTACCTTCCTTGGCAGATAAAGTCCGATTTATCTCTAAGCGCAAAGCGGTCCTTTCATTTGGAATAATTTATTTTTACTGTTGTTCCCTAACCAGATGTTGCGTTATGATAAATGTGATTTTATCCAAATCATTTTTTTTTAACTTTATTTATTATACAAAGATTGCGAAGCAAGTTTTAACAACTTATATTAATCACTCTCGTTGGCGCGGATGAAAGCGTATATGTGGTCATTCGTGTGGGAGGAAACCGGAGTACCCGGAGAAATCCCACCTGTCCGATCTGGCGACCACCGTACCAGCTCACATACTTCCCAATTCATGTTAGTTAATTGATAAAAAAAATACCGATTTTTTACACATTGGATATACTGTAGGATATCTGTCGAGATATAGTAACATAATAATTATAATATGAGAACGTGGAAGAAAATTGATAGCATGATGTGCAAAGGAAACAACGATAAAAACAGAGGAAACTACCTAAGAGGACCTACATACTGTTAGGGCATATTCAGGGGCAGTAACTCACCATTGTCTCTCATTACAAGACAGGTTATTACTGTTGTTGGTGTTTAATTTATTAGGCAATTGATATGTTGTTTTGCAACCTTATAACACCGGGCACTTATCACTTGATGTGGACACCGGTGGTGGGGGACTAATGTCTGTCAAGTCCAATTAGCATAGGTAACGTAGTCGGACTGCATCACAGAATCTGCGCGGGCACTTAACGTGTGGCCCCACTGACGGAATTGGTTCCTGGTCGCTGTGCCCTAGAAAGTAGTTTTTGTAATCAAGCAGACCATAATTTGATGATGTTTTTAATGTAGAAATTAACTATTTTAATATAATATAATATAACCTGGACTACAATTGTATAATAAAACGATAACCACAACGGGACTTGATATTTGTGATTGGTTATTGTGACTTCAACCATTACGATTGAAAGAGCCCACTGTGTCACGCGTAGTGTGACAATACAACACGCATTTTATTTATGGCAATACAATATTTGAATTGGTGGTATGATATAACCGTATCTAAACCGACGCAACAAAATTACATTTAGTTTATACAAATTTATTTTAGCTCGATTGTGAAACAAGTTCCTACAACATATATTAATCACTCTCGAGACCTCATTCCTGATGACATACATCGTGAGAAGGGAGAGAGTGTACATACGGTAATCGTATAAGTTCCAAAACAAGTCCAAGTTATAAGTGTTTATTTAAATAAATGTCTACGGTGTGCCCAAGCACCATATGGCGCTTTCAATAATCCCAGTTCGTCTCCCACTAATCTAAATGTATCTCATCTTTTATAGAGAAGCAAGCTTGGACATGTATTCCATAAAATGTCAAGCTACAGATGTTCCAGTAAACATGTTTGGCATAACTGCCATTCAATATATCAATTCGGATATATTGTTTTGGTGCAAACACATGCTTGTACGGAAAATAACATGTTAATATTTTGAAAGTGTACTGTTTAAACTTAAAACATCAGCGTACATTTCTGATGTAATAGCACACATTTGTGGGAAAACCTTTAATATGCTGATCAGGCATACATGTAAGGGATGTCCACGCCAAGTATACTTGTTTATCTGCCAAATGTACTTGCTTCTCTGCCAACATAAACAGTTAGTACAGTTCCATGTATAATTGCCTTGTATAACGATCGTATACAGCATTATTATAAATGGACCAATACTCATGAATATGTATCATGCTATACAACTAATTATGGAGGTAATTAATTAACATAATCAACATATAACCCCATTATGTTACACGAGAAGCGGCAACGGGGAATTTAAATGCCTTGTCTAAGAGCACAATCGTAACGGCTAGAGCTGTGTGCGAACTAAGGGTCATTTGCAAACTGGACTCAAGTGATGGGTATCTCCATCGAGTTATTAATACATATATTATGTTAAATGAACATGAGCAAATGACGAGTTATTAATACATATATTATGTTAAATGAACATGAGCAAATGACGAGTTATTAATACATATATTAGGTTAAATGAACATGAGCAAATGACGAGTTATTAATACGTATATTATATTAAATGAACATGAACAAATGACGAGTTATTAATACGTATATTATGTTAAATTAACATGAGCAAATGACGAGTTATTAATACATATATTAGGTTAAATGAACATGAGCAAATGACGAGTTATTAATACATATATTATATTAAATGAACATGAACAAATGACGAGTTATTAATACGTATATTATGTTAAATGGAAATGAACAAATTATTAATAAGTTTCCCTTTACCGACACTGGGGTCCATCGGTATCAACGTTGCAGTAAAAACCTTCTGCACACGGCGCCAGTAACAGTTCACGAATGTCGCACGGATCGCTCACATTGTCTGGTAACACTGAAATAAGAGAACTACTTAGTAATTGTGACTATTTTAGCAAACGACCACGTACAGTGAAGCTAAATATAATCATGTGACGTCTGTTGTGATCATTCTTTTTAATTGTCGGTAGTTTCATAGCGTGTTTGTAGTTTCATAGCGTAGCTATGAATAAGCTGTGTGACGTCATTTTCCGCGCACTTGCTGGCGTATTTTCTTTATTATTTCTCCAAAATACCTCTACTTTACTTATTTAGGTATGTAAACCAGGTTATATTCGTTCTGTATTATTTGCCTTGGTATTCGTGAAGCTTTCCTTTTAACATGTCGCTGTTGATACGAGTTCGTTCTAGTGGAATTTATGACATTCGCGGCTATTTTTCTAGAATTCAAGATGGGAGATATCGCTCATTATATTCTTTACAATACATAATGTCACTGACTTCCCATCTATTGTACACATCCTACCCTCTTCATGCAGACTAATCAGTTACTAGCAGCACGGTGGAAGATGTAGGCAACGAGTGTGTGTTTTACGTTTATTTATCGTCGCTACCGGTTGCCCATATGAGCGACGCCTCCTGAAGATATTAGTAATTTTAGATTTTTGGAGGATAGTGCATGATACAGACAGAGACCCATTCCAGAGTCTCCTCTGGTTCTTTTACGTGCACGGTGTAAAGCACCGACATCAGACCTCGGATTAACGTCCCATCTGAAAGACTTAATTTTATTATGGTCAGACGGGGGATCGAACCTGCGATCCCTGGATTACCGGTCCAGCGTGTTACCACTGGACTACAGATCCGTAGGCAGCGAGAGATCCCAACTTGATTTAAATAGGAGGTAAATTGCGTATGAACTGTGGAACTGTTTCTAATGTCAGATGTAAATATATATATTACGAGATTTCGCATGGATGATGGAACAATAATTAACTATTACCCAGAAGATATGTTAAAAAAGCTAGTTTCGTTTGTGTTTTCCAATGAATGATAAGAGTTTTCTCAGTGAAAGAAAACTCAATCTTCCATTGCTTTGAAACAGTGAAAGATGGCATTTTCTCTGCCTCAGTTTCGAGTTTCGATATGTTAGTTTTTTCTGACAATTATGCACAGTTAATTATTAAGTAATATATTCTAATGAATTTGTTTGTCTGTAGTTTTAATTTTGACAGCAAAGTACCTTGAAAATTGTACCGGAACTATTTGTTATTACGGAAGTTCACGCTAACAGACGTGGTTGTGCTGTTGTGTACTGTAGTGTAATGAGGCTCCCGACAGGGCAGTTAAAATGAAAATGTTTGAAAAACAAATATTATATTAGCCAAAATCTTTTGAAATCATAAAAAAGAAGATTTGTGTTTAGTAGTGTAAGTCTACTCTAGTCTATGTGTAATCTCGTGATCACTCGAATAACATCCCATCTTACACTAATAAACGCAACTATCCTCTATTTAGTGATTTTCCATTGGCGATTGAATAATAATATAATTATAAAGTAATATATTTTAATGAATTTGTTTTTTCTGTTGTTTTAATATTGACAGCAAACATATACTAACTTGAAAATTATACCAGAACTATTTCTTATTACGGACGTTCACACTAACAGAAGTGGCTGTGCAGTTGTGCATTGCAGTGCAATGAGGCTCCCCGAGAGGGCAGTTAAAATGAATAAACTTTGAGAAGAAATATTATATTAGTCAAAATCATTGGAAGTCATAAAATAAAAAGAAAACATGTAAATATAAATGTACATGAGGCCCGTGATCACCGAAATATATATTCACTCGCCACTCTATTTACTGATTTTGCATTTGTGATTGAATAATAACCAGCTATCTTAAGAAGATAAACTAATGCCATTACTTGATGTGGTATGTACAAGCTTTCCATTATACTCTAAGTTTTCACCAACAGATAACTCCGCGATTGACTGAACTATTGCATCTGCCGTCTCGGTCTTGTTTCCCTCGTCATCGTAGATGACTGTGTAGTCAGCAATGATGCTACCGTTCCTGGAGGAGAAATGTAGTTTAATATATATTATTCCAGATGTATATCCCAATTCACAGGCTGGTAACGAAATTAGTTAATAAAAATAAGTTATTGTTAATTTAATCAGATTTTATTGCAACTTTTTCACAATGAGGCATACAATTTACAACTACATATCACAATAACATTAATGTCATATTCTTAACATAAAACCTGATCAGATCCATATACAGTCTACATCCGTTATGTCGAATTCCGTCGGACCGAACAAAATACTTCGACATAACCGAATATTGACGTAACGAAATTCGATATAAACAGATACAGTTATAACAAATATGGTAGCAATATGGTCTGAAACGGGACTTTGATTCCGAATTTGAGATAACCGGAGAATTCGACACAACCGACTTTGACATAACGGATGTAGAATGTACATGCTATTTTTCAAAGTGCAATAGGATTGGGCTACGCGTTTTGAAAACATTAGCAACAGCCCTTTCTAATTTATCATTCATTACTGTGTTACACGCATATAATTTTACCTGATCCGATTCACAAACACAGTTATCTGTGCGTCTGTGTATTTCATGATATGCCTCTCCAACTGAAAAATTAAATTACAGAATTTACCAGGAAAACTATATGGACACACAATACCATAGCCATACAATACAATTCCAGTATATAATAGTGGCTACTTTCCAGAGTTCCATACCAAATACAATCAACACGCTAAATACAATCATAATCAGAATTAATTAGGCCACCCTCTATAACTGAAGAAAGCTATCTCTATCTATCATTATGTTAATGGTTTGTTTTCTAATAAATTTCTATTTATTATGGTACATAGTTGTGTATAATTTAACATGTTCCATATATTATTTATTTCAATAACAATAACATTTACGCTTTCATCCGCGCGAACGAGAGTGATTAATATAAGTTGTTAAAAAAACACTTGCTTCGCAATCGTTGTAAAATAAATATAAAGTTTTTAAAAAAATCAATACGTTATACTTATAAGAGAGTATCTAGTTTCGTATAATTATTATAATATTTCTGTAATTATAAAAAAACAAAAGATCAATTGCACATGTCTTTGCATATAGACACTTCAGTGCCATATATTTGCATATAGAAACGTTAACCACATATGTTTGCATATAGAAACGTTAACACCATATGTTTGCATATAGAAACTTCAATCCCATATGTTTGCATATAGAAACTTCAATCCCATATGTTTGCATATAGAAACTTCAATCCCATATGTTTGCATATAGAAACTTCAATCCCATATGTTTGCATATAGAAACTTCAATCCCATATGTTTGCATATAGAAACTTCAACCCTATATCTTTGCATATATAGAAACTACAATCCCATATGTTTGCATATAGAAACTACAATCCCATATGTTTGCATATAGAAACTTCAACCCCATATGTTGCCGCTAGAAACTTCAACCACATATGTTTGCATATAAAAACTTCAACCCCATATGTTTGCATATAGAAATTTCAACCCCATATGTTTGCATATAGAAACTTCAATCCCATATGTTTGCCTTATATAGAATATTAGTTGCAAAGTAAGATGGACAAACGCACAGTACAATTATTCACAGGTTAATGAATGGGTTCTAGACACTATTGGGCAAAGAATAGAGTACCATTTGTCTGACATCATCCACTATTTTCTTGTATGCAGCATAGTACGCCAGGTTGGGTAGCGGGACATCTAGTTTTACAGAGGATGAAACCATGTGTTGTTTCAATTCTACGACGAAATAGAAAGGAAAGCATAGGTGTATATATAAGAAGAAACAGGATTGTATCGTATCGGTAAATAATATGCTGTACTGTGAAAACAAAAAATAATGCTGGTGAAAGAGATTATTTTGAAAAGGAAATTTTTAATATACCTATTTTTTATTTACGAATATTTATTAATATATTCATATTTACAGAATAATTTAAATATAATAATATGTTCAACATTTCAGAGATTCAGTTATGCAAAGTGTATTCATTCCGACTCAAAATAAAATGTTAGATTATAATTTTATACTGAACACCATAAAAACATGACAAGCGCAACATACCTGAGCAAGACACATTGTCCACTTCCAGCACATGTCCAGCATTACAGATGCAGGAGAAGTTTCCAATAAAATTCAAACAAATGTGCTCGCATCCAGCACCATCGGATACGCATTCGTCAATATCAGTGCACGAAACACTATCAGTGTCTAGAAGGTATCCATCTTTACAACTACACTTATATGACCCATCCTCATTTGTGCAAGTATGGCCGCAACCTCCATTGTCCGTGTTACATTCATTGTTATCAACACACTTCATACGGTCATCTTGGAGGGTGTATCCATCGTTACAACTACACTTATATGACCCATCCTCATTGGTGCAAGTATGGCCGCAACCTCCATTGTCTGTGTTACATTCATTGTCGTCAACACACTTCATACGGTCATCTTGGAGGGTGTATCCATCGTTACAACTACACTTATATGACCCATCCTCATTGGTGCATGTGTGACCGCAATCTCCATTGTCCGTGTTACATTCATTGTCGTCAACACACTTCATACGGTCATCTTGGAGGGTGTATCCATCGCTACAACTACACTTATATGACCCATCCTCATTGGTGCATGTATGGCCGCAACCTCCATTGTCCGTGTTACATTCATTGTCATCAACACACTTCATACGGTCATCTTGGAGGGTGTATCCAATGCTACATCTACACCGGAATGATCCTTCTTCATTTATACATATGTTATCACAGTCTCCATTTCTGGAGTCACATTCATTAATATCACCACATGAAACGGCATCATCTGCGAGCTTGTATCCGACTCTACAGCTACACTGGAATGAACCGTTTCCGTTTGTGCATGTGTGTTTGCATCCACCATTGTCAGTGTTACATTCATTAATATCCACACAAGATATTCCATCATCTTGGAGCTTGTATCCGACTCTACAGCTACACTGGATTGAACCATTTCCGTTTGTACATGTATGATCGCATCTTCCATTGTCGGTGTTACATTCATTAATAACCACACAAGATACATCATCATCTTGGAGCGTGTATCCATCTTTGCAGGTACATTGGAATGAACCGTTTCCGTTTGTGCATGTATGATCGCATCCTGCATTGTGAGTGCTACATTCATTAATATCCACACAAGATACTTCATCATCTTGGAGCGTGTATCCATCTTTGCAGCTACACTGGAATGAACCGTTTCCGTTTGTGCATGTATGATCGCATCCACCATTGTCAGTGCTACATTCATTAATATCCACACAAGATACTTCATCATCCTGGAGCGTGTATCCATCTTTGCAGCTACACTGGAATGAACCATTTCCGTTTGTGCATGTATGATCGCATCCAGCATTGTCAGTGCTACATTCATTAATATCCACACAAGATACTTCATCATCTTGGAGCGTGTATCCATCGTTGCAGCTGCACTGGAATGAACCGTTTCCGTTTGTGCATGTATGATCGCATCCTGCATTGTCAGTGCTACATTCATTAATATCCACACAAGATACTCCATCATCTTGGAGCGTGTATCCATCTTTGCAGCTACAGTGGAATGAACCGTTTCCGTTTGTGCATGTATGATCGCATCCTGCATTGTCCGTGTTACATTCATTAATATCTACACAAGATACTCCATCATCTTGGAGCGTGTATCCATCTTTGCAGCTACATTGGAATGAACCGTTTCCGTTTGTGCATGTATGATCGCATCCTGCATTGTCAGTGTCACATTCGTTAATATCCACACAAGATACTCCATCATCTTGGAATGTGTATCCATCTTTGCAGCTACACTGGTATGAGCCATTTCCGTTTGTGCATGTGTGTTTGCATCCACCATTTTCAGTGCTACATTCATTAATATCAGCACAAGATACTCCATCATCTTGGAGTGTGTATCCATCTTTGCAGGTACACTGGAATGAACCGTTTCTGTGTGTACATGTATGATCGCATCCTGCATTGTCAGTGCTACATTCATTAATATCCACACAAGATACTTCATCATCTTGGAGCGTGTATCCATCTTTGCAGCTACACTGGAATGAACCGTTTCCGTTTGTGCATGTATGATCGCATCCTGCATTGTCAATGCTACATTCATTAATATCCACACAAGATACTTCATCATCTTGGAGCGTGTATCCATCGTTGCAGGTACATTGGAATGAACCGTTTCCGTTTGTGCATGTATGATCGCATCCTGCATTGTCAGTGCTACATTCATTAATATCCACACAAGATACTTCATCATCTTGGAGCGTGTATCCATCTCTACAGCTACACTGATATGAACCATTTCCGTTTGTGCATGTATGATCGCATCCTGCATTGTCAGTGCTACATTCATTAATATCCACACAAGATACTTCATCAACTTGGAGCGTGTATCCATCTTTGCAGGTACACTGGAATGAACCGTTCCCGTTTGTGCATGTATGATCGCATCCTGCATTGTCAGTGCTACATTCATTAATATCCACACAAGATACTTCATCATCTTGGAGCGTGTATCCATCTCTACAGCTACACTGGAATGAACCATTTCCGTTTGTGCATGTATGATCGCATCCAGCATTGTCAGTGCTACATTCATTAATATCCACACAAGATACTTCATCATCTTGGAGCGTGTATCCATCTTTGCAGCTACATTGGAATGAACCGTTTCCGTTTGTGCATGTATGATCGCATCCAGCATTGTCAGTGATACATTCATTAATATCCACACAAGATACCTCATCATCTTGGAGCGTGTATCCATCTTTGCAGCTACACTGGAATGAACCGTTTCCGTTTGTGCATGTATGATCGCATCCTGCATTGTCAGTGCTACATTCATTAATATCCACACAAGATACTTCATCATCTTGGAGCGTGTATCCATCTCTACAGCTACACTGGAATGAACCGTTTCCGTTTGTGCATGTATGATCGCATCCTGCATTGTCAGTGCTACATTCATTAATATCCACACAAGATACTCCATCATCTTGGAGCGTGTATCCATCTTTGCAGCTACACTGGAATGAACCGTTTCCGTTTGTGCATGTATGATCGCATCCTGCATTGTCAGTGTTACATTCATTAATATCCACACAAGATACTTCATCATCTTGGAGCGTGTATCCATCTTTGCAGCTACACTGGAATGAACCGTTTCCGTTTGTGCATGTATGATCGCATCCTGCATTGTCAGTGCTACATTCATTAATATCCACACAAGATACTTCATCATCTTGGAGCGTGTATCCATCTTTGCAGCTACACTGGAATGAACCGTTTCCGTTTGTGCATGTATGATCGCATCCAGCATTGTCAGTGCTACATTCATTAATATCCACACAAGATACTTCATCATCTTGGAGCGTGTATCCATCTTTGCAGCTACACTGGAATGAACCGTTTCCGTTTGTGCATGTATGATCGCATCCAGCATTGTCAGTGCTACATTCATTAATATCCACACAAGATACTTCATCATCTTGGAGCGTGTATCCATCTTTACAGCTACACTGGAATGAACCGTTTCCGTTTGTGCATGTATGATCGCATCCAGCATTGTCAGTGCTACATTCATTAATATCCACACAAGATACTTCATCATCTTGGAGCGTGTATCCATCTCTACAGCTACACTGGAATGAACCGTTTCCGTTTGTGCATGTATGATCGCATCCTGCATTGTCAGTGCTACATTCATTAATATCCACACAAGATACTCCATCATCTTGGAGCGTGTATCCATCTTTGCAGCTACAGTGGAATGAACCGTTTCCGTTTGTGCATGTATGATCGCATCCTGCATTGTCCGTGTTACATTCATTAATATCTACACAAGATACTCCATCATCTTGGAGCGTGTATCCATCTTTGCAGCTACACTGGAATGAACCGTTTCCGTTTGTGCATGTATGATCGCATCCTGCATTGTCAGTGTCACATTCGTTAATATCCACACAAGATACTCCATCATCTTGGAGCGTGTATCCATCTTTGCAGCTACACTGGAATGAACCGTTTCCGTTTGTGCATGTATGATCGCATCCTGCATTGTCAGTGTTACATTCATTAATATCCACACAAGATACTTCATCATCTTGGAGCGTGTATCCATCTTTGCAGCTACACTGGAATGAACCGTTTCCGTTTGTGCATGTATGATCGCATCCTGCATTGTCAGTGCTACATTCATTAATATCCACACAAGATACTTCATCATCTTGGAGCGTGTATCCATCATTGCAGCTACACTGGAATGAGCCGTTTCCGTTTGTGCATGTGTGATTGCATCCACCATTGTCAGTGTTACATTCATTAATATCGACACAAGATACTTCATCATCTTGGAGCGTGTATCCATCTCTACAGCTACACTGGAATGAGCCATTTCCGTTTGTGCATGTGTGATTGCATCCACCATTGTCAGTGCTACATTCATTAATATCCACACAAGATACTTCATCATCTTGGAGCGTGTATCCATCTTTGCAGCTACACTGGAATGAACCGTTTCCGTTTGTGCATGTATGATCGCATCCTGCATTGTCAGTGCTACATTCATTAATATCCACACAAGATACTTCATCATCTTGGAGCGTGTATCCATCTTTGCAGCTACACTGGAATGAACCGTTTCCGTTTGTGCATGTATGATCGCATCCAGCATTGTCAGTGCTACATTCATTAATATCCACACAAGATACTTCATCATCTTGGAGCGTGTATCCATCTTTGCAGCTACACTGAACTGAACCGTTTCCGTTTGTGCATGTATGATCGCATCCTGCATTGTCAGTGCTACATTCATTAATATCCACACAAGATACTTCATCATCTTGGAGCGTGTATCCATCTTTGCAGGTACATTGGAATGAATCGTTTCCGTTTGTGCATGTATGATCGCATCCAGCATTGTCAGTGCTACATTCATTAATGTCTACGCAAGATACTTCATCATCTTGGAACGTGTATCCATCTTTGCAGCTACACTGAACTGAACCGTTTCCGTTTGTGCATGTATGATCGCATCCTGCATTGTCAGTGCTACATTCATTAATATCCACACAAGATACTTCATCATCTTGGAGCGTGTATCCATCTTTGCAGGTACATTGGAATGAACCGTTTCCGTTTGTGCATGTATGATCGCATCCTGCATTGTCAGTGCTACATTCTTTAATGTCTACGCAAGATACTTCATCATCTTGGAGCGTGTATCCATCATTGCAGCTACACTGGAATGAACCGTTTCCGTTTGTGC
>CM026400.1:36605841-36651254 GCA_014843695.1 Archivesica marissinica | reverse complement strand
CCATATATACATTCATTAATACAAGATCTACACACCATATCACCATATTTACGTACATTCCTACAAGATATATCCACTATCTAACCATATTTACATGCATTAATACAAGATCTACACGCTATATCACCATATCTACATACATTCCTACAAGATATATCCACTATCTCACCATATATACATACATTGATACTAAATGTACACACTATCTCACCATATCTACATTCATTACTACAAGCTCTACAAACTATATCACCATATCTACATACATTCCTACAAGATAGATCCACTATCTCACCATATTTACATATATTACTACAATAACTACACGCTGTCTCACCATATCTGCATACATTTCTACAAGATAAACGCACTATCTCATCATATCTACATTTATTATTGCAAGATATACGCACTATCTCATCATATCTAAGTACATTACTACAAGATATAAGCACTATCTCACCAAATATACGTACATTACTACAAGATATACACGCTGTCTCACCATATCTAAATACATTACTATAATATATACACGTTATATCACCATATCTGCATATATCACAACAATATATATCCACTATCTCACAATATCTACATACATTTCTACAAGATATACACACTATCTCACCATATATACATACATTGCTACTAAATTTACACACTAGCTCACCATATTTACATTCATTACTACAAGATCTACACACTATATCACCATAATTACATTCATTACTACAAGATATATACACTATCTCACCATATTTACATACATTACTACACTAACTACACACTGTCTCCCCATATCTACATACATTTCTACAAGATATGCACACTATCTCAACATATCTACATACATTACTATAAGATATACACACTATCTCACCATATCTACGTACATTACTACAAGATATACAATCTGTCTCACCATATCTACATACACACACTATATCACCATATCTGCATATATTACAACACTATATATCCACTATCTCACCATATCTACATACATTTCTACAAGATATACACACTATCACACCATATATACATACATTGATACTAAATATACACACGTTCTCACCAAATCTACATACATTACTACAAGATATATCCACTATCTCACTATATATATATATATATATATACGCACATTACTACAAGATATACACGCTGTTTCACCATATATACATACCTTACTACAATATATATATATATACACACTATATCACCATATCTGAATATATTACAACAATATATATCCACTATCTCACCATATCTACATACATTTCTACAAGATATACACACTATCTCGACATATATACATACATTGCTACTAAATATACACACTTTCTCACCAAATCTACATACATTACTACAAGATATACACGCTATGTCACCATATCTACAAACATTGCTACAAGATCTACACACTATATCACCATATCTACGTACATTCCTACAAGATATACACACTATCTCACCATATCTAAATACATTACTACAAGATATACGCACTATCTCACCATATCTAAGTGCATTACTACAAGATATACACACTATCTCACCATATATACACACATTACTACAAGATATACACGCTGTCTCACCATATCCACATACATTACTACAATATATACACACTATATCACCATATCTGCATATATTACAACAATATATATACACTATCTCACCATATCTACGTACATTTCTACAAGACATACACACTATCTCACCATATATACATACATTACTACAAGATCTAAGCACTATAGCAACATATATACGTACATTATTACAAGATATATCAACTATCTCACCATATTTACATACATTACTACAAGACATACACAGTCTCTCATTATATCTACATACATTATTACAAGATATACACACTGTCTCACCATATCTACATACATTAATACAATATATACACACTATATAACCATATCTGCATATATCACAACAATATATATCCACTATCTCACCATAACTACATACATTTCTACAAGATATACACACTAACACACCATATCAATGTATATTACTACAATAACTACACACTGTCTCACCATATCTACATACATTACTACAAGATATACACAGTATCTCACCATATCTACATACATTACTACAATAAATTATTCACTATATCACCATATATACGTTCATTACTACAATATCTAAACACTATCGCACCATATATACATTCATTACTACAAGATATACACACTATATCACCATATCTACATATATTACTACAAGATATACGCACTATAGCACCATATCTACATAAATCCCGCATCTTCCAACACAAAACATGGATCTTACCATAACATTAGGTCGTCAAAACATGTATTACACCGTAGCGTTTCAGCTTTTGTATCTAACGTTTCAATTTTTTGACATTAGCGTTTCAGTTTTTGACACTAACATTTCAGTTTCTGACACTAGCGTTTCAGTTTCTGACACGAGCGTTTAAGTTTCTGACACTAGCGTTTCAGTTTCTGACACTAGCGTTTCAGTTTTTACCCTTAAACACGTAATTCTCCGTAGAGTCCGTTTCAGTTTTTGACACGAGCGTTTCAGTTTCTGACACTAGCGTTTCCGTTTCTGACACTAGCGTTTCCGTTTCTGACACTATCGTTTCAGTTTCTGACACTAACGTTTCAGTATTTGTCATTGTTATTTCAGATTTTGTCATTGTCATTTCAGTTTTTGTCTCCGTCTTTTCGATATGCGACGCTACAATAGCATTTTTGGGTCGTTAATCCGATGAAAAAAAAATTGATGCGTCCCTTTAAAACAATTTTTATAGCCACTATTATAGCCACTATCTCACCATATGTACGTACATTACTACAAGATATACGCACTATCTCACTATATATACCTACATTACTACAAGATATATCCACTATCTCACCATATTTACGTACATTACTACAAGATATACGCAGTATCTCACCATATCTATGTACATTACAACAATATATATCCACTATCTCACCATATCTACGTACATTTCTACAAGATATACGCGCTATCTCCCCATATATACGTACATTGCTACTAAATATAAGCACTATCGCAGCATTTTTGGGTCGTTAATCCGATGAAAAAAAAATTGATGCGTCACTTTAAAACAATTTTTATAGCCACTATCTCACCATATTTACGTACATTACTACAAGATATACGCAGTATCTCACCATATCTACTTACATTACTACAAGATATACGCGCTGTCTCACCCTATCTAAATACATTACTCTTCTAATCGGTCGCTATTTATAGAAGCGTTGGTTATTTATGGATCGGTTCGTAGTCGATATTTATAGAATGGTACGCGATCGCTATTTATAAAGCGGTTCGTAGTCGTTATTTATAGAAACGTACGCGCTGGCTATTTATAGAGCGGTTCGTTTCCATTGGTCGCTGTAATAGGGTATGTAGTGTAGTGTAGTCGCTTCGTTTTCTTATACACCACTTTCACTCTGTTACTGTACAGATCGGTATATCGATGTCGTAAAAGAACGTCGTTTTTTTATACAAATTTATTTTAGCTCGATCGCGAAACGAGTTATTCCTACTTATCGTTCCTGACGGAGAGAGAATTCAAATGGCGACGCTCGTAACGGCTCCAACGGGGCTCGAACTCCGGACCTGAAGCTGCGCTATCGCGACTTCCTGTCGTACGGAGGTGGCGACCCATGATTGCGAGCTGGATTTGGTCACCATCGGGTAACCGGATATCCGTGACATCCAGTCGTTGTCCCGCGACAACCACTCGCTACACGACCTCGGTACACGGTCTCACATAGCGCGTACCGTAAATGAGGGCCGATGCAGCGATAACTCTACCCCAGGGCCAGCCCGGATCTGAATCCGTGTGTGGGCGGAGAATGGAGGTACCCCCCGGTACGGACCAGTTGGAAGCGGCTCTATTCGGATGTTATTGACTCGAGAACGGATCCGACTGGAAGCGTGAGGGTGTCATCCGGGTACGTGGCGGGGCCACCGATTATTCTGACTAGTGTCTTCGAAAAAATGCGACGACGCTCCGGATATATAATAGAGGACATATGTCGCATTATTCGCTAATTATAAGATTATCCGATAAGCCGAGGTCATCCAAAATGGACGCCGCGTAGAGGCTCGTTACTAGATCGGCCTTCGTACACGGTAGTTGCGCGATACGTCATCAATAAACGAGCACGCGCGTGACCTACTTATATTAACTTATATGCAAAGAGCCGGGTTTACTAAAAAACAAAGAGCTCGGTAGTTGCGCGATACGTCATCAATAGGCTATGTAGTGACGCGCACGCGCGTGACCTACTTTATATTCCCTTATATGCAAATGAGTTACTATAAATCGTATTCAAAATGGCGCCCGTTTGTTTACATACAAAGAGACGCATGTACTACTCACAATAATAACATTTCTTCAAATGTTGTATATCATTAGTTCAATGTATGTCTAAGTAAAGCATTAAATACAATTGGTATGCTAATGACGTGTAACGTGGCAATTTCCCACTTTTTCTTTAAAGCTGTTGGAAATCTATGTATCTCGTCAGTAAGCTTACAACAGGCATATTATTATATAAAAATAACTTTTACAACATTATAGAAGATCTAATTATGTTCATGTATATTCATTAACATCATTGTTGACACAGGAAATAAATAACGTAATGTAAGGGAGGTAATTTTTCTATCATAAAAATGAAAAATACAAATATTGTGATAATATTTAAAACTAAGCACCATATATGATAACACTGATTAATACAGTCAAACCTGCCCAAGAGAATACCTCAATAAAGATGTCCTAAGATGACACATTAGGTGTGTATTGAGGTAATAACTAGCTAAAATGGTGGAAGTCTTGAAAGCGCGTTCGCTTCAGGTGTCCCGGAGTGTTCGCACCCAGCTGTAGCCATTACGACTGTGTAAATTCCACATTGCCTCTTCTCTCTCCTTCGTGGCGATGGATTCCATCAGGAATGAGTTCTCAAGAGGAATTAATATAAGTTTTAAGAACTTGTTTCGCAATCAAGCTAAGATAAATTTGTATTATAAACTAAAATTCCACAAATATCCCAACTTCAAATTGTTCTCAACTCAAGATTCTCAAAGTTAATAATTCCTTAAACGCCTTCATTGAGATATTGTTTCTGAATATTAAATAATAATTTGAGCCCAGAACAATCCCAAAGTGAGAAGCTTGATGAAAGTAGGGCCAATTAGTGCAATGACAAATGGCCCAATTCAACAATCCTCCAGTGACCACGTCAGATGGCCACGATTCCTTACTATCCGGATTTATAGTCCTCTCCGAAGTGCTTATTACCGGCTCAATATTTAACTCATTGATACCGGAATTATCGTCCATTGTTTGGCCGTCATACCATACTGTCAAGCGCGCCGATGACTGTGATTTCCGCCTGTCGCTGTTAGCAGATGAAAACCCTTTTGTATGGCTAAAAGGCATGTTAAATCAAACGTATGGTTATTTTGACAGGGGGTATGAGCGTAAAATGTACACGTCGTAATAATTTTCTACCGCGAACGTCTTTAAGCACTCTTGTTGGCGTGGATGAAAGCGTAAATGTGGTCATTCGTGTGGGAGGAAACCGGAGTACCCCGGAGAAAACCCACCTGTCCGATCTGGTGATCATCGTACCATCTCACATACTTCCCGGTCCGAGTATCGAACCCGGATTACATTGGTGAGAAAGCATAAATGTAGTCATTCGTGTGGGAGGAAACCAGAGTACCCGGAGTACCCAGAGAAAACCCACATCTGGCGACCATCGTACCATCTCCAAGTATCGAACCCAGGTTACATTGGTGAGAAGCGAGCGTGCTAACCACTTCGCTATTCGAACAGCCAATACTTCGGCTAGCTCTCTCTGAACAGTATTTCAGGCACAGATGGGAACTCAGATAGAACCACCAGCCTTCCGCAAGCCAACTGGAGAGCTACACTAGATGAAGATTAACCACAGATAAACTCTAGAGACACAATTTACAGAAGTTGGAAAAGATATTAAAGAAAGTAAACGGATCATTCTAGAGGGCGATGTGGACGAAATAGTCGGTTTGTGAGAAGCGAGCGCGCTAACAACTGCGCTAATCGTACGGCGGACTATTTCTTAATGATGATGACGATTAAGCTTATTTACCCTCGCCTCCGGCGAATCATTTGGGCGAGCGTATTTCTTAATCAGCACATTAGTGGCGTGTGTACTGTACACCTACTGTGATATAATCGCTTAAAGTTCTTTGATTAATGGACATGTTGTTAGTGTTTAAAGTATCTATAATTATGCGTTTGTTTTCATCAGTTGGAAAACTAATACTATATATATGCAAATTTATACTAATGTTGGCTTTAGTAAACTACCATTTATTGGTGATTTTTAAAAAAATAATACCCATATAGGTAGGTAGTTCACAAAATAGGAATTCACAAGAGCAGGTTCGTTTGTGGCCATATTTTTCCAAATTTTACTTTTTATCGTAATAATTTATTATTGAAAACTGAAAAGATAAGACAATAGACACACTATCTAATCATCCACTCCTTACAATATATGGGTGTGCAGTACATGAGATGCGAGCGCGCTAACCACTGCGCTAATCGTACGGAGATTCGGTATGTCTATTTATGGTACTAATCAACCGCTCCTTACAATATATGGGTGTGCAGTACATGAGAAGCGAGCGCGCTAACCACTGCGCTAATCGTACGGAGATTCGGTATGTCTATTTATGGTACTAATCAACCGCTCCTTACAATATCTGGGTGTGCAGTACATGAGAAGCGAGCACGCTAACCACTGCGCTAATCGTACGGCGATTCGGATGCCTAACTATGGTACTAATCATCCGCTCCTTACAATATCTGGGTGTGCAGTACATGAGATGCGAGCGCGCTAACCACTGCGCTAATCGTACGGCGATTCGGTATGTCTATTTATGGTACTAATCATCCATTCCTTACAATATCTGGGTGTGCAGTACATGAGAAGCGAGCGCGCTAACCACTGGCTAATCGTACGGCGATTCGGTATGCCTATATATGGTACTGCATCTGATGTCATACACATAAAGATACAATACATAGCATGAAAATACAAATGGTTTGGGCCACAAGTTTTAGCACCATTAGACAACGGCCCGCACCAGACAACGGCCCGCATCATGATTATATGACTATATACGCAGGAATAACTTGTGGGCAAAACTACAACAGGGTGGGTTGCGAGGCAATCTCTTAGAAGCTGTTGTGTTACTTTACAAAGATGTTCAATGTTGTGTAAGATTAAATGTTTCCTCTCCTCCGGATTTCAAGTCCATTTCCGGCTTGAAACAGGGGTGTCCGTTGTTACATATTCTCTTTAACATGTATATCAATGATTTAGAAAGGATACAAATATTGGTGTTAAAATAAATGATGATGTAATTAGTATTTTGCTATATACGGATGATGTGGTATCTCATTGCAGGAACAGCGGACGATTTGCAAACGTTACTGGACACTCTCAATATATGGTGTGTAAATAATAACATGGTTGTCAATAATGATAAATAAAATGTAATTCATTTCAAAACAAACATTTGTAGTAAAACAGATCATGCTTTTCATTTAAGTACGACACTATTGAAGGTGGTACAAAGCTATGCTTACCTTGGTGTGGTGCTAAATACATGTATTTCACAAATGGCGAACATTGTGTGCTGGACCGACACTTGGTTTTGGTCTTGTTTTTTCTAAATGTAAAACATTTGGTGGCTTCCAGTTGTTCTCAGCGTTTTGGCCAGTCATAAGCTATGCTGCCTCTATTTGTGGAGGGGGTGGACATCGTTTTCGTGTATTAATTATGTTCATATTCCCCAATCTCAGCAGCAATTGGCGAGATGGGCTGGAAACCACTAATTGTTTAGCAATAGGGTTCTGTAATAAGGCAATATTAAAATATATCCTGGCTGTGGTTCTTCGGCTGTGTCACGTTATTATCGCATTGTTGGTTGTCATATAACGCATTGTTGGTTGTCATATAGCGCATTGTTGGTTGTCATATATCGCATTGTTGGTTGTCATATATCGCATTGTTGGTTGTCATATAACGCATTGTTGGTTGTCATATAGCGCATTGTTGGTTGTCATATAACTCATTGTTGGTTGTCATATAACTCATTGTTGGTTGTCATATATCGCATTGTTGGTTGTCATATAACGCATTGTTGGTTGTCATATAGCACATTGTTGGTTGTCATATTGTCATATATCGCATTGTTGGTTGTCATATATCGCATTGTTGGTTGTCATATATCGCATTGTTGGTTGTCATATAACGCATTGTTGGTTGTCATATATCGCATTGTTGGTTGTCATATAGCGCATTGTTGGTTGTCATATAACGCATTGTTGGTTGTCATATAACGCATTGTTGGTTGTCATATAACGCATTGTTGGTTGTCATATATCGCATTGTTGGTTGTCATATATCGCATTGTTGGTTGTCATATAACGCATTGTTGGTTGTCATATATCGCATTG
The DNA here is from genome assembly GCA_014843695.1 of Archivesica marissinica. Classification (NCBI taxonomy): domain Eukaryota; kingdom Metazoa; phylum Mollusca; class Bivalvia; order Venerida; family Vesicomyidae; genus Archivesica; species Archivesica marissinica. The sequence continues at coordinate 36,642,685 of CM026400.1, read as the reverse complement.
TTGGTTGTCATATATCGCATTGTTGGTTGTCATATAACGCATTGTTGGTTGTCATATAACGCATTGTTGGTTGTCATATATCGCATTGTTGGTTGTCATATAACGCATTGTTGGTTGTCATATATCGCATTGTTGGTTGTCATATAACGCATTGTTGGTTGTCATATAGCGTATTGTTGGTTGTCATATAACGCATTGTTGGTTGTCATATAACTCATTGTTGGTTGTCATATATCGCATTATTGGTTGTCATATAACGCATTGTTGGTTGTCATATATCGCATTGTTGGTTGTCATATATCGCATTGTTGGTTGTCATATAACTCATTGTTGGTTGTCATATATCGCATTGTTGGTTGTCATATAACTCATTGTTGGTTGTCATATATCGCATTGTTGGTTGTCATATAACGCATTGTTGGTTGTCATATATCGCATTGTTGGTTGTCATATATCGCATTGTTGGTTGTCATATAGCGCATTGTTGGTTGTCATATAACGCATTGTTGGTTGTCATATAACGCATTGTTGGTTGTCATATAACGCATTGTTGGTTGTCATATATCGCATTGTTGGTTGTCATATATCGCATTGTTGGTTGTCATATAACGCATTGTTGGTTGTCATATATCGCATTGTTGGTTGTCATATATCGCATTGTTGGTTGTCATATAACGCATTGTTGGTTGTCATATAACGCATTGTTGGTTGTCATATATCGCATTGTTGGTTGTCATATAACGCATTGTTGGTTGTCATATATCGCATTGTTGGTTGTCATATAACGCATTGTTGGTTGTCATATAGCGTATTGTTGGTTGTCATATAACGCATTGTTGGTTGTCATATAACGCATTGTTGGTTGTCATATAACGCATTGTTGGTTGTCATATAACGCGTCATATAACGCATTGTTGGTTGTCATATAACGCATTGTTGGTTGTCATATAACGCATTGTTGGTTGTCATATAACACATTGTTGGTTGTCATATAACACATTGTTGGTTGTCATATAACACATTGTTGGTTGTCATATAACGCATTGTTGGTTGTCATATAACGCATTGTTGGTTGTCATATAACGCATTGTTGGTTGTCATATAACGCATTGTTGGTTGTCATATAACGCGTCATATAACGCATTGTTGGTTGTCATATAACGCATTGTTGGTTGTCATATAACGCATTGTTGGTTGTCATATAACACATTGTTGGTTGTCATATAACACATTGTTGGTTGTCATATAACACATTGTTGGTTGTCATATAACACATTGTTGGTTGTCATATAACGCATTGTTGGTTGTCATATAACACATTGTTGGTTGTCATATATCGCATTGTTGGTTGTCATATAACGCATTGTTGGTTGTCATATAACGCATTGTTGATTGTCATATATCGCATTGTTGGTTGTCATATATCGCATTGTTGGTTGTCATATATCGCATTGTTGGTTATCATATAACGCATTGTTGGTTGTCATATAACGCGTCATATATCGCATTGTTGGTTGTCATATATCGCATTGTTGGTTGTCATATATCGCATTGTTGGTTGTCATATATCGCATTGTTGGTTGTCATATATCGCATTGTTGGTTGTCATATAACGTATTGTTGGTTGTCATATAACGCGTCATATATCGCATTGTTGGTTGTCATATATCGCATTGTTGGTTGTCATATATCGCATTGTTGGTTGTCATATAACGCATTGTTGGTTGTCATATAACGCATTGTTGGTTGTCATATAACGCATTGTTGGTTGTCATATATCGCATTGTTGGTTGTCATATATCGCATTGTTGGTTGTCATATAACGCATTGTTGGTTGTCATATAACGCATTGTTGGTTGTCATATAACGCATTGTTGGTTGTCATATAACGCATTGTTGGTTGTCATATAACGCATTGTTGGTTGTCATATAACGCATTGTTGGTTGTCATATATCGCATTGTTGGTTGTCATATATCGCATTGTTGGTTGTCATATATCGCATTGTTGGTTGTCATATAACGCAGCTCATATTATTCATGCGATATATTTTACCGTCTCTTATATTTATGTTAAGATGTGCGTATGTACTTTTTATATCTGGTACGAAAATAAACTATGTGACTTGACTAATATTACTCGATGACATGTCAGAAATTTGAAGACTACACTATTAATGTAACTTGAATTATCAGCTCTTATCGTCGGTACATAAAGCACGGACATAACATTATATTGATAATTAAGATTCTACAATAAATTAGAGTTAATCAACGTGAGCATCTAAATGACAGCATGCTTATTGGTGTTGGTTATTAAAAGTGTTGTTATTGAAGATTCGTATTTTCACGACTCAATGACTCAACTATTTAGTTTACACCTTGTAGATTATGACTAAGTTAAAATAAAATGTTTAATTTCACTTCAGTTAAATTAGAAACATATTGTACATTTAAAAGCGATTTCCAACAGGAGAAATATTTAAGCTGTATCAACAGCATTAATCATCGCACAGCTCTAGCTAGATTTAGATGCTCGGCACATAAATTGTTAATAGAAGAAGGAAGACATAGAAATATTGAAAGGGAAAATAGAATTTGTACAAAATGTAACATGAAAGCAGTAGAAACAGAGTACCATTTTCTACTCGTTTGTCCATTTTATAGAGAAATTAGGTGCAACTGCTTACCGAATTATTATTGTTCTTGGCCTACTTTACAGAAATTTAAAACTATTATGATATCGAACCAAAAAAGTGTATTAAATAAATTGTCGAGATATATAGTTTTAGCAAATAGTAAACGTGATATTACATGATTATTTTAGTATGTATATAGTATAGAGCACAATTGTCAACAGTAGGGTGTATTGATCTATAGTTTAATGATAAATAATTGTTATTATGTTAAAAACAATTATATATATATATATGTGTGTGTGTGTGTGTGTGTGTGTGTGTGTGTGTGTATGGATATTTATGTGTATGTATATATGTATATATATTTGTTTTAATAATACAATATATTCTAATTACATGTAATTAATAATACACAAACTTTTCTCAATTTATAGAATGATGTATGTTAGTTTTATTATAACCGCCATGTTATTTGATATATGGCGATGAACATGTTATATGTTTATGCCAAATAAAATATATTGAAAAAATTGAATTGTTAATAATTATGTAATCACAATTGTCTTAAATGATTTTCTTATGAAATATAGGATATTACAGAAAAACAACAACAAAATGTTGCATAAAATACGGTATGAAATCACCATAAGTGTAAACTCCATTTTTATCATATTACCATATAGGGTTTAAATAATTTTTGTGCACAAAATAACGCGGCTACATTCATTTTGGTGCCAACTTGTCAGCTCAAATTGCCGTGACGTCACTAAATTGTCATGACGTTACTACGCAAAGTAACGTTATATTTATGTTTTAAACAGCGTTACAATTGCCTCAAGCTTCTTTTAAGTCGAAGTTTGTCTTACCATTAACGTATGTACCAATTCAAATAGAAATATGCATACTTTAATGTTTAATTTACCAATCAGAATCCTTCCAGGTGTTACTACACGTATGTACATATAGGAAAAGTTATATATTACAGACGGATATGTAGTCCAGTGCTTAAACGTTGGACTTGTAATCCAAGGGTCGCAGGATCGATCTGACCTTAATAAAATTAACAGTCTTTCAGATGGAACATTAAACCGAGATCTCGTGTCTGTGTTTTACACCGTGCACCGTAAAAGAACCAGAGGAGACCCTGGAATGGGTCTCTATCTGTATCATTGCACTATCCTCCAAAAATCTAAAATGACTAATCTCTTCAGGAGGCGTCGCTCATATGGGCAACCGGTAGCGACGATAAATAAACGTAGAAACACACATACGCATGCGCATTATCCTCCAAAAATCTAAAAATACTACTCTCGCTCATGAGGAAGAAGATGTCTCATCTAGTTGTCGTTTTATCATCATCGATAGAATACTTCAAGACCATCACACTACAAGACAACTGTACGAATAATCGATGCAGGAATATAATCATCTGAGAATGCTTGCCCGCGTGGTCCTCCGGTGGCGAGGATAAATAAATAAACTTAACTGAGCTCGAGAGTTGTCAATATATTTATACTTATACTATTCTTATTTTCCCACATTTGATAATAAAATGAATCTTTGATCTTTTGATCTTGTGAAAGGCAATAGTTTTGCAGAGTTGTTTAAATATTCCTAGCACAAGAACGTTATACATAAGGGTGTCAATGAGTGCACTAAGGTTCCTCACAATAGAGGTACTATGAAATAGAGGATATAACTCCACACGTGAAAATACAAATGTCGGTGATCACTCGATGATAAAATCCTATCTTAAAAACGTTTAATAATTTTATGATTTCCAAGATTTAAGCTAATATCATATTTCTTATCAAATTTAATTCATATTACCCCCCCCCCCGTCGGGAGCCTCATTTAACTACAATACACAACCACACTTCCACTTATGTTAGTGTGAACGTCCATAATAAGAAATAATTCACGCATCATTTTCAAGTTAGTTTATGTTTGCTGTCATAATTAAAATCTGCATACAGAACACTTTCACTAGAATATAATTATTACTTTATAATTAACTGTTCATGATTGTCAAAAAATAGCTGAAGTACAAAAGTACATCCAACCGCGGATAGATATATTTCTTTATTTATAGAGGGTGACCTAATTAGTTAAGAATTACTATTCCTTAGGGCCCTCTTAAATTTCTTAAAACTATAGCATTAATGCACATACACAATAATTATAACCAACGTACACAGTTACGCCATGAACTATACATGTATAATGTTGTACAATGTAACTTAAACAAATCCGGTAATGTTATCAAAATACAAAACGACATAAGCATATTGAATGCCAATCATTATATATAATTATAACTTTCTAGTGTATACCGATTAAAACGTTGTTGTATCCATAATTTACATTTTGTCTTGAACATATTTAATGATCTGGACATCTTAATTACCAATGTTAGACAATTCCATATCTTTGGACCAGAGTATTCTAAAGATTTCTTGTACATTTCGCATCTAGGTCTTGGAATATAGAGATCAATATTTGAAGCATATCTCAATGTCATATCTGAAGTAACTGCATTGCGATGTCTTAATTGAAACTGTTCATTCAAATAATTCGGTACAAGATTGTGCATAAGTTTGTACATTGTTACTGCTTTTTGAAACATAATCCGTTGGTCAATTGTCTATATACTAATTTCAGACATTGATTCATACCTGCTCGTCTCTGCACAGTGTGCCAATATTTTATTGGGTGGTGTTTCCCCCATATGATATAATAATAATAAAAATGTGGTTGCATATATGCGGAAGAATACGAACATTGAGCAGTTAAAGAGCCATCATCCACTGTTTGAAAACATTGAATATGACACGATTTTATTATACTTATGTTGTTTAAAGCAGTATTATATCGTAGTAAAGGATGTTTTTGGTAAAATATAAATGTTTAAATATACTAATGTTTACACAAATCGAAATAGTCGCTCAGAAACGATAAAATTCAAATAAATATGAACCGTGGTATACGCGAATTTGTTTATCAACAAACGAAATATAAACACGCACAGTTCGCATGCGCGAAACAACAGCGGATATGCCATGTTTGTTTTCATCTGTGCCGACGGAAGACGATGCATTCCGAATGTAAATCAGGTTCCGATTGTAAACAAGTGCGTGTCCTACTTTCAGTTTCTAGTTTGTTTAATAGCAAAAAAACACTGTTTACTAATTGAACATAATTATACAAATTATAATTTAAGAATGTGTAGCAGCATTGCTACCCATACGTAAAATGTGAATTTTTCAACTATCTTTTATTTCATACGATATAAGGCTACTTTAATAATATTTGATTGCAAATCAATAATACATATGTCATACACATACAGATCAATACATAGCATGAACATACAAATGGTTTGGACAAAAAGTTTTAACAGCAGTAGATAAGGACCGGCACCAGAAAGTCAAGCTAAATGTTTTTTGTTATTTTTTAAACTTTATTTATTTTACAACTTATATTAATCACTCTCGTTTGGGCGGATGAAAGCGTATATGTGGTCGTTCGTGTGGGAGGAAACCGAAGTACCTGGAGAAAACCCACCTGTCCAATATGGCGACCACCGTACCATCTCACATACTTCCCGGTCCGATGATCGAACCTGGATTGCATTGGTGATAATCGGACAGCCTAATATTTGATTAAACTAAATCAGTAAATTTCTCTCCTGAAAAGAGTACACACAATAGAATGAAAATCACTCAACGGATTAGAGAGAGAGAAAAAACAAACCTATCAAGAGACAGTTGCTTAGATTGATACATGCGGCATCCGTGGTCAAGTGGTAGAGCGTCGGATTTGGAATCGATCGGTCCAGGGTTCGATACTCGGTCAGGCCACATATGTAGTGTCATTGAGCAAGGCACCTCACACACATCGCTTAGTACTGGTTAACCACTTAAATCGGCTAAGCTTGCCCAGGAAAACATATACGTCTCCGCAAAGGGTTTGACATTAATGGAACATACATACACGTATCTCACGAGTCCACCTGTTGTTCCCTCACACCACGCCAATACACGAACCCACGATCCAGTCTCACAAGCACATAACGTATATTTAATCAAGAGAAGAGTGGCGAAAAACGATGCGAATGTGTTATGTAAGTGTGCACATACTCATCTGTTAACGACTCTATACCGTGAACTAATTTACTGGAAATTAGTGAATGGAATCTACGAGTATTTACGAACAGTAGGAAAGAGGTAGCCATATAAGCAAGTTGCTTTCGCCTCAATCCTACATGTATTTTCTTATTGTGATCATAATACTATGTATATTCATTGAAATAAAATATTGTTTAAACTAACAGTGAATGGCGTTTAATACTATATATATTACATTTGACAGGTGTACGTCCTAAATGAATGTGACACGATGTTACTAGAGAAACGTACGTCCTAAATGAATGTGACACGATGTTACTAGAGAAACGTACGTCCTAAATGAATGTGACTCGATGTTACAGGAGAGACGTACGTCCTAAATGAATGTGACACGATGTTACTAGAGAGACGTACGTCCTAAATGAATCTGACACGATGTTACTAAACAGGTGTACGTCCTATATGAATGTGACGCGATGTTACTAGACAGACGTACGTCCTATAGGAATGTGGCACGATGTTACTAGACAGACGTACGTCCTATATGAATGTGACGCGATGTTACTAGACATACGTACGTCCTATATGAATGTGACGCGATGTTACTAGAGAGACGTACGTCCGATATGAATGTGACGCGATGTTACTAGACAGACGTACGTCCTATATGAATGTGACGCGATGTTACTAGACAGACGTACGTCCTATATGAATGTGACACGATGTTACTAGAGAGACGTACGTCCTATAGGAATGTGACACGATGTTACTAGAGAAACGTACGTCCTAAATGAATGTGACACGATGTTACTAGACAGGTGTACGACCTATATGAATGTGACACGATGTTACTAGACAGGTGTACGACCTATATGAATGTGACACGATGTTGCTAGACAGGTGTACGACCTATATGAATGTGACACGATGTTACTAGACAGGTGTACGTCCTATATGGATGTGACGCGATGTTACTAGAGAGACGTACGTCCTGTATGAATGTGACACGATGTTACTAGACAGATGTACGTCCTATATGGATGTGACACGATGTTACTAGACAGATGTACGTCCTATATGGATGTGATGCGATGTTACTAGACAGGTGTACGTCCTGTATGAATGTGACGCGATGTTACTAGACAGGTGTACGTCCTATATGGATGTGACGCGATGTTACTAGAGAGATGTACGTCCTATATGAATGTGACACGATGTTACTAGAGAAACGTACGTCCTAAATGAATGTGACACGATGTTGCAGGAGAGACGTACGTCCTAAATGAATGTGACACGATGTTACTAGAGAAACGTACGTCCTAAATGAATGTGACACGATGTTACTAGAGAAACGTACGTACTAAATGAATGTGACACGATGTTACTAGACAGGTGTACGTCCTAAATGAATGTGACACGATGTTACTAGAGAGACGTACGTCCTAAATGAATGTGACACGATGTTACAGGAGAGACGTACGTCCTAAATGAATGTGACACGATGTTAATAGAGAAACGTACGTCCTAAATGAATGTGACACGATGTTACAGGAGAGACGTACGTCCTAAATGAATGTGACACGATGTTACTAGAGAAACGTACGTCCTAAATGAATGTGACACGATGTTACTAGAGAAACGTACGTCCTAAATGAATGTGACACTATGTTACTAGACAGGTGTACGTCCTATATGAATGTGACACGATGTTACTAGAGAGACGTACGTCCTAAATGAATGTGACACGATGTTACTAGACAGGTGTACGTCCTGTATGAATGTGACACGATGCTACTAGACATATGTACGTCCTGTATGACTGTGACACGATGTTACTAGACAGGTGTACGTCCTATATGAATGTGACGCGATGTTACTAGACATATGTACGTCCTGTATGAATGTGACACGATGCTACTAGACAGATGTACGTCCTATATGAATGTGACGCGATGCTACTAGACATATGTACGTCCTGTATGAATGTGACACGATGCTACTAGACAGACGTACGTCCTATATGAATGTGACGCGATGCTACTAGACATATGTACGTCCTATATGAATGTGACACGATGCTACTAGACAGGTGTACGTCCTATATGAATGTGACGCGATGTTACTAGACAGGTGTACAGGAGGTCACTCAGCGTGTAGTATACATACATATAGAGTGTATTTAAATGCATTATGTTTTAATGTGTATCAGTACCTTTAAATCCTACACTTCAGAGATAGTACCTTTAATGTGTCAATGAGGATTAATAACTTTCATTTCAGTAATTATATAAATTTCAGAGACAGTACCTTTAAATTCCAGAATAGTGCTTATGTATTATTGTACAGATACATAAACTGGTTATATACCTTTAGAATATATTACCGGAGTGAAGTAGGCTACAATACTAGTCTGGGAACAGGCGTTGATATATTTTGCCTGGTCAGTCATATAAATATATTTTAACACCGAGATCAATATTTGGGCCGTATTGAGTTTCTGATAATATCATTGTCATTTTGTCAGAAGTAAATCGACAGACTGGAAACATTGTGATATTGCAACAATTATTCTTGTCAGCAGTAGTTTAAGGCTGATGATAGTGTCGTTCAACAGCAATAACAAATTTCATGATAGCGCTCCAGGTGCGAAATATCAGGAATTCGAGCCCATTTGGAGCCGTTACGAGTGTGCCCTTAGGCAAGGCATTTAATTTCCACATTGCCGCTTCTCTCTCTCTCTACCAGGAATGATGTCTAGAGAGTGATTAATACATAAGTTGTAAGAACTTGTTTCGCAATCGAGCTAAAGAGATGTGTATAAACCGAATAACACATTGGTGTGAGATCAGTGCGATATAATATTTCAGATAAATAGTTCAGATAATTATTTCAGATGAGGATACGTCATATGCTAATGGTTTGCTATAGTTTAATGGTACCGTGCGATAATAATTATATTATGAACATAAGTTTGCTTCTTGAAGTATGGTAGATCACTGCGATCAAGAGTTTATATTTTTTCGTTTGGTTACTGACCTTAAAATTATGAAATTGTTGGGTATTGGATTATTGTAGGTGTAGATTGTGTGGTTGTATTTTAATAAATTTCAGGAATCATTATTTCTAGTAGGGAAAATGTCACAGGTTGAGTTTTTGTATATTCGTATTATAAGGCAGATATGACGTTCCATAGTCTAACGCAGTTTCAATCGCGCATGCGTCGTATATACGGATAACGTCATGTCTTATCGTTGTCTGTTCATTCACGAGTGAATCGGTGACGATCGACAATGTCCGTCTGTGACGTAAATTGCCGACATTCGGCGAATCAACACAAGATGAACAGTTTTACAAGTTTTACAATATGAATGAAAACGATGTTACTTAGACGGTCAGTTGTATGTACTATATGAATGTGACAATACTAGACAGACATACGTCCTATATGAATGTGACACGACTATATAGGCGGACGTCCTATATGAATGTGACACGACTAGACAGGCGGACGTCATATATGAATGTGACACGATGCCAATTCACATATGTACGTCCCTAATGAATGTGACACGACTAGAAAGGCGGACATCCTATATGAATGTGACACGACTAGACAGGCGGACGTCCTAAATGAATGTGACACGACTAGACAGGCGGACATCCTATATGAATGTGACAAGATGGTATTTGACATATGGCCGTCCTATATGAATAGGACACGATGTTCCTAGACATAAGTATATACCTTCTAAAGGTATGTGACACGACGTTCCTAGATATATGTATATACGTTCTATAGGAATGTGACACGATGTTCCTAGACATATGTATATACACTATATAGGAATGTGACATGATGTTCCTAGACATATGTATATACGTTCTATATGAATGTGACACGATGTTCCTAGACATATGTATATACGTTCTAAAGGTATGTGACACGATGTTCCTAGATATATGTATATACGTTCTATAGGAATGTGACACGATGTTCCTAGACATATGTATATACGCTATATAGGAATGTGACACGATGTTCCTAGACATATGTATATACACTATATAGGAATGTGACACGATGTTCCTAGACATTTGTATATACACTATATAAGAATGTGACACGATGTTCCTAGACATATGTATATACGTTCTATATGAATGTGACACGATGTTCCTAAATATATGTATATACACTATATAGGAATGTGACACGATGTCCCTGGACAGATGTATATACGATATATTGGAATGTGACACGATGTTCCTGGACATATGTATATACGCTATATATGAATGTGACACGATGTTCCTAGGCATATGTTCATACGCTATATATGAATGTGACACGATGTTCCTAGACATATGTATATACGGTATATAGGAATGTGACATGATGTTCCTAGACATATGTATATTCGGTATATACGAATGGAATGTGACACGATTTTCCTAGACAGATGTATATACGTTCTAGAGGAATATGACACGATGTTCCTAGACATATCTATATACGCTATATAGGAATGTGACATGATGTTCCTAGACATATGTATATACGTTCTAGAGGAATGTGACACGATGTTCCTAGATATATGTATATACGTTCTATATGAATGTGACACGATGTTCCTAGACATATGTATATATGTTCCTATAATAGGAATGTGACACGATGTTCCTAGATATATGTATATACGTTCTATAGGAATGTGACACGATGTTCCTAGACATATGTATATACGTTCTATAGGAATGTGACACGATGTTCCTAGACATATGTATATACGCTATATAGGAATGTGACACGATGTTCCTAGACATATGTATATACGTTCTATAGGAATGTGACACGATGTTCCTAGACATATGTATATACGTTCTATAGGAATGTGACACGATGTTCCTAGACATATGTATATACGTTCTAAAGGAATGTGACACGATGTTCCTAGATATATGTATATACGTTCTATAGGAATGTGACACGATGTTCCTAGATATATGTATATACGTTCTATAGGAATGTGACACGATGTTCCTAGACATATGTATATACGCTATATAGGAATGTGACACGATGTTCCTAGACATATGTATATACGCTATATAGGAATGTGACACGATGTTCCTAGACATATGTATATACGTTCTATAGGAATGTGACACGATGTTCCTAGACATATGTATATACGTTCTATAGGAATGTGACACGATGTTCCTAGACATATGTATATACGTTATATAGGAATGTGACACGATGTTCCTAGACATATGTATATACGTTATATAGGAATGTGACACGATGTTCCTAGACATATGTATATACTTATATAGGAATGTGACACGATGTTCCTAGACATATGTATATACGTTATATAGGAATGTGACACGATGTTCCTAGACATATGTATATACATTATATAGGAATGTGACACGATGTTCCTAGACATATGTATATACGCTATATAGGAATGTGACACGATGTTCCTAGACATATGTATATACGCTATATAGGAATGTGACACGATGTTCCTAGACATATGTATATACGCTATATAGGAATGTGACACGATGTTCCTAGACATATGTTTATACACTATATAGGAATGTGACACGATGTTCCTGGACATATGTATATACGATATATAGGAATGTGACACGATGTTCCTGGACATATGTATATACGTTATATAGGAATGTGACACGATGTTCCTAGACATATGTATATACGTTATATAGGAATGTGACACGATGTTCCTAGACATATGTATATACGTTATATAGGAATGTGACACGATGTTCCTAGACATATGTATATACGTTATATATGAATGTGACACGATGTTCCTCGACATATGTATATACGTTATATAGGAATGTGACACGATGTTCCTAGACATATGTATATACCTTATATATGAATGTGACACGATGTTCCTCGACATATGTATATACGTTCTATAGGAATGTGACACGATGTTCCTAGACATATGTATATACGTTATATAGGAATGTGACACGATGTTCCTAGACATATGTATATCGTTATATACGAATGTGACACGATGTTCCTAGACATATGTATATACGCTATATAGGAATGTGACACGATGTTCCTAGACATATGTATATACGTTATATAGGAATGTGACACGATGTTCCTAGACATATGTATATACCTTCTATATGAATGTGACACGATGTTCCTAGACATATGTATATACACTATATAGGAATGTGACACGATGTTCCTAGACATATGTATATACACTATATAGGAATGTGACATGATGTTCCTAGACATATGTATATACACTATATAGGAATGTGACATGATGTTCCTAGACATATGTATATACTTTATATAGGAATGTGACACGATGTTCCTAGACATATGTATATTCGGTATATACGAATGTGACACGATGTTCCTAGACATATGTACATACGCTATATAGGAATGGAATGTGACACGATGTTCCTAGACAGATGTATATACGTTCGATAGGAATGTGACATGATGTTCCTGGGATATTTGACTGCAATACATGCATTTCAGCACATTCTAATAACCTCGCTAATTATTCTATCCATACTAATGTTTCAATCTCTAGTATTCAATAATCATTATTATTATGTTCTGTGACTGGAACTGGGCATATACAACAGTAGGATGTTTCCATGAACTATGATGTAAACAGAGCTCACAGTGGGTGCTGCTTAAGCTGTGTTCTGTGACTGGATCTGGGCATATACAACAATATGATGCTTCCATGAACTATGATGTAAACAGAGCCCACAGAGCTTAAGCTGCTGGATTATCCGCAATGTCTTCGCCGCAATGTGGTGGAGGTATGTCCTCCACACCCTCTAGCCAGTATGTCTTTACATTGTCTTGGAAGACCCTCTTCAACTCATGGTCATTCTGTAACAAGCAAAAACGTCGACCATGCATTTGTTTCATGTACAAAAGCATTCATTTCTACCCATAATCAAAATGTATTTGTTGATTCTGAATTTTCAAATTCTAAATAATATATGCAGCTGTGCCTCAATGTTCCGTACTTGACCCTGCCTTGCCCTGCCCTGCCCTGCACTGCCCTGCCCTGCCCTGCCCTGCCCTGCCCTGCCCTGCCCTGCCCTGCCCTGCCCTGCCCTGCCCTGCCCTGCCCTGACCTGCCCTGCCCTGCCCTGCCCTGCCCTGCCCTGCCCTGCCCTGCCCTGCCCTGCCCTGCCCTGCCTGCCCTGCCCTGCCCTGCCCTGCCCTGCCCTGCCCTGCCCTGCCCTGCCATGCCCTGCCCACCCTGCCCAGCCCTGCCCTGCCCTGCCCTGCCCTCGCTATCACAAATACATTTTACTTACCATTCCAGGAAAGTTTTCCCTCTCACTAATCACGAATCCACCAACCTCGATCAGAATGTCTGCAGTCGTTTGGCTGAGATGGATCTTGCTCGCTGGGGGAAAAGGGTAACAGACAATTCAGGTAAACTCATTTACGCAAACCACTGCCGTGCATTTCATAAAGGAATACAGCTACACGTGCTGAATATAGTTCATGTATAACACCGAATAGTGTAGGTTTGTGACATTGCCCAAACACCCATACTTCATTCCAAAACAATGGCCTCCTTAGGCTTCTGGGCTTTTGTTTTTATAAGATGCATACTTGGCAGCTCTTGTTATTTATTGGTGCTTTGAGCGACAATAACATGCAGACGGACGGGCGAATCTCTAGTCCAGTGGTAACACGCTGGACTGGTAATCCAGGGATCGCAGGTTCGATCCCCCGTCTGACCCTAATACAATTAACAGTATTTCAGATGGGACGTTAAACCGAGGTCACGTGTCGGTGCTTTACACCGTGCACGTAAAAGAACCAGAGGAGACTCTGGAACGGGTCTCTGTCTGTATCATTGTACTATCCTCCAAAAATCTAAAATGATTAATCTCTTCAGGAGGCGTCGCTCATATGGGCAACCGGTAGCGACGATAAATAAACGTAAAACACACACACACGCGGTAGTTCAAACATTACATAGTGTAATTAATAGTGGTCACAATGAGTGACAATGTTTATGTTTCTATTATCTCCCTTGGAAATATGTATTCGTCTTTTTAATTGGAATATTTTGTTTTTACTGTTGTTCCCTAACAAAATGTTACTGTATGATAAATATAGCTTTATCAAAATCGTGTCAATTAACCCTTTCCTTCATAGAGATTTATGTTAATATACTAGTATATCTCCATACAAACGACCGCCATTTAGCTATCATGCAGTGGATAAGTAGTCGCCATATCTATCCCACCTCCATAGATATTACTGGGACTTCATAGAGATTCTGGCCTTTATTATGAACATTGGATTGGCTACTACATTGTCAATGTATGTCGTATTGGTAATGGCGTCAAGAGGTGCTTCTATGAGGGAGAGGCTTTATGAACATTGGTTTGGCTACTACATTGTCAATGTATGTCGTATTGGTAATGGCGTCAAGATGTGCTTCTATGAGGGAGAGGGTTAATTGATAACTTTATTTGGGTATCCATTGGATATACTGTGGGATATCTGTCGAGATTTAATAATTTAATAATTAGAAGATGAGAAAACGGATGACAATTGATATATGTTGCAAATGAAACCACGATGAAAACAGACGAAACCAGGAATAAGGAAAGAGAGTATTCAGGAAGCAGTAGCTGGTCAATTAACAAATATATTTCATTATACGCTTTGGCGTTTCCTACAGGAAAGCTAGTTAGTTTTATTCTAACTTATCTTAGCTATACAGCTTGTTTGTGGAAGGTACTTCTTCCCGGGTGGCCGTCCGTGTCTGAACTATTGCTCGGAGGGACATCCGGGGTCTTCTTAAGCAAAATAATACCCGGAGATTCACACTTTGACCTAAGCAGATTAAACTCCAAAGTCACACATGCACTCCATCATTCCTGGATTATATTTTCGAAGATGCTAATATAAAATACTTACGTTCTCCGGTCGTTTCAATCATGTGTGTGACGCTAACGGTCTCGCCAACCACATAATATTGAGGCATCTTTGTACCCATGACTCCAGCAACCACAGGACCTGGCAAATATAGCTTAACATTATATGTTCCCACCAGACACGAACTAGTGAGAAAACGAACGCAAATACGACATACATTTCTGAATATGTTTTTATCGATCTAGTACCTCTATCAAACAGATAGGACGCACATTCCTGGATATGTTTTTATCGATATGGTACCTCTATCAAACAGATAGGGACGCAAATTCCTGGATATGTTTTTATCGATATGGAACCTCTATCAAATAGATAGTGACGCATATTTCTGGATATGCTTTTATCGATATGGTACCTCTATCAAACAGATAGGGACGCACATTTCTGGATATGTTTTTATCGATATAGTACCTCTATCAAACAGAAAGGGACGCACATTCCTGGATATGTTTTTATCGATCTAGTACCTCTATCAAACAGATAGGGACGCACATTCCTGGATATGTTTTTATCGATCTTGTATTTCTATCAAACAGTTAGGGACGCACATTTCTGGATATGTTTATATCGATCTAGTACCTCTATCAAACAGATAGGGACGCACATTCCTGGATATGTTTTTATCGATCTAGTATTTCTAGAAAACAGTTAGGGACGCACATTTCTGGATATGTTTATATCGATCTAGTATTTCTAGAAAACAGATAGGGACGCACATTCCTGGATATGTCTATATCGATCTAGTAGATCTATCAAACAGTTAGTGACGCACATTCCTGGATATGTTTTTATCGATCTAGTATCTCTATCAAACAGTTACGGACGCACATTCCTGGATAAGTTTTTATCGATCTACTATTTCTATCAAACAGATAGGGACGCACATTCCTGGATATGTTTTTATCGATCTAGTATTTCTAGAAAACAGTTAGGGACGCACATTTCTGTATATGTTTTTATTGATCTAGTACCTCTATCAAACAGATAGGGACGCACATTTCTGGATATGTTTTTATCGATCTAGTACCTCTATCAAACAGATAGGGATGCACATTCCTGGATATGTCTATATCGATCTAGTAGTTCTATCAAACAGTTAGTGACGCACATTCCTGGATATGTTTTTATCGATCTAGTATTTCTATCAAACAGTTAGGGACGCACATTTCTGGATATGTTTATATCGATTTAGTACCTCTGTCAAACAGTTAGGGACTCACATTCCTGGATATGTTTTTATCGATCTGGTACCTCTATCAAACAGATAGGGACGCACATTCCTGGATATGTTTTTATCGATCTAGTACCTCTATCAAACAGATAGGGACGCACATTTCTGGATATGATTTTATCGATCTAGTACCTCTATCAAACAGATAGGGACGCACAATTCTGGATATGTTTTTATCGATCTAGTACCTCTATCAAACAGATAGGGAGGCACATTTCTGGATATGTTTTTATCGATCTAGTACCTCTATCAAACAGATAGGGACGCACATTTCTGGATATGTTTTTATCGATCTAGTACCTCTATCAACAGATAGTGACGCACATTCCCGGATATGATTTTATCGATCTAGTATCTCTATCAAACAGCTATGGACGCACATTCCTGGATATGTTTTTATCGATCTAGTATTTCTATCAAACAGATAGGGACGCACATTTCTGGATATGTTTTTATCGATCTAGTACCTCTATCAAACAGATAGGAGGCACATTTCTGGATATGTTTTATCGATCTAGTACCTCTATCAACAGATAGGGACGACATTTCTGGATATGTTTTTATCGATCTAGTACCTCTACAAACAGATAGTGACGCACATTCCCGGATATGATTTTATCAATCTAGTACCACTATCAAACAAATAGGACGCACATTCCTGGATATGATTTTATAGATCTAGTACCACTATCAAACAATAGGGACGCACATTCCTGGATATGTTTTTATCGATCTAGTACCTCTATCAAACAGATAGGGACGCACATTTCTGGATATGTTTTTATTGATCTAGTACCTCTATCAAACAGTTAGGGATGCACATTCCTGGATATGTTTTTATCGATCTAGTACCTCTATCAAACAGATAGGGACGCACATTTCTGGATATGTTTTTATTGATATAGTACCTCTATCAAACAGATAGGGATGCACATTCCTGGATATGTCTATATCGATCTAGTAGTTCTATCAAACAGTTAGTGACGCACATTCCTGGATATGTTTTTATCGATCTAGTATTTCTATCAAACAGTTAGGGATGCACATTCCTGGACATGTTTTTATCGATCTAGTATCTCTATCAAACAGTTATGGACGCACATTCCTGGATATGTTTTTATCGTTCTAGTATTTCTATCAAACAGATAGGCACACACATGTCTGGATATATTTTTATCGATCTAGTACCTCTATCAAACAGTTAGGGACGCACATTCCTGGATATGTTTTTATCGATCTAGTATTTCTATCAAACAGTTAGGGACGCACATTTCTGGATATGTTTATATCGATTTAGTACCTCTGTCAAACAGTTAGGGACTCACATTCCTGGATATGTTTTTATCGATCTGGTACCTCTATCAAACAGATAGGGACGCACATTCCTGGATATGTTTTTATCGATCTAGTACCTCTATCAAACAGATAGGGACGCACATTTCTGGATATGATTTTATCGATCTAGTACCTCTATCAAACAGATAGGGACGCACATTTCTGGATATGTTTTTATCGATCTAGTACCTCTATCAAACAGATAGGGACGCACATTTCTGGATATGTTTTTATCGATCTAGTACCTCTATCAAACAGAAAGGGACGCACATTCCTGGATATGTTTTTATCGATCTAGTATTTCTATTATACAGCTATGCTGAATGATACCCCTGTTCCATCAGTATGAAAAGATGCATCATGGGGAAATTAAGATTGTGTTTATTATTTCTTGCTTAATTTTATACGAATTTAGTTCAGTAATAACAATATCCCAATAACTGTAATATAATAAATAGATACGGCGAAAGAGGGCATCCTTGTCTTACTCTATGTTATATAATATCGAAATTAGATACATAGTCACTATTACAAGCACAACATTTTATCTTATTTTAACTGAACTTAGTCTTGTTCTCTACTGATTTCCAAAAATTAAAATAATAATCTAACATTTTATAAGTACAATTACGATCCACGCTATCGAACTCTTTTTTTCAAAATCGCTGAAAAGCATATATTACGATTGGATAGAAATAGTATGGTGTGCTATATTAAGCTTATGTTCTCCAACATGTATGAATTAGATGTACCTTTTAATGTTGAAGAAATTATAAAAGCATGTAAACAATTAAACATTGGAAAGTCAGCAGGGTCAGACTATTTGTTAAATGAATTTTTTAAATATGGATCATGTTGTGATAATTTTGTAGTATTACTGTTTAATAAATTGTTTGATATGCGATATTTCCCCTCTGAGTGGACTGAAGGTTTTATAGTGCCATTACATAAAAAGGTGATATTGATGATGTTGGTAATTATCGAGGTATTACTTTATTAAGTACATTTGGTAAATTATTCTCAAAAGTTTTAAACGAGAGATTAAATAAATGGGCAGAAAAATACTATGCTTACATTGAAGCACAAGCTGGTTTTAGACAACATATGGGAACTGTAGATAATATATTTGTTTTACATGGGGTTATAACACATTTGTTAAATAATAATAAAAGATTATATGCGGCCTTTGTTGATTATACTAAAGCGTTCGATTTTCTAACCAGGGATGTGATTTGGTACACGCTTATAAAGTATGGAATTAGTGGGAAGATGTTGGATATTATTAAATCTATGTATGAAAATGTGCGTTCGCGGGTTAAGTATAAAAACGTGAGGAATTAAAATGTCTATTGGGGGTACTACAAGGGGAATCTTTATCACCTTTTTTGATTTCGATGTATATTAATGATATAGAGGAGTATTTTATGTTAAATGGATTTAATGGACTAGATTTAGGCATGTTGAAATTATTCTTGTTGCTATATGCAGATGATATTGTAATTATGTCAGAAACAGAGGAGGGTTTGCAGAAAGGTTTACTTTTATTAGAAAAATAGTGTGATAAATGGAAATTGACTGTGAATACGATTAAAACTAAAGTAATGATTTTTAAAAAGGGTGGGAGAATTAGAAGAAATGTTAATTTCTTATATAAGGGCGAAATTATTAATATAGTTAATAAATTTACATACCTGGGTATTCTTTTTACTACGGGTGGCTCTTTTAATACATTGTTTGACACTTAATCTGGACAGGCTTCTAAAGCACTATATAGACTTCAGTCTGAACTAGTAAAATATCCTGGTATTACTGTTAAACACAAATTAAATCGTTTTGATAAATTAATTTTACCTATTCTTAATTATGGTTCAGAGGTTTGGGGGTTAAGTGAACGTAAAAAATAGAAACAGTCCATTTGAAGTTTTGTAAGAATTTATTAGGGGTTAGACATCAAACCCAAAACAATTTTATTTATGGAGAACTAGGTAGAACAACCTTAAGAAATAGAAGAGCTCTAAATGTTTTAAAATACTGGTTAAAAATTGTTCAATTAGGTAGTGTTAAGTATGTTAAAATTGTATATGATATGTTGTATAGTGAAATAGAAATTAGACCAGATTATAGTAATTGGGCTTCAGGTATTAGAAAGTTATTACAAGCATTAGGATTTAATGATGTATGGTTAAACCAAGGAGTCGGAAATAAGAATGTGTTCAAAAAAGTGTAGCAAAACAAAGACTAAATGATATTTTTATGCAAAATTGGTTTTCAGAATTGAGTAACTCCACAAGGGCTAGAACTTATGTTTTATATGCAGACTTCAAGTTTCAGACATATATGAACGGTGTAAATATTGCTAAATTTAGAATAGCATTGTTACGCTTCAGAGTATCATCTCATAGACTTGAAGTAGAAACTGGTCGATGGCATAGACCCTTAGCAACACGATATGAAGAAAGAAAATGTAGATATTGTTTAACTTTAGAAGATGAATTTCACTTTGTTTTAGAATGTCAGCTATATACCGATTTAAGAAAAATACATATTAAGAAATACTTTTGGAGAAATCCAAATGTTCCTAAATTTATTGAATTGATGACCTCAAAAAATGTTATAATAATTAAAGATTTGGCTATGTATATATACAAATCATTTCAAGTCAGAAACAACCTGTTCTATGACCAGTGTTCATATCTCATTATACGTTATACGCCAGCCAATCGTAAACGTTTTGTATTTGCACGTGTTTTCATTTGCACATTTGCTCTATATAATTATATTACATATTTACACGCACGCAGTGCCAATGTTCACGTTTGAAAGTATGTAATGTGTATATAATGTGTACTCATGGGCATATTGCCCATTGTATTTCGAAATAAACTCTTGAAACTCTTGTATTCAGCTCCCAAAACCAGTTTGATAGTCGTGACTTGTTTTGTTCTGTTCGCTAGTGTTTATGTTACTAGTTTATAGTTTACAATGTATAATTAACAATCATAGTGGGCGAGAATTTTTAAGTTTGTCTATCTGCATCTTATTTTTAGGAATTATAATGCCTTGCTTCTGCAGCTGTGTTAGTGAACCATTTCCATAGGAATAGTTAATATGTTCAATTTAATATTGCTTTATGTTTCTACAAATTATTTTGTGAATTTCTGCAGTTAAACCATAAGAACTGGGTTTTTGTTAGTTCTCATATGCCATGGATAACTAAGACAATCATATTGTTCGCAAGGAACTATTCTTGTGTTGCATAAGTATAACTATAACAGTATACGGAATCCTTGATAAAAACGTTCACGATATCAATGACACCAACCGCTATGGCAACCGATACGAAGGCGGACGTTGCTATCGGGTATATGCCGGACCTCCACACGGCTGATCTGTTCAAGGATGTCCAACGATAGAGTCGCAATCTCTGAGGCGTGTCGTTTTTCGTTGGCCACTGGGACACCTGCAAGTATAATAGCACTACTTATTATATATTTTGGTATTACTACATTATATGTTTAACTCTTAATCGCCATTTGTGCACAACATTATATATGCAATGGAGAAAATCTCATTAAGCTTTAAGCTTCCGATTTAATCCATTTTCGTTTTGAATACAATGTATATGTATTGTACAATATTATCGAATAAATATGTTTAAACCAAGTATAATAGCAAAATATAGATAGTAACTTTCGCTTTTAGTGTATGAATATATCGCATGTAACTGTGGTTTTTTTGTAAGACACATACAATGTATTTATGCATGTTGTACGATACCATTCTTTATAGCAGGTCCAATTTTATATGCTGTTAACATCACCCACTGTTTACATCCCTGGGCAAACAGGATTTTATAATTAATCAAACAAAATGTTTGAAGGAAAATTAATCACGAAAACCTCCATATAATTGCTATAGAGAAGAGAATGAAGAAACAGTACTGAATAGTGGAGTAAGAAAAGAAGAAGTATAGAGTCTCCTCTTGTTCTTTTACGTGCACGGTGTAAAGCACCGACACGAGACCTCGGTTTAAAGTCCCATCTGAAAGACTGTTTTATTATGGTCATAAGTGGAATCGAACCTGCGATCCCTGGATTACCAGTCCAGCGTGTTAACCACTGAACTGCAGATCCGTCTGTATGTCGCCATCGAACCTGCGATCCCTGGATTACCAGTCCAGCGTGTTAACCACTGAACTACAGATCCGTCTGTATGTCGCCATCGAACCTGCGATCCCTGGATTACCAGTCCAGCGTGTTAACCACTGAACTACAGATTCGTCTGTAAGCTAAAACCGTTGCGTCTGTTTAATAGTTGGACAGAAGAAACAATGTTATGGTAATCTGTCTCATTCTTGTATTGAGAGGATGAAATAAATGGATTGCTCTAAACATTTCAATTATTTGCATTCGGAAACACGTACAATTATTTGCATTCGGAAACACGTACATTTATTTGCATTCGCAGGGCCCACACTGGGCCGACAAAAGTTGGGGCCACTTATCTGTTTGAAAGATGGGGTGTGTGCGGGAGCGGTGTCGTCCCCTACGGGAGGGTGTCGTCCCCTCCGGGAGGGGTGTAGTCCCCTCCCTGGTTTGATTTTTTTTGGTATTTTTATTTGTAAATGGTGAGAATCTAGCCAGTTTTTTTCTGAAAGAAGTATTAATATAGAAATTAGAATGAAAGAATGCATACTGGTACCTGTAAAAGCTAAAAGTTTATTTTACAATGTAGCCCTGTGACAGTGATTAATAATGGAAGCCAACACAGGATTACATTTCAAATGAACTTTAAGCTCAAAAAAAGACATGCATACTATTCATTTTTGAAGACAATCCAATGAACTTTTACAACTTTAATTATTTTCTTGGTCATAATAATTTAAAAATACATCAGATTTACATACAAGTATCCACTAGGCCTATGTCTAACAAATTGCATAACATTCAGTCCAAAATGCGTCTGTTCTTCTTGGACCACATTTCAAATGCCGATTTGAAGTTGAACTTGTCTGGGCCGTCAATGGAAATTTTCGCTAAGACCATTTCGGACGTTTAAAACCGAAAGTAGCCATTTTGACAAGTGACGATTTGGATTTTTTTTTTTTTACGTTTATTTATCGGCGATTTGGACAAGTTTCATTCACTTTTTATAGTTGAGGACACGAAAATCATATTTTTCACAACTACTACCTTTGATCATATTTGTGAAAAACAACGCCAATACTTATTACCTAATTATGTACACAAGTTACAGTCATTCGGTCATCCGATCATGTTTACATAATCTTCAAACAATGTCATCATTTCACCAATCAAGTACTGCCGTTTTCATAAAGGACCTCAATTATCAAATCAATTCCCATTATACAACACTGTAAATGTGTGATCATATACCGCTAATTTACAAGTTTGTTTTGATTGCAATTTATGATGGGAATATTCCATGCCTCCAGCACATGTTTTGCTGTTTGCTGTTTTGACTGTGAATCGATTGTTTCGCCAAACGATAGCGTATATCAGAGCAAAAAAATTGTAACCAGTCAAAGATACAATGAACACAGACTGTGTATCGAATTTTCTTTAACTGGAAAGCGCCGTAGTCAATTGTAAATAAAACCAGTCGAGTATGAAAGGTTAAAATATGGCACAAACGTTATTTATGCCGATTTTTTGTGCAATTTTCTGAAAATCGCCAAATTGAAATTTTAGGAGCCATTTCTATCGCAAAATCGAAATTTGGCTCTTGTGGCGACTGACAGCGTGGCCCCTGATTCGGAAACACGTACATGTATTTGCATTCGGAAACACGTACATTTATTTGCATTCGGAAACACGTACATTTATTTGCATTCGGAAACACGTACATTTATTTGCATTCGGAAACACGTACATTTATTTGCACTCGGAAACACGTACATTTATTTGCATTCGGAAACACGTACATTTATTTGCATTCGGAAACACGTACATTTATTTGCATTCGGAAACACGTACATTTATTTGCACTCGGAAACACGTACATTTATTTGCATTCGGAAACACGTACATTTATTTGCACTCGGAAACACGTACATTTATTTGCATTCGGAAACACGTACATTTATTTGCATTCGGAAACACGTACATTTATTTGCATTCGGAAACACGTACATGTATTTGCATTCGGAAACACGTACATGTATTTGCACTCGGAAACACGTACATTTATTTGCATTCGGAAACACGTACATTTATTTGCATTCGGAAACACGTACATTTATTTGCATTCGGAAACACGTACATTTATTTGCATTCGGCGGTGCTTGCTATTTGTTCACGTACATTTATTTGCATTCGGCGGTGCTTGCTATTTGTTCACGTACATTTATTTGCATTCGGCGGTGCTTGCTATTTGTTCACGTACATTTATTTGCATTCGGCGGTGCTTGCTATTTGTTCACGTACATTTATTTGCATTCGGCGGTGCTTGCTATTTGTTCACGTACATTTATTTGCATTCGGCGGTGCTTGCTATTTGTTCACGTACATTTATTTGCATTCGGCGGTGCTTGCTATTTGTTCACGTACATTTATTTGCATTCGGCGGTGCTTGCTATTTGTTCACGTACATTTATTTGGTGCTTTGGTTTTATACACATTTATTTTAACTCGATTGCGAAACAAGTTCTTTCAACTTATAGTAATCACTCTCGAGACCTCATTCCTGAAGAGGCAATGTGAAATTTAAATGCCTTGCCTAAGGGCACAATCGTAACAGCTCCAGTAAGGCTCGAACTCCTGACCGTTCACACCTGAAGCGAACGCGCATCCACTGCGCTATCACGACTTCCATGATTGGTGCTTTGGGCCATTTACCTGAAACGATGAGGTAAGAGTCCCCGATTGTTTCAACCTTGTAGACATCATAAATATTGATCCTTTCGTCTAGACATGCAAATATGCTGTTCAACATCTCGAGTGTCTGAAAAGATTCCAAGAATAAAAGTTTAAACTTTATTTATTTTACAACGATTGCGAAACAAGCTTCAACAACGTATATTAACCATTCTCGTTGGCGCAGATGAAAGACTATTACGACAGCCCGAAAACTAACATTTACCTACAGTGGATCGGTCATTAATATAAATAATAGACTCACCTAATGGGACAACCTGAAAACTAACAGTTACCTACAGTGGATCGGCCATTAATATAGATAAATAGACTCACCTGATGGGACAACCTGAAAACTAACAGTTATCTACAGTGGATCGGCCATTAATATAGATAAATAGACTCACCTGATGGGACAAACTGAAAACTAACAGTTACCTACAGTGAATCGGCCATTAATATAAATAAATAGACTCACCTGATGGGACAGCCTGAAAACTAACAGTTACTTACAGTGAATCGGCCATTAATATAGATAAATAGACTCACCTGATGGGACAACCTGAAAACTAACAGTTACCTACAGTGGATCGGCCATTAATATAGATAAATAGACTCACCTGATGGGACAACCTGAAAACTAACAGTTACCTACAGTGAATCGGCCATTAATATAAATAAATAGACTCACCTGATGGGACAACCTGAAAACTAACAGTTACCTACAGTGAATCGGCCATTAATATAAATAAATAGACTCACCTGATGGGACAACCTGAAAACTAACAGTTACCTACAGTGAATCGGCCATTAATATAAATAAATAGACTCACCTGATGGGACAGCCTGAAAACTAACAGTTATCTACAGTGGATCGGCCATTAATATAAATAAATAGACTCACCTGATGGGACAACCTGAAAACTAACAGTTACCTACAGTGAATCGGCCATTAATATAAATAAATAGATTCACCTGATGGGACAACCTGAAAACTAACAGTTACCTACAGTGAATCGGCCATTAATATAAATAAATAGACTCACCTAATGGGACAACCTGAAAACTAACAGTTACCTACAGTGAATCGGCCATTAATATAAATAAATAGACTCACCCGATGGGACAACCTGAAAACTAACAGTTACCTACAGTGAATCGGCCATTAATATAAATAAATAGACTCACCTGATGGGACAACCTGAAAACTAACGGTTACCTACAGTGAATCGGCCATTAATATAAATAAATAGAGTCACCTGATGGGACAACCTGAAAACTAACAGTTACCTACATTGAATCGGCCATTAATATAAATAAATAGACTCACCTGATGGGACAGCCTGAAAACTAACAGTTATCTACAGTGGATCGGCCATTAATATAAATAAATAGACTCACCTAATGGGACAACCTGAAAACTAACAGTTACCTACAGTGAATCGGCCATTAATATAAATAAATAGACTCCCCTGATGGGACAACCTGAAAACTAACAGTTACCTACAGTGAATCGGCCATTAATATAAATAAATAGACTCACCTGATGGGACAACCTGAAAACTAACAGTTACCTACAGTGAATCGGCCATTAATATAAATAAATAGACTCACCCGATGGGACAACCTGAAAACTAACAGTTACCTACAGTGAATCGGCCATTAAAATAAATAAATAGACTCACCTGATGGGACAGTCTGAAAACTAACAGTTACCTACTGTTTTGGAGAAAAATTATTCGCTAGAAATTTAGTCGTTCTTTACAGTCTACAATAGATACTTCCCTTGGATTCGTGTCGGCCATTTGTTGGTAGAGAAAATGTTCGTCGAATAAAACAGAATACCAAATATTGTCTAGTCCTTGTAGTCCCTACATCGAACTCGGAACACTCAGGAACACCTACAGTGGATCGGCCATTAATATAAATAAATAGACTCACCTGATGGGACAACCTGAAAACTAACAGTTACCTACAGTGGATCGGCCATTAATATAAATAAATAGACTCACCTGATGGGACAACCTGAAAACTAACAGTTACCTACAGTGAATCGGCCATTAATATAAATAAATAGACTCACCTGATGGGACAGCCTGAAAACTAACAGTTATCTACAGTGGATCGGCCATTAATATAAATAAATAGATTCACCTGATGGGACAACCTGAAAACTAACAGTTACCTACAGTGAATCGGCCATTAATATAAATAAATAGACTCACCTGATGGGACAACCTGAAAACTAACAGTTACCTACAGTGAATCGGCCATTAATATAAATAAATAGACTCACCCGATGGGACAACCTGAAAACTAACAGTTACCTACAGTGAATCGGCCATTAATATAAATAAATAGACTCACCTGATGGGACAACCTGAAAACTAACGGTTACCTACAGTGAATCGGCCATTAATATAAATAAATAGAGTCACCTGATGGGACAACCTGAAAACTAACAGTTACCTACATTGAATCGGCCATTAATATAAATAAATAGACTCACCTGATGGGACAGCCTGAAAACTAACAGTTATCTACAGTGGATCGGCCATTAATATAAATAAATAGACTCACCTAATGGGACAACCTGAAAACTAACAGTTACCTACAGTGAATCGGCCATTAATATAAATAAATAGACTCACCTGATGGGACAACCTGAAAACTAACAGTTACCTACAGTGAATCGGCCATTAATATAAATAAATAGACTCACCTGATGGGACAACCTGAAAACTAACAGTTACCTACAGTGAATCGGCCATTAATATAAATAAATAGACTCACCCGATGGGACAACCTGAAAACTAACAGTTACCTACAGTGAATCGGCCATTAAAATAAATAAATAGACTCACCTGATGGGACAGTCTGAAAACTAACAGTTACCTACTGTTTTGGAGAAAAATTATTCGCTAGAAATTTAGTCGTTCTTTACAGTCTACAATAGATACTTCCCTTGGATTCGTGTCGGCCATTTGTTGGTAGAGAAAATGTTCGTCGAATAAAACAGAAAACCAAATATTGTCTAGTCCTTGTAGTCCCTACATCGAACTCGGAACACTCAGGAACACCTACAGTGGATCGGCCATTAATATAAATAAATAGACTCACCTGATGGGACAACCTGAAAACTAACAGTTACCTACAGTGGATCGGCCATTAATATAAATAAATAGACTCACCTGATGGGACAACCTGAAAACTAACAGTTACCTACAGTGGATCGGCCATTAATATAAATAAATAGACTCACCTGATGGGACAACCTGAAAACTAACAGTTACCTACAGTGGATCGGCCATTAATATAAATAAATAGACTCACCTGATGGGACAACCTGAAAACTAACAGTTACCTACAGTGGATCGGCCATTAATATAAATAAATAGACTCACCTGATGGGACAACCTGAAAACTAACAGTTACCTACAGTGGATCGGCCATTAATATAAATAAATAGACTCACCTGATGGGACAACCTGAAAACTAACAGTTACCTACAGTGGATCGGCCATTAATATAAATAAATAGACTCACCTGGTGGGGCGAGCTACGGGATGAAATGTCCGTGAAGCCGAAAACGTCGCATAGCATCAAAGTAGCGTCATTAAAACGCTTCGACGTTACGTCTTTGTTTTGTTTAATCTTATCTACCACTTGTTTCGGGAGCATCTGGCATAACGTATTGTCTGTTCGTGCCCTTGCCTTGCGTATAGCCTTCGTCCTGAAGTAGAAACGTACGTACACGTGATTAGTTTAAACATATTTTATTTCAAGAATCAAACATTCGACATAGTGTAACATATAAAGTATTTAGGTGGATTGGATTGAAAGATAAAAACTTATTAAAAATCCTCTCCAAAAAGTAGGTAGTATCCTCTCTACCTACACGTGATTCTATCTTGATTTTAATTAAATAATATTTCATTTTGCTCAATACACGTAAAACAACAACCAGATAATACACATTGCACGTATAAATTCACATAGCTATATTGTGTCCGTTTGTGTTTAGGTTAAAGTTTGCTCCGACAATTAAATAATTTTCAATTAATTGAGTTGATAACTTAGGTCACATATTGCCTTCCAAGCTTTTATTTCAGTGTCTTCTACCACCAAGGTTTGCTGACACGCATCAAATAAACAAAACAACACTGCAGCCGCAGGTATACATGTACGTACCTTGTGATACCATACAAACAATAGTTTAGCTAAAAATAGGGATGCAACAAGCTCAATGATGCAGCTTACAGCTATATTATTATGCAGGCATTTAAATAAACAATGACAGGATCGATCCCCCGTCTAACCCTAATAAATGCAAGTCTTTCAGATGGGACTTTAACATGAGGTCTCGTGTCGGTGCATTACACCGTGCACGTAAAATAACCAGAGGAGACTCTGGAATGGGTTTCTATCTGTATCATTGCACTACCCTCCAAAATCTAAAATGACTAATCTCTTCAAGGGGCGTCGCTCATATGGGCAACCGGTAGCGACGATAACTCAACGTAAGAAAACACAAACAGGTTACCGTTCAGCAATGAGAATAGACAACCGCTGTAGTTTCATTGTGATGCTGTACATGGCATAAATGGTGACTGGACACACGAGAAGGACCGCGCAAAAGATGATGCTGATGATAATGATGTTGGTGAGGTCAGACTGCTGTTGAGAACCGAGAAGCTCATCAATCCTAAGAGCGAGTGACACTTGAGCCTCACTAATAATATCCTGCAATAAAAATGTCTTCGACTTTATATGATATAAATTATATTAGTGTGGTGGTGCCTATGCTCGGCGTAAATCCCACATATAATGACCAGTATAAAATGTTAATTGCACTTGCCGTATATTATTAATTTCTTATGTTGTGAAAACAACTTTCAAAACACTATTGTTGACAGTTTTAGCTTCATCACTTGACCTTGCTGCTCAATACAGCTATCGCAACGGTATCGGTCGGCACCCGTTTATATGGGGAACTGAAGACTTCAGGGCACCTATGTTATCCACCATAACGTGTTGAATATCTTATTTTGATATAGTACATCATTGAATAAAAACACTTATTGGTTTTAATCAGAAATGGTATAGAAACTATTTTTCGGGTTAGGTGTAGATTTTATTAATTCGGATAACTACCCGAATTGATCATACACCGTATCAGTTTCAGTGGAAATATTCTCCCAATGATGTGCGTGTTTATATTCGTCTGCTGGGCAAGTCACGTGACAGTTGCATCAGTCTACCGATACACTCAACGGAATGCTATTGAACACTGCTTCAGTTCTGTTAGCGAAATTAGCCTATAACTATATCAATATTTGAAATACAGATTAAAATGGAAAATACGCCTAGCATAGGAATACGCCGAGCATAGGTTCCACCACTCTAAGTGGATTTGATTTCTTGGGCAGGTTAAACTGTACAAAGCAGTGTCTGTGGACATTACATACATGCCGTGACGGAGTATCCGTGCACCAATGACCGTCCGATTAGCGCAGTGGTTAGCGCGCTCGCTTCTCACCAATGCAACTCGGGTTCGATCCTCGGACCGGGATGTATGTGAGATGGTACGATGGTCGCCAGATGTGTGTTTTCTCTGGATACTCCGGGTACTCTGGTTTCCTCCCACACGAATGACTACATTTACGCTTTCTCACCAATACAACCCGGGTTCGATCCTCGGACCGGGAAGTATGTGAGATGACCGCCTAATTCCCAATTCCAAGAGTAGCATGCAAGATATCCGATACACTGATCTATACCCGCAATTTCTTTTTTTAAATTTAAGTTAATTTAACGTCGCTACCGGTTGCCCATTTGAGCGACGGGCAGTTTCCTAACAGCGCCTTTCCTGTGCAGGCTCCAGCGGTTAACCTGGTACATAATCCTCCGTAAGAAACTACGAACTTTTTCATAGTTTAGTTTATTTTTTTATTAAATTCCAATAGGCTATCAAGCCCATGAGGACATACATACATATTATATACAGTTAGCGAACAGTGCAAACATAAAGCATACATTTTAAACAAATGAGCTCCAACAGCCATTTATATTTATATCTATGTGTAAATACATGTAATATTTATCTGATATGTGTCTTATAATTAAAGCAAAATAGTTCTTTATTTCTAACAAGGAGAAGGTCAAAAGACGCAACAAAACACAAAACCAAACATACAAAATTGAAGTTGTTGCAAAGTTGTATAACATGGCCGAATAGTAAATCCTTCGTAACCATATTCATTGCTAAATGTTAAATATTATAAATTTAAATTTACATGTGGTCATATTTGTAAATCAGAACGCATCCATTTATTTAATTCAGAGCGGCAATGGAGATTAATATTACATGACATATACATAGATTCATATAAATGAGACACGGCCTGTGCTCGAACCCGTGACCATCAGTGATGAAAGGTTACAGTGGCATACAAGTCACAATACAAGACCTTAACAATTCGACCACGGAAACGGACCCCACGAGGCTCCACGGTCGTTGTTTTAAATGTGAATAATAGGTAAGCAGTATTATTTGCGATAATTTAAGAATCTAAATATTACGTAGTCAGCACAATCTTGCTGCTATATAAGCTGATGGTTATGACAATGGATACACTGTAGTCCAGTGGTTAACACGCTGGACTGGTAATCCAGGTATCGCAGGTTCGATCCCCGTCTGACCCCAATAAAATTAACAGTCTTTCAGATGGGACATTAAACCGAGGTCTCGTGTCGGTGCTTTACACCGTGCACGTTAAATAACCAGCGGACACTCTGGAACGGGTCTCTGTCTGTATCATTGCACTATCCTCCAAACATCTAAAATGACTAATCTCTTCAGGAGGCGTCGCTCATATGGGCAACCGGTAGCGACGATAAATAAAGCACATATATGCAATGTTAAAGTTTTTTTTTGTTATTATTTATTTATTTATGTTAAAGTTAATCAATTGTCATCATTGTCTCATCGCTGTTAGTTCGGGACTCACTCGGGCTATCCAATTATTTCTTGTAAAAATGCTGTTAATTGAACTGGCTTGGGGAAGGTCGGTGGTGCTACCTGGATACCCGTCCGTGCATGAAATACTGTTCGGATTGACACCTGCTGGAGTTTCGCTATCAATAATAACTGGAGTGTCGCCATCAATAATAGGTGGAGTGTCGCTATCAATAATAGATGGAGTGTCCACTGTAGGAATGTCGCTATTGATCATAAGTGGAGTGTCGCTATCAATAATAGCTGGAGTGTCCACTGTAGGAATGTCGCTATTGATCATAAGTGGAGTGTCGCTATCATTAATAGATGGAGTGTCCACTGTAGGAATGTCGCTATTGATCATAAGTGGAGTGTCGCTATCATTACTAGTTGAAAGAACATAATAAACAAACAAACAGGAATTACCTGGAAATATGTCATATTTTCAAACCAGAGCTTGGCTTCTTTCAGAGATCCCACTGAGTTGATGACGGCGCCAGAGTTTCTCCGTCGTATGTGGCTCCTCTTCTTCTTGATCGTCTGCAGAATTTCAGGATTTCCTTTTAGCTTAGCATCGTATATCTCTTTTGCTATTCTGGAGTACTGTCGAGCGGCAGCAAACGCAGAGCTAGATATATCCTGGCTCTCGACAAAATACAGATATTCTTCTCTCGTTGGGAACTCACCCAGTGTGTAGAAAATTACACCCATGGCTCGCTCACGTCCGAGGTACTCCGAAGCCATAAGGAGTTCTTGATATGCGACAAGTGCGGTCCATACCTATGTAATATGTCGTAAACATTGTATCGTGTTATATCATTGGAGCACTATTGAACCTAATCGGTCCATCGGAATTCGACATAACGGATGTAGACTGTATTTGTGACAATAGTGTGTTGCATTTATTGGGGGTATACAATACGTGTGTGCTGATTAAAGTATGTTCGAGCCATTTGGGGGGGTGGGGGAGGTGTGTAGGTTGGTATTTTATTCCCTATATTACATTACAGTTTATGAACATTTCAATATTGTTTTATTTACTAATACAGTCTACATTCGTTATGTCGAATTCCGTCGGACCGAACAAAATACTTCGACATAACCAACGTTTGTCTTAACGAAATTCGATATAAACAAATCAAGTTATATGTAAAATGATAGTGTCTGAAACGGGACTTTGATCCGACTTCGAGAACACCGGATAATTCGACATAACCGACATTGACAGATAACAGATAACGGATGTAGACTGTATCCATACATACTATAAAAGTTGTGCTAAACCTTTATTTACGTGGTTTCGTTTCAATTAATGGAGCAGCAACGTTATTAACGCACTGAGTAGTGTGTTTACGTTTATGTATCGTCGCTACCGGTTGCACCGACACGAGACCTCGGTTTAAAGTCCCATCTGAATGACTGTTAATTTTATTATCATACGGGTGATCGAAACTGCGATCCCTGGATTACCAGTCCAGCGTATTACCACTGGACTACAGATCCGTGTGAGTGGTATATTGACAACGGTTTAAAAAGTGTCAGACTTGTGACGTACAACAACATTAAACCAATCTGCAACGTCTACCGGAATGTAAAACCAAGTAGACGGGAAGCTGCGCAACACTCCCGCTTTATAACAATGTAGGTATTATTGTTTGAAATCAACTATGTTTAAACTACAGTCAAACCCGTGTTAGTGGTCACCTCCATTAAACAGCCAACCTGTATTAAGCAGCCAGTTTCAAGATTCCAAATATGTTGTCTTACTATACATTTGACCTGTATTAAGCAGTTACCTGTGCTAAGCAGCCACTTTCTCTCACTCCCTTGGCTGGCTGCTTAAGACAGGTTTGACTGTAAATGGGTTGCTTAAAGCTTACCTTCTCAGAACGGGCTTCGAGGATGGACTTGTAGAACCATTTGATGAATTCCTCGATCCAGTCTGAGTAAGTGATCAGTTCTTCGTGAAAAGTTACGTTTATTATATCCAGTTCATACCTACAATTTTGAAAAGTGCATACACTTTTTTCGAAATTGCGTATTAATCAATACAGATTTATTTTACCTGGATTGCCAAACAACTTCTAACAATCTTAGTTGCATCGCTGTCCAGAGTGGAATTTGTGTTTTACGTTTATTTATCGTCGCTACCGGTTGCCCATATGAGCGACGCCTCCTGAAGAGATTAGTCATTTTAGATTTTTGGAGGATAGTGCAATGATACAGACAGAGACCCATTCCAGAGTATCCTCTGATTATTTTACGTGCACGGTGTAAAGCACCGACACGAGACCTCGGTTTAACGTCCCATCTGAAAGACTGTTGATTTTATTGGGGTCAGACGGGGGATCGAACCTGCGATCCCTGGATTACCAGTCCAGCGTGTTACCACTGGACTACATATCCGTCTGTTCCAGAGTGGAAGTCGCGATAGCGCAGTGGTAGCACATTCGCTTCAGGCTCTCGGTTCGCGACCAGTTGTAGTCGTTACGATTGTGTCCTTAGGCAATGCACTTAAATTCCATATTGTCTCTGCAATATCCCCTATGGCGATGGATTCCATCAGGAATGAGGCTTCTGCTATATCCCCTATGGCGATGGATTCCACCAGGAATGAGGCTTCTGCTATATCCCCTATGGCGATGGATTCCACCAGGAATGAGGTCTCTGCTATATCCCCTATGGCGATGGATTCCACCAGGAATGAGGCCTCTGCTATATCCCCTATGGCGATGGATTCCACCAGGAATGAGGTCTCTGCTATATCCCCTATGGCGATGTATTCCACCAGGAATGAGGTCTCTGCTATATCCCCTATGGCGATGGATTCCACCAGGAATGAGGTCTCTGCTATATCCCCTATCCCCTATGGCGATGGATTCCACCAGGAATGAGGTCTCTGCTATATCCCCTATGGCGATGGATACCACCAGGAATGAGGTCTCTGCTATATCCCCTATGGCGATGGATTCCACCAGGAATGAGGCCTCTGCTATATCCCCTATGGCGATGGATTTCACCAGGAATGAGGTCTCTGCTATATCCCCTATGGCGATGGATTTCACCAGGAATGAGGTATCGAGGGCGATTAAACTAACGTTGTACGAACTTGTTTCGCAATCGAACTAAAATAAATGTGAATAATCTATCGCTGTTCAGACCTCATTCCTGATGCAATCCATTGTAATGAGTGAGAGAGAAGAGGAAATATGAAATTTAAGTACCTTGCCTAAGGCCACAATCATAACTGCTGCAGCTGGGTGCGAAATCTGGGCCTCTCACCTCTGAACAGAATGCGCTACAAGTACGCAGCTTGTGAAGTATGCGTTTACAAAAGTAGAAGAAATTGGATACGTATATTTAAAAAAATATTAATCCGTATGTACAACAGTTTCGGGATTAGTCATGAAAATTGATATATAATAATTCTGTCCCGCTTGAACTACGGCGGTATAATGATTTGTATCCATTTATGCATAATGTAATTAACTGTAATGACGTACCTTTGATGCATACTGTAATGTACCGCAATTGACTTACCTTTGAATACATACTGTAATGTACAGTAATTGACTTACCTTTGAATACATACTGTAATGTACCATAATTAACTTACCTTTGAATACATACTGTAATGTACCGTAATTGACTTACCTTTTAATACATACTGTAATGTACCGTAATTAACTTACATTTGAATACATACTGTAATGTACCGTAATTGACTTACCTTTGAATACATACTGTAATGTACCGTAATTGACTTACCTTTGAATACATACTGTAATGTACCGTAATTGACTTACCTTTAAATGCATACTGTAATCTACTGTGAATTGCTTATCTTTGAATACTTACTGTAATGTACCGGAATTGATTTACCTTTGAATGCATACTGTAATCTACTGTGAATTGCTTATCTTTGAATACTTACTGTAATGTACCGTAATTGACTTACCTTTGAATACATACTGTAATATACCATAATTGACTTACCTTTGAATACTTACTGTAATGTACCGTAATTGACTTACCTTTGAATACATACTGTAATATACCGTAATTGACTTACCTTTGAATACATACTGTAATGTACCGTAATTGACTTACCTTTGAATACTTACTGTAATGTACAGTAATTGACATACCTTTGAATACATGATGTAGTGTACCGTAATTGACTTACCTTTGAATACATACTGTAATATACCGTAATTGACTTACCTTTGAATACATACTGTAATATACCATAATTGACTTACCTTTGAATACATACTGTAATGTACCGTAATTGACTTACCTTTGAATACTTACATTAATGTACAGTAATTGACTTACCTTTGAATACATGATGTAGTGTACCGTAATTGACTTACCTTTGAATACATACTGTAAAATACCGTAATTGACTTACATTTGAATACATACTGTAATATACCGTAATTGACTTACCTTTGAATACATACTGTAATGTACCGTAATTGACTTACCTTAGAATAAATGCTGTAATGTACCGTAATTGACTTACATTTGAATGCATACTGTAATCTACTGTGAATTGCTTATCTTTGAATACTTACTGTAATGTACCGTAATTGAATTACCTTTAAATACATGCTGTAATGTACAGTA
>CM026400.1:36584854-36604841 GCA_014843695.1 Archivesica marissinica | reverse complement strand
ATACCCACACAAGTAGCCGGAATGTTTATGACGTTTAGAGGTATTTAGACGTTTAGCAGAGATTTGACGCTTAACGATGCTACATACCCACACAAGTAGCGGGAATGTTTATGACGTTTAGCGGTCTTTAGACGTTTAGCAGATAGTTGACGCTTAACGATGCTACATACCCACACAAGTAGCGAGGATGTTTATGGCGTTTAGCGGTCTTTAGACGTTTAGAGTTCCTTAGAGGTTTAGCAGAGATTTGACGCTTAACGATGCTACATACCCACACAAGTAGCCGGAATGTTTATGACGTTTAGAGGTCTTTAGACGTTTAGCATATATTTGACGCTTAACGATGCTACATACCCACACAAGTAGCGGGAATGTTTATGACGTTTAGCGGTATTTAGACGTTTAGAGGTCTTTAGACGTTTGGCAGAGATTTGACGTTTAACGATGCTACATACACACACAAGTAGCGGGACTGTTTATGACGTTTAGCGGTCTTTAGACGTTTAGAGGTCTTTAGTCGTTTAGTAGAGTGTTGACGCTTAACGATGGTACATACCCACACAAGTAGTGGGAATGTTTATGACGTTTAGCGGTCTTTAGACGTTTAGCAGATAGTTGACGCTTAACGATGCTACATACCCACACAAGTAGTGGGAATGTTTATGACGTTTAGAAGTCTTTAGATGTTTAGTAGATATTTGACGCTTAACGATGCTACATACCCACACAAGTAGCGGGAATGTTTATGACGTTTAACGGTCATTAGACGTTTAGCAGAGAGTTGACGCTTAACGATGCTACATACCCACACAAGTAGCCGGAACGTTTATGACGCTTAGAGGTCTTTAGACGTTTAGCAGAGATTTGACGCTTAACGATGCTACATACCCACACAAGTAGACGGAATGTTTATGACGTTTAGAGGTCTTTAGACGTTTATCAGAGAGTTGACGCTTAACGGTGCTACATACCCACACAAGTAGCGGGAATGTTTATGACGTTTAGAGGTCTTTAGGCGTTTAGCAGATAGTTAACGCTTAACGATGCTACATACCCAAACAAGTAGCGGGAATGTTTATGACGTTAGCGGTATTTAGACGTTTAGAGGTCTTTAGACGTTTCGCAGAGATTTGACGTTTAACGATGCTACATACCCACACACGTAGCGGGAGTGTTTATAACGTTTAGCGGTCTTTAGGCGTTTAGAGGTCTTTAGACGTTTATCAGAGATTTGACGCATAACGATGCTACATACCCACACAAGTAGCCGGAATGTTTATGACGTTTAGAAGTCTTTAGACGTTTAGCAGAGACTTGACGCTTAACGATGCTACATACCCACACAAGTAGCAAGAATGTTTATGACTTTTAGAGGTCTTTAGACGTTTAGCAGAGATTTGGCGCTTAACGGTGCTACATACCCACACATGTAGCGGGAAAGTTTATGACGTTTAGAGGTCTTTAGATGTTTAGTAGATATTTGACGCTTAACGATGCTACATACCCACACAAGTAGCGGGAATGTTTATGACGTTTAGCGGTCTTTAGACGTTTAGCAACGATTTGACGCTTAACGATGCTACATACCCACACAAGTAGCGAGAATGTTTATGACGTTTAGAGATCTTTAGACGTTTAACAGATAGTTGACGCTTAACGATGCTACATACCCACACAAGTAGCGGGAATGTTTATTGCGTTTAACGGTCTTTACACGTTTAGAGGTCTTTAGACGTTTAGCAGATATTTGACGCTTAACGATGCTACATAACCAAACAAGTAGCGGAAATGTTTATGACGCTGAGCGGTCTTTAGACGTTTAGAGGTCTATGACGCTTAACGATGCTACACACCCACACAAGTAGCGGGAATATTTATGACGCTTAGCGGTCTTTAGACGTTTAGCAGAGTTCTGACGCTTAACGATGCTACATACACACACAAGTAGCGGGAATGTTTATGACGTTTAGCGATCTTTAGACGTTTAGAGGTCTTTAGACGTTTAGTAGAGTGTTGACGCTTAACGATGCTACATACCCACACAAGTAGTGGGAATGTTTATGACGATTAGAGGTCGTTAGACGTTTAGCAGAGATTTGACGCTTAACGATGCTACATACCCACACAAGTAGCGGGAATGTTATGACGTTTAGCGGTCTTTAGACGTTTAGCAGAGATTTGACGCTTAACGATGCTACATACTCACACAAGTAGCGGGAATGTTTATGACGTTTAGCGATCTTTAGACGTTTAGAGGTCTTTAGACGTTTAGTAGTGTGTTGACGCTTAACGATGCTACATACCCACACAAGTAGTGGGAATGTTTATGACGAATAGAGGTCGTTAGACGTTTAGCAGAGATTTGACGCTTAACGATGCTACATACCCACACAAGTAGCGGGAATGTTATGACGTTTAGCGTCTTTAGACGTTTAGCAGAGATTTGACGCTTAACGATGCTACATACTCACACAAGTAGCGGGAATGTTATGACGTTTAGCGGTCTCTAGACGTTTAGTAGAGATTTGACGCTTAACGATGCTACATACCCACACAAGTAGCCGGAATGTTTATGACGTTTAGAGGTCTTTAGACGTTTATCAGAGAGTTGACGCTTAACGATGCTACATACCCACACAACTAGCAGGACTGTTTATGACGTTTAGAGGTCTTTAGACGTTTATCAGAGAGTTGACGCTTAACGATGCTACATACCAACACAACTAGCAGGACTGTTTATGACGTTTAGCGGTCTTTAGACGTTTAGAGGTCATTAGACGTTTAGCAGAGATTTGATGCTTAACGGTGCTACATACCCACACAAGTAGCGGGAATGTTAATGACGTTTAGAGGTCTTTAGACGTTTAGAGGTATTTAGATGTTTAGTAGAGATTTGACGATTAACGATGCTACATACCCATACAAGTAGCGAGAAAGTTTATGACGTTTAGCGGTCATTAAACGTTTAGTAGAGATCTGACGCTTAACGATGCTACATACCCACACAAGAAGCGATGATATTTATGACGTTTAGCGGTCTTTAGACGTTTAGAGGTCTTTAGACGTTTAGTAGAGATTTGACGCTTAACGATGCTACATACCCACACAAGTAGCGGGAATGTTATGACGTTTAGCGATCTTTAGACGTTTAGCGATCTTTAGACGTTTATAGGTCTTTAGACGTTTAGTAGAGATTTGACGTTTAACGATGCTACATACCCACACAAGTAGTGAGGATGTTTATGACGATTAGCGGTCTTTAGACGTTTAGCAGAGATTTGACGCTTAACGATGCTACATACCCACACAAGTAGCCGGAATGTTTATGACGTTTAGAGGTCTTTAGACGTTTATTAGAGATTTGACGCTTAACGGTCCTACATACCCACACAAGTAGCGGGAATGTTTATTGCGTTTAACGGTCTTTACACGTTTAGAGGTCTTTAGACGTTTAGCAGATATTTGACGCTTAACAATGCTACAGAACCAAACAAGTAGCGGAAATGTTTATGACGCATAGCGGTCTTTAGACGTCTAGAGGTCTATGACGCTTAACGATGCTACATACCCACACAAGTAGCCGAAATGTTTATGACGTTTAGAGGTCTTTAGAGGTTTAGAGGTCTTTAGACGTTTAGTAGAGTGTTGACGCTTAACGATGCTACATACCCACACAAGTAGCGGGAATGTTTATGACGTTTAGCGATCTTTAGAGGTTTAGAGGTCTTTAGACGTTTAGTAGAGTGTTGACGCTTAACGATGGCTACATACCCACACAAGTAGTGGGAATGTTTATGACGATTATAGGTCGTTAGGCGTTTAGCAGAGATTTGACGCTTAACGATGCTACATATCCACACAAGTAGCGGGAATGTTATGACGTTTAGCGGTCTTTAGACGTTTAGTAGAGATTTGACGCTTAACGGTGCTACATAACAACACAAGTAGTGGGAATGTTTATGACGATTAGAGGTCGTTAGACGTTTAGAGGTCTTTAGACGTTTAGTAGAGATTTGACGCTTAACGATGCTACATACCCACACAATTGGCGGGGAAGTTTATGACGTTTAGAGGTCTTTAGACGTTTAGCGGTCTTTAGACGCTTAGCAGAGATTTGACGCTT
Organism: Archivesica marissinica; assembly: GCA_014843695.1. Taxonomy (NCBI): domain Eukaryota; kingdom Metazoa; phylum Mollusca; class Bivalvia; order Venerida; family Vesicomyidae; genus Archivesica; species Archivesica marissinica. The sequence goes on along the minus strand of CM026400.1, from coordinate 36,600,718 downwards.
AACGATGCTACATACTCATACAAGTAGCGATGATGTTTATGACGTTTAGCGGTCTATAGACGTTTAGTAGAGATTTGACGATTAACGACGCTACATACCCACACAAGTAGCGAGAATTTTTATGACGTTTAGCAGTCCTTAGACGTTTAGTAGAGATCTGAAGCTTAACGATGCTACATACCCACACAAGTAGTGGAAATGTTAATGACGTTTAGAGGTCATTAGACGTTTCGTAGAGATTTGACGCTTAACGATGCTACATACCCACACAAGTAGGGAGGATGTTTATGACGATTAGCGGTCTTTAGACGTTTAGCAGAGATTTGACGCCTAACGATGCTACATACGCACACGAGTAGCCGGACCGTTTATGACGTTTAGAGCTCAATAGACGTTTAGAAGTCTTTAGACGTTTAGAGGTCTTTAGACGTTTAGCAGAGAGTTGACGCTGTTTATGGTGTTTAGAGATCATTAGACGTTTAGAGGTCTTTAGACGTTTAGTAGAGTGTTGACGCTTAACGATGCTACATACCCACACAAGTAGTGGGAATGTTAATGACGTTTAGAGGTCATTAGACGTTTAGTAGAGATTTGACGCTTAACGATGCTACTTACCCACACAAGTAGGTAGGATGTTTATGACGATTAGAGATCATTAGACGCTTAGTAGAGATTTGACGCTTAACGATGCTACATACCCACACAAGTAGGGAGGATGTTTATGACGATTAGCGGTCTTTAGACGTTTAGCAGAGAGTTGACGCCTAGCGATGCTACATACGCACACGAGTAGCCGGAACGTTTATGACGTTTAGAGCTCATTAGACGTTTAGAAGTCTTTAGACGTTTAGAGGTCTTTAGACGCTTAGCAGATATTTGACGCTTAACGGTGCTACATACGCACACAAGTAGCCGGAATGTTTATGACGTTTAGAGGTCTTTAGACGTTTAGCAGAGATTTGACGCTTAACGGTGCTACATACGCACACAAGAAGCCGGAATGTTTATGACGTTTGGAGGACATTAGACGTTTAGAGGTCTTTAGACGTTTAGACGTCTTTAGATGTTTAGCAGAGATTTGACGCTTAACGATGCTACATACGCCCACAAGTAGCCGGAACGTTTATGACGTTTAGAGCTCATTAGACGTCTTTAGACGTTTAGCAGAGACTTGACGCTTAACGATGCTACATACCCACACAAGTAGCGGGAATGTTTATGATGTTTAGAGGTCTTTAGACGTTTAGCAGAGATTTGACGCTTAGCAGAGTTTTGACGCTTAACGATGCTACATACCCACACAAGTAGCGGGAATGTTAATGACGTTTAGAGGTCTTTAGACGTTTAGCAGAGATTTGACGCCTAACGGTGCTACATACGCACACAAGTAGCCGGAATGTTTATGACGTTTAGAGGTCATTAGATGTTTATCAGAGAGATGACGCTTAACGATGCTACATACCCACACAAGTAGCGGGACTGTTTATGACGTTTGGAGGTCATTAGACGTTTAGAGGTCTTTAGATGTTTAGCATGTGATTTGAAGCTTAACGATGCTACATACCCACACAAGTAGCGGGACTGTTTATGACGTTTGGAGGTCATTAGACGTTTAGAGGTCTTTAGATGTTTATCAGAGATTTGACGCTTAACGATGCTACATACGCACACAAGTAGCCGGAATGTTTATGACGTTTGGAGGTCATTAGACGTGTAAAGGTCTTTAGACGTTTACAGGTATTTAGACATTTAGAGGTCTTTAGACGTTTAGATGTATTTAGACGTTTAGCAGAGACTTGACGCTTAACGATGCTACATACCCACACAACTAGTGGGAATGTTTATAACGTTTAGAGGTCTTTAGACGTTTAGCAGAGATTTGACGCTTAACGTTGCTGCATACCCACACAAGTAGCCGGAAAGTTTATGATGTTTAGAGGTCTTTAGACATTTAGCAGAGATTTGACGCTTAACGATGCTACATACCCACACAAGTAGCCAGAATGTTTATGACGTTTAGAGGTCTTTAGACGTTTAGCAGAGAGTTAACGCTTAACGATGCTACATACCCACACAAGTAGCAAGAATATTTATGACGTTTAGAGGTCTTTAGACGTTTAGCAGAGAGTTGACGCTGTTTATGGTGTTTAGAGATCATTAGACGTTTAGAGGTCTTTAGACGTTTAGCAGAGACTTGACGCTTAACGATGCTACATACCCCACAACTAGCGGGAATGTTTATGACGTTTAGAGGTCTTTAGACGTTTAGAGGTATTTAGACGTTTAGCAGAGACTTGACGCTTAACGATGCTACATACCCACACAAGTAGCGTGAATGTTTATGACGTTTAGCGGTCATTAGACGTTTAGTAGAGATCTGACGCTTAACGATGCTACATACCCACACAATTAGCGATGATATTTTTTGACGTTTAGCGGTCTTTAGACGTTTAGAGGTCTTTAGACGTTTAGTAGAGTGTTGACGCTTAACGATGCTACATACCCACACAAGTAGTGGGCATGTTAATGACGTTTAGAGGTCATTAGACGTTTAGTAGAGATTTGACGCTTAACGATGCTACATACCCACACAAGTCGGGAGGATGTTTATGACGATTAGCGGTCTTTAGACGTTTAGCAGAGATTTGACTCTTAACGGTGCTACATACGCACACAAGTAGCCGGAATGTTTATGACGTTTGGAGGTCATTAGACGTGTAAAGGTCTTTAGACGTTTAGAGGTATTTAGACGTTTAGAGGTCTTTAGACGTTTAGCAGAGACTTGACGCTTAACGATGCTACATACCCACACAACTAGCGGGAATGTTTATAACGTTTAGAGGTCTTTAGATGTTTAGCAGAGAGTTGACGCTTAACGTTGCTGCATACTCACACAAGTAGCGGGAAAGTTTATGACGTTTAGAGGTCTTTAGACATTTAGCAGAGATTTGACACTTAATGATGCTACATACCCACACAAGTAGCGGGTATGTTTATGACGTTTAGCGGTCTTTAGACGTTTAGCAGCGATTTGACGCTTAACGATGCTACATACTCACAAGTTGCGGGAATGTTTATGACGTTTAGAGCTCATTAGACATTTAGATGTCTTTAGACGTTTAGCAGAGTTTTGATGTTTAACGATACTACATACCCACACAAGTAGCGGGAATGTTTATGACGATTAGAGGTCGTTAGACGTTTAGAGGTCGTTAGACGTTTACTAGAGATTTAACGCTTAACGATGCTACATACCCACACAAGTAGCGAGAATGTTTATGACGTTTAGTGGTCATTAGACGTTTCGTAGAGATCTGACGCTTAACGATGCTACATACCCACACAAGTAGGGAGGATGTTTATGACGATTAGCGGTCTTTAGACGTTTAGCAAAGATTTGAAGCTTAACGATGCTACATACCCACACAAGTAGACAGAATTTTTATGACGTTTAGAGGTCTTTAGACGTTTAGCAGAGAGTTGACGCTGTTTATGGTGTTTAGAGGTCATTAGACGTTTAGAGGTCTTTAAACGTTTAGAGGTCTTTAGACGTTTAGCAGCGATTTGACGCTTAACGATGCTACATACTCACAAGTAGCGGGAATGTTTATGACGTTTAGAGGTCATTAGACGTTTATCAGATAGTTGACGCTTAACGATGCTACATACCCACACAAGTAGCGGGAATGTTTATTGCCTTTAACGGTCTTTACACCTTTAGAGGTCTTTAGACGTTTAGCAGATATTTGACGCTTAACGATGCAACATAACCAAACAAGTAGCGGAAATGTTTATGACGCTTAGCGGTCTTTAGACGTTTAGAGGTATATGACGCTTAACGATGCTACATACCCACACAAGTAGCCGGAATGTTTATGACGTTTAGAGGTCTTTAGACGTTTATCAGAGATTTGAGGCTTAACGATTCTACACACCCACACAACTAGCAGGACTGTTTATGACGTTTAGCGGTCTTTAGACGTTTAGCAGATATTTGACGCTTAACGATGCTACATACCCACACAAGTAGCGGGAATGTTTATTGCGTTTAACGGTCTTTACACCTTTGGAGGTCAGTAGACGTTTAGCAGATATTTGACGCTTAACGATGCTACATAACCAAACAAGTAGCGGAAATGTTTATGACGCTTAGCGGTCGTTAGACGTTTAGAGGTCTATGACGCTTAACGATGCTACATACTCACACAAGTAGCGGGAATGTTATGACGTTTAGCGGTCTTTAGACGTTTAGTAGAGATTTGACGCTTAACGATGCTACATACGCACACAAGTAGCCGGAATGTTTATGACGTTTAGAGGTCTTTAGACGTTTAGAGGTATTAGACGTTTAGCAAGTGATTTGACGCTTAACGATGCTACATACCCACACAAGTAGCGGGACTGTTTATGACGTTTGGAGGTCATTAGACGTGTAGAGGTCTTTAGATGTTTAGCAGAGATTTGACGCTTAACGATGCTACATACGCACACAAGTAGCCGGAATGTTTATTACCTTTGGAGGTCTTTAGACGTTTAGCAGAGATTTGACGCCTAACGGTGCTACATACGCACACAAGTGGCCGGATTGTTTATGACGTTTAGAGGTCATTAGATGTTTATCAGAGAGTTGACGATTAACGATGCTACATACCCACACAAGTAGCGGGACTGTTTATGACTTTTGGAGGTCATTAGACGTTTAGAGGTCTTTAGATGTTTAGCAGTGATTTGAGTTGTGTTGGTGGGTGTTTTGTTTGGGGTTTTGGTTTGGGTTTGGTGGTGTTGGTGGGGTTGTTTTGGTTTGGGTTTGTGTTTTGGGTTGGTTGTGTTGTGGGGTGTTTTGTTTTGGGGTTTGGTTTGGGTTTTGTGTTTGAGTGATTTGACGCTTAACGATGCTACATACCCACACAGGTAGCGGGACTGTTTATGACGTTTGGAGGTCATTAGACGTTTAGAGGTCTTTAGATGTTTAGCAGAGATTTGACTCTTAACGATGCTACATACGCACACAAGTAGCCGGAACTTTTATGACGTTTAGAGCTCATTAGACATTTAGAGGTCTTTAGACGTTTAGCAGAGTTTTGATGTTTAACGATGCTACATACCCACACAAGTAGCGGGAATGTTTATGATGTTTAGAGGTCTTTAGACGTTTAGCAGAGATTTGACGCTTAACGATGTACATACCCACACAAGTAGCGGGAATGTTTATGACGATTAGAGGTCGTTAGACGTTTAGAGGTCTTTAGACGTTTGCTAGAGATTTGACGCTTAACGATGCTACATAAACACACAAGTAGCGAGAATGTTTATGACGTTTAGTGGTCATTAGACGTTTAGTAGAGATCTGACCCTTAACGATGCTACATACCCACACAAGTAGCGATGATATTTATGACGTTTAGCGGTCTTTAGACGTTTAGAGGTCTTTAGACGTTTAGTAGAGATTTGACGCTTAACGATGCTACATACCCACACAAGTAGGGAGGATGTTTATGACGATTAGCGGTCTTTAGACGTTTAGCAAAGATTTGAAGCTTAACGATGCTTACATACCCACACAAGTAGAAAGAATGTTTATGACGTTTAGAGGTCTTTAGACGTTTAGCAGCGATTTGACGCTGTTTATGGTGTTTAGAGGTCATTAGACGTTTAGAGGTCTTTAAACGTTTAGAGGTCTTTAGACGTTTAGCAGCGATTTGACGCTTAACGATGCTACATACTCACAAGTAGCGGGAATGTTTATGACGTTTAGAGGTCTTTAGACGTTTATCAGATAGTTGACGCTTAACGATGCCACATACGCACACACGTAGCGGGAATGTTTATTGCCTTTAACGGTCTTTACACGTTTAGAGGTCTTTAGACGTTTAGCAGATATTTGACGCTTAACGATGCTACATAACCAAACAAGTAGCGGAAATGTTTATGACGCTTAGCGGTCTTTAGACGTTTAGAGGTCTATGACGCTTAACGATGCTACATACCCACACAAGTAGCCGGAATGTTTATGACGTTTAGAGGTCTTTAGACGTTTATCAGAGATTTGACGCTTAACGATGCTACACACCCACACAACTAGCAGGACTGTTTATGACGTTTAGAGGTCTTTAGACGTTTAGTAGAGTGTTGACGCTTAACGATGCTACATACCCACACAAGTAGTGGGAATGTTTATGACGATTAGAGGTCGTTAGACGTTTAGCAGAGATTTGACGCTTAACGATGGTACATACCCACACAAGTAGCGGGAATGTTATGACGTTTAGCGGTCTTTAGACGTTTAGCAGAGATTTGACGCTTAACGATGCTACATACTCACACAAGTAGCGGGAATGTTATGACGTTTAGCGGTCTTTAGACGTTTAGTAGAGATTTGACGCTTAACGATGCTACATACGCACACAAGTAGCCAGAATGTTTATGACGTTTAGAGATCTTTAGACGTATTTAGACGTTTAGCAAGTGATTTGACGCTTAACGATGCTACATACCCACACAAGTAGCGGGACGGTTTATGACGTTTGGTGGTCATTAGACGTTTAGAGGTCTTTAGATGTTTAGCAGAGATTTGACACTTAACGATGCTACATACGCACACAAGTAGCCGGAATGTTTATGACGTTTGGAGGTCATTAGACGTTTAGAGGTCATTAGACGTTTACTAGAGATTTGACGCTTAACAGTGCTACATACCCACACAAGTAGCGGGAATGTTTATGACGTTTAGAGGTCTTTAGACGTTTAGAGGTATTTAGACGCTTAGTAGAGTGTTGACGCTTAACGATGCTACATACACACACAAGATGTGGGAATGTTAATGACGTTTAGAGGTCTTTAGACGTTTAGCAGAGATTTGACGCTTAACGATGCTACATACTCACACAAGTAGCGGGAATGTTATGACGTTTAGCGGTCTTTTGACGTTTAGTAGAGATTTGACGCTTAACGATGCTACATACGCACACAAGTAGCCAGAATGTTTATGATGTTTAGAGGTCTTTAGACGTATTTAGACGTTTAGCAAGTGATTTGAAGCTTAACGATGCTACATACCCACACAAGTAGCGGGACGGTTTATGACGTTTGGAGGTCATTAGACGTTTAGAGGTCTTTAGATGTTTAGCAGAGATTTGACGCTTAACGATGCTACATACGCACACAAGTAGCGATGTTTATGACGTTTGGGGTCTTAGACGTTTAGAGGTCTTTAGAGTTTAGTAGAGTTTGACGCTTAACGTGCTACATACCACACAAGTAGGGGAATGTTTATGACGTTTAGAGGTCTTTAGACGTTTAGAGGTATTTAGACGCTTAGTAGAGTGTTGACTCTTAACGATGCTACATACACACACAAGATGTGGGAATGTTAATGACGTTTAGAGGTCTTTAGACGTTTAGTAGAGATTTGACGCTTAACGATGCTACATACCCACACAAGTAGGGAGGATGTTTATGACGATTATCGGTCTTTAGACGTTTAGCAAAGATTTGACGCTTAACGATGCTACATACGCACACGAGTAGCCGGAACATTTATGACGTTTAGAGCTCATTAGACGTTTAGAGGTCTGTATACGCTTAGCAGAGAGTTGAGGCTTAACGGTGCTACATACGCACACAAGTAGCCGGAATGTTTATGACGTTTAGAGGTCATTATATGTTTATCAGAGATTTGACGCTTAACGATGCTACATACCCACACAAGTAGCGGGACTGTTTATGACGTTTGGATGTCATTAGACGTCTTTAGATGTTTAGCAAGTGATTTGACGCTTAACGATGCTACATACCCACACAAGTAGCGGGACTGTTTATGACGTTTGGAGGTCATTAGACGTTTAGAGGTCTTTAAACGTTTAGAGTTCTTTAGACGTTTAGCAGAGACTTGACGCTTAACGATGCTACATACCCCACAACTAGCGGGAATGTTTATGACGTTTAGAGGTCTTTAGACGTTTAGCAGATATTTGACGCTTAACGATGCTACATACCCACACAAGTAGCGGGAATGTTTATTGCGTTTAACGGTCTTTACACCTTTGGAGGTCAGTAGACGTTTAGCAGATATTTGACGCTTAACGATGCTACATAACCAAACAAGTAGCGGAAATGTTTATGACGCTTAGCGGTCGTTAGACGTTTAGAGGTCTATGACGCTTAACGATGCTACATACCCACATAAGTAGCCGGAATGTTTATGACGTTTAGAGGTCTTTAGACGTTTATCAGAGATTTGACGCTTAACGATGCTACACACCCACACAAGTAGCCGGAATGTTTATGACGTTTAGAGGTCTTTAGACGTTTATCAGAGATTTGACGCTTAACGATGCTACACACCCACACAACTAGCAGGACTGTTTATGACGTTTAGCGATATTTAGACGTTTAGAGGTCTTGAGACGTTTAGTAGAGTGTTGACGCTTAACGATGCTACATACCCACACAAGTAGTGGGAATGTTTATGACGATTAGAGGTTGTTAGACGTTTAGCAGAGATTTGAAGCTTAACGATGCTACATACGCACACAAGTAGCCGGAATGTTTATGACGTTTGGAGGTCATTAGACGTGTAAAGGTCTTTAGACAATTAGGGGTATTTAGACGTTTAGAGGTCTTTAGACGTCTTTAGACGTTTAACAGAGACTTGACGCTTAACGATGCTACATACCCACACAACTAGCGGGAATGTTTATAACGTTTAGAGGTCTTTAGACGTTTAGCAGAGATTTGACGCTTAACGATGCTACATACCCACACAAGTAGCCAGAATGTTTATGACGTTTAGAGGTCTTTAGACGTTTAGCAGAGAGTTGACGCTGTTATGGTGTTAGAGGTCATTAGACGTTTAGAGGTCTTTAGACGTTTAGCAGAGACTTGACGCTTAACGATGCTACATACCCCACAACTAGCGGGAATGTTTATGACGTTTAGCGATCTTTAGACGTTTAGAGGTCTTTAGACGTTTAGTAGAGATTTAACGCTTAACGATGCTACATACCCACACAAGTAGGGAGGATGTTTATGACGATTAGCGGTCTTTAGACGTTTAGCAGAGATTTGACGCTTAACGATGCTACATACGCACACGAGTAGCCGGAATGTTTATGACGTTTAGAGCTCATTAGACGTTTAGAGGTCTTTAGACGTTTAGAGGTCTTTAGACGCTTAGCAGAGATTTGACGCTTAACGGTGCTACATACGCACACAAGTAGCCGGAATGTTTATGACGTTTAGAGGTCTTTAGACGTTTAACAGAGATTTGACGCTTAACGGTGCTACATACGCACACAAGTAGCCGGAATGTTTATGACATTTGGAGGACATTAGACGTTTAGAGGTCTTTAGACGTTTAGACGTCTTTAGACGTTTAGCAGAGACTTGACGCTTAACGATGCTACATACCCACACAACTAGCGGGAATGTTTATGACGTTTAGAGGTCTTTAAACGTTTAGCAGAGATTTGACGCTTAACGATGCTACATACCCACACAAGTAGGGAGGATGTTTATGAAGATTAGCGGTCTTTAGACGTTTAGCAGAGATTTGACGCTTAACGTTGCTACATACGCACACAAGTAGCAGGAACGTTTTTGACGTTTAGAGCTCATTAGACATTTAGAGGTCTTTAGACGTTTAGCAGAGTTTTGATGCTTAACGATGCTACATACCCACACAAGTAGCGGGAATGTTTATGATGTTTAGAGGTCTTTAGACGTTTAGCAGAGATTTGACGCTTAGCAGAGTTTTGACGCTTAACGATGCTACATACGCACATAAGTAGCTGGAATGTTTATGGCGTTTAGAGGTCATTAGACGTTTAGAGGTCTTTAGACGTTTAGAGGTCTTTAGACGTTTAGCAGAGACTTGATTCTTAACGATGCTACATACCCCACCACTAGCGGGAATGTCTATGACGTTTAGAGGTCTTTAGACGTTTAGAGGTCTTTAGATGTTTAGCAGAGACTTGACGCTTAACGATGCTACATACCCACACAAGTAGCGGGAATGTTTATGACGTTTAGAGGTCTTTAGACGTTTAGCAGAGATTTGACGCTTAACGATGCTACATACCCACACAAGTAGCGAGAATGTTTATGACGTTTAGAGGTCTTTAGACGTTTAGCGGTCTTTAGACGCTTAGCAGCGAGTTGACGCTTAACGATGCTACATACCCACACAAGTAGCGATGATGTTTATGACGTTTAGCGGTCTTTAGACGTTTAGTAGAGATTTGACGATTAACGATGCTACATACCCACACAAGTAGCGAGAATGTTTATGACGTTTAGCGGTCATTAGACGTTTAGTAGAGATCTGACGCTTAACGATGCTACATACCCACACAAGTAGCGATGATATTTATGACGTTTAGCGGTCTTTAGACGTTTAGAGGTCTTTAGACGTTTAGTAGAGTGTTGACGCTTAACGATGCTACATACCCACACAAGTAGTGCGAATTTTAATGACGTTTAGAGGTCTTTAGACGTTTCGTAGAGATTTGACGCTTAACGATGCTACATACCCACACAAGTAGGGAGGATGTTTATGACGATTAGCGGTCTTTAGACGTTTAGCAGAGATTTGACGCTTAACGATGCTACATACGCACACAAGTAGCCGGAACGTTTAGAGCTCATTAGACGTTTAGAGGTCTTTAGACGTTTAGAGGTATTTAGACGCTTAGCAGAGATTTGACGCTTAACGGTGCTACATACGCACACAAGTAGCCGGAATGTTTATGACGTTTAGAGGTCTTTAGACGTTTAGCAGAGATTTGACGCTTAACGGTGCTACATACGCACACAAGTAGCCGGAATGTTTATGACGTTTGGAGGACATTAGACGTTTAGAGGTCTTTAGACGTTTAGACGTCTTTAGACGTTTAGCAGAGACTTGACGCTTAACGATGCTACATACCCACACAAGTAGGGAGGATGTTTATGAAGATTAGCGGTCTTTAGACGTTTAGCAGAGATTTGACGCTTAACGATGCTACATACCCACACAAGTAGGGAGGATGTTTATGAAGATTAGCGGTCTTTAGACGTTTAGCAGAGATTTGACGCTTAACGATGCTACATACGCACACAAGTAGCCGGAACGTTTTTGACGTTTAGAGCTCATTAGACATTTAGAGGTCTTTAGACGTTTAGCAGAGTTTTGATGCTTAACGATGCTACATACCCACACAAGTAGCGGGATTGTTTATGATGTTTAGAGGTCTTTAGACGTTTAGCAGAGATTTGACGCTTAGCAGAGTTTTGACGCTTAACGATGCTACATACGCACATAAGTAGCTGGAATGTTTATGGCGTTTAGAGGTCATTAGACGTTTAGAGGTCTTTAGACGTTTAGAGGTCTTTAGACGTTTAGCAGAGACTTGATTCTTAACGATGCTACATACCCCACCACTAGCGGGAATGTCTATGACGTTTAGAGGTCTTTAGACGTTTAGAGGTCTTTAGATGTTTAGCAGAGACTTGACGCTTAACGATGCTACATACCCACACAAGTAGCGGGAATGTTTATGACGTTTAGAGGTCTTTAGACGTTTAGCAGAGATTTGACGCTTAACGATGCTACATACCCACACAAGTAGCGAGAATGTGTATGACGTTTAGAGGTCTTTAGACGTTTAGCGGTCTTTAGACGCTTAGCAGAGATTTGACGCTTAACGATGCTACATACTCACACAAGTAGCGATGATGTTTATGACGTTTAGCGGTCTTTAGACGTTTAGTAGAGATTTGACGATTAACGATGCTACATACCCACACAAGTAGCGAGAATGTTTATGACGTTTAGCGGTCATTAGACGTTTAGTAGAGATCTGACGCTTAACGATGCTACATACCCACACAAGTAGCGATGATATTTATGACGTTTAGCGGTCTTTAGACGTTTAGAGGTCTTTAGACGTTTAGTAGAGTGTTGACGCTTAACGATGCTACATACCCACACAAGTAGTGCGAATGTTAATGACGTTTAGAGGTCTTTAGACGTTCAGTAGAGATTTGACGCTTAACGATGCTACATACCCACACAAGTAGCGGGAATGATATGACGCTTAGCAATCTTTTGACGTTTAGAGGTCTTTAGACGTTTAGTAGAGATTTGACGCTTAACGATGCTACATACCCACACAAGTAGGGAGGATGTTTATGACGATTAGCGGTCTTTAGACGTTTAGCAGAGATTTGACGCTTAACGATGCTACATACGCACACAAGTAGCCGGAACGTTTATGACGTTTAGAGCTCATTAGACGTTTAGAGGTATTTAGACGCTTAGCAGAGATTTGACGCTTAACGGTGCTACATACGCACACAAGTAGCCGGAATGTTTATGACGTTTAGAGGTCTTTAGACGTTTAGTAGAGATTTGACGATTAACGATGCTACATACCCACACAAGTAGCGAGAATGTTTATGACGTTTAGCGGTCATTAGACGTTTAGTAGAGATCTGACGCTTAACGATGCTACATACCCACACAAGTAGCGATGATATTTAAGACGTTTAGCGGTCTTTAGACGTTTAGAGGTCTTTAGACGTTTAGTAGAGTGTTGACGCTTAACGATGCTACATACCCACACAAGTAGTGCGAATTTTAATGACGTTTAGAGGTCTTTAGACGTTTCGTAGAGATTTGACGATTAACGATGCTACATACCCACACAAGTAGCGATAATGTTTATGACGTTTAGCGGTCATTAGACGTTTAGTAGAGATCTGACGCTTAACGATGCTACATACCCACACAAGTAGCGATGATATTTATGACGTTTAGCGGTCTTTAGACGTTTAGAGGTCTTTAGACGTTTAGTAGAGTGTTGACGCTTAACGATGCTACATACCCACACAAGTAGTGCGAATTTTAATGACGTTTAGAGGTCTTTAGACGTTTCGTAGAGATTTGACGCTTAACGATGCTACATACCCACACAAGTAGCGGGAATGATATGACGTTTAGCGATCTTTAGACGTTTAGAGGTCTTTAGACGTTTAGCAGAGATTTGACGCTTAACGATGCTACATACCCACACAAGTAGGGAGGATGTTTATGACGATTAGCGGTCTTTAGACGTTTAGCAGAGATTTGACGCTTAACGATGCTACATACGCACACAAGTAGCCGGAACGTTTAGAGCTCATTAGACGTTTAGAGGTCTTTAGACGTTTAGAGGTCTTTAGACGTTTAGCAGAGATTTGACGCTTAACGGTGCTACATACGCACACAAGTAGCCGGAATGTTTATGACGTTTGGAGGACATTAGACGTTTAGAGGTCTTTAGACGTTTAGACGTCTTTAGACGTTTAGCAGAAACTTGACGCTTAACGATGCTACATACCCACACAAGTAGGGAGGATGTTTATGAAGATTAGCGGTCTTTAGACGTTTAGCAGAGATTTGACGCTTAACGATGCTACATACCCACACAAGTAGGGAGGATGTTTATGAAGATTAGCGGTCTTTAGACGTTTAGCAGAGATTTGACGCTTAACGATGCTACATACGCACACAAGTAGCCGGAACGTTTTTGACGTTTAGAGCTCATTAGACATTTAGAGGTCTTTAGACGTTTAGCAGAGTTTTGATGCTTAACGATGCTACATACCCACACAAGTAGCGGGATTGTTTATGATGTTTAGAGGTCTTTAGACGTTTAGCAGAGATTTGACGCTTAGCAGAGTTTTGACGCTTAACGATGCTACATACGCACATAAGTAGCTGGAATGTTTATGGCGTTTAGAGGTCATTAGACGTTTAGAGGTCTTTAGACGTTTAGAGGTCTTTAGACGTTTAGCAGAGACTTGATTCTTAACGATGCTACATACCCCACCACTAGCGGGAATGTCTATGACGTTTAGAGGTCTTTAGACGTTTAGAGGTCTTTAGATGTTTAGCAGAGACTTGACGCTTAACGATGCTACATACCCACACAAGTAGCGGGAATGTTTATGACGTTTAGAGGTCTTTAGACGTTTAGCAGAGATTTGACGCTTAACGATGCTACATACCCACACAAGTAGCGAGAATGTGTATGACGTTTAGAGGTCTTTAGACGTTTAGCGGTCTTTAGACGCTTAGCAGAGATTTGACGCTTAACGATGCTACATACTCACACAAGTAGCGATGATGTTTATGACGTTTAGCGGTCTTTAGACGTTTAGTAGAGATTTGACGATTAACGATGCTACATACCCACACAAGTAGCGAGAATGTTTATGACGTTTAGCGGTCATTAGACGTTTAGTAGAGATCTGACGCTTAACGATGCTACATACCCACACAAGTAGCGATGATATTTATGACGTTTAGCGGTCTTTAGACGTTTAGAGGTCTTTAGACGTTTAGTAGAGTGTTGACGCTTAACGATGCTACATACCCACACAAGTAGTGCGAATGTTAATGACGTTTAGAGGTCTTTAGACGTTCAGTAGAGATTTGACGCTTAACGATGCTACATACCCACACAAGTAGCTGGAATGATATGACGCTTAGCAATCTTTTGACGTTTAGAGGTCTTTAGACGTTTAGTAGAGATTTGACGCTTAACGATGCTACATACCCACACAAGTAGTGCGAATTTTAATGACGTTTAGAGGTCTTTAGACGTTTCGTAGAGATTTGACGCTTAACGGTGCTACATACCCACACAAGTAGCGGGAATGATATGACGTTTAGCGATGTTTAGACGTTTAGAGGTCTTTAGACGTTTAGCTGAGATTTGACGCTTAACGATGCTACATACCCACACAAGTAGGGAGGATGTTTATGACGATTAGCGGTCTTTAGACGTTTAGCAGAGATTTGACGCTTAACGATGCTACATACGCACACAAGTAGCCGGAACGTTTAGAGCTCATTAGACGTTTAGAGGTCTTTAGACGTTTAGAGGTATTTAGACGCTTAGCAGAGATTTGACGCTTAACGGTGCTACATACGCACACAAGTAGCCGGAATGTTTATGACGTTTAGAGGTCTTTAGACGTTTAGCAGAGAGTTGACGCTTAACGGTGCTACATACGCACACAAGTAGCCGGAATGTTTATGACGTTTGGAGGACATTAGACGTTTAGAGGTCTTTAGACGTTTAGACGTCTTTAGACGTTTAGCAGAGACTTGACGCTTAACGATGCTACATACCCACACAACTAGCGGGAATGTTTATGACGTTTAGCGGTCATTAGACGTTTAGTAGAGATCTGACGCTTAACGATGCTACATACCCACACAAGTAGCGATGATATTTATGACGTTTAGCGGTCTTTAGACGTTTAGAGGCCTTTAGACGTTTAGTAGAGTGTTGACGCTTAACGATGCTACATACCCACACAAGTAGTGCGAATGTTAATGACGTTTAGAGGTCTTTAGACGTTCAGTAGAGATTTGACGCTTAACGATGCTCCATACCCACACAAGTAGCGGGAATGATATGACGCTTAGCAATCTTTTGACGTTTAGAGGTCTTTAGACCTTTAGTAGAGATTTGACGCTTAACGATGCTACATACCCACACAGGTAGGGAGGATGTTTATGACGATTAGCGGTCTTTAGACGTTTAGCAGAGATTTGACGCTTAACGATGCTACATACGCACACAAGTAGCCGGAACGTTTATGACGTTTAGAGCTCATTAGACGTTTAGAGGTATTTAGACGCTTAGTAGAGATTTGACGCTTAACGGTGCTACATACGCACACAAGTAGCCGGAATGTTTATGACGTTTAGAGGTCTTTAGACGTTTAGTAGAGATTTGACGATTAACGATGCTACATACCCACACAAGTAGCGAGAATGTTTATGACGTTTAGCGGTCATTAGACGTTTAGTAGAGATCTAACGCTTAACGA
>CM026400.1:36489561-36583854 GCA_014843695.1 Archivesica marissinica | reverse complement strand
CATGACATAAAATGAACATGAAACTCACCCTGAAGTGGCAGTAATGTACAGCGGTTTAGCCTGAGACATCCATACATGACATAAAATGAACATGAAACTCACCCTGAAGTGGCAGTAATGTACAGCGGTTTAGCCTGAGACATCCATACATGACATAAAATGAACATGAAACTCACCCTGAAGTGGCAGTAATGTACAGCGGTTTAGCCTGAGACATCCGTACATGACATAAAATGAACATGAAACTCACCCTGAAGTGGCAGTAATGTACAGCGGTTTAGCCCGAGACATCCATACATGACATAAAATGAACATGAAACTCATCCTGAAGTGGCAGTAATGTACAGCGGTTTAGCCCGAGACATCCGTACATGACATGAAACTCACCCTGAAGCGGCAGTAATGTACAGCGGTTTAGCCTGAGACATCCATACATGACATAAAATGAACATGAAACTCACCCTGAAGTGGCAGTAATGTACAGCGGTTTAGTCCGAGACATCCGTACATGACATAAAATGAACATGAAACTCATCCTGAAGTGGCAGTAATGTACAGCGGTTTAGCCTGAGACATCCATACATGACATAAAATGAACATGAAACTCACCCTGAAGCGGCAGTAATGTACAGCGGTTTAGCCTGAGACATCCATACATGACATAAAATGAACATGAAACTCACCCTGAAGCGGCAGTAATGTACAGCGGTTTAACACGAGACATCCATACATGACATAAAATGAACATGAAACTCACCCTGAAGCGGCAGTAATGTACAGCGGTTTAACACGAGACATCCCTACATGACCTAAAATGACCCTGAAGTGGCAGTAATGTACAGCGGTTTAACATGAGACATCCATACATGACATAAAATGACCCTGAAGCGGCAGTAATGTACAGCGGTTTAACATGAGACATCCATACATGACATAAAATGACCCTGAAGCGGCAGTAATGTACAGCGGTTTAACATGAGACATCCATACATGACATAAAATGAACCTGAAACTCACCCTGAAGTGGCAGTAATGTACAGCGGTTTAGCACGAGACATCCATACATGACTTAAAACGAACCTGAAACTCACCCTGAAGCGGCAGTAATGTACAGTGGTTTAGCCCGAGACATCATATACGGCCTAAATCGAACCTGAAACTCACCCTGAAGTGGCAGTAATGTACAGTGGTTTAGCACGAGACATCATATACTGCCTAAAATGAACCTGAAACTCACCCTGAAGTGGCAGTAATGTACAGCGGTTTAGCCCGAGACATCATATACGGCCTAAAACGAACCTGAAACTCACCCTGAAGTGGCAGTAATGTACAGTGGTTTAGCCCGAGACATCATATACGGCCTAAAACGAACCTGAAACTCACCCTGAAGTGGCAGTAATGTACAGTGGTTTAGCCCGAGACATCATATACGGCCTAAAACGAACCTGAAAGTAAATCTGAAGTGGCAGTAATGTACAGTGGTTTAACACGAGACATCCATACATGACATAAAACGAACCTGAAACTCACCCTGAAGTGGCAGTAATGTACAGCGGTTTAACAAGAGACATCCATACATGACATAAAATGAACCTGAAACTCACTATGAATCGGCAGTAATGTACAGCGGTTTAGCACGAGACATCATATACGGCCTAAAATGAACCTGAAACTCACCCTGAAGTGGCAGTAATGTACAGCGGTTTAGCCTGAGACATCCATACATGACATAAAATGAACATGAAACTCACCCTGAAGCGGCAGTAATGTACAGCGGTTTAGCCTGAGACATCCATACATGACATAAAATGAACATGAAACTCACCCTGAAGCGGCAGTAATGTACAGCGGTTTAACACGAGACATCCCTACATGACCTAAAATGACCCTGAAGCGGCAGTAATGTACAGCGGTTTAACATGAGACATCCATACATGACATAAAATGAACCTGAAACTCACAATGAAGTGGCAGTAATGTACAGCGGTTTAGCACGAGACATCCATACATGACATAAAACGAAACTGAAACTCACCCTGAAGCAGCAGTAATGTACAGCGGTTTAGCCCGAGACATCATATACGACCTAAAACGAACCTGAAACTCACCCTGAAGTGGCAGTAATGTACAGCGGTTTAGCCCGAGACATCATATACGGCCTAAAACGAACCTGAAACTCACCCTGAAGTGGCAGTAATGTACAGTGGTTTAGCCCGAGACATCATATACGGCCTAAAACGAACCTGAAACTCACCCTGAAGTGGCAGTAATGTACAGTGGTTTAACACGAGACATCCATACATGACATAAAACGAACCTTAAACTCACCCTGAAGTGGCAGTAATGTACAGCGGTTTAACAAGACAGCATATAAACCGATAGTAAACAACTCACTAGAAAACTATCTCCAATTGAAGAGTATTTTACTGTACTTTACTGCCACTTGTTTTTGATGCGGCCGTAGATTACTGCCTCTAAGCGTTGTTTATAATTTGACCAATTGCCATTTTGCACTTCGCACCCGCTCAGATTATCAAAATGGTTCGTGCTTGGTATATGAATTATGACAAGACTGTAAATCAATGTGAAGCACATCAGTTTGATCCCACACAAACGGTGGAATTAAGCTATTTGGCAAAACTGGGTGTTAAATATTACAAGGTAAGTTAACCGTTGCTTATACAGGTAGACTGGTAGATCCAAGGCTGTCGCCGCCTGTTAGGTCATTGCCCTATATATATGACCTGTGTGACACAATCATATTTGTATAAATAATTTTGTTTCGATCTGTTATTTTTGAAAAATGCCTTGATAGTAAAATCCCATTTTCAAGTCTTAAATAGTTTTATGTAGAGGTGTTATATATAGGACTAGTCCTGCCACACACGCTTGGGAAGTTGATGTCTAGACAAGTGGTTTCATTTTCTAAACTATTTTTTAAAGAACATTTTGATAAACCATAGTCTTGACACTATGCATACAACATTGATCTATGGTGTACACGGAACAGTATTAGTATTATTCAGCAGTTCAGTTAATCCTACCACAGGAACGTGAAATTTTATCCATATAAGCCACCAAAGGTCTCGTACCTCTACATTTTATCCATAAGCCACCAACGGTCTTGTACCTCTATCCTAGGACACCCCCCTCTATTAAAAATAGAGGGGGGTGTCCTAGGATAGAGGTACGAGACCTTTTTAAATAGAGGGGGTGTCCTAGGATAGAGGTACGAGACCATTGGTAAATAGAGGGGGGTGTCCTAGGATAGAGGTACGAGACCTTTGGTTGGGGGGTGTCCTAGGATAGAGGTACGAGAACATTGGTTGGGGGGTGTCCTAGGATAGAGGTACGAGACCTTTGGTGGCTTATGGATACAATTTCAAGTTCCTGTGATCCTAGTCCAAATATTTAATTTGAAAAATGTGACATTTTACTATCCAGGCATTTTTAGGTCTTATTTATAGGAAGTTAATCCTATATATAAGACCTTTACATAAGTTATTTTTTTCTTTTTATTTGAAAAATGCCTTGATAGTAAAATGTCACATTTTTCAAGTCTAAATATTTGGAATACAGTTCAGTAAGACTTTCGATAAGATTTAGTGTGGCGTTCGTGGTCCAGTGGTAGAGCGTCTGATTTGGAAGCGAACGGTACCAGGTTCGATACTCGGTCACACACAATCCACCTACCTACCTACTAATGATTGCAAAGTAAGTTTTAACAACTTGTATTAATCACTCTCGTTGGTGCGGATGAAAGCGTAAATGTGGTCATTCGTGTGGGAGGAAACCGGAGTACCCGGAGAAAAACCCACCTGTCCGATCTGGCAACCTCCCATCTCATATGCTTCCCGGTTCGAGGATGGAACCCAGGTTGCATTGGTGAAAAGCGAGCTCGCTAACCACTGCGCTAATCGGACTGCTTTTGCCCATATTAGAGGCGCCTCCTAAAGAGATTTTGTTATGTCAGACAGGGGGATCAAACCTGCGATCCTCGAACCTGCGATCCATGGATTCGCAGTCCAACGTATTAACCACTAGACTACTAACTATCATCACTGATGGTCACGGGTTCAAGCCCCACTCAGGCCGTGTCTCATTTATATGAAAAAGTTGGCAGTTTCTTACGGAGGTTGGTGCACCCAAGTACTGGTTAACCGCTGGAGCCTGCCCAGGAAAGGTGTTGTTAGGTAAACTGCCCGTCGGCGATATAGCCGAAAATGGTGCTCATGCAGAATATAACATGCTATGCATGTACAGTCAAACCTGTGCTTGTGGTCACCTCTATTTAGTATCCAACCTGTATTAATAAGCAGCCCATACCAGCACAGGGATCATTCTAGAGGGCGATATTGTCGCCCTAGGGACCCTGACTTCGCCCTCTGGGGGCCCCACTTCTCCCTAAAAAAAACATTAAAAAAAATAATAAAAAAATATTTTTTGGTTTTTATGATTTTCAAACAAAATGTTGTCTAGTAAGATACACTGGCCCATTATAAAGCACTTCTATTCAAATGTTGTATTTAATGGTTGTACTGTGCATTTTAACCCTATTTTGCAGAAGTATATTAAAGAACACCATTTAAGGAAGCGATCACGCGCTTTCTCACTTCTCCCAAAAATTCTGACCTAGAATGAACCCTGCGGCAGCAGATACCCAATACAATGATTTACTATACATGTGACCTCTACTAAGCAACCACCTGTGCTTAGCAGTCACTTTTTGTGATTACCTTGGCTGGCTGCTCAATGCCATATTAATACAATTACATAGGCCTATACATTTAATTTCCTAATAGTGTGGCATCCGTGATCCAGTGGTAGAGCGCCAGATTTGGAATTGAACTGTACCGGGTTCGATACTCGGGTCAGGCCACATAATTATGTAGTGTCATTGAGCAAGACACACACACATTGCTTGGCAATTTACAAAATCTTCTAAATCGAAGCAGTATACGATATTTTCGTTGCGTAGTAAATATTCTTCATTTATTTAGATAAATGGAGAGAAGGACCCCGTTTTGGAGAAGATTCGTGGCGAACATAAGTATACGTACGAAGATATGATTACATGTTCTAAAGAGAAGCCTGACTATGACGAAAAGGTAAATGGACAACTGTCTTAAATACATGGATAATGCAACACTGTATTAACTACATGGATAATGCATAACTGTATTAACTACATGGATAATGCAACACTGTATTAACTACATGGATAATGCAAAACTGTATTAACTACATGGATAATGCAAAACTGTATTAACTACATGGATAATGCAACACTGTATTAACTACATGGATAATGCAACACTGTATTAACTACATGGATAATGCATAACTGTATTAACTACATGGATAATGGAAAACTGTATTAACTACATGGATAATGCATAACTGTATTAACTACATGGATAATGCAACACTGTATTAACTACATGGATAATGCAACACTGTATTAACTACATGGATAATGCATAACTGTATTAACTACATGGATAATGCAAAACTGTATTAACTACATGGATAATGCATAACTGTATTAACTACATGGATAATGCAAAACTGTATTAACTACATGGATAATGCAAAACTGTATTAACTACATGGATAATGCATAACTGTATTAACTACATGGATAATGCAAAACTGTATTAACTACATGGATAATGCATAACTGTATTAACTACATGGATAATGCAAAACTGTATTAACTACATGGATAA
Source organism: Archivesica marissinica (assembly GCA_014843695.1). Taxonomy (NCBI): domain Eukaryota; kingdom Metazoa; phylum Mollusca; class Bivalvia; order Venerida; family Vesicomyidae; genus Archivesica; species Archivesica marissinica. The sequence continues at coordinate 36,578,125 of CM026400.1, read as the reverse complement.
TGCAAAACTGTATTAACTACATGGATAATGCATAACTGTATTAACTACATGGATAATGCAAAACTGTATTAACTACATGGATAATGCATAACTGTATTAACTACATGGATAATGCATAACTGTATTAACTACATGGATAATGCATAACTGTATTAACTACATCGATAATGCATAACTGTATTAACTACATGGATAATGCATAACTGTATTAACTACATCGATAATGCATAACTGTATTAACTACATGGATAATGCATAACTGTATTAACTACATGGATAATGCATAACTGTATTAACTACATGGATAATGCATAACTGTATTAACTACATGGATAATGCATAACTGTATTAACTATATTGATAATGCATAACTGTCTTGACTTAACTATATTGATAATAAACAATGTAGCTAGGAACTTGTTGCATACACTATACAATGTAGCTAGGAACTTGTTGCATACACTATATAATGTAGTTAGGAACTTGTTGCATACACTATACAATGTAGCTAGGAACTTGTTGCATACACTATACAATGTAGTTAGGAACTTGTTGCATACAATATACAATGTAGTTAGGAACTTGTTGCATACACTATACAATGTAGTTAGGAACTTGTTGCATACACTATACAATGTAGTTAGGAACTTGTTGCATACACTATACAATGTAGTTAGGAACTTGTTGCATACACTATACAATGTAGTTAGGAACTTGTTGCATACACTATACAATGTAGTTAGGAACTTGTTGCATACACTATACAATGTAGTTAGGAACTTGTTGCATACACTATACAATGTAGTTAGGAACTTGTTGCATACACTATACAATGTAGTTAGGAACTTGTTGCATACACTATACAATGTAGTTAGGAACTTGTTGCATACACTATACAATGTAGTTAGGAACTTGTTGCATACACTATACAATGTAGTTAGGAACTTGTTGCATACACTATACAATGTAGTTAGGAACTTGTTGCATACACTATACAATGTAGTTAGGAACTTGTTGCATACACTATACAATGTAGTTAGGAACTTGTTGCATACACTATACAATGTAGTTAGGAACTTGTTGCATACACTATACAATGTAGTTAGGAACTTGTTGCATACAATGTAGTTAGGAACTTGTTGCCTATACAATGTAGTTAGGAACTTGTTGCATACACTATACAATGTAGTTAGGAACTTGTTGCATACACTATACAATGTAGTTAGGAACTTGTTGCATACACTATACAATGTAGTTAGGAACTTGTTGCATACACTATACAATGTAGTTAGGAACTTGTTGCATACACTATACAATGTAGTTAGGAACTTGTTGCATACACTATACAATGTAGTTAGGAACTTGTTGCATACACTATACAATGTAGTTAGGAACTTGTTGCATACACTATACAATGTAGTTAGGAACTTGTTGCATACACTATACAATGTAGTTAGGAACTTGTTGCATACACTATACAATGTAGTTAGGAACTTGTTGCATACACTATACAATGTAGTTAGGAACTTGTTGCATACACTATACAATGTAGTTAGGAACTTGTTGCATACACTATACAATGTAGTTAGGAACTTGTTGCATACACTATATAATGTAGTTAGGAACTTGTTGCATACACTATACAATGCAGTTAGGAACTTGTTGCATACACTATACAATGTAGTTAGGAACTTGTTGCATACACTATACAATGTAGTTAGGAACTTGTTGCATACACTATATAATGTAGTTAGGAACTTGTTGCATACACTATACAATGTAGTTAGGAACTTGTTGCATACACTATATAATGTAGTTAGGAACTTGTTGCATACACTATACAATGCAGTTAGGAACTTGTTGCATACAATATACAATGCAGTTAGGAACTTGTTGCATACACTATACAATGTAGTTAGGAACTTGTTGCATACAATATACAATGTAGTTAGGAACTTGTTGCATACACTATACAATGTAGTTAGGAACTTGTTGCATACACTATACAATGTAGTTAGGAACTTGTTGCATACACTATACAATGTAGTTAGGAACTTGTTGCATACACTATACAATGTAGTTAGGAACTTGTTGCATACACTATATAATGTAGTTAGGAACTTGTTGCATACACTATACAATGTAGTTAGGAACTTGTTGCATACACTATATAATGTAGTTAGGAACTTGTTGCAAACAATATACAATGTAGTTAGGAACTTATTGCATACAATATACAATGTAGTTAGGAACTTGTTGCATACACTATACAATGTAGTTAGGAACTTGTTGCATACACTATATAATGTAGTTAGGAACTTGTTGCATACACTATACAATGTAGTTAGGAACTTGTTGCATACACTATACAATGTAGTTAGGAACTTGTTGCATACACTATATAATGTAGTTAGGAACTTGTTGCATACACTATATAATGTAGTTAGGAACTTGTTGCATACACTATACAATGTAGTTAGGAACTTGTTGCATACACTATATAATGTAGTTAGGAACTTGTTGCATACACTATATAATGTAGTTAGGAACTTGTTGCATACACTATATAATGTAGTTAGGAACTTGTTGCATACACTATACAATGTAGTTAGGAACTTGTTGCATACACTATATAATGTAGTTAGGAACTTGTTGCATACACTATACAATGTAGTTAGGAACTTGTTGCATACACTATACAATGTAGTTAGGAACTTGTTGCATACACTATACAATGTAGTTAGGAACTTGTTGCATACACTATACAATGTAGTTAGGAACTTGTTGCATACACTATACAATGTAGTTAGGAACTTGTTGCATACACTATACAATGTAGTTAGGAACTTGTTGCATACACTATACAATGTAGTTAGGAACTTGTTGCATACACTATACAATGTAGTTAGGAACTTGTTGCATACACTATACAATGTAGTTAGGAACTTGTTGCATACACTATACAATGTAGTTAGGAACTTGTTGCATACACTATACAATGTAGTTAGGAACTTGTTGCATACACTATACAATGTAGTTAGGAACTTGTTGCATACACTATACAATGTAGTTAGGAACTTGTTGCATACACTATACAATGTAGTTAGGAACTTGTTGCATACACTATACAATGTAGTTAGGAACTTGTTGCATACACTATATAATGTAGTTAGGAACTTGTTGCATACACTATATAATGTAGTTAGGAACTTGTTGCATACACTATACAATGTAGTTAGGAACTTGTTGCATACACTATACAATGTAGTTAGGAACTTGTTGCATACACTATACAATGTAGTTAGGAACTTGTTGCATACACTATATAATGTAGTTAGGAACTTGTTGCATACACTATATAATGTAGTTAGGAACTTGTTGCATACACTATATAATGTAGTTAGGAACTTGTTGCATACACTATACAATGTAGTTAGGAACTTGTTGCATACACTATATAATGTAGTTAGGAACTTGTTGCATACACTATACAAGCATACACTATACAATGTAGTTAGGAACTTGTTGCATACACTATACAATGTAGTTAGGAACTTGTTGCATACAATATACAATGTAGTTAGGAACTTGTTGCATACACTATACAATGTAGTTAGGAACTTGTTGCATACACTATATAATGTAGTTAGGAACTTGTTGCATACACTATATAATGTAGTTAGGAACTTGTTGCATACACTATACAATGTAGTTAGGAACTTGTTGCATACACTATATAATGTAGTTAGGAACTTGTTGCATACACTATACAATGTAGTTAGGAACTTGTTGCATACACTATATAATGTAGTTAGGAACTTGTTGCATACACTATATAATGTAGTTAGGAACTTGTTGCATACACTATATAATGTAGTTAGGAACTTGTTGCATACACTATATAATGTAGTTAGGAACTTGTTGCATACACTATATAATGTAGTTAGGAACTTGTTGCATACACTATACAATGTAGTTAGGAACTTGTTGCATACACTATATAATGTAGTTAGGAACTTGTTGCATACACTATATAATGTAGTTAGGAACTTGTTGCATACACTATACAATGTAGTTAGGAACTTGTTGCATACACTATACAATGTAGTTAGGAACTTGTTGCATACACTATACAATGTAGTTAGGAACTTGTTGCATACACTATACAATGTAGTTAGGAACTTGTTGCATACACTATACAATGTAGTTAGGAACTTGTTGCATACACTATACAATGTAGTTAGGAACTTGTTGCATACACTATATAATGTAGTTAGGAACTTGTTGCATACACTATACAATGTAGTTAGGAACTTGTTGCATACACTATACAATGTAGTTAGGAACTTGTTGCATACACTATACAATGTAGTTAGGAACTTGTTGCATACACTATACAATGTAGTTAGGAACTTGTTGCATACACTATATAATGTAGTTAGGAACTTGTTGCATACACTATATAATGTAGTTAGGAACTTGTTGCATACACTATACAATGTAGTTAGGAACTTGTTGCATACACTATACAATGTAGTTAGGAACTTGTTGCATACACTATACAATGTAGTTAGGAACTTGTTGCATACACTATACAATGTAGTTAGGAACTTGTTGCATACACTATACAATGTAGTTAGGAACTTGTTGCATACACTATATAATGTAGTTAGGAACTTGTTGCATACACTATACAATGTAGTTAGGAACTTGTTGCATACACTATACAATGTAGTTAGGAACTTGTTGCATACACTATACAATGTAGTTAGGAACTTGTTGCATACACTATACAATGTAGTTAGGAACTTGTTGCATACACTATACAATGTAGTTAGGAACTTGTTGCATACACTATACAATGTAGTTAGGAACTTGTTGCATACAATGTAGTTAGGAACTTGTTGCATACACTATACAATGTAGTTAGGAACTTGTTGCATACACTATACAATGTAGTTAGGAACTTGTTGCATACACTATACAATGTAGCTAGGAACTTGTTGCATACACTATACAATATAGTTAGGAACTTGTTGCATACACTATACAATGTAGTTAGGAACTTGTTGCATACACTATACAATGTAGTTAGGAACTTGTTGCATACACTATACAATGTAGTTAGGAACTTGTTGCATACACTATACAATGTAGTTAGGAACTTGTTGCATACACTATACAATGTAGTTAGGAACTTGTTGCATACACTATACAATATAGTTAGGAACTTGTTGCATACAATATAGTTAGGAACTTGTTGCATACACTATATAATGTAGTTAGGAACTTGTTGCATACACTATACAATGTAGTTAGGAACTTGTTGCATACACTATACAATGTAGTTAGGAACTTGTTGCATACACTATACAATGTAGTTAGGAACTTGTTGCATACACTATACAATGTAGTTAGGAACTTGTTGCATACACTATACAATGTAGTTAGGAACTTGTTGCATACACTATACAATGTAGTTAGGAACTTGTTGCATACAATGTAGTTAGGAACTTGTTGCATACACTATACAATGTAGTTAGGAACTTGTTGCATACACTATACAATGTAGTTAGGAACTTGTTGCATACACTATACAATGTAGTTAGGAACTTGTTGCATACACTATACAATGTAGTTAGGAACTTGTTGCATACACTATACAATGTAGTTAGGAACTTGTTGCATACACTATACAATGTAGTTAGGAACTTGTTGCATACACTATACAATGTAGTTAGGAACTTGTTGCATACACTATACAATGTAGTTAGGAACTTGTTGCATACAATGTAGTTAGGAACTTGTTGCATACAATGTAGTTAGGAACTTGTTGCATACAATGTAGTTAGGAACTTGTTGCATACAATGTAGTTAGGAACTTGTTGCATACAATGTAGTTAGGAACTTGTTGCATACACTATACAATGTAAAAATATCATTCAAGTATCCTATTTTTCCCCATTTTTTGAGCAATTCCTATTTCCGGCAAAATGTTCCTATATTTTGGCCTTTTTGAAAAGCCATACACATTTTTGACCAATTTAACTATGAACATCAGGTATCATTCTAGAGGGCGATGTGGGCGAAATTGTCGCCTTAGGGACCCTGCCTTTGCCCTCTGGGGCCCCACCTCTCCCTAAAAAAAATAAAAATATTTTTTGGTTTTTAAGATTTTCAAACAAAATGTTGTCTAGTAAGATACACTGGCCCATTATAAAGCACTCATTCTATTCAAATGTTGTATTTAATGGTTGTACTGTGCATTTTAACCCTATTTTGCAGAAGTATATTAAAGAACACTATTTAAGGAAGCGATCACGTGCTTTCTCACTTCTCCCAAAAATTCTGACCTAGAATGAACCCTGGAACATGACATTGAAATTGACAATAAAGATAAATATTGTAGATTGTAGCATAACTATGAAACTGCTATTGGATACACACTAGTATGCAACTGTGTTAGCCGGCTATAGCAATCTTCTGTGCCATTTTCAGACAGGTCGTCTTTCAAATTCAACTATTATGCCTAATTTTGCATTTGTTAGATAGCTATGGCATTTCTTTTATGCCATTTTCCAGCATGTTGTCTTTTAAATTGTGCATACATTTGCATTAGCCCATTAATTGTACATTAGTATTTTGTACATGCACTTTGTAAACTGGAAGATATTAGAACTATTTTGCGGACCTGTATACAGAAGATTGAAAGACATTGGTGTTCCTTGCCTCCAGAGCTGTTGTGTATACCCACGCCATAAAAAGTATGACGAGGGTATATAGTTTTTCGAATTTCCAACCGTTCATTTGCATGAAAGAGTTTACATGCTTTATGTCTCTACAACCCTGTTACCGATCGACTTGAAAATTGATATGCATGTTTATCATCCATTTCTTCATACATATAGTCAGTCCACACATGCTCAATATCAAATTACCTAGTGGTTTGCTTTAAAGATTTTTGTAAAAATTCCATTTAATGTTTTTTAAGTACGTTACAGTATTATAATACATGCAGCAACATGAAGCAATTATGATATATATACAGACGGATCTGGAGTCCAGTGGTAACACGCTGGACTGGTAATCCAGGGATCGATCAGGTTCGATCCCCCATCTGACCATAATAAAATTAACAGTCTTTCAGATGGGACGTTAAACCGAGGTCTAGTGTCGGTGCTTTACACCGTGCACGTAAAAGAACCAGAGGAGACTCTGGAATGGATCTCTGTCTGTATCATTGCACTATCCTCCAAAAATCTAAAATGACTAATCTCTTCAGGAGGAGTCGCTCATATGGGCAACCGGTAGCGACGTTAAATAAACGTAAAACACACTCCAATAATTTGGTGGGGCCAAAACAACTAGGCTAGATGGTATTACCTGAACCACATAATTATATTCATTGCCTGAAAATACTACAGCAAGTGAGTTGCGGATCACATATACCTCATGGTCAGTCGTGGCAATGGATAGGTCCCTCATGGGCAGTCGTGGTGATGGATATCTCCTTCAAGGGCAGTCGCGGAGATGGATATCTCCCTCATGGGCAGTCGTGGCAATGGATAGGTCCCTCATGGGCAGTCATGGCGATGGATATCTCCCTCATGGGCAGTCATGGCGATGGATATCTCCCTCATGGGCAGTCACGGCGATGTAAATCTCCCTCACGGGCAGTCGTGGTAATAGATATCTCCCTCATGGGCAGTCATGGCGATGGATATCTCCCTCATGGGCAGTCGCGGCGATGGAAATCTCCCTCACGGGCAGTCGTGGTAATGGATATCTCCCTCATGGGCAGTCGCGGCGATGGAAATCTCCCTCACAGGCAGTCATGGTGATGGATATCTCCCTCATGGGCAGTCGTGGTGATGGATATCTCCCTCATGGGCAGTCATGGCGATGGATATCTCCCTCATGGGCAGTCGTGGTGATGGATATCTCCCTCATGGGCAGTCGTGGCGATGGATATCTCCCTCGTGGGCAGTCGTGGTGATGGATATCTCCCTTGTGGGCAGTCGTGGTGATGGATATCTCCCTCATGGGCAGTCATGGTGATGGATATCTCCCTCATGGGCAGTCGTGGCGATGGATATCTCACTCATGATCAGTCGTGGCGATGGATATCTCCCTCACGGGCAGTCGTGGCGATGGATATCTCCCTCATGGGCAGTCATGGCGATGGATATCTCCCTCACGGGCAGTCGTGGCGATGAATATCTCCCTCACGGGCAGTCGTGGCGATGGATATCTCCCTCACGATGGATATCATCAGTACTGACATCTCGAGAGCAAATTAACTTGTGTTTTAAGAACTTGTTTCACAATCGAGGTGAAATTAATTTGTATAAAGTAGCTGGAGCCGTCTTGTTGAACAAACTGAATATGACAAAAATAAATGTTTTATTAATATTTTAGTTGAAGATATTTTTCACGGAGCATCTACATTCTGACGACGAGAGTCGGTTTATTACCAAGGGTAGTGGATACTTCGATGTTAGAGATCCAGAGAATAAATGGATTCGGATAGAAGTAGTTGAAGGCGACTTGATCATACTTCCCGCTGGTATCTACCACAGATTCACTCTGGATACCAAGGTTAGTACCATATAGAAGCCCGTTGGATGACAAGGTTAGTACCATATAGAAGCCCGCTGGATGACAAGGTTAGTACCATATAGAAGCCCGCTGGATGACAAGGTTAGTACCATATAGAAGCCCGCTGGATGACAAGGTTAGTACCATATAGAAGCCCGCTGGATGACAAGGTTAGTACCATGTAGAAGCCCGCTGGATGACAAGGTTAGTACCATATAGAAGCCCGCTGGATGACAAGGTTAGTACCATATAGAAGCCCGCTGGATGACAAGGTTAGTACCATATAGAAGCCCGCTGGATGACAAGGTTAGTACCATATAGAAGCCCGCTGGATGACAAGGTTAGTACCATATAGAAGCCCACTGGATGACAAGGTTAGCACCATATAGAAGCCTGCTGGATGACAAGGTTAGCACCATATAGAAGCCCGCTGGATGACAAGGTTAGTACCATATAGAAGCCCGCTGGATGACAAGGTTAGCACCATATAGAAGCCCGCTGGATGACAAGGTTAGCACCATATAGAAGCCTGCTGGTATCTACCACAGATTCACGCTTTCTTTTATGCTTTCCAATGAGTGAAGATGGCAGTTTCTAACAGAGGTTGGTGCACCATGTAAACAAAGATTTTGTATCGTACAAAGGACCATAAGCGCAAGAAATGAGAAGAAAATGTGTGATTTCACTTCTTCCAACCGATTTAACGTCGCTACCGGTTTCCCATTTGAGCGACGGGCAGTTTACCTAACAACACCTTTCCTGAGCAGGCTCCAGCGGTTCACCAGTACTTGGTGCACCAACCTCCGTAAGAAACTGCCAACTTTTTCATATAAATGAGACACGGTCTGAACGGGGCTCGAACCCGTCACTGACCATCAGAGATGATAGGTTACAGTGGCCTACAGTCAGCGACCTTAACCACTCGACCACGGAGGCAGTCTATCTGATGAGGTTACACTGCTAAACTTATAATATAAGTTTTCTGTTGATATAATATAAGTTTTCTGTTGATATTTATATATCAACAGAAAACTAATATTTATATCAACAGAAAACTCAAAAATAAATAATTTTCTTTCAGAATTATATCCAGGCGAGGCGGTACTTTGCCGGCAATCCAGTATGGACACCTCATAATCGACCCTGTGACAATCATCAGGCCAGAAAAGCTTACCTGACGTCCCTCGCAGATAAATAGATGTCCCTATACAGTTGATGATTCACAAATAAATACTGTACATAATATGTAATAGATGTCAAAATGGTGACAACACGAATATAATTGGATATTTCATAATCTCGCCAGAACCATTGTGATTCAGATTTTGTCCCATCCCTGCTCGATCCAACCATCGCCTCGATCCCATCCCTGCTCGATCCAACCATCGCCTCGATCCCATCCCTGCTCGATCCAACCATCGCCTCGATCCCATCCCTGCTCGATCCAACCATCGCCTCGATCCCATCCCTGCTCGATCCAACCATCGCCTCGATCCCATCCCTGCTCGATCCAACCATCGCCTCAATCCCATCCCTGCTCGATCCAACCATCGCCTCGATCCCATCCCTGCACGATCCAACCATCGCCTCAATCCCATCCCTGCTCGATCCAACCATCGCCTCGATCCCATCCATCCCTGCCTCCCTCCATTCAATCCCCCCTCCATCCATCCCTTGCAATTCTTCAGTATGCATGGTGCTTGCAATATCCTCAGTTCCCCATGCCTCGGTAGGCATGGTGCTTGCAATATCCTCAGTATGCATGGTGTTTGCAATATCCTCAGTTCCCCATGCCTCGGTAGGCATGGTGCTTGCAATATCCTCGGTTCCTGTGACTCGGTAGGCATGGTGCTTGCAATATCCTCAGTATGCATAGTGCTTGCAATATCCTCAGTTCCCCATGCCTCGGTAGGCATGGTGCTTGCAATATCCTCGGTTCCTGTGCCTCGGTAGGCATGGTGCTTGCAATATCCTCGGTTCCCCGTGACTCGGTAGGCATAGCTAAATCAGTTTATACTTCAAGATGGCAACCTTCTGTAGCAATTCCTGTGCCAGGAAAATACAATATGTGTCAGTGACGAGGGTGAAAAATGATAACCAACGCTGAAGAACGTGTTGCAGCAGCACGTGTTTTGCAACCTGCAATGCAGCACGATGGAAACCACCGAGAGTGTAATAATAAAATTTTAAAACCTAGATACTCTGTGGTGCATTCTGGAGCTATCTGAGCACAACTTCAGCTGAAAGAAAATGATTTATTTTGGTTGTTAATTTGAAATCACGCACACACACACTAGCACTTACAGACAGAGTGAGGACTCTGACATGGCACAGACTACCGAGGACCATGCTTTACGGTAGTTGTCCGATATGGATTTTTTGAAGGTACGTTAAGCAAAAGCAGCCCTATACAATGGGCTATCAGGTTTGTGAAAAATAAGGTAATTATCTGTAACTGACTTTACTATTCTTTGTGGGCCTCGCTGTGTTACCCAACAGAGGACCTTGTGTTTACACAATATACTTTGTGGGCCTCGCTGTGTTACCCAACAGAGGACCTTGTGTTTGATATACTTTACTATTCTTTGTGGGCCTCGCTGTGTTACCCAACAGAGGACCTTGTGTTTACACAATATACTTTACTATTCTTTGTGGGCCTCGCTTTTTTACCCAACAGAGGACCTTGTGTTTACACAATATACTTTACCCAACAATTGGTTATAATATATACACAAAAACTAATGATGATTTTTAATGGTTTTTATTAAAAGACGAACCAAAATTACATGTAGCATGATCCAAGTATGATGTTGTTATTGTTGTAATGACATCCCACTGCTCGTAGGCCCTTAATTTTAGCAATCAAGATCGGACTATGTGCTTGATCACTAAAATGAAGCTCCTGCGAGCACCGGATTGTAGCCAAAACATATGGCACGCCGTTTTAACATTTATTCAAAAAAGAGATATCTCCTAAACTTTAGTAGATAATGATATCCTATATGCTTTAGTTTTGGAGATATCTCATATACTTTAGGCGATACCTCTATTAAATATTTATAAAAGATATCTCCTAAACTATATAAGATATCTCCTAAAGCTTAGTAGATATCTCATATAATATATAAGATATCTCCTTTAATTTATATCTCCTAAAGCATATGGGATATCTTATAAAGTTTAGGAGATATCTTATAAAGTTTAGGAGATATCTTATAAAGTTTAGGAGATATCTTATAAAGTTTAGGAGATATCTTATAAAGTTTAGAAGATATCTTATAAACGAAAGTATATGAGATATCTCTTAAATTATATGAAATATCTTCTAAAACAGAAATAATCTGAATGCTCCCGAATCCTAACACTGTTTGGACTTGAGTTTACGTGCTAACGCGGGTCGACGCTCGGATTGGTGTGCACAAACGCACAAATAGAAGAAAAGAAATACTGCTATAAATAAGATGAATATTTTCATGGAAACATGGCTGAACAGGTCTAAATTAGACAATAACACGACACGGTTAGACATATTACAATAAAAACATTATTTCCTTTCATCGAGATATTATTTACCTATTCGTGCGCCTATGCACTCTAACAGAGCCTGGGACGCGCTGTTTTAACCAATGAGAAACGAGGATTCTAACATAAATTAACAAATTTCGTAGGCCACACTAATAATAATTAGGACTCCTTTGTGACCTTAAAACTTGACATTTACAAGCTGAAAGCTATGATTGTACATCTTATAATATCAAAGAACAAATTGTTTGTCTGAATAATTGAAATTTCGCAGAAAAAAGCATCGTGATCGAAATCAAGTTTTAACGGCGCAGTGAAAACACTTGGCCCCGACCAAACTCGCTCCAGTCAACTATTCTGAACCAGAAACTGACCCTGACCAAACTCCCTAGTCAAAACCGTCACTGGAATCTCTTTTTGATGGAATAAAGAACAATTATTGTGTTTTAGTTGCTATGTTACGACACAATAAAACATAACGGTCAACAGAAGTCACCAACAACGCGAAATTCACAAAGTATGTGTAAGGAACATTAATTCTGCTAAGGTGGTTGGCGGTACTATTATATTGGGGAGAATGCATTAATTTTCATGATTTAATTTATTCCCACCAAAATATCTCATATAAAAATTTTATATAAGATATCTTCTAAAGTTTAGTAGATATTTCATATATTATATAAGATATCTTCTAAAGTTTAGTAGATATTTCATATATTATATAAGATATCTTATATACTTCAGGAGATATCTTATATACATTAGGAGATATCTCTTATAAAAATTTATATAAGATATCTTATATAGCTTATGAGATATCTTATATTGTTTAGGAGATATCTTATATAGTTTATAGGATATCTTTATATATTAGGAGATATCTTATAAAGTTTAGGAGATATCTCATATAAACACATTTTAATTGAGATATCTTATTTATTTAGGAGATATCTTTTATATACAATATATATAAGATATCTACTAAATTTTAGGAGATATCTCTTTTTTGGAATAAATGTTAAAGCGACGTGCCATAAAAACAAGGGGTACCTGTGATATCATTCAAATATTGCCAAAATGGGCAATAGAATATCAATAGAATGGAACGGTGCTTAACCCTTTGCCTGCTGGACACATCTAAAGTCATTTTTGCAAACAGCATAGAGCCAGATCAGCTGCAGCATAATGCGGCATCTGATTAGACTCTATGCTGTTTGCTACTCGGATAGTGATCATAATACACTGGGCAGAGTAGCAAACAGCTGGTCTGGATCTATATTGTTTTCAAAAGCCATGACATTTATTCAGCAGACTAAGGGTTAACAGCCCATCAACACAAAAGAGTATCATTTAGGGCCAAGCAATTGAGATGAAAAAGAAATATAATAGAATATCAAATATGCAAATAAAAGAGTACATATTTAGGTAGCATAATCTGATGCTAAATCAATTGCCGTTATTCTGGTTTTATTTACATCATTGAATGATCAAGATTTCTGGTTTTCGTCAATAAATTCTATGATCTCATGATATACGGGATTTGACCCAGTTGACACGGCCTAATAACAGACTGTTAAACACCATTAAACAAACAAATTAAACTGATCAGGGTCTCTGCTGATTACTAGCTCCATTCGTAGGAATTTTCATCAACATGCAAATGAGCCTGCATGTGGGAAAAATCAGGAATATTGACTTTAAGATCATGATACGTCACCAATGCATAGACAATTGAATGAGGAAATATATATACTAATGTTATATTTGTTTTATTCCATTTGGTTTCCAAGCAACATTTCTTTTTAATTTTACGCCAATTTTATATCACTTTTACAATGTCATCATCATCATTGACATCATTGGAAGATGTATTTCTAAAGATGTGTGAGTGATCAAGTTTGGAAAATAAATGAACAAATAATCACACTGGTGTTGCATTGCACTGTGCCGGTTTCTATTGGATTTCTTAAAATTGGCAACATGGTTTCTTTGTAAAAAAATTTAAATGTTTGAAACACCTGCAAGTCTATGTGATTTTTCAAAAGTTGCGCATAAGTCTATGTGATTTTTCAAAAGACTCACCGCCCTGTACACTAGTGTCCATGTACATGAACTGTCACAGATGAGTTCCTTTATTTATTGTTTGTAACTCTTATTCTCAGTTTGCGTTTGGTTGATTCGATTGTATTGTGAATATAATTTTTAACATCTTTCCAACTTCTCCGTGCCAGTACAGTTTCATTTCTTAAACAATTGTCACAGTCAAGTTTTCCAGGCACTATCATCTGTTTGATTTTATGTCCAAGTTGTCTCTCTACAGCTAGCTTTTCATTTGGCATCCAATATATCTTGTTGGGTTTTGGTTTAGTTGGACGCCGTTTGGATGCAGTGTATTTCTGGGAAACTACAAGAAAATGAAATAGAATTTCAATGAACAGCGCAATTTTTAAACATTACATGTATGTTAGTTTTTAGAAGTTAATAACATGAGGGCCAAAGGTTACAAAATACGCCTGTTGACGATATGCCAGAGAAAACAGGCCACCAGGGGGAGATAACTCATCAGACCATTTTGAAAATCATTAGTATATGAATGTACATGTGCAGTATCGCGGAGATCAAATAAACGGTAGTCCAGTTATCGCGTGGAAACAAACAAATTGTGCAATAATCAATCGATCGTTAGCACCCTTGACCTCACAAACCCGACTTTCAATAGGCTTTTTTCCACGTTCGATATGAATATACATCCATGTGAAGTATCTTATTTTTAGCACCTGTGACCTTTACCGATCAAAACCATATTCATTATGTATATTACTCTGATCAATATAAATATACATGTGAAGTATCAGAACTCACAACTGAATATTTACAACAACTATAAAATAAGCCCTGAAATTAGAATATCCTAACCTGGTGCCAAGTCCTAATCACACCAGAGTCACTAATCCCAACCCCAAGATTAATAGTAGTTCCAATGCCATGACTCTTATCGTGGGTATGACCGGATTCAACTCTCGCATACAAGAAAGCTAAATTGAAAATAGTACACGAGGCCCAAACCATGGAGATCGGGATTCTGGTAAGGATGAACCCCATCGTTAATTTTACCCTATACATGCACATGACCAACCACCTACGCAACACATACAAAGTGAAACACGACATAAACATAAAGTAATTCAATGGTTAAAAGTATGTCACTGAACCCGGGTAATGGTGCAATGCAGCATGGTCGATGATGAATAAGTGTGCAGTTTGATGGCCCTTGTAGGAATGCAAATGGGTGAGGTTGACCTAAGATATGGATAGCCGAAGTGAAGCAGGATGTAAACAATGAGGTAATCCAAAGTTATTGTAGTGCTAAAAGTAGAACACTACATGCGGGTGATGCAGTAGGGTGAAAGATGAGTGCAAAGTGAACCGTGATCATGTAAACAATGAATAATAATACATTTTATTTACAGGGATACACATTCAACTTGACCTTTGACACATCCCCACCATAACCAACTCACTTTCAGATTCACCATCGTCATCCTGATCCATGATTGCACCATCCGCATAGTCATCCTGATCCATGTTGGCATCATCGTCCTGATCCATGTTGGCACCATCCGCATCGTCGTCCCAGCCCATGATAACACCGTCCGCATCGTTGTCCCGGCCCATGTTAGCACCATCATCATCGTCTCCACTCTCATCGGTGTTGTCCTCATCTTCAACAGCTGCAATTATGATGAACAAAGGTACATCACATTCATGACAAGTTAACATAATTATCTGTCATATACGAGGGACATTAAACTAGACAAGAGGGTTCCGCGTAACCTTTGGGTCGCCTGCCGGCAGCCTAACCAATTTTCTATTTTTAGTAAGTGACCTTGACCCCAATGGTCCCAAGCTCAATATCAAGCTAGCCCTTCATATAAGTTACCTATACATGAAATTTCATTGCAATAGCTCATTCCTAACACCAGTTATTGATTGGAAACAGATTTTCTATTTTTATTGACAGTGACCTCTACCCCAGTGGTCCCAAACCCAATACCAAGCTAGCCCTTCATATAAGCTTGCTATACCTGATTCTTGGTTGCCATACAACAAGCATAACTGAAGTTATAACCAATGATGTGAAAGCGTGACGGACGGACGGACCAACAGACGACGGAGAAGTGATCCCTAAGTGTCACCCAAGCGACACAAAAATCGTGTCTTTAAGACACAGGTGATGCCCCATTTGGCAACTGTTAAAGTGGGATAATCTAATTATAATATAAAAAACAAATAAAACATATTTGTATTTACTACGGGCGAATAATATATGACCCAACATATGATATTATAAGTTATTGTGATTCTACACAGGCTATAATATGGTGGAATATTGCCCGTCTGAAGTTATGTTCACCTGAGGTTCACTATTTTTAGATTACCCGCCAATAATATCCAGTAGTTATCAGTATTAATGTTTCTCGGCAAGAAATTAGATAATCTACCTTGAGCCCTTTCAACACTACAGACCTGTATTCCTGTCTGCAAACAGTGCAGATCCAGATGAGCCGTCTCGAAACGAGCCGTCATACTAGGATCTCCACTATCTGCAGTTATTTTCCCAGAATTCCAACGAAAACACCCCTTTTGATGAATAGACTTACCCAAATAACATAATCTTATGAATTTGATTGGCCTGAATTTGAACATGAGAGAATCCATTGAGTTACTTAGGGTTGAAAGGGTTAATACCCCTCTGACTTATCATCATGGGGGCATAAAAAGGTCTGCTTGTTTAAATACATAATGTGGTATACATGCAGCACACCACAAAAACATACATGTGACATTACGAAAAAGCATGTTGTTAAAAGTTTCTGTTGGTTATGAAAACTGGTGCATAAGCACGAAAACTTAACATTTGAAGACGGACAAAAGATAGACGGTGATACACCACTCCTTCAGAAGGCGTGCTAAAAATGACAAAATATTGTTAATCTCAAGAGGGAGATGTTTCATTTTGATGAGAACACTCCTCATTTTAAAGAAATTATTGACCCCGAAAAGAGAGACTCCCTCTTGAAGAGGCAGGGTTGGCAGGTATGCTTTTTGCCATTCTAAAAACACCAATTAGAAAGTATATTTCAGTGGGTGCACATGACCCCTATCTAGTGAGTATATTTCAGTGGGTGCACATGACCCCTATCTAGTGAGTATATTTAGTGAGTGCACATGACCCCTATCTAGTGAGTATATTTCAGTGAGTGCACATAACCCCTATCTAGTGAGTATATTTCAGTGAGTACACATGACCCCTATCTAGTGAGTATATTTCAGTGAGTGCACATGACCCCTATCTAGTGAGTATATTTCAGTGGGTGCACATGACCCCTATCTAGTGAGTATATTTCAGTGAGTGCACATGACCCCTATCTAGTGAGTATATTTCAGTGAGTGCACATGACCCCTATCTAGTGAGTATATTTCAGTGAGTGCACATGACCCCTATCTAGTGAGTATATTTCAGTGAGTGCACATGACCCCTATCTAGTGAGTATATTTCAGTGAGTGCACATGACCCCTATCTAGTGAGTATATTTCAGTGAGTGCACATGACCCCTATCTAGTGAGTATATTTCAGTGAGTGCACATGACCCCTATCTAGTGAGTATATTTCAGTGAGTGCACATGACCCCTATCTAGTGAGTATATTTCAGTGAGTGCACATGACCCCTATCTAGTGAGTATATTTCAGTGAGTGCACATGACCCCTATCTAGTGAGTATATTTCAGTGAGTGCACATGACCCCTATCTAGTGAGTATATTTCAGTGGGTGCATATGACCCCTATCTAGTGATTAAACTAATCATGCTAATACTATTTATCTTATTGATTGAACATATAAGCTTACTGTTTATATCGATCTGTATCTCATCTAGTGTTTTCCCAGATACGTCACTCAGCTTTCCGCTTTCCAGCGCCATCAGGATCTTGCTCACTTTTGCCAACTGCAATGTGTCCTCAGTCAGTCTGTAATATTCACGATGGACCCGGATATCATGTCCCATGAATTTAGCTAAGATGTCCAACTCATTGTCTTTTAAGCAAAACAACTGTGACAAAGTCCCAACTTGTTTGCGCAATCTTGTAGAGGTAATGTGGTCGGGATGCTTAGCTCCGCATGCATCTGCATATTTCCTAAGGCAGTCCGATCCCCTCACAAAGTTTTCACTGTTGGGGATTGGGAACAGATATACATTTTCTGCCTTGATGTCAACACTTTTTCTTGTCTCCATTAGGAAAATTACATGGGCTTTCATCTCTTCCGTAAGAAGGACAGGAACCTTCCTGCCTCTTTTCCCCTTTATTACAAATCTGTGTAGTAATTTGCAGAGCTGTTTTTCAAATTTTGTCAATGTCTCTGTAACGTCTTCATTACAGTTGGTACTCATATCTGTGAAATTCTCAACTTTGATTCTTGAAGCCTCGCCACTTCTCCTTCTGTTGAACAAAATTATTGTGGTAAGTACAACCTTTGCAAGATCATACCACTTTTCTGTTGAAATCTGTTCATCCATTGCTGCTCTGATCAAATTTGCATTCTGCGTCAAGTATTTTTGTAGCAGAACTACATCTTGTACGAGTGGCATCATTTCAGGTTTTTTCCATTTTTGTTCTCTAAGCGTTTTCAGGGCGACAGAGGAAACTTGATCACCCCATTCCATGTCACATACCTGGTAAAAATGGTCGGCTTCTGTTGATTTGCTGTCATCGCCTGCCATAAGAGCTTCAGCCTTAACTATTTTGGAACATTTCTTCAATGAAGCACCAAGTTTCAATACCAGTGATGGTGTACAATAAACTTTTGATTCATCATCATATCCTGCAACTGATTTTACAGCCTCTACAACACGTGGGAACCGGGATGGCATGATGATGTCATGTAAGCTCATCACATCTTTGTCTAGGCCTCTAACAGTGATGAGAAAACGACCAAGCTCTCTCATCTTCTGGCCAATGTAATGTCTGTTATGTTGCTCACTTCCAACTTTCAAGAGCTTTTCCCCGTATTTCAAAATTAAACTGTCATTTCGAACAATCAAATGTGTCTTATCAGCATTCATGTTTTGAAGTACTTGGGTAAGTTGTGACGATATACTGGTACCTGACACAGATGGTAATAGTAAAGCACTTTTTGCCTTCACATTTCTGTTCCGTCCTTGCTGTTTCACGTCTTTTTGCTGACATTTTTTTTGATGCTTCCAAAGGTCATCACTAATGAAGAACCCCAAGCAATGTTCGCACGGGGAGTAGTTTTCCACAACATAATTGTCCGCTGGCCTCGGTCTCTTGTACGGTACAATTTCCCCCTTTCCACTTTTTAGGGTTTCCATGTTATGATTAAAGTTACCTTTATTTCTTAACTTGTCCAATAATCGGTTTCTTTCAGGTGAACCCTTTTTTTGCGCCATGAATTCCCCAACCGCAACTTCAAACGAATGTTTTTGTATGAAATGTCTCGGCAATTTGGAGACCGGTTTTTCACAAAAGACACAATATTGTTGTTTGTTCCATATGCGCTTAGTTGTACTATTTTTGGACATTTGAATTGTAACCGTTGAAGATGGCATTCCTGATCTTGTAGGAAACTTTTCCCTTTTCTTGTCCTTTCCCAAACTGACTGGCACCGATTCAAGTTCAGCTGAAAATATAAAGGCAAAGATATCAAGAACAATAAATCAGTAACACTGATGAATGTACCCCTCACCGACGCCTGGACCAACAAACAAAAAAGTCGAGAAAAAAAACAACACAAACAAGAGTGTTCCACGTAACCCATGTGTCGCTTGCCGGCAGCCTAACCGATTTTCTGTTTTTATGCCCTCATGATGATAAGTCAGGGGGCATTATGTCTTGCACCTGTCCGTCTGTCTGTCTGTCCGAGCGCCCTCAAGTAACGTTGTGGGGTTTTGTTGTAAGCAACATATAGCAAATGCCATTCATTCCGTTGCTTGCGGGGTGATTTTGCTTGCATGTGGGGTTATTTAAACAAAAGAAAACTCCACAAAGACACTTCAGTGCGAACGTCCGTCCGCCTGCCTGTCACACCGAAATGTTCGCCTTGTTTGTTAAGTCCATAACTTTGGAACCACTTGATGGAAATCAGAAATATTTCACATGCATGTTCCTCTTCGGCTTGTAGTGGGCTATGAATGCACCCCCGATCCCTATGTCCAAGGTCAAGGTCGATAGACCAGAATGTTCACCTTGTTGGACCGAAATGTTCACCATGTTCATTAAGTCCATAACTTTGGAACCACTTGATGGAAATAAAAATTATTTCACATGCATGTTCCTCTTGGGCTTGTAGTGGGTTATGAATGCACTCCCGGTCCATAGCTTTTGTTTTCCAAAAGGCTGCCACTGGGGGCATCCTGTGTCTTACAGACACACTTATCTAGTTAGTAACAGTGACCTGGACCCCAGTGGTCCCAAACCTAATACCAAGCTAGCCCTTGATATAAGCTTGCTATACTTGAAGTTTGCTTGCCATACAACAAACATAACTGAAGCTATAACTAACTAGAACTATCACTAAGGGTGATTAATACCCCCACACTGCAGCCTTGATTGTAAAACACAAGCTTGTCAGTACCAAAATATAAAGCGGGACGGGACACGACATGACCGACGCGCGTGATTCCAATATAGCCCCCACTAAGTGGGGGTATAATAAATGCTTTTCAGTTGGGTTAAGGTTACCCCGCAACAAACCCTAATTGAAAATTCGGCATAGTAACACATAGCCTAGGCATTTTTCAATTTTCAGGACAGAAGAGGAAAGTGACAGTTTGGCATATGTATTACTAAAGGTAATTAATACCCCCACACTGCAACCTTGATTGTAAATCACAAGCTTGTCAGTACCAAAATGGTGAACATTATATAAAGCGGGACGTGACTGACGCGCGTGATTCCACAGTATAATAATGTGAAAGCATGACGGACAGACGGACGGACGGTGGAGAAGTGATCTCTAAGTGTCATCCTGCTAAAGCAGGTGACACAAAAATTTACCTTGAACTTGGCACAAGGGCCGCATGAGTGGGCCACTGCATGAAATATGGATGATGACTAATAAGCATTTGAAGTTTGAAGCTAATGGGACTTACGATTACAGATATAGTGGGTACCCAAAAACGTTAACGCAAATTTTTACAATAATTTAATTTGATCTTAGCATGGGGGCCGCATGGATGCCACAGAATAAAACTAGAAAATATGGCCTGTCGGCACAGCACACAACTGGCCCAGCTGGCATATTGACATAGGGCGGGCAAAGCCCACTTTCAATAGGAGTTACAGAAAAACTATAAAAAAATGTAAACGTAAATTCCAGTCATTTGAACTTGACATTGGCCACAGAAGGAAAATATGGTCCCCAGTGGTTACACACACTGTGTCTGTGAGAAGACCCATACTCGAACAGTCGAAGTAATGATAGGCATGATTCTATCATGAGGTCCCCAGTGGTTATACACACTGTGTCTGTGAGAAGACCCATACTCGAACAGAGTCGAAGAAATAATAGGCATAATTCTATCATGAGGTCCTCAGTGGGTACACACACTGTGTCTGTGAGAAGACCCATACTCGAACAGTCGAAATAATGATAGGCATGATTCTATCATGAGGTCCTCAGTGGGTACACACACTGTGTCTGTGAGAAGACCCATACTCGAACAGATGATAGGCATGATTCTATCATGAGGTCCTCAGTGGTTACACACACTGTGTCTGTGAGAAGACCCATACTCGAACAGATGATAGGCATGATTCTATCATGAGGTCCTCAGTGGGTACACACACTGTGTCTGTGAGAAGACCCATACTCGAACAGTCGAAATTGTGTGTCACTGATGAATATTTATTTGCTTGCTTACATAAGTTCTACTCACATAACATTGGATAGAAATATGACATTTCAGATTCGTTTGACGATTCCTCATCTTTCGAGTTCACAATGTAGTCCGGATCATTTATGTCATCATCGAAGGTCTCTTTGATGTCATAATCCAATGCAAATGTCTCAGCGACAAGCTTAGTCTGAAACACAGTAAGTTGTAGATGATAATAACTGTGGACTATTCTTGAAATTATTATAAATAGAACATGGTCAATCTTATAGTGCTCTCTTTTGTACATTTCTAATAGCGCAAATGAAATAAAAGTGAAGGCGGTAAAAAAAAAATCAAAACCCTTGGAAAAAATTTTCTTCGACCAACCCTAGACGGGGAGAACAAACATCCGTAAACCAAGAAATAAAAAAAGGCCCTAATTCTGACGGAGGAAAAAAATTCATCGCCACACGATCATCTGCACGTTGAGGTTAATAATCTGTGAAAGTTTGAAGCAAATATTACCAACAGTGTAGGAGGAGTTAAACACACAAGATTTTCGGGACAGACGGACGGACACACGCACATACGGGTGGACAAGAGCAATGCTCTATGCCACCACTTTGTGGGGGCATGAAAACAACAAGAAATGTGTCTATCGAACACGAATGCCCCTGGTTACATGTAGGAAATCTTCATATGTATAAAGTGTTGAAATATTGAAGCCATCCCTCAAGCTATATAGAAGTTATGATGACTAATTTGAGAAACTCTTACAAACTTCTTAACCAAGGTGTGACGGACGCACGGACGGACGTGTACCATATTCCTCCTGGCTCCTCGAGACCGGGGGCATAAAAATATCAGGTTTGGATTGTTACATTACACAGTGCAGAACATATCACAGCGTGAGAAAAGATGTGATTTCCTGAATTCTTGTGATTTTTAATATGGGTCTAATTGTAGTCGTATACAAGCTGATTTACACACTATATTTTTTCAAAAGAATATGGAATGTTGGTTACGCATGTTACATACCTCCAGACCAGCCACCTCAGTAGTGGATGTCTTTGCTGGTGAGCAGGCTTCTTCTGCCAACTTTCTCGCAGCCTGGAAATAAGACATTGGACAGTGTAATCAAATTATGTTACAAGGAGTTTTTTTTATTATAAATAACAGGTTTGGATCGTTACAATACATAGTGCAGAACATATCACAGCGTGAGAAAAGATGTGATTTCCTGAATTCTTGTGATGTTTAGTATGGGTCTAACTGTAGTCGTATACAAGCTGATTTACACACTACAGTCAAGCCTGTGCTAATGGTCACCTCTATTAAGCAGCTAACCTGCAATAAGCAGCCACTGTTCTGTATCCATAGAAGGCCATTTGCTATATATATGACCTCCGTTAACCCTTTCCCTCATAGAAGCACCTCTTGACGCCATTACCAGTACGACATACATTGACAATGTAGTAGCCAAACCAATGTTCATAATAAAGACCGGAATCTCATGTAGTCCCAGTAATATCCATGGAGGTGGGATAGATATGGCGACTACTTATCCACTGCATGATAGTTAAATGGCTGTCGTTTGTATGAAGATATAATAGTATATTAACCTAAATCTCTATGAAGGAAAGGGTTAAGCAACCACCTGACATTTTGTACTTCCCTTGGGTAGCTGCTTATGACAGGTTTGACTGTATATTTTTTTCTAAAGGAATATGGCATGTTCTGTTGGTTACGCATGTTACATACCTCCAGAACTGCCACCTCAGTAGTGGAGGTCTTTTCTGGTGAGCGGGATTCTTCTGCCGACTTTCTCGCAGCCTGGAGATAGACATTGGACAGTGCAATCAAATTATAAGTTACAAGGAGTTTTTGTTACACGCACTTGAAAAGCAGAAGCGCTATATCGTCGGCACTTTGGCGTGCAGAGTCCATCCGTCAAAGGGTCTAGATTTGCAATTTAAAAAAATAATTTGTGTCGACATGCACGCCACGGCCATCTTGTCTGTAATAACCGTAGGTTTGTATAGTTACAATATAGTGAATATACAGTGCAGAACATATCACAGCGTGGGGAAAGATGTTATTTCCTGAACTCCTCTGATTTTTAGTATGGGTCTCACAGTAGTTGTATACAAGCTGATTTATACATTGTAATTTTCCTCAAGGATATGACATGATCTGTTGCTTGCACATATGTTATGTGTTGCTGCGTTGCAAGGAACCACAAGTGACCAAAAAAATACACATATAATTTACACTCGTATATAATCACCATATAAGTGTGAGAGAGCAGACAGATGGCTGCAAAACATAATCCAAACGTTTCCTAAAATATTCGTCATGGAGGCAGAAAAAGCTTACCTTTGTTTCCCAGGGATAATGAGCTAGACCATAATTATATAATAGCTCTTCTCCAGGGTCGATATCTCTGGTTGCAAAGAGACATAAGTATGGTACGTCCACAACCACCACCTTCATCCTACAGTTGCACTCTTTTTTGTTTCCATGGTTTACAAGCCGTCCCAAAATAGGCTCCTCCACTGGCTCGGTTGATGCATCAGCACTGAAGTATGATTACATCTAAATGTTTAATGATAAAATGGTCATGTACAATCAGTTATGCATAGTCTGCTTATCAGTGACGCAATCCCATTTTTCTGCTTGTTTAATATCAGGTGGGTAAAACAAGAGGGTTCCGCGTAACCTGTGTTGCCTGCCGACAGCCTAACCAATTTTCTATTTTTAGTAACAGTGACATTGACCTTGATCCCAGTGGACCTAAACCCAATCCCAAGCTAGCCCTTCACATGAATGTGTAGCAAATGTTCATATGTATGAAGTGTTGAAATATTGAAGCCATCCCTCAACCTATATAGAAGTTATGATGAATTTGAGAAACTCTTACAAACTTCTTAACCAAGGTGTGACTAACGCACTGACGCACGGACACACGGTCCAAACACTATATGCCTCCCAGCTCTTTGAGGTCGGGGGCATAAAAAAGTGAACATCATATAAGGCGGCACGGGACTGGACCGACGTGACTGACGCGCGTGATTCCAATATAGCCCCCACTTACTTATGTGGGGTTATAATAAATTAAGAGACTACCAGTTTTTCAGACTTTTCATGCTGTGATCTCGTCCAATGGTGCTTGAAAATTAAGGTGTGCATACATGCATCAGGTAGGGCAACAGTTGATGTCATCCCCTGTGGTAACGACACACCGAAATATAGGATAAACGGTGACAAGTAAACTTACCACCAACCTCTCCCTTTATGCTTGAAGAAGTATCTATAGCCTGTACTATTGTTTTCTTCCCTCTCTTCGCCTTCGGTGTCTGTTATGATGTTACCAAAGTAACACAAGAGGAACGCTCCCTTTTCAAATCTCTGCGTTGTTCTAACACCCCTACCTGCAAAAAAAGAGTAAAATTTAACAAATATCTCTATTATGTCTGTCTATTGCCAATTTTAATGTCTGTCTATTGGCCATTTTAGGCCTAACCCAGATTTGGTGTATGGGTTTACGGTGATTTCGCTCGCATGTACAGACCCTATATTATTGGAATGTGCCGGGTGAAATTCTGCCACTCTTGAGCATATATGAGACATGCCATGTGATTTTGTACTTTCATGTGTAACGGGAATGTGTGTCTGTTCCGCCGACCGGATTCTCGGGTGTGCCGGTAGCGCCGTGGATAGCGCGTCCCGCTAGTGATGGGAAGGTCCCGCGTTAGAGTCCCGGTCGGTGAACATTTTTCCAGTTGCATTCGGATCCTGTGACATTTGGGTGCTCGTCCAAGCCTCAGAGTTTCAATGTCCTTGACTCTGGGGTTGAACCGATCGAAACTCAAGGATAACGGGAGGGGAGTGTAGCGGGAATGTGTGTCTGTTCCGCCGACCGGATTCTCGGGTGTGCCGGTAGCGCAGTGGATAGCGCATCCCGCTAGTGATGGGAAGGTCCCAGCTCGAGTCCCGGTCGGTGCACATTTTCCCCATTGCATTCGGATCATGTTACACATGAAATACGTTTACAATATTTAGTGTTTTTAATAATCGACGTCAGGAGTTGACACAAATCTCAGAGTACATGCAGAATTAATTATATTCCGTGTGTACTCTGGAATTTGTGTCAACTTCTGACGTCATTTCTGGCAAGTATCGCATTTTCTGTAAACATATTTCATGGAATTATGCAGATGCCCACAGGTACAAAATCTCATGGCGTGTCTCATACACCAATATGGAGGTGTAATGATGCAGTTGAAGCAGTAACCTATTCATGTTTGATATTTCTGCATGTGCAGTTCTTATTAGGTAAACAAACAATCACACAACGCCTGGACATTTCCAATGTAATTGTTATTAATACAACACCCAATCTGCAAAAATAAGTAATCCATGAATAATATAAATTTCCATTGTCATCTTACCGATCAACATATATTCGAGAATCTATGATAGATTCATAATACGTCTCCAAACTGTCAATGTTTTTATATATCAAGCAGAACTCATGTTACATTTAATTCAGAGATGTAGTGTTCGGAATGGATGGGTATGCATAGCACACATGGTGTTGCTTCCGTGACACATAACAAATAGAATGGTTAGCATCGGCGTTCTTTGTTTGATCTCTTTGGCTCAGCATTTCTGATTATTTAAATTCAAAGCTCATAAAGCTCATGGTTAATGGTACTAACAAAGTTGAAAGACACAACAAGTGTAATTCTTCCATTGGGTCCTCAGTGGTAAACACTGTGTGTCTGTGTGAGGACTCGTACATGTAGTTGAACGACACAATGAGTATAATCCATCCATTGGGTCCTCAGTGGTAAACACTGTGTGTCTGTGTGAGGACTCGTACATGTAGTTGAACGACACAATATCAAGTGTAATCCATCCATTGGGTCCTCAGTGGTAAACACTGTGTGTCTGTGTGAGGACTCGTACATGTAGTTGAACGACACAATGAGTATAATCCATCCATTGGGTCCTCAGTGGTAAACACTGTGTGTCTGTGTGAGGACTCGTACATGTAGTTGAACGACACAATGAGTGTAATCCATCCATTGGGTCCTCAGTGGTAAACACTGTGTGTCTGTGTGAGGACTCGTACTGTAGTTGAAAGACACAATGAGTATAATCCATCCATTGGGTCCTCAGTGGTAAACACTGTGTGTCTGTGTGAGGACTCGTACATGTAGTTGAACGACACAATATCAAGTGTAATCCATCCATTGGGTCCCCAGTGGTAAACACTGTGTGTCTGTGTGAGGACTCGTACGTAGTTGAAAGACACAATGAGTATAATCCATCCATTGGGTCCTCAGTGGTAAACACTGTGTGTCTGCAGGGTTTCCCACAGGAAATTATGAAGGCATGTCGGATTAGCAAACAGGGGAGAGCACGACAGGGTGTGCTAACCCCGTTTCGTAAAGGGGGTACGGAATTCTTTCAACTTCAGAGTTGCTGAGACAGCATTTGATGATATGTGTGACATATGAAATGGCACCCGATGCAATCAAAATATTGCATATGATAATTGATATACAATTCATGCATAATTATATTAACAAAAAATGTGTCTATTGAACACGAATGCCCCCAGTGTAAAGGTCAAGGTCATGTTAATCGTTGCATAAGTGTGTTGCACATGTCCCCATTTATCAAATGTGTGAATATGAAAGTAATCCCTTCAGTAATATTGAAGCTATGATATGATGGTTCTAGAAACTCTTATAATATTTTCAATGTAACAAGAAATTTGTCTTATCGAACACGAATGCCCCCGGTTACATGTAGGAAATGTTCATATGTATGAAGTGTTGAAATATTGAAGCCATCCCACAAGCTATATAGAAGTTATGATGAATTTGAGAAACTCTTACAAACTTATTAACCAAGGTGTGACTGATGCACGGACGGTCCAAACACTATTTATGCCTCCCAGCTCCAGACGGGTCATAAAAATATGGTAATTCATATAAAAACAATATTTAACTGACTTTAGTTGAAACGGGTCTGCCAGCCTGAGCTATTGTACACCGTATATTTATTCTCTACGTTTGAAAAATAATCATCGGCCAGTTTCATACACACTTGCAATGGTGTGAATCTAATACACCGCTGATGTCATAGGGTCTGACCTTTGCATTCCTATTGGCCTCACACATACCCACCCGCATGCATTCATACGTGGCCGAAAACATTGTTTAAATTATAAACAACACTTTGTTCAAATGAGCGTGTTCTGGGGGTTATTTTATCGCAGGCCGGTAAACCTGGGGCAGTTAAAATTTACTTGGATTGGCAAGTTTTGCCTTCATGTGGTAATTCGGACCGTAACATATAGTGATTCTTTTCTGCATTTAGACATGATATAGTCAGTTTCGTAGCCATACCAAAATGCCACTTTGTTAAGATGTCGGAGGTTCCACCAACTCAGTTAACTGCAAACCCATTATGAAATCCAGACAACCTGTCCTATCAAAACAGCACTGTTTGTAGTAATTGTAATTGTGTACCCCTCGAGCCAATGGGGTAACAATGTTCAACTTTTGCAAATTATATAGGATCTCGAAATTGCGAGGCTAGTTCCAGGTATGCATGGGTGAAATGTTTTCCCGGGTTCAAGGTGTCAAAGTTATACTGTATACAAACACAAGTAGGACGAAACAACCTGGGGCAAGGAAATAGAAATCTCCTTTGCGGTGCTCTCAGGTTCTAGTCATACCGGGGGCCAGGTATCGGGTACGCTTTGACCCGCACTCGAGGTATCGATCAAACTTTACACACGGAATTTGCTGTTAAATATCCAGATGTGTTGGACGTCCAAGATTACTCACTACATGTATTAGTTATCTATCTATTGTGGCATGCATATTCAAAATATTTACTTGTCATATTAA
This sequence comes from Archivesica marissinica, assembly GCA_014843695.1. NCBI lineage: Eukaryota > Metazoa > Mollusca > Bivalvia > Venerida > Vesicomyidae > Archivesica > Archivesica marissinica. Next base: position 36,549,179 of record CM026400.1, on the reverse strand, counting down.
AAATTATGTTTTGAATGATTTTGAATAATTTCACACATTTTAACACATGATGGAGACCGAGAATATGGTGTAAATATTGGGATACGCAAAAATCGTACCGCGATACGTAACGTCAGGATGACATATCGCAATATACCGGTATATCGTTGCACCACTAATATACATGTACACAAAAGTTAAGCAGTGGGATGAACATGGCATTTAAAAGATCTACTTGTAATTGTATACTCACCCTTTGGTGGGAATTCATCTTGTTCAAACCCTTCAGGGTCACTGCCTGTCAAAATAATTGCACGGGCAAGATCTTCTGGGCGTCTTTTAGATCTTTTGGAATGTCGCTGCATCCCTGGATATAAAGTCTTCCCTGACTCTTTTTTCGCCATTTAATACTAGAAGAAAGAAATGCAGACATTCGTTTATTTTTGGGTGCCATTTTACTAGGTCATATTCTGATTCAACTACCTTGGTATAACCTATGTTACTCTATATGTCAACGATCTGCTTGGAAAATATACACGATAGGAGTCGTTCTTTCATAGATATCTTAGCAACGACCCACTACGTCATTTCGTGAATCAAAAGACTAATTTGCATAAGCGTGTGGAATGTATTCATTGTCGAATCACATGCAATGCCATATATATTATCATAATTTGCATACAACCAGAGATGGAGTGATATGATTGGTTTGAAAGGAGAAAAAAGTAGTACAAAACTAAATTAGTTAACGTTCAATAATATGAATTTTAACAAAATAATACGTCGCTCGCTTCGATTCTCTCCTCTGTCATAATTATTCCATTAAAATTCACATTATTGAACACAAATACATGAATAATGTAAACAAAAATCTTCCTCACATGCATATCATTTACTGTTAGTGTCATATATATGATATTTGATATGCATGTAAGGAAGATTTTGTTTACATTATTTATGTATTTGTGTTCAATAATATGAATTTTAACGGAATCATTATACAGTAAATTATAAACTAAGTGATTATATCTGTATAGCGGGTACTAGTCATTTTTAAAACTGGTGGAATAGTTACACAATTATACACTTATTTAATTCCCTTAAAGAATATGTTGTGCCTAATCAATGGGTCGCCCTCTTTAAGCCTAAAATTACTAAGTCATTCAAGCGTAAAATGTAGGTCAAGGACACCCGTGGGTGGGTTATTGTGGTGCGTAACACAAGGAGTTAATGTGGTAGTCAAGTTTGGTAGACCTAGTACAATTAGTTGTTGAGAAACTGACTCAGAACACAACTTTCTGTTTCCTGGGATTCAGACAATGACACAGACGACGACACTGGGGTGGTGATAATACATGTAGCTCTTTTTGTTTTCCTTGAAAACAAACAAGCTAAGAATGCATACTTATTCTAACTGTAGTCATGTTGTCAGTAACTTAAGTGTATAAACAACAGCACATGATAGTAACTGATATGTAATACAAAATGTAGTTAGATAATAACATTGCAATTGTATATTAGATAATAACATTGCAATCGTATTTGATTTAAACAAGATAAATCTAAAGCATGTGCAATTTTATGATCTAACTGATTTGTATTATTTGCCAAGCCATGCAAGTTATATAAGTGGTGTGAAGTCTATCTGAAACGTATGGGCACTTACACGCACAGCAATTATTGCATGGCTGTTCTTCATTAAATTAGGCTCCACCCCTTTACTTAAATCACATTCTAAGCTCCCTCTAGATAAACAGAACAACTTGGTATTGGAAATCATAGCAGATGCGTGTATACCGGGGGGGGGGGGTCACTCCCCATGACATGTGTAGAGCATGTGTGTACCAAAAATTGCGGGAAAGGGGGTGTTTTTTGGGAGCTGAATGCCGGACCCGCGCTGGGCCAATAGGCCCCTCATTTTCAGTCTTATACCTGCAAAAAGCCCATCGAAAATTGATAGTTTTAATCAGTTAAATCATTTCAATGTATCAACCTAATTACGACTGATGTCGATATATCCTATACAGTATATTCACTGGGGGCATCCTCTGTGTCTTACAGACACAATTTTCTAGTCTTTCATCATTTCGAGTCATTTCAGACTTGTGGCCGCCATAATGGTACGGTATGTTGACAATTGATTGCATAATCTGCCAAACAGTCACATTAAAGATGGATGACCTCACATTATGCAAATATACATTTTGATGGAAATGAAATGGGTACCCAAGTATGCAGCTATTCCAAATGTTTTTAACATCTGAGGTGTCTGTTTTTACACAATGTTAACGAATATTTCAATATCTTGTTGGGAGTGACTGGACAGAAAAGAGCCGAAATAATAACAGTGCTTAATTCACATGAATATGAGTTTATGGAACAAACAATGGGTACTGTAGACTGCATGTTAAATTCATTTGAGACTGCAAACGCATAGGGTACAAGCACAGGAGCTTGAGATAACTTTTTTTATATATACAAGGGGCGTCCACTCCTAGGATAGATGTACATGGATTTTGGTGCCTTATGGATACAATTTCAAGTACAGTTTGTATATACAAGGGGGGTCCTAGGATAGAGGTACATGTATTTTGGTTCCTTATCGATACAATTTCAACCTCCTGTGGGTACAAGAATAATTCAGTTACAAGCCCTATTCTTTCATCATTTCGAGTCATTTCAGACTTGTGGCCGCCATAATGGTACGGTATGTTGACAATTGATTGCATAATCTGTACTTTTTTTATATACAAGGGCTAGAATAGAGGTACATGGATTTTGGTGCCTTATGGATACAATTTCAAGCTCCTGTGGGTACAAGAATAATTCAGTTACAAGCCCTATTCTGGGAAAGAAAATCTGACAGACTATCATTGAAATGATAATGCTCATCAACTTTCAAATGTAGTGGAGTATGGACATGATGTAGTCAATTTGTTACATAAATTCCATCACTGATTTATATATCATATTAAATAACCCATAAATGCGAAGATGCTAAACTTTTGGCCCTGCACTTTAACGGAAGAAGAAGAATGCAGTTATTTTGTCCGACTACTGGTTATTCAGCAATAAACAGTTTTGATGAACATCTGAAGGAGTGATAATACACACACTACTCGAACATCTGAAGGAGTGATAATACACACACTACTCGAACATCTGAAGGAGTGATAATACACACACTACTCGAACATCTGAAGGAGTGATAATACACACACTACTCATGGAAATTATCTGGGATACAACAGTTACTAAATAGGTTGTTTTTAATAAAAACATAAAGACATTTTACCTTGAATTGTGACCTTGACCTTTGACCCACATGCCCGAAACCTGCGCTCTGCACAGCGTTTGTTTATGGTGAATAGTTGTTGTACCAAAGCATTTAAAAATCCTTCATGGCGTCACGAAATAGACAACAGCCGAACAGGGGCAAAGATAATGTCTCCCCAGAATGGGGCCGTTTTGGATATTGGCCGATTTAGACTGCTAGCGAAAATAAGCATGACGAGGGTGTGTCATTGATTTAATGGCGAACAGTGCAGATCCTGACCCATTTCTCCAGTCACAGCCACATTCATGTGTGCATAGCAGTCCCGATAACGAGGACAAATTTGTGATAAAATGAAAAATGTACCTCTTTTTTTTCTGAATCTCGCTCCCAGTCTGCCAATTTCTAATTCCTGGGAGAATCAATATCGGTAATATCCATACCGTGAATATTATACGGCGCTGATAGATCTATTTACATAAATAGCTAGAATGAAATTGCGTCCATAAAACTCACAATTTATGTTTCTTGTTTCACTGACGTTTCGTTCTGTGTTATTTTCGGCGCCATATGTTGTTGTTGTTGCTGTAGATCCCTCCGATAGCTTCGGAGCACCCTCTTCGTTGTATAACGTGAGGTGGTGGTCTTACATGTAAATAAAAACAGTTGATCCCGTCACCAGAATAATACTGATCCACCCGCACTGGATCACTTAGAGCACCAATTCGGATATACTAATTTTCCAAGATACAATTTCCTCCACCGGTCCTATACAGCACGAATTCCTTCTCCAATATTTATATTCCTTCACCGATGTTATATATACCAGTTTGTTAGATGGCTAAGCTTTGGGAGCGTGATTTGATATATTCTGGAAATCGGTGGCTGTGCATAATGTTATTTATTTGTTTATAATTGCATTATTTTGTTTCAATAATGGGCATAATTTTGACCTTTATATTCATAATAAGTAAATTATCTCACTATAATGCTGTTCAAGATTTTTGTACGCAGATTGTCTATATCATTGATGAGGTTTCGGCTAACTGTCTATATATTACTTTTGTGACTTCGAGTGACGTAATATAATACGGTCATTTCCAATCGACTTCACGCATGCGTACTACGTGAAGTGTGTATGCCACGCTTAGTAAACTGTGTGTAATCTACACACTCTCGGCTACTTTACTGCCTACCAGAGGACTACTGCGAAAATTCATCACGTGACTTTGTATCACCAATTTTACCATTTGGCGCAAAGATTCGTCCGAGGACCCATATTTAGGTCCTCGGACGTTAGTCAGGTCCTCTAACGATTGGTGTGTTTTCATGTCTAGGTCCTCATACAGTAGGTAATGTCAACACACACACACACACACACACACACAGTTAGATATAGTTCACAAGTACTTGACGAGAGCTAGGAATCCAGTACGTTGGACTGTGCTGTGGTAACTCGGCAAACATGTTCCGTATAGTAGGAGAGAAATTTGGCCAGCAGATACGCACCCGACGTGGAGAAGCATTATATCTTTGGAGACAGGTCAACGTTCAGACAGGAGCTCATCATAGAAGCTCAAACAAGAGTGCAGACTAAATGAACACGCTGCAATCAAGGGCGTGTCTTTATGCAACTAGTTTATTTTATAGCCATGAGTAATTTTATGCTTTCCAACGTAGTCTGGACAAATGGTTTTGAGTTCAAAAAGAACATTACTATACACTATTGGCTTGACACAGTACATATGCTTAGGCCATATATAAGCAAGTTTAAAAATTAGTTTATACAAATTCATTTTAGCGCGATTGCAAAACAAGTTCTTTCAACTTATATTAATCACTCATATTAATCACTCTCGAGACCTCATTCCTGATGGAATCCATCGCCACGAGGGAGAGAGAAGAGGCAATGTGGAATTTAAATACCGTGCCTAAGGGCACAATCGTAACGGCTCCAGCGGGGCTCGAACTCCGGACCTTTAGCACCTGAAGCGAACGCGCATCCACTGCGCTATCACGACTTCCATCGCGGAAGTTTAAAAATGACACCCCGTCACTATCAAAGCCATATACTGTATGCGAGAATTTTATGAAAATGGTCTTAAAATAAGGACAATGCTTGAAATATTTAATCATTTAATTGTTGAACATTGCTTGGAGGAAGTCACAAATGACGTCACAGACGGATCGAGCCTGAAAGGTGTTCATTTCAACAATATTGAACCCCATTTCAACAATATTTAACACCCATTTCAACAATATTTAACACCCATTTCAACAATATTTAACGCCCATTTCAACAATATTTAACGCCCATTTCAACAATATTTAACCCTCATTTCAACAATATTTAACACCCATTTCAACAATATTTACCCCCCATTTCAACAATATTTAACGTCCATTTCAACAATATTTACCCCCCATTTCAACAATATTTAACACCCATTTCAACAATATTTACCCCCCATTTCAACAATATTTACCCCCCATTTCAACAATATTTAACGCCCATTTCAACAATATTTAACCCCAATTTCAACAATATTTAACCACCATTTCAAGATTACATAAGCGCATTAAATGCAAGAACAAACCGTTAATGTCCGAAAACCGGTACGGCCATGGTAGCATAGAAGCTATGGTGCTATATAGTAGACTTTAGCACACGTACTGCAGCTCCAGTGATTGGAGGTTCGATCCCCAATATGACTAGAATAATATTAACAGTCTTTCATTTGGGACTTTCAACCGAGGTATTGGTGTTTTGCGCGTAATAGTACCAGAGGAGACTCTGGAATGGATTTCTATCTAACATCGCAATATCCTCCAATATTTTAAAATGGGATAATCTCTTCAGGAGGCGTCGCTCATAGGACAACCAGTAGCGACGATAAATAAAAACAATGATAAATCCAATTATGTTGTATAATGTAGAATAAATGTGTTTAACTCTTATAGCGACGGTCAATTTTAAATATGCTTGGATACGGCCTAGACATTTGTATGTATATTGTCAAGCCTATAGTTAATCAACATAAATGTTATGGTTTTGAACCCGAAACAACTTGTCCAGACCCCCAATCATCTGTGGCTCTGACACGCACGCACGCACGCACGCACGCACGCACGCACGCACGCACACACACACACATATATATACGCGGTCAACCCGAGCCATAGTCAATTCGACCCTCGGCCTCGTCTTATCATGGCCGTTGTACGTGGCGATTGTTAAAATATCAAAACACACTTTACAATAAAAGCCTTGTTTTTAAAAGGATAAAAGAGGCGTCGATTTTAATATAGAATAACAGATGATAAAATTAATAAAAATATATATTATTGGTCACGTGATCACCCTTGTCCTGAGTGACGTCACGGAACTAAGCGACGTCATTACACTCTTATTATCTTATTACACACCATTACAATTCATAATGGACGTACGTCCACCGTTACTAAATGTAATGAATCAAAGAGTTAGGTTAATAAATGTCAAGCCGGTTGCAGTCTCCGGTGAAACTATGAATGTTCACACGCCAAGTTATGCAAAGACCGTGCAAAAAGAAAAGAACATGCATTTCAATCATCCTGTTCATGAGAAGATGTTGAAGGACATGGCGTTTAAGCAGTCCTTGGCATCATGTGCCATGATCGCTGAATATGAAGAAAAAGAGCGCGTGATTAAAGAGATGAGGGAGCTGGTCGTCAAGCGTAGGAAGAAGCTTACGCAACGGAAGAACATGAGGATGAAATTCAATCAGACCATGCGTACAATCTATGAAGAAAGAGAGCTAGTGATTGGCATCAAGCCCAGGGAGTGCTGGGCTATAACCGAAGTAGATGCACAGACGGAGGTAATTCATGTTATAAATCATGAATAATACTGTACATATTGCACTATATCATGGTACATATTGCACTATATCATGGTACATATTGCTATATATCATGGTACACATTGCTATATATCATGGTACATATTGCTATATATCATGGTACACATTGCTATATATCATGGTACATATTGCACTATATTATGGTACATATTGCTATATATCATGGTACATATTGCACTATATCATGGTACATATTGCTATATATCATGGTACATATTGCTATATATCATGGTACATATTGCACTATATCATAGTACATATTGCTATATATCATGGTACACATTGCTATATATCATGGTACATATTGCTATATATCATGGTACATATTGCTATATATCATGGTACATATTGCTATATATCATGGTACATATTGCACTATATCATGGTACATATTGCTATATATCATGGTACATATTGCACTATATCATGGTACATATTGCACTATATCATGGTACATATTGCACTATATCATGGTACATATTGCTATATATCATGGTACATATTGCTATATATCATGGTACATATTGCTATATATCATGGTACATATTGCACTATATCATGGTACATATTGCTATATATCATGGTACATATTGCTATATATCATGGTACATATTGCTATATATCATGGTACATATTGCACTATATCATGGTACATATTGCACTATATCATGGTACATATTGCTATATATCATGGTACATATTGCTATATATCATGGTACATATTGCTATATATCATGGTACATATTGCACTATATCATGGTACATATTGCACTATATCATGGTACACATTGCTATATATCATGGTACATATTGCACTATATCATGGTACATATTGCTATATATCATGGTACATATTGCACTATATCATGGTACATATTGCACTATATCATGGTACATATTGCTATATATCATGGTACATATTGCTATATATCATGGTACATATTGCTATATATCATGGTACATATTGCTATATATCATGGTACATATTGCTATATATCATGGTACATATTGCTATATATCATGGTACATATTGCAATATATCATGGTACATATTGCACTATATCATGGTACATATTGCTATATATCATGGTACATATTGCACTATATCATGGTACATATTGCTATATATCATGGTACATATTGCTATATATCATGGTACATATTGCACTATATCATGGTACATATTGCTATATATCATGGTACATATTGCTATATATCATGGTACATATTGCTATATATCATGGTACATATTGCACTATATCATGGTACATATTGCTATATATCATGGTACATATTGCACTATATCATGGTACATATTGCTATATATCATGGTACATATTGCTATATATCATGGTACATATTGCACTATATCATGGTACATATTGCACTATATCATGGTACATATTGCTATATATCATGGTACATATTGCTATATATCATGGTACATATTGCTATATATCATGGTACATATTGCACTATATCATGGTACATATTGCTATATATCATGGTACATATTGCACTATATCATGGTACATATTGCTATATATCATGGTACATATTGCTATATATCATGGTACATATTGCACTATATCATGGTACACATTGCTATATATCATGGTACATATTGCACTATATCATGGTACATATTGCTATATATCATGGTACATATTGCACTATATCATGGTACATATTGCTATATATCATGGTACATATTGCACTATATCATGGTACATATTGCTATATATCATGGTACACATTGCTATATATCATGGTACATATTGCACTATATCATGGTACATATTGCTATATATCATGGTACATATTGCTATATATCATGGTACATATTGCACTATATCATGGTACATATTGCTATATATCATGGTACATATTGCACTATATCATGGTACATATTGCTATATATCATGGTACACATTGCTATATATCATGGTACATATTGCACTATATCATGGTACATATTGCTATATATCATGGTACATATTGCTATATATCATGGTACATATTGCACTATATCATGGTACATATTGCACTATATCATGGTACATATTGCACTATATCATGGTACATATTGCACTATATCATGGTACATATTGCACTATATCATGGTACATATTGCTATATATCATGGTACATATTGCTATATATCATGGTACATATTGCTATATATCATGGTACATATTGCACTATATCATGGTACATATTGCTATATATCATGGTACATATTGCTATATATCATGGTACATATTGCACTATATCATGGTACATATTGCTATATATCATGGTACATATTGCACTATATCATGGTACATATTGCTATATATCATGGTACATATTGCTATATATCATGGTACATATTGCTTATATCATGGTACATATTGCCTATATCATGGTACATATTGCTATATATCATGGTACATATTGCTATATATCATGGTACATATTGCATATATCATGGTACATATTGCACTATATCATGGTACATATTGCTATATATCATGGTACATATTGCACTATATCATGGTACATATTGCACTATATCATGGTACATATTGCTATATATCATGGTACATATTGCTATATATCATGGTACATATTGCTCTATATCATGGTACATATTGCACTATATCATGGTACATATTGCTATATATCATGGTACATATTGCTATATATCATGGTACATATTGCACTATATCATGGTACATATTGCTATATATCATGGTACATATTGCACTATATCATGGTACATATTGCTATATATCATGGTACATATTGCTATATATCATGGTACATATTGCACTATATCATGGTACATATTGCACTATATCATGGTACATATTGCTATATATCATGGTACATATTGCTATATATCATGGTACATATTGCACTATATCATGGTACATATTGCTATATATCATGGTACATATTGCTATATATCATGGTACATATTGCTATATATCATGGTACATATTGCTATATATCATGGTACATATTGCTATATATCATGGTACATATTGCACTATATCATGGTACATATTGCTATATATCATGGTACATATTGCACTATATCATGGTACATATTGCTATATATCATGGTACATATTGCACTATATCATGGTACATATTGCTATATATCATGGTACACATTGCTATATATCATGGTACATATTGCACTATATCATGGTACATATTGCTATATATCATGGTACATATTGCTATATATCATGGTACATATTGCACTATATCATGGTACATATTGCTATATATCATGGTACATATTGCACTATATCATGGTACATATTGCTATATATCATGGTACACATTGCTATATATCATGGTACATATTGCACTATATCATGGTACATATTGCTATATATCATGGTACATATTGCTATATATCATGGTACATATTGCACTATATCATGGTACATATTGCACTATATCATGGTACATATTGCACTATATCATGGTACATATTGCACTATATCATGGTACATATTGCACTATATCATGGTACATATTGCTATATATCATGGTACATATTGCTATATATCATGGTACATATTGCTATATATCATGGTACATATTGCACTATATCATGGTACATATTGCTATATATCATGGTACATATTGCTATATATCATGGTACATATTGCTATATATCATGGTACATATTGCACTATATCATGGTACATATTGCTATATATCATGGTACATATTGCACTATATCATGGTACATATTGCTATATATCATGGTACATATTGCTATATATCATGGTACATATTGCTATATATCATGGTACATATTGCACTATATCATGGTACATATTGCTATATATCATGGTACACATTGCTATATATCATGGTACATATTGCACTATATCATGGTACATATTGCACTATATCATGGTACATATTGCTATATATCATGGTACATATTGCACTATATCATGGTACATATTGCTATATATCATGGTACATATTGCACTATATCATGGTACATATTGCTATATATCATGGTACATATTGCTATATATCATGGTACATATTGCACTATATCATGGTACATATTGCTATATATCATGGTACATATTGCTATATATCATGGTACATATTGCTATATATCATGGTACATATTGCACTATATCATGGTACATTGCTATATATCATGGTACATATTGCACTATATCATGGTACATATTGCTATATATCATGGTACATATTGCTATATCATGTCATATTGCTATATATCATGGTACATATTGCACTATATCATGGTACATATTGCTATATATCATGGTACATATTGCACTATATCATGGTACATATTGCTATATATCATGGTACATATTGCTATATATCATGGTACATATTGCTATATATCATGGTACATATTGCACTATATCATGGTACATATTGCTATATATCATGGTACATATTGCACTATATCATGGTACATATTGCTATATATCATGGTACATATTGCTATATATCATGGTACATATTGCTATATATCATGGTACATATTGCACTATATCATGGTACATATTGCTATATATCATGGTACATATTGCACTATATCATGGTACATATTGCTATATATCATGGTACATATTGCTATATATCATGGTACATATTGCTATATATCATGGTACATATTGCACTATATCATGGTACACATTGCTATATATCATGGTACATATTGCACTATATCATGGTACATATTGCTATATATCATGGTACATATTGCTATATATCATGGTACATATTGCTATATATCATGGTACATATTGCTATATATCATGGTACATATTGCTATATATCATGGTACATATTGCTATATATCATGGTACATATTGCTATATATCATGGTACATATTGCACTATATCATGGTACATATTGCTATATATCATGGTACACATTGCTATATATCATGGTACATATTGCTATATATCATGGTACATATTGCACTATATCATGGTACATATTGCTATATATCATGGTACACATTGCTATATATCATGGTACATATTGCTATATATCATGGTACATATTGCACTATATCATGGTACATATTGCTATATATCATGGTACATATTGCTATATATCATGGTACATATTGCTATATATCATGGTACATATTGCACTATATCATGGTACATATTGCTATATATCATGGTACACATTGCTATATATCATGGTACATATTGCTATATATCATGGTACATATTGCACTATATCATGGTACATATTGCACTATATCATGGTACATATTGCTATATATCATGGTACATATTGCTATATCATGGTACATATGCACTATATCATGGTACATATTGCTATATATCATGGTACACATTGCTATATATCATGGTACATATTGCTATATATCATGGTACATATTGCACTATATCATGGTACATATTGCTATATATCATGGTACATATTGCTATATATCATGGTACATATTGCTATATATCATGGTACATATTGCACTATATCATGGTACATATTGCTATATATCATGGTACATATTGCTATATATCATGGTACACATTGCTATATATCATGGTACATATTGCTATATATCATGGTACACATTGCTATATATCATGGTACATATTGCACTATATCATGGTATATATTGCTATATATCATGGTACATATTGCACTATATCATGATACATATTGCACTATATCATGGTACATATTGCTCTGTATCATGGTACATATTGCACTATATCATGGTACATATTGCTATATATCATGGTACATATTGCACTATATCATGGTACATATTGCTATATATCATGGTACATATTGCACTATATCATGGTACATATTGCACTATATCATGGTACATATTGCTATATATCATGGTACATATTGCTATATATCATGGTACATATTGCACTATATCATGGTACATATTGCTATATATCATGGTACATATTGCTATATATCATGGTACATATTGCACTATATCATGGTACATATTGCTATATATCATGGTACATATTGCTATATATCATGGTACATATTGCACTATATCAGGTACATATTGCACTATATCATGGTACATATTGCTATATATCATGGTACATATTGCTATATATCATGGTACATATTGCTATATATCATGGTACATATTGCTATATATCATGGTACATATTGCACTATATCATGGTACATATTGCTATATATCATGGTACACATTGCTATATATCATGGTACATATTGCTATATATCATGGTACATATTGCACTATATCATGGTACATATTGCTATATATCATGGTACACATTGCTATATATCATGGTACATATTGCACTATATCATGGTACATATTGCACTATATCATGGTACACATTGCTATATATCATGGTACATATTGCTATATATATCATGGTACATATTGCTATATATCATGGTACATATTGCACTATATCATGGTACACATTGCTATATATCATGGTACATATTGCACTATATCATGGTACATATTGCTATATATCATGGTACACATTGCTATATATCATGGTACATATTGCACTATATCATGGTACATATTGCTCTATATCATGGTACACATTGCTATATATCATGGTACATATTGCTATATATTTCATGGTACATATTGCTATATAAATCATACATTATGAAATGGTCTATGCTATTATAGGCTCGCTAGTCTTAGGGAACTTGACAGTTTTACCACTTCGAATAACTTCTCACAGCACCGATAATGATAGCAGCTATCCGAGTATTGTGGACATGTGTATGCCTTATAAATGTTCCTGCTATATTGATAGCAGATATCCGAGTATTGTGGACATGTGTATGCCTTATAAATGTTCCTGCTATATTGATAGCAGATATCCGAGTATTGTGGACATGTGTATGCCTTATAAATGTTCCTGCTATATTGATTGATAGCAGATATCCGAGTATTGTGGACATGTGTATGCCTTATAAATGTTCCTGCTATATTGATAGCAGATATCCGAGTATTGTGGACATGTGTATGTCTTATAAATGTTCCTGCTATATTGATAGCAGATATCCGAGTATTGTGGACATGTGTATGCCTTCTAAATGTCCCTGCTATATTGATAGTAGATATTCGAGTATTGTGGACATGTGTATGCCTTATAAATGTTCCTGCTATATTGATAGCAGATATCCGAGTATTGTGAACATGTGTATGCCTTATAAATGTTCCTGCTATATTGATAGCAGATATCCGAGTATTGTGGACATGTGTATGTCTTATAAATGTTCCTGCTATATTGATAGCAGATATCCGAGTATTGTGGACATGTGTATGCCTTCTAAATGTCCCTGCTATATTGATAGTAGATATTCGAGTATTGTGGACATGTGTATGCCTTATAAATGTTCCTGCTATATTGATAGCAGATATCCGAGTATTGTGAACATGTGTATGCCTTATAAATGTTCCTGCTATATTGATAGCAGATATCCGAGTATTGTGGACATGTGTATGTCTTATAAATGTTCCTGCTATATTGATAGCAGATATCCGAGTATTGTGGACATGTGTATGTCTTATAAATGCTCCAGCTATATTGATTGATAGCATAGATTGACGTATTGTGGACATGTGTATGCCTTATAAATGCTCCTGCTATATTGATAGCAGATATCCGAGTATTGTGGACATGTGTATGCCTTATAAATGTTCCTGCTATATTGATAGCAGCTATCCGAGTATTGTGGACATGTGTATGCCTTATAAATGTTCCTGCTATATTGATAGCAGATATCCGAGTATTGTGGACATGTGTATGCCTTATAAATGTTCCTGCTATATTGATAGCAGATATCCGAGTATTGTGGACATGTGTATGTCTTATAAATGCTCCAGCTATATTGATTGATAGCATAGATTGACGTATTGTGGACATGTGTATGCCTTATAAATGCTCCTGCTATATTGATAGCAGATATCCGAGTATTGTGGACATGTGTATGCCTTATAAATGTTCCTGCTATATTGATAGCAGCTATCCGAGTATTGTGGACATGTGTATGCCTTATAAATGTTCCTGCTATATTGATAGCAGATATCCGAGTATTGTGGACATGTGTATGCCTTATAAATGTTCCTGCTATATTGATAGCAGATATCCGAGTATTGTGGACATGTGTATGTCTTATAAATGCTCCAGCTATATTGATTGATAGCATAGATTGACGTATTGTGGACATGTGTATGCCTTATAAATGCTCCAGCTATATTGATTGATAGCATAGATTGACGTATTGTGGACATGTGTATGCCTTATAAATGCTCCAGCTATATTGATTGATAGCATAGATTGACGTATTGTGGACATGTGTATGTTGTGTATGTTTTAGAATGTTCCTGCTATAGTGATTGATAGCATAAATTGAAGTATTCTGGACATGTGTCTATCTCATAATGTATAAATGTTACCTCTATATTGATTGGTGGCATAGATTCAAGTATTGTGCAAATATATGTGTCTTATTTAAATGTTACTTCTACAGTCAAACTAATATAGAGAATATCTGTTTGCTTCTGTGTACCAACAAGAAAGGCAGGCTGAAGGCCTGCTTCAGTGCCCTGTCTGCCTGGAATGCAAGGAGGAAGGAACGAAAGAGAACGAAGGCAAAGACAGCGAGACCCAAGAAATTAAGTAAGTGTATATACTACATATCAACTATTGTATAGCTCTTCCAGCCATAGAAGTGGGGAGGTCTCTCTAGCAACTAGCATTTATATACATATCAACTACTGTATAGCTCTTTCAGCCATAGAAGTGGGGAGGTCTCTCTAGCAACTAGCATTTATATACATATCAACTACTGTATAGCTCTTTCAGCCATAGAAGTGGGGAGGTCTCTCTAGCAACTAGCATTTATATACATATCAACTACTGTATAGCTCTTTCAGCCATAGAAGTGGGGAGGTCTCTCTAGCAACTAGCATTTATATACATATCAACTACTGTATAGCTCTTTCAGCCATAGAAGTGGGGAGGTCTCTCTAGCAACTAGCATTTATATACATATCAACTACTGTATAGCTCTTTCAGCCATAGAAGTGGGGAGGTCTCTCTAGCAACTAGCATTTATATACATATCAACTACTGTATAGCTCTTTCAGCCATAGAAGTGGGGAGGTCTCTCTAGCAACTAGCATTTATATACATATCAACTATTGTATAGCTCTTTCAGCCATAGAAGTGGGGAGGTCTCCCTAGCAACTAACATTTATATACATATCAACTATTGTATAGCTCTTTCAGTCATAGAAGTGGGGAGGTCTCCATAGCAACTAGGTATTTATAGACGTATCAACTATTGTAAAGTTCTTACAGCCATATAAATGGGGAGGTCTCCCTAGCAACTAGGTATTTATAGACGTATCAACTATTGTAAAGTTCTTACAGCCATATAAATGGGGAGGTCTCCCTAGCAACCAGGTATTTATAGACGTATCAACTATTGTAAAGTTCTTACAGCCATATAAATGGGGAGGTCTCCCTAGCAACCAGGTATTTATAGACGTATCAACTAGTGTAAAGTTCTTACACCCACATAAATGGGGAGGTCTCCCTAGCAACTAGGTATTTATAGACGTATCAACTATTGTAAAGTTCTTACAGCCATATAAATGGGGAGGTCTCCCTAGCAACTAGGTATTTATAGACGTATCAACTACTGTAATGTTGTCACCTCTATTAAGCAGCCGTGTTACAACATTCACAATGTGACAATTTGTTCAACGATTAACCTCTATTAAGGAGCATTCTCTGCCTAGCAGCCAATTTCCATCATGCCCTTGGTTATCTGCTTAAGACAGGTTTTGCTGTAGTTCATTAGATGCTTTATAAGGGAAGATTTGACTTATTATGTCTGGACATACAGATATTTGGAGACATTTTAGACATCAGTTAACGCCACTGTTTGAAGAATTCGTGATATCATGAAACGTGGATGGCTGCGATATGGTACGTGTAAGTTTTCATCATTGATATTTGTCTGCACCTTAAAGTAATTGTTAATGTTTGTACTTTCAGAGTCAAAGAATGAAAACGAGGTTGCGTCTGGATGTTGCATTGCAACGTTGGTCGTGCTGACTACATGCATTGCAATGAGTTGAACTCTTATTGTGAAAAAATCCAAGAAAAATGCAAACAAAAACAAAAAACATTACATTAAACCAAAATAAAAATGTGATTATTGTGAACAAAAAAGAAAAAAAAGAGAAAAAAAAAAGGATTATTATATTAAACAAACAAGGATTGTGATGGGTTATTGTGATTGGAGTAGATGACTGGGCACTCCTCAATGAAGAGATATATATATGTGGCTGGAACCTATGGATTGGAACTCCACCGTTAAGAAGAGCCAAATTCCATTCACCATTCTGTGAAATATCTGAACACATAAAGCATTAAATTAAACACACAACATCGATGCCTACAATAAAGAGGAGGCGTGGAAATACGCCATTAATCTGAGAAAGTAAAATTTGAACTTCCGGAAATAACCCTGAGCGGATGCAACGATACTGACACTGGCAGAAATGCGGATCAGACACAGGCAGTGGGATGAGGGGAAGAAATAGTCATCGGGCGCAAATACAAGAACTATTAACAAATTAACAAACTGCACACTGTGTGCTAACTGGATTAATAACGTTGACCGTAACTACCTGCAGTTTTGATGCGTGGTTACCTTATGTAATAATTTTATCTTTTTTCGTGTACGATTAAACAAACGTAGCAAATTATTAACTTGTGTTATCGCTCATAAAATTTACAGGAGGTGTTGAGTTTGAACGGATGATACGTGTGCACATAAATACATGTATTGATGTAACCAAGTAGCGTCCCCACCGGTTGACTGACCCTATTTCTCTTATGTATAATACTAACCTAGCCGCACCGCCTCACGCTTGTCTCTTGTAAAATGGCCACCCATATACTAGTAATGGTCACAGAGGAAGGATTCCCGTAAATATGTTGTACCATACTAACCCAGCCGCGCCGCCCCACCCCACGCTTGTCTCTTGTAAAATGGCCACCCAAATGCTAGTAATGGTCGCAGAGTGGAAGGATTCCCGTAAATATGTTGTACCATACTAACCCAGCCGCGCCGCCCCACGCTTGTCTCTTGTACAATGGCCATCCATATGCTAGTAATGGTCGCAGAGTGGAAGGATTCCCGTAAATATGTTGTACCATACTAACACGCACGCACGCACGGCACGCACGCACGCACGCACGCACGCACGCACGCACGCACGCACACATAGTATCCCATTCACACATCTATGCAAACAGTGGTATAGTATTCCACATACACATCTATGCAAACAGTGGTATAGTATCCCCGTACACATCTATGCAAACAGTGGTATAGTATCCCACATACGTATCTATGCAAACAGTGGTATAGTATCCCACATACACATCTATGCAAACAGTGGTATAGTATCCCACATACACATATATGCAAACAGTGGTATAGTATCCCACATACACATATATGCAAACAGTGGTATATTATCCCATTCACACATCTGTACTGTCACACAAAATATTATCACGCAATATATGATCACGCAAATGAAGTAACGCACTTGAAACGCGTAATTAAGCAGCCAGTGGCTGTTCGATTAGCGCAGTGGTTAGCGCGATCGCTTCTCACCAATGCAAACCGGGTTCGATTCTCGGACCGGGAAGTATGTGAGATGGTACGGTGGTCGCCAGATCGGACAGGTGGGTTTTCTCCGGGTACTCCTGTTTCCTCCCACACGAATGACCACATTTACACCTTCATTCGCGCCAACGAGAGTGATTAATATAAGTTGTTAGAACTTGCTTCGCAATCGTTGTAAAATAAATAAAGTTTAAACTTTAAAGTGCCTTTGTTGGCATGCAATGGTCTACTATGAGCAAGAATGTGCTATAAATGGGTTTGGCGCCTCCCACAGTTCAATATGTTACATATTGGATGCGTTTCGGCTTATATCCTATACATAAACGCTGCATTTGATCAAGATCTATGTTGTTTGCTATCCATGCAAATGTTTTAGATCCACTCTCTTAATAGTGTATAAACTCATCAAATTAGCAAACGAAAATACAAGTAGGCCTATATCAGTTATATAGTGTACATGTATTACAGGAAATACAAGTAGGCCTATATCAGTTATATATTGTACATGTATTACAGGAAATACAAGTAGGCCTATATCAGTTATATATTGTACATGTATTACAGGAAATACAAGTAGGCCTATATCAGTTATATATTGTACATGTATTACAGGAAATACAAGTAGGCCTATATCAGTTATATATTGTACATGTATTACAGGAAATACAGTAGGCCTATATCAGTATATATTGTACATGTTTACAGGATACAAGTAGGCCTATATCAGTTATATATTGTACATGTATTACAGGAAATACAAGTAGGCCTATATCAGTTATATATTGTACATGTATTACAGGAAATACAAGTAGGCCTATATCAGTTATATATTGTACATGTATTACAGGAAATACAAGTAGGCCTATATCAGTTATATATTGTACATGTATTACAGGAAATACAAGTAGGCCTATATCAGTTATATATTGTACATGTATTACAGGAAATACAAGTAGGCCTATATCAGTTATATATTGTACATGTATTACAGGAAATACAAGTAGGCCTATATCAGTTATATATTGTACATGTATTACAGGAAATACAAGTAGGCCTATATCAGTTATATATTGTACATGTATTACAGGAAATACAAGTAGGCCTATATCAGTTATATATTGTACATGTATTACAGGAAATGTGTGACTTACAGTCTGTAGTAGTTATCCATAAATAGTTCAGCTTTGTGAATGCTGACGACTGGGTCGTATCAGTTATCCATACAATGTTCAGCTTTGTGAATGCTGACGACTGGGTCGTATCAGTTATCCATAAATAGTTCAGCTTTGTGAATGCTGACGACTGGGTCGTATCAGTTATCCATAACTAGTTCAGCTTTGTGAATGCTGACGACTGGGTCGTATCAGTTATCAATAACTAGTTCAGCTTGGTGAATGCTGACGACTGGGTAGTATCAGTTATCCATAAAAAGTTCAGCTTGGTGAATGCTGACGATTCGGTCGTATCAGCAGCGTATTTTGAGTGTGTGAGTGGGCTATGGGGTCCGTTTGCTAGCGATCGATTTGCTAATATAAACAATAGGAAAACACGATATAATAATGCAAAGTGCTGGAAACCAGGGTTCGAAGTAGTTTATGCTTTCATTCGGTAGGAGCAAATAACTCGGTGGTGCATCCAATATGTCTCGCATGCAAGACTATAACACATCGGTTGTACTGATGATACCAATATCGTAGTCAGCGGATTATGGCATCTGATATTTGAAACGGAAACTTTGATTTTGATTGTTGATCCACGATTGGGACATACCCTCCTATCAGGCCGCTTAAAACGTGCTTATAATTAACTCCAATACAGTAAATACCGCGTGGATATAAGGAACAAAATTGAAATTATTCGATATGAAGAATAAAATCTTTAGCATTTTCGTTGTACGTATGGATTGTTGTATGCAAGTAGGTTTATATCAGATATATATTTATTATAGGCAATTTCTGATTTGTTGGTATCTGGTCGAGTCATTGCTTGACTTTGAACCCACACTTGTTTATTTTGTCAGATTATAGTTTTATTTCTCATAAATACAACCATTGAAACATTGATACAGGTCAAAGGGGAGCAACTCGATATAAAATGTGTATACATTTAAAATACATGTAGGCAGCACAACTCGCATGACAGACGGATACGTAGTCCAGTGGTTAACATGATGAACTGGGAATCCATGGATTGCAGGTTCGATCCCCCGTCTGATCATTTCAGATGAGACTTTAAATCGAGGTCTCGTGTCGGTGCTATACATCGTGCACGTAAAAGTACCAGAGGATACTCTGGAATTGATATGTCTGTATCATTGCACTATCCTCCAACAATATTACATAATCTCTTCTGGAGGCGTCGCTTATATGGGCAACCGGTAGCGACGATAAATAAACGTAAAACACACAATGCTTGTATTTGCATAATATACGTTTGCATATATACAATGAATACATTGGACACTTGGTATTTGCTTAACATACAAGTTTGGTAATATTCGGTTTTATCATAATTCTAACTAATTTGACGATTATTGTCTAAAATGAAGCTAGAATACAAGACGGATAATATAATATAATATAATACAATGCTACTAAGAAATGTTGTTAAAACATTTTAATAATAATAATAATAATAATAACGATTTATTTTACGAGAGAACTCTTTTACCAAAAGTTAATATACTATGACGCACTCAACATATATACAAATCATATGAGGAAATAAAGAGTATAAGTAGAGTAGAAAAGGGGAATGACACAATTAATGACAATAAATATATATAACAATACATATCTTGAAAACAATTATGAAATCAGCTTTAAGACGGCCATTCTCAGAATCTAGTAAATATATCGAGTAATCACTTTGTGAACTCGATATTGACCCCTGCTGTGTTTCAGTCACTCCCGCACTGAGCTTATTGATTCCATAACGCGGGAAATGAATTGCAATTGCGATTAAATAACATAAATAATTGACTGTCCGATTAGCGCAGTGGTTAGCGCGCTTGCTTCTCACCAATGTAACCCGGATTCGATCCTCGTATGTTAGATGGTACGGTGATCGCCAAATCGTACATGTGGGTTTTCTCTGGGTACTCCAGTTTCCTCCCATCTGACCACATACGTATACGCTTTCATCGGCGCCAACGAGAGTGATTAATATAAGTTGTTAAAACGTGTTTAGCAATCGTTGTAAAATAAATAAAGTTTACATTTTTATAACACATTTAGGCATGCACAGTTACTTTTCCCCGCTAGTATACATGCCAAATATTTGCCAATTTGCAATCGAAAATCGGCGCGTACGACAGTCAGGGGTACTGCGACATAAGGTTAGGTAGTTGACCAGTGTACGGGTTGACCGTGTACAGGTGTGTGTTTTTACGTTTATTTATCGTCGCTACCGGTTGCCCATATGAGCGACGCCTCCTGAAGAGATTAGTTATTTTAGATTTTGGAGGATAGTGCATGATACAGACAGAGACCCATTCCAGAATCTCCTCTGATTCTTTTACGTGCACGGTGTAAAGCACCGACACGAGACCTCGGTTTAACGTCCCATCTGAAAGACTGTTAATTTTATTAGGGTCAGACGGGTACATTTTGGTGTGTTTTATGTTTATTTATCGTCGCTACCGGTTACCCATATGAGCGACGGGTACAGTACCTATATATCTTACAGCAATGTCAAACCCGCAGCTAATGTGGCCCATTGGTTAACGTGTTACTGCCGAACAATCAGTGACGATTATGATTGACAGGCGGCGCAGTCCAGAACGTATGTATGGGGCGTATCTATGGTTAAGTTGTTATTGACAAACAATCAGTGACGATTATGATTGACAGGCGGCGCAGTCCAGAACGTATGTATGGGGCGTATCTATGCAATATGCCTTATGGTGAACACTTGTCATGCAACTGAGTGAATGTATTGTGTTCAATCATTTTATCTGTTCCATGTCTCACAATGGGGGATTATATGCAAGGTTTAAATGCATTGGCTAACAATAAATACAATTATCGTAGTTGAGTAACTATTTCTCACCAACATTCCTGACGGTTTCTCTGGGTAGGCCTTATTACCATTGGCGATCTAACTTTTACACGAGATGGACGTGTAGAAACTGTTTACTATGAGGAAGAAAAAAGAGATATGAATACAGTGTGGTAAGAAATACCTGTTTCAAATTTCAGGAACTATTTATATTAACTATGTATATCTATGTTGTAGAATCGCGTGGAATGCAATTATGCTCAATAGTGTGTGTTATCATGTATTTACCATAGACTATTATTTTATTGTATCACTGGTATGTTTAGCCCCATTACATAAAGAATATGATGTTTGGAATCCACGCCATGTTGTGGTCGTAGGCCTATCCAGTGCGGGAAATTGCGCCCTCATTTGATACCATATGTACCAGGAAATTGCGCCCTCATTTGATACCATATGTACCAGGAAATTGCGCCCTCATTTTATACCATGTGTTCCATAAAATGCACCCACATTTTATACCATGTGTTCCAGGAAATTGCGCCCTCATTTTGTACCAGGAAATTGCACCCTCATTTTGTACCAGGAAATGGCACCCTCATCTTGTACCTGGACATTACACCCTCATCTTGTACCTGGACATTACACACTCATTTTGTACCAGGAAATTGCACCCTCATTTTATACCATATGCACCAGGAAATTGCACCCTCATTTTATACCATATGCACCAGGAAATTGCACCTTAATTTTATATCTACCATGTGTACCAGGAACATGTCTACGTCCCCGCGAGGGGTTTGACATAAAGGGAGATAGATAGATAGAAATTGCATCATTTTATACCTTGTGTACCAGGAAATTGCGCCCTATTTTATACTATGTAAAAATTGTACCAAGAAATTGTGCCCTCATTTTATGCCATATGTACCAGGATATTGCACCATCATTGCAACATTTGGTATTCAGTTTTTCAACATTTTCTGAGAGCATACCCACAGACTCCCTAGAATTGGCCAACTTTGCTGCCCGAGGCTAGTGTTACTAAGCACCCCCCTTGGTGTTTACCTGGATACGCCTCTGCAACACTTGTTTTCTGTTAGAGCTTGTACACTGCTCTCTGCAATGCTTGTATTCTGTTAGAGCTTGTGCACTGCTCTCTGCAATGCTTGTATTCTGTTAGAGCTTGTACACTGCTCTCTGCAACACTTGTATTCTGTTAGAGCTTGTACACTGCTCTCTGCAACACTTGTATTCTGTTAGAGCTTGTACACTGCTCTCTGCAATGCTTGTATTCTGTTAGAGCTTGTACACTGCTCTCTGCAATGCTTGTATTCTGTTAGAGCTTGTACACTGCTCTCTGCAACACTTGTATTCTGTTAGAGCTTGTACACTGCTCTCTGCAACACTTGTATTCTGTTAGAGCTTGTACACTGCTCTCTGCAATGCTTGTATTCTGTTAGAGCTTGTACACTGCTCTCTGCAACACTTGTATTCTGTTAGAGCTTGTACACTGCTCTCTGCAACACTTGTATTCTGTTAGAGCTTGTACACTGCTTGAATCATCTATAAAAGGTTAAATGTGTATGATGATGATTGAGCTTATTTACCCTCGCTGCTGGTGAACCATTTGGGCGTTTAGTTAACACTTGTGTATTATACAGGGTTTCAGTCGGGGGGGATTTTGTAATTTAAAATTGGGCAAAAGTCAGGGAATTTTGGAAATTTGTAAAAACGGCATTAATAATGAAAAGACTAATTAATATAAGGGGCAGTTGCTTCATTTTGGATTTAAACAAATATTTTTACAAATCTTGTTAGCACTTTTTTAAATTCTGTATTTCACATCCAAAGTTTGCAAGCTTAGTTGTTCTATACTAATTATTTTAGCTTGATTACTACGGAAACTGGCAGCTTATAGAATTACTCTAAAGTCCGCTTCCTGGGACCACCAGTACTTAAGCAATTATGGATAACATTTCTTGCTCAAGTAAACAAATGCGGCTCGAGTGGGAGTCGAATGTATTATGATCTGGATCTAGAGTCTTGACCACTGGGCCACATTGCTCCACAAGTTAAATGTCATTACGTCTGTTTTTAAAACAAGATAATTTAAGAGTTTGGTCTTTGGTATAAACAAATCGTTATTGACATTAAAATCAAAATCAAGAGTAAACTTTTGGCAAGATAAAAGATTGGAGAAGAAACTGGAAGTTTTTTAGCCCTTTACTTCATAGAGATTTAGGTTAATATGCTATATATCTCCATACAAACAACCCATTTACCCTTTCCTTCATAGAGATTTAGGTTAATATACTATTATATCTACATACAAACGACAGCCATTTAACCCTTTCCTTCATAGAGATTTAGGTTAATAACTATTATATCTACATACAAACGACAGCCATTAACCCTTTCCTTCATAGAGATTTAGGTTAATATACTATTATATCTACATACAAACGACAGCCATTAACCCTTTCCTTCATAGAGATTTAGGTTAATATACTATTATATCTACATACAAACGACAGCCATTAACCCTTTCCTTCATAGAGATTTAGGTTAATATGCTATTATATCTACATACAAACGACAGCCATTAACCCTTTCCTTTATAGATATTTAGGTTAATATGCTATTATATCTACATACAAACGACAGCCATTTAACCCTTTCCTTCATAGAGATTTAGGTTAATATACTATTATATCTCCATACAAACGACAGCCATTTAACCCTTTCCTTCATAGATTTAGGTTAATATACTATTATATCTCCCTACAAACAACAGCCATTTAACCCTTTCCTTCATAGAGCTTTAGGTTAATATACTATTATATCTACATACATACGACAGCCATTTAAGCCTTTCCTTCATAGAGATTTAGGTTAATATACCGGTACTATTATATCTCCATACAAACAACAACCATTAACCTTTTCCTTCATAGAGATTTAGGTTAATATACTATTATATCTCCATACAAACGACAGCCATTAACCCTTTCCTTCATAGAGATTTAGGTTAATATGCTATTATATCTACATACAAACGACAGCCATTAACCCTTTCCTTCATAGAGATTTAGGTTAATATACTATTATATCTCCATACAAACAACAGCCATTAACCCTTTCCTTCATAGAGATTTAGGTTAATATGCTATTATATCTACATACAATCGACAGCCATTAACCCTTTCCTTCATAGAGATTTAGGTTAATATACTATTATATCTCCATACAAACGACAGCCATTAACCCTTTTCTTCATAGAGATTTAGGTTAATATACTATTATATCTCCATACAAACGATAGCCATTTAACCCTTTCCTTCATAGTGTGGCATCAGTGGTAGAGTGTCGGATTTGGAATCGATCATTCCTGGGTTCGATACTCGGTAAGGCCACGTATGTAGTGTCATTGAGCAAGGCACCTCACATACATTGCTTAGTACTGGTTACCCACTTAGGTCGGCTAAGGTTGCCCAGGAAAACATGTCTACATCCCCGCAAGGGGTTTGACATTAATGGAACATACATATATACATAGAGATTTAGGTTAATATACTATTATATCTCTATACAAACGACAGCCATTTAGCTATCATGCAGTGGATAAGTAGTCACCATATATCCATATATATTACTGGGACTGCATAGAGAGTTAGGTTAATATACTATTATATCTCCATACATATGACAGCCATCTAGCTATCATGCAGTGGATAAGTAGTCGCCATATCTATCCCACCTCCATGGATATTACTGGGATTACATGAGATTATGGCCTTTATTATGAAAATTGATTTCGCTACTACATTAGTTTATACAAATTTATTTTAGCTCGATTGTGAAACAAGTTCTTACAACTTATATTATATTAATCATCAGGCCCGTCGCTGGGCATACGCAAGTACGCACGTGCGTATCGTTGGTCTCAGAAAATGAAAACTCCAAAAATGCAATAAAACCTCGGGGAAGGGGGGGGGGGGGTAGTCGGGATACATAGACGCCGTGATGTGTGTAGTGGTGGAATAATTGAGCCCATTGCAAATATGGTGCATCTCGAACTTTAGTATGTGCTATTTTACGTGCTTGTTTAATTGAAAGTCCGCCTCCGCGGTCGAGTGGTTAAGGTCGCTGACTTGTATACCACTGTAACCTATCATCACTGATGGTCACGGGTTCGAGCCCCGGAACCCCCCTAGCGTACTCGCTCGCTATGCTCACTCGACAAACAATTATATTTGGCCGTGCGTCTCATCAAAATAGCTCCAGCGACGGCCCTGATCATTCTCGAGACCTCATTCTTAATGGATTTCCATCACGATGTGGAATTTAAATGCCTTGCCTAAGGGCACACTTGATCTCTGGGCCTTTCGCACCTGAAGCGAACATGCTACCACTGCACTATCACAGCTACTACATTGTCGATGTATGTCGTATTGGTAATGGCTTCGAGAGGTGCTTCTATGAGGGAAAGAGTTAAGCGTTCCTTGCCACCTGAGCTGTTTCTTTTTCAGCATTCAACAGTTACATTATAGCATCTCCTTTAGAAGTACTGAGCAGCAAAATTCAAGATTAGCATCCACTAGTATGCATTCCTGTGACATTACCATACTGTTTATACAATTTATAACTTGCACATTACTCCCAGTGCACATTATTAATTTAAGCAGTTTTATTCTGGATGCCGTCTGATCATGCTCTATGCTATTTGCCATTCAGATCTTGCTAAGACACTAAGACATTGCAGCTGATCTGGATCTATGTTTGCAAAAGCCTTTAAATGTATCCAGAATGAAATGGGTTAATTGGATGCTGGTCTTACATATCTTTCTTCATCGATACGTAAAATAGTTATGGGATCCAACTTGGTCAAGCTAGTTCAGAAGGCACAAGCTGGATTGGACTCTATGGTGATGGGACACAAACTGGGGATTCAAAATTTCTGAAACAAAAACAAGAGTTTTATTTAGGAATCAGAAACAGCACAATTTGAACATTAGCTTAGGTGGGTGTTTTTATTTACACTAATTAAATTTGAAAGAGTTACAAGATTTTTAGGTCTTTTGGACGATAGGTTATCTTTCACTAGGTTATCTTTCATGCAACACATTAAGGATTTTGGTACCCGGTGGAAAAAAGACTTAAATGTCATGAGGATGCCAAGAAGCACAGACTTTGGATCAGATAAGAACAGCCTCTTAAGCCTCAAAGTCGCTTTTGCACACAGCTTAGTCATATCAGATGGCTGATCTGGATCTAAGTTTGCACATTCAATCCAATTCATTCGACTGGTTTATGCGTTCTAAGATAGATTATGGTGTTCAAATCTATGATTGTGCTGTCACATCTGAACTTAAAAAACTGTCCAAAAGAAAGCCCTCAGACTTGCTCTGGGAGCCATAAGCTCCACCCCAGGATATGTTGACAGCGAAGGCGGGTGTACCTCTGTCAAATATTGGGCCATGGTTTAAACTAGGCTTTATGGTAATCCAGGGTTCAAACTAGGCATTATGGTAATCCAGGGTTCAAACTAGGCATTATGGTAATCCAGTGAATGCCATCCTTGGGACCGGGGACTTTATCAAGGCCTGCTTCAATAACCTGCCCTACCTTTTGGTGCTCAGAAACATGCGGAGTCATGCGGTCTCAGGGAAATGCAGATAGCAGACTTCAGTCATGCGGAGTCATGCGGTCTCAGGGAAATACAGATAGCAGACTTCAGTCATGCGGAGTCATGCGGTCTCGGGGAAATGCAGATAGCAGACTTCAGACATGCGGAGTCATGCGGTCTCAGGGAAATACAGATAGCAGACTTCAGACATGCGGAGTCATGCGGTCTCGGGGAAATGCAGATAGCAGACTTCAGATGTTGATACTGGCCTTATCAGTAAAAGTGATGAAATCTGATTTACTGTACCTCATTAAATTAAAATTACAGATTCATATACCTTGTAGATAAAAATTACAGATTCATATACATTGTAGATAAAAATTACAGATTCATATACATTGTAGATAAAAATTACAGACAGATTCATATACATTGTAGATACAAATTACAGATTCATATACAGGTATATAAAAATTACAGATTTATACAGATGATTCAAAATGCCCCAATTCAGGAAAACTAGCTGCTGCAGTGGTAATTCCATGAGAAAACTACACATTTGTAGAAAGGTTAACTGATAAACTATCCCTCTACACTGCAGAGCTATTGGCCATCAATGTCGCTGTGCTGGACCATAGAAAACAAGCCCCCACTATGTATTATCCTCATTGAGACCCGATATTCTAAGAACTTTTACAATGATACTACAAACTTAGGATTAACCATTTGCACGCTAGCGGCTGATAAAATCACTTTTGCAAACATAACATGCAGTCTGATCAAGCTCTATGCTGTTTGCTGTTTGGATAGTAGAGCTAAAACACATGGCTGAATAGCAAACAACTTAGATCTTGATCAGACGCCAGTGTTATGCCCCAGCTGATCTGGATCTATGTTGCTTGCAAATGTGGTTCACACAATCATTACGATCAGGTTCACTATTATACAACGTCCACTTTTAAATAACGAAGATTGTTTGAGTAAATTGCTGAATTATTTATTTATTAGTAAATTCAAACATGGAAATGCCTGGAGCCTGCCAATACAGCTGTAGAACCCTTGGCCCAATGAAAATACACAGGAGAAGGTTTAGCAATGCACACATAAAATTGTCAGGAATCGCAATAAATTACCATCCTAAAAAATATATTTCCTCCACAACACATTATGTAAAACATAGGAAGTCGTGATAGCTCAGTGGATGCGCATTCGCTTCAGGTGCGAAAGGTCCAGAGTTCGAGCCCTGCTGAAGCCGTTACGATTGTGCCCTTAGGCAAGGCATTTAAATTCCACGTTGCCTCTTCTCTTTCCCTCGTGGCGATGGATTCCATCAGGAATGAGGTCTCGAGAGTGATAAATATAAGTTGTAAGAACTTGTTTCACAATCGAGCTAAAATAAATTTGTATAAACTAATGTAAAACATACTTTATTTCGAAGTAACTAAGGATATTTAACCCATCCCATTAACATAATAGTATTTACTACTTGGAGTCGCCAAATATTGGGCCAAACTAGGAATATTCAGAGGTGAAGCTCGATATGCTTAAAGTGGACATTTCCCATAAATTATGTCCTAGCTTAAAGCAACATTACATCGCAAAAAGGCCCCTTGCCGGGGGGTGGGATAAAAAATGCCGGCTGTATCTCCCTGCAGAGGGGTGCAACTCCCCCAAAAAGGGAGCCGCCTGTTTGCCGTGGGTGGCATCCTGTAAGCCGGAGAAGAGGATCCTGGTGGTTGAGGGGACTGCACTATTATGATTGTGTGGTTCCCAACACACTACTTTGGCCTCTGATTCGATGTAGACGTGGTGTCGTATTAGCCCGGTACGATCGATCGGTTTGTCACACCAAGCCCTAGGACAAGCCATATTTGTTTTTTTAGTTATTGCTTTGCTATCTTCATACCTTCTATAATACATTTAGTGAACTGGGCGGTCAGATATACAGACTGCACGCAATCACTTGGTACATTTAGTGAACTGGGCGGTCAGATATACAGACTGCACACAATCACTTGGTACATTTAGTGAACTGGGCAGTCGGATATACAGACTGCACACAATCACTTGGTACATTTAGTGAACCGGGCGGTGGTCAGAGATACAGACTGCACGCAATCATTTGGTACATTTAGTGAACCGGGCGGTGGTCAGATATACAGTCTGCACACAATCACTTGGTACATTTAGTGAACTGGGCGGTCAGATATACAGACTACACACACACAATCACTTCGTACATTTAGTGAACTGGGCGGTCAGAGATAGACTGCACCCAATCACTTGGTACATTTAGTGAACCGGGCAGTGGGATATACAGACTGCGCACAATGACTTGGTACATTTAGTGAACTGGGCGGTGGGATATACAGACTGCACGGAATCACTTGGTACATTTAATGAACTGGGCAGTGGGATATACAGACTGCACACAATGACTTGGTACATTTAGTGAACTGGGTGGTCAGATATACAGACTGCACACAATCACTTGGTACATTTAGTGAACCGGGTGGTCAGATATACAGACTGCACACAATCACTTGGTACATTTAGTGAACCGGGCGGTTGGATATACAGATTGCACACAATCACTTGGTACATTTAGTGAACCGTGCGGCGG
The DNA here is from genome assembly GCA_014843695.1 of Archivesica marissinica. Classification (NCBI taxonomy): domain Eukaryota; kingdom Metazoa; phylum Mollusca; class Bivalvia; order Venerida; family Vesicomyidae; genus Archivesica; species Archivesica marissinica. Next base: position 36,518,039 of record CM026400.1, on the reverse strand, counting down.
TCGGATATACAGACTGGACAGAATCACTTGGTACATTTAGTGAACCATGCGGTCAGATATACAGACTGCACACAATCACTTGGTACATTTAGTGAACTGTGCGGCCGTCAGAGATACAGACTGCACGCAATCACTTGGTACATTTAGTGGCCGGGCAGCGGTCAGAGATACAGACTGCACGCAATCACTTGGTATATTTAGTGAACCGGGCGGCGGTCAGAGATACAGACTGCATGCAATCACTTGGTATATTTAGTGAACCGGGCGGTGGTCAGAGATACAGACTGCACACAATCAGTTGGTATATTTAGTGAACCAGGTGGTCAGATATACAGACTGCACATTCCGGAATCAATTTGTAGATTTTGTGGAGAGCATACTTTCACATTTGTATTTTATATATTTTCAGTCGGCGATTTAGGAAGGAACTGGAGAAACTGTGAGTAAAATACATGTTTGTTTATGTTTGAATGTTGTCTGTAGTTGTCAATATGTGTTTATGTCTGATGCATTTTGGATGAGCGATAGCATCCCTGGGCTGCATACTTTCACATTTTTATTTTATATATTTTCAGATTGCGATTTTGTCAATTTTATATATTTTCAGTCGGCGATATAGGAAGGAACTGTGGGTATATGTTACATGTTTGTTTATGTGTGAATGTTGTCTTTAGTTGTCAATATGTGTTTATGTCTGATGCATTTTGGATGAGCGATAGCATCCATGGGCTGTATACTTTCATATTTTTATTTTATATATTTTTAGATTGCGATTTTTTAAATTTTATATATTTTCAGTCCGCGATTTAGGAAGGAACTGGAGAAACTGCGAGTATGTGTTATATGTTTGTTTATGTTTGAATGTTGTCTGTAGTTGTCAATATGTGTTTATGTCTGATGCATTTTGGATGAGCGATAGCATCCATGGGCTTTCACACTTTCACATTTTTATTTTATATATTTTCAGATTGCGATTATTTTCAATTTTATATATTTTCAGTCCGCGATTTAGGAAGGAACTGGAGAAATTGTTCGTATATGTTACATGTTTGTTTATGTTTGAATGTTATCTGTAGTTGTCAATATGTGTTTGTCTGATGCATTTTGTATGAGCGATAGCATCCATGGGCTGTATAGTTTCATATTTTTATTTTATATATTTTTAGATTGCGATTTTTTTTAATGTTATATATTTTCAGTCGGCGATTTAGGAAGGAACTGGAGAAACTGAGTAAAATACTTTACAATTATCTACGTTGTTCAATATGTGTTACATGTTTGTTTATGTTTGAATGTTGTCTGTAGTTGTCAATATGTGTTTATGTCTGATGCATTTTGTATACTTTCATTTTTTTATTTTATATATTTTCAGATTGCGATTTTTTCAATTTTATATATTTTCAATCGGCGATTTAGGAAGGAGCGGAAGAAACTGTGGGTGTATGTTACATGTTTGTTTATGTTTGAATGTTGTCTGTAGTTGTCAATATGTGTTTATGTCTGATGCATTTTGTATGAGCGATAGCATCCATGGGCTGTATAGTTTCATATTTTTATTTTATATATTTTTAGATTGCGATTTCTTTTAATGTTATATATTTTCAGTCGGCGATTTAGGAAGGAACTGGAGAAACTGAGTAAAATACTTTACAATTATCTACGTTGTTCAATATGTGTTACATGTTTGTTTATGTTTGAATGTTGTCTGTAGTTGTCAATATGTGTTTATGTCTGATGCATTTTGTATACTTTCATATTTTTATTTTATATATTTTCAGATTGCGATTTTTTCAATTTTATATATTTTCAATCGGCGATTTAGGAAGGAGCGGAAGAAACTGTGGGTGTATGTTACATGTTTGTTTATGTTTGAATGTTGTCTGTAGTTGTCAATATGTGTTTATGTCTGATGCATTTTGTATACTTTCATATTTTTATTTTACATATTTTCAGATTGCGATTTTTTCAATTTTATATATTTTCAGTCGGCGATTTAGGAAGGAATTGGAGAAACTGAGTAAAATACTTTACAATTATCTACGTTGTTCAATATGTGTTACATGTTTGTTTATGTTTGAATGTTGTCTATAGTTGTCAATATGTGTTTATGTCTGATGCATTTTGGATGAGCGATAGCATCCATGGGCTGTATACTTTCATATTTTTATTTTGTATATTTTTAGATTGCGATTTTTTTAATGTTATATATTTTCAGTCGGCGATTTAGGAAGGAATTGGAGAAACTGTGGGTATCTGTTACATGTTTGTTTATGTGTGAATGTTATCTGTAGTTGTCAATATGTGTTTATTTCTGATGCATTTTGGATGAGCGATAGCATCCATGGGCTGTATACTTTCATATTTTTATTTTATATATTTTTAGATTGCGATTATTTAAATTTTATATATATTCAGTCCGCGATTTAGGAAGGAACTGGAGAAACTGCGAGTATGTATTACATGTTTGTTTATGTTTGAATGTTGTCTGTAGTTGTCAATATGTGTTTATGTCTGATGCATTTTGGATGAGCGATAGCATCCATGGGCTGTATACTTTCACATGTTTATTTTATATATTTTCAGATTGCGATTTTTTTTCAATTTTATATATTTTCAGTCCGCGAATTAGGAAGGAACTGGAGAAATTGTTGGTATGTGTTACATGTTTGTTTATGTTTGAATGTTGTCTGTAGTTGTCAATATGTGTTTGTCTGATGCATTTTGTATGAGCGATAGCATCCATGGGCTGTATAGTTTCATATTTTTATGTTATATATTTTTAGATTGCGATTTTTTTTAATGTTATATATTTTCAGTCAGCGATTTAGGAAGGAACTGGAGAAACTGAGTAAATTACTTTACGATTATCTACGTTGTTCAATATGTGTTACATGTTTGTTTATGTTTGAATGTTGTCTGTAGTTGTCAATATGTGTTTATGTCTGATGCATTTTGGATGAGCGATAGCATCCATGGGCTGTATACTTTCATATTTTTATTTTGTATATTGTCAGATTGCGATTTTTTTAATGTTATATATTTTCAGTCGGCGATTTAGGAAGGAACTGGAGAAACTGTGGGTATGTGTTACATGATTGTGTATGTTTGAATGTTGTCTGTAGTTGTCAATATGTGTTTATGTCTGATGCATTTTGGATGAGCGATAGCATCCATGGGCTGTATACTTTCATATTTTTATTTTGTATATTTTCAGATTGCGATTTTTTAAATGTTATATATTTTCAGTCGGCGATATAGGAAGGAACTGGAGAAACTGTGGGTATATGTTACATGTTTGTTTATGTGTGAATGTTATCTGTAGTTGTCAATATGTGTTTGTCTGATGCATTTTGTATGAGCGATAGCATCCATGGGCTGTATAGTTTCATATTTTTATTTTATATATTTTTAGATTGCGATTTTTTTTAATGTTATATATTTTCAGTCGGCGATTTAGGAAGGAACTGGAGAAACTGAGTAAAATACTTTACAATTATCTACGTTGTTCAATATGTGTTACATGTTTGTTTATGTTTGAATGTTGTCTGTAGTTGTCAATATGTGTTTATGTCTGATGCATTTTGTATACTTTCATATATTTATTTTATATATTTTCAGATTGCGATTTTTTCAATTTTATATATTTTCAGTCGGCGATTTAGGAAGGAATTGGAGAAACTGAGTAAAATACTTTACAATTATCTACGTTGTTCAATATGTGTTACATGTTTGTTTATGTTTGAATGTTGTCTATAGTTGTCAATATGTGTTTATGTCTGATGCATTTTGGATGAGCGATAGCATCCATGGGCTGTATACTTTCATATTTTTATTTTATATATTTTTAGATTGCTATTTTTTAAATTTTATATATATTCAGTCCGCGATTTAGGAAGGAACTGGAGAAACTGCGAGTATGTATTACATGTTTGTTTATGTTTGAATGTTGTCTGTAGTTGTCAATATGTGTTTATGTCTGATGCATTTTGGATGAGCGATAGCATCCATGGGCTGTATAGTTTCATATTTTTATGTTATATATTTTCAGTCGGCGATATAGGAAGGAACTGGAGAAACTGTGGGTATATGTTACATGTTTGTTTATGTTTGAATGTTGTCTGTAGTTGTCAATATGTGTTTATGTCTGATGCATTTTGGATGAGCGATAGCATCCATGGGCTGTATACTTTCATATTTTTATTTAATATATTTTTAGATTGCGATTTTTTTAATGTTATATATTTTCAGTCGGCGATTTAGGAAGGAACTGGAGAAACTGTGGGTATATGTTACATGTTTGTTTATGTGTGAATGTTGTCTGTAGTTGTCAATATGTGTTTATGTCTGATGCATTTTGGATGAGTGATAGCATCCATTCGCTGTATACTTTGACATTTTTATTTTATATATTTTCAGATTGCGATATTTTTAATTTTATATATTTTCAGTCGGCGATTTAGGAAGGAGCTGAAGAAACTGTGGGTGTATGTTACATGTTTGTTTATGTTTGAATGCTGTCTGTAGTTGTCAATATGTGTTTATGTCTGATGCATTTTGGATGAGCGATAGCATCCATGGGCTGTATACTTTCATATTTTTATTTTGTATATTTTCAGATTGCTATTTTTTAAATGTTATATATTTTCAGTCGGCGATATAGGAAGGAACTGGAGAAACTGTGGGTATATGTTACATGTTTGTTTGTTTGAATGTTGTCTGTAGTTTGTCAATATGTGTTTATGTCTGATGCATTTTGGATGAGCGATAGCATCCATGGGCTGTATACTTTCATATTTTTATTTTATATATTTTTAGATTGCGATTTTTTAAATTTTATATATATTCAGTCCGCGATATAGGAAGGAACTGGAGAAACTGCGAGTATGTGTTACATGTTTGTTTATGTTTGAATGTTGTCTGTAGTTGTCAATATGTGTTTATGTCTGATGCATTTTGGATGAGTGATAGCATCCATTCGCTGTATACTTTCACATTTTTATTTTATATATTTTCAGATTGCGATATTTTTAATTTTATATATTTTCAGTCGGCGATTTAGGAAGGAACTGGAGAAACTGTGGGTATATGTTACATGTTTGTTTATGTGTGAATGTTGTCTGTAGTTGTCAATATGTGTTTATGTCTGATGCATTTTGGATGAGCGATAGCATCCATTGGCTGTATACTTTCATATTTTTATTTTATATATTTTTAGATTGCGATTTTTTAAATTTTATATATATACAGTCCGCGATTTAGGAAGGAACTGGAGAAACTGCGAGTATGTGTTACATGTTTGTTTATGTTTGAATGTTGTCTGTAGTTGTCAATATGTGTTTATGTCTGATGCATTTTGGATGAGTGATAGCATCCATGGGCTGTATACATTCACATTTTTATTTTATATTTTTTCAGATTGCGATTTTTTTAATGTTATATATTTTCAGTCGGCGATTTAGGAAGGAACTGGAGAAACTGTGGGTATATGTTACATGTTTGTTTGTGTGAATGTTGTCTGTAGTTGTCAATATGTGTTTGTCTGATGCATTTTGGATGAGCGATAGCATCCATTGGCTGTATACTTTCACATGTTTATTTTATATATTTTCAGATTGCGATTTTTTTCAATTTTATATATTTTCAGTCGGCGATTTAGGAAGGAACTGGAGAAATTGTTGGTATGTGTTACATGTTTGTTTATGTTTGAATGTTATCTGTAGTTGTCAATATGTGTTTGTCTGATGCATTTTGTATGAGCAATAGGATCCATGGGCTGTATAGTTTCATATTTATATTTTATATATTTTTTGATTGCGATTTTTTTTAATGTTATATATTTTCAGTCGGCGATTTTGGAAGGAACTGGAGAAACTGAGTAAATGTTACATGTTTGTTTATGTTTGAATGTTGTCTGTAGTTGTCAATATGTGTTTATGTCTGATGCATTTTGTATACTTTCATATTTTTATTTTATATATTTTCAGATTGCGATTTTTTCAATTTTATATATTTTCAGTCGGCGATTTAGGAAGGAGCTGAAGAAACTGTGGGTGTATGTTACATGTTTGTTTATGTTTGAATGATGTCTGTAGTTGTCAATATGTGTTTATCTGATGCATTTTGGATGAGCGATAGCATCCATGGGCTGTATACTTTCATATATTTATTTAATATATTTTTAGATTGCGATTTTTTTAATGTTATATATTTTCAGTCGGCGATTTAGGAAGGAACTGGAGAAACTGTGGGTATATGTTACATGTTTGTTTATGTGTGAATGTTGTCTGTAGTTGTCAATATGTGTTTATGTCTGATGCATTTTGGATGAGTGATAGCATCCATGGGCTGTATACTTTCACATTTTTATTTTATATATTTTCAGATTGCGATTTTTTTAATTTTATATATTTTCAGTCGGCGATTTAGGAAGGAACTGGAGAAACTGTGGGTGTATGTTACATGTTTGTTTATGTTTGAATGCTGTCTGTAGTTGTCAATATGTGTTTATGTCTGATGCATTTTGTATACTTTCATATTTTTATTTTTATATTTTCAGATTGCGATTTTTTAAATGTTATATATTTTCAGTCGGCGATATAGGAAGGAACTGAACTGTGGGTATATGTTACATGTTTGTTTGTTTGAATGTTGTCTGTAGTTGTCAATATGTGTTTATGTGTGATGCATTTTGGATGAGCGATAGCATCCATGGGCTGTATACTTTCATATTTTTATTTTATATATTTTTAGATTGCGATTCTTTTCAATGTTATATATTTTCAGTCCGCGATTTAGGAAGGAACTGGAGAAACTGCGAGTATGTGTTACATGTTTGTTTATGTGTGAATGTTATCTGTAGTTGTCAATATGTGTTTGTCTGATGCATTTTGTATGAGCGATAGCATCCATGGGCTGTATAGTTTCATATTTTTATTTTATATATTTTTAGATTGCGATTTTTTTTAATGTTATATATTTTCAGTCGGCGATTTAGGAAGGAATTGGAGAAACTGAGTAAAATACTTTACAATTATCTACGTTGTTCAATATGTGTTACATGTTTGTTTATGTTTGAATGTTGTCTATAGTTGTCAATATGTGTTTATGTCTGATGCATTTTGGATGAGCGATAGCATCCATGGGCTGTATAATTTCATATTTTTATTTTATATATTTTTAGATTGCGATTTTTTTAATGTTATATATTTTCAGTCGGCAATTTAGGAAGGAATTGGAGAAACTGTGGGTATGTGCTACATGTTTGTTTATGTGTGAATGTTGTCTGTAGTTGTCAATATGTGTTTATTTCTGATGCATTTTGGATGAGCGATAGCATCCATGGGCTGTATACTTTCATATTTTTATTTTATATATTTTTAGATTGCTATTTTTTAAATTTTATATATATTCAGTCCGCGATTTAGGAAGGAACTGGAGAAACTGCGAGTATGTATTACATGTTTGTTTATGTTTGAATGTTGTCTGTAGTTGTCAATATGTGTTTATGTCTGATGCATTTTGGATGAGCGATAGCATCCATGGGCTGTATAGTTTCATATTTTTATGTTATATATTTTCAGTCGGCGATATAGGAAGGAACTGGAGAAACTGTGGGTATATGTTACATGTTTGTTTATGTTTGAATGTTGTCTGTAGTTGTCAATATGTGTTTATGTCTGATGCATTTTGGATGAGTGATAGCATCCATTCGCTGTATACTTTCACATTTTTATTTTATATATTTTCAGATTGCGATATTTTTAATTTTATATATTTTCAGTCGGCGATTTAGGAAGGAACTGGAGAAACTGTGGGTATATGTTACATGTTTGTTTATGTGTGAATGTTGTCTGTAGTTGTCAATATGTGTTTATGTCTGATGCATTTTGGATGAGCGATAGCATCCATTGGCTGTATACTTTCATATTTTTATTTTATATATTTTTTGATTGCGATTTTTTTAAATGTTATATATTTTCAGTCGGCGATTTTGGAAGGAACTGGAGAAACTGAGTAAAATACTTTACGATTATCTACGTTGTTCAATATGTGTTACATGTTTGTTTATGTTTGAATGTTGTCTGTAGTTGTCAATATGTGTTTATGTCTGATGCATTTTGTATACTTTCATATATTTATTTTATATATTTTCAGATTGCGATTTTTTCAATTTTATATATTTTCAGTCGGCGATTTAGGAAGGAGCTGAAGAAACTGTGGGTGTATGTTACATGTTTGTTTATGTGTGAATGTTGTCTGTAGTTGTCAATATGTGTTTATGTCTGATGCATTTTGGATGAGTGATAGCATCCATTCGCTGTATACTTTGACATTTTTATTTTATATATTTTCAGATTGCGATATTTTTAATTTTATATATTTTCAGTCGGCGATTTAGGAAGGAGCTGAAGAAACTGTGGGTGTATGTTACATGTTTGTTTATGTTTGAATGCTGTCTGTAGTTGTCAATATGTGTTTATGTCTGATGCATTTTGGATGAGCGATAGCATCCATGGGCTGTATACTTTCATATTTTTATTTTGTATATTTTCAGATTGCTATTTTTTAAATGTTATATATTTTCAGTCCGCGATATAGGAAGGAACTGGAGAAACTGCGAGTATGTGTTACATGTTTGTTTATGTTTGAATGTTGTCTGTAGTTGTCAATATGTGTTTATGTCTGATGCATTTTGGATGAGTGATAGCATCCATTCGCTGTATACTTTCACATTTTTATTTTATATATTTTCAGATTGCGATATTTTTAATTTTATATATTTTCAGTCGGCGATTTAGGAAGGAACTGGAGAAACTGTGGGTATATGTTACATGTTTGTTTATGTGTGAATGTTGTCTGTAGTTGTCAATATGTGTTTATGTCTGATGCATTTTGGATGAGCGATAGCATCCATTGGCTGTATACTTTCATATTTTTATTTTATATATTTTTAGATTGCGATTTTTTAAATTTTATATATATACAGTCCGCGATTTAGGAAGGAACTGGAGAAACTGCGAGTATGTGTTACATGTTTGTTTATGTTTGAATGTTGTCTGTAGTTGTCAATATGTGTTTATGTCTGATGCATTTTGGATGAGTGATAGCATCCATGGGCTGTATACATTCACATTTTTATTTTATATTTTTTCAGATTGCGATTTTTTTAATGTTATATATTTTCAGTCGGCGATTTAGGAAGGAACTGGAGAAACTGTGGGTATATGTTACATGTTTGTTTGTGTGAATGTTGTCTGTAGTTGTCAATATGTGTTTGTCTGATGCATTTTGGATGAGCGATAGCATCCATTGGCTGTATACTTTCACATGTTTATTTTATATATTTTCAGATTGCGATTTTTTTCAATTTTATATATTTTCAGTCGGCGATTTAGGAAGGAACTGGAGAAATTGTTGGTATGTGTTACATGTTTGTTTATGTTTGAATGTTATCTGTAGTTGTCAATATGTGTTTGTCTGATGCATTTTGTATGAGCAATAGGATCCATGGGCTGTATAGTTTCATATTTATATTTTATATATTTTTTGATTGCGATTTTTTTTAATGTTATATATTTTCAGTCGGCGATTTTGGAAGGAACTGGAGAAACTGAGTATAATACTTTACGATTATCTACGTTGTTCAATATGTGTTACATGTTTGTTTATGTTTGAATGTTGTCTGTAGTTGTCAATATGTGTTTATGTCTGATGCATTTTGTATACTTTCATATTTTTATTTTATATATTTTCAGATTGCGATTTTTTCAATTTTATATATTTTCAGTCGGCGATTTAGGAAGGAGCTGAAGAAACTGTGGGTGTATGTTACATGTTTGTTTATGTTTGAATGATGTCTGTAGTTGTCAATATGTGTTTATTTCTGATGCATTTTGGATGAGCGATAGCATCCATGGGCTGTATACTTTCATATTTTTATTTTATATATTTTTAGATTGCGATTTTTTTAATGTTATATATTTTCAGTCGGCGATTTAGGAAGGAACTGGAGAAACTGTGGGTATATGTTACATGTTTGTTTATGTGTGAATGTTGTCTGTAGTTGTCAATATGTGTTTATGTCTGATGCATTTTGGATGAGTGATAGCATCCATTCGCTGTATACTTTGACATTTTTATTTTATATATTTTCAGATTGCGATATTTTTAATTTTATATATTTTCAGTCGGCGATTTAGGAAGGAGCTGAAGAAACTGTGGGTGTATGTTACATGTTTGTTTATGTTTGAATGCTGTCTGTAGTTGTCAATATGTGTTTATGTCTGATGCATTTTGGATGAGCGATAGCATCCATGGGCTGTATACTTTCATATTTTTATTTTGTATATTTTCAGATTGCGATTTTTTAAATGTTATATATTTTCAGTCGGCGATATAGGAAGGAACTGGAGAAACTGTGGGTATATGTTACATGTTTGTTTGTTTGAATGTTGTCTGTAGTTGTCAATATGTGTTTATGTCTGATGCATTTTGGATGAGCGATAGCATCCATGGGCTGTATACTTTCATATTTTTATTTTATATATTTTTAGATTGCGATTTTTTTCAATGTTATATATTTTCAGTCCGCGATTTAGGAAGGAACTGGAGAAACTGCGAGTATGTGTTACATGTTTGTTTATGTGTGAATGTTATCTGTAGTTGTCAATATGTGTTTGTCTGATGCATTTTGTATGAGCGATAGCATCCATGGGCTGTATAGTTTCATATTTTTATTTTATATATTTTTAGATTGCGATTTTATTTAATGTTATATATTTTCAGTCGGCGATTTAGGAAGGAACTGGAGAAACTGAGTAAAATACTTTACAATTATCTACGTTGTTCAATATGTGTTACATGTTTGTTTATGTTTGAATGTTGTCTGTAGTTGTCAATATGTGTTTATGTCTGATGCATTTTGTATACTTTCATATTTTTATTATATATATTTTCAGATTGCGATTTTTTCAATTTTATATATTTTCAGTCGGCGATTTAGGAAGGAATTGGAGAAACTGAGTAAAATACTTTACAATTATCTACGTTGTTCAATATGTGTTACATGTTTGTTTATGTTTGAATGTTGTCTATAGTTGTCAATATGTGTTTATGTCTGATGCATTTTGGATGAGCGATAGCATCCATGGGCTGTATACTTTCATATTTTTATTTTATATATTTTTAGATTGTGATTTTTTTAATGTTATATATTTTCAGTCGGCGATTTAGGAAGGAATTGGAGAAACTGTGGGTATGTGTTACATGTTTGTTTATGTGTGAATGTTGTCTGTAGTTGTCAATATGTGTTTATTTCTGATGCATTTTGGATGAGCGATAGCATCCATGGGCTGTATACTTTCATATTTTTATTTTATATATTTTTAGATTGCTATTTTTTAAATTTTATATATATTCAGTCCGCGATATAGGAAGGAACTGGAGAAACTGCGAGTATGTATTACATGTTTGTTTATGTTTGAATGTTGTCTGTAGTTGTCAATATGTGTTTATGTCTGATGCATTTTGGATGAGCGATAGCATCCATGGGCTGTATAGTTTCATATTTTTATGTTATATATATTCAGTCGGCGATATAGGAAGGAACTGGAGAAACTGTGGGTATGTGTTACATGTTTGTTTATGTTTGAATGTTGTCTGTAGTTGTCAATATGTGTTTATGTCTGATGCATTTTGGATGAGTGATAGCATCCATTCGCTGTATACTTTCACATTTTTATTTTATATATTTTCAGATTGCGATATTTTTAATTTTATATATTTTCAGTCGGCGATTTAGGAAGGAACTGGAGAAACTGTGGGTATATGTTACATGTTTGTTTATGTGTGAATGTTGTCTGTAGTTGTCAATATGTGTTTATGTCTGATGCATTTTGGATGAGCGATAGCATCCATGGGCTGTATACATTCACATTTTTATTTTATATATTTTCAGATTGCGATTTTTTTAATGTTATATATTTTCAGTCGATTTAGGAAGGAACTGGAGAAACTGTGGGTATGTGTTACATGATTGTGTATGTTTGAATGTTGTCTGTAGTTGTCAATATGTGTTTATGTCTGATGCATTTTGGATGAGCGATGCATCCATGGGCTGTATACTTTCATATTTTTATTTTGTATATTTTCAGATTGCGATTTTTTAAATGTTATATATTTTCAGTCGGCGATATAGGAAGGTACTGGAGAATCTGTGGGTATATGTTACATGTTTGTTTATGTTTGAATGTTGTCTGTGGTTGTCAATATGTGTTTATGTCTGATGCATTTTGGATGAGCGATAGCATCCATGGGCTGTATACTTTCATATTTTTATTTTGTATATTTTCAGATTGCGATTTTTTAAATGTTATATATATTCAGTCGGCGATATAGGAAGGAACTGGAGAAACTGTGGGTATATGTTACATGTTTGTTTATGTTTGAATGTTGTCTGTAGTTGTCGATATGTGTTTATGTCTGATGCATTTTGGATGAGCGATAGCATCCATTGGCTGTATACTTTCATATTTTTATTTTATATATTTTTAGATTGCGATTTTTTAAATTTTATATATATTCAGTCCGCGATTTAGGAAGGAACTGGAGAAACTGCGAGTATGTGTTACATGTTTGTTTATGTTTGAATGTTGTCTGTAGTTGTCAATATGTGTTTATGTCTGATGCATTTTGGATGAGCGATAGCATCCATGGGCTGTATACATTCACATTTTTATTTTATATATTTTCAGATTGCGATTTTTTTAATGTTATATATTTTCAGTCGATTTAGGAAGGAACTGGAGAAACTGTGGGTATGTGTTACATGATTGTGTATGTTTGAATGTTGTCTGTAGTTGTCAATATGTGTTTATGTCTGATGCATTTTGGATGAGCGATGCATCCATGGGCTGTATACTTTCATATTTTTATTTTGTATATTTTCAGATTGCGATTTTTTAAATGTTATATATTTTCAGTCGGCGATATAGGAAGGTACTGGAGAATCTGTGGGTATATGTTACATGTTTGTTTATGTTTGAATGTTGTCTGTGGTTGTCAATATGTGTTTATGTCTGATGCATTTTGGATGAGCGATAGCATCCATGGGCTGTATACTTTCATATTTTTATTTTGTATATTTTCAGATTGCGATTTTTTAAATGTTATATATATTCAGTCGGCGATATAGGAAGGAACTGGAGAAACTGTGGGTATATGTTACATGTTTGTTTATGTTTGAATGTTGTCTGTAGTTGTCAATATGTGTTTATGTCTGATGCATTTTGGATGAGTGATAGCATCCATTCGCTGTATACTTTCACATTTTTATTTTATATATTTTCAGATTGCGATATTTTTAATTTTATATATTTTCAGTCGGCGATTTAGGAAGGAACTGGAGAAACTGTGGGTATATGTTACATGTTTGTTTATGTTTGAATGTTGTCTGTAGTTGTCAATATGTGTTTATGTCTGATGCATTTTGGATGAGCGATAGCATCCATGGGCTGTATACTTTCATATTTTTATTTTGTATATTTTCAGATTGCGATTTTTTAAATGTTATATATATTCAGTCGGCGATATAGGAAGGAACTGGAGAAACTGTGGGTATATGTTACATGTTTGTTTATGTTTGAATGTTGTCTGTAGTTGTCGATATGTGTTTATGTCTGATGCATTTTGGATGAGCGATAGCATCCATGGGCTGTATACTTTCATATTTTTATTTGATATATTTTTAGATTGCGATTTTTTTCAATGTTATATATTTTCAGTCCGCGATTTAGGAAGGAACTGGAGAAACTGCGAGTATGTGTTACATGTTTGTTTATGTTTGAATGTTGTCTGTAGTTGTCAATATGTGTTTATGTCTGATGCATTTTGGATGAGCGATAGCATCCATGGGCTGTATTGTATACTTTCACATTTTTATTTTATATATTTTCAGATTGCGATTTTTTTCAATTTTATATATTTTCAGTCCGCGATTTAGGAAGGAACTGGAGAAATTGTTGGTATGTGTTACATGTTTGTTTATGTTTGAATGTTTTCTGTAGTTGTCAATATGTGTTTGTCTGATGCATTTTGTATGAGCGATAGCATCCATGGGCTGTATAGTTTCATATTTTTATTTTATATATTTTTTGATTGCGATTTTTTTAATGTTATATATTTTCAGTCGGCGATTTAGGAAGGAACTGGAGAAACTGAGTAAAATACTTTACGATTATCTACGTTGTTCAATATGTGTTACATGTTTGTTTATGTTTGAATGTTGTCTGTAGTTGTCAATATGTGTTTATGTCTGATGCATTTTGTATACTTTCATATTTTTATTTTATATATTTTCAGATTGCGATTTTTTCAATTTTATATATTTTCAGTCGGCGATCTACGAAGGAGCTGAAGAATCTGTGGGTGTATGTTACATGTTTGTTTATGTTTGAATGCTGTCTGTAGTTGTCAATATGTGTTTATGTCTGATGCATTTTGGATGAGCGATAGCATCCATGGGCTGTATACTTTCATATTTTTATTTTGTATATTTTCAGATTGCGATTTTTTAAATGTTATATATTTTCAGTCGGCGATATAGGAAGGAACTGGAGAAACTGTGGGTATATGTTACATGTTTGTTTGTTTGAATGTTGTCTGTAGTTGTCAATATGTGTTTATGTCTGATGCATTTTGGATGAGCGATAGCATCCATGGGCTGTATACTTTCATATTTTTATTTTATATATTTTTAGATTGCGATTTTTTAAATTTTATATATATTCAGTCCGCGATATAGGAAGGAACTGGAGAAACTGCGAGTATGTGTTACATGTTTGTTTATGTTTGAATGTTGTCTGTAGTTGTCAATATGTGTTTATGTCTGATGCATTTTGGATGAGTGATAGCATCCATTCGCTGTATACTTTCACATTTTTATTTTATATATTTTCAGATTGCGATATTTTTAATTTTATATATTTTCAGTCGGCGATTTAGGAAGGAACTGGAGAAACTGTGGGTATATGATACATGTTTGTTTATGTTTGAATGTTGTCTGTGGTTGTCAATATGTGTTTATGTCTGATGCATTTTGGATGAGCGATAACATCCATGGGCTGTATACTTTCATATTTTTATTTTGTATGTTTTCAGATTGCGATTTTTTAAATGTTATATATATTCAGTCGGCGATATAGGAAGGAACTGGAGAAACTGTGGGTATATGTTACATGTTTGTTTATGTTTGAATGTTGTCTGTAGTTGTCAATATGTGTTTATGTCTGATGCATTTTGGATGAGCGATAGCATCCATGGGCTGTATACATTCACATTTTTATTTTATATATTTTCAGATTGCGATTTTTTAAATGTTATATATTTTCAGTCGGCGATTTAGGAAGGAACTGGAGAAACTGTGGGTATGTGTTACATGATTGTATATGTTTGAATGTTGTCTGTAGTTGTCAATATGTGTTTATGTCTGATGCATTTTGGATGAGCGATGCATCCATGGGCTGTATTGTATACTTTCACATTTTTATTTTATATATTTTCAGATTGCGATTTTGTTCAATTTATATATTTTCAGTCCGCGATTTAGGAAGGAACTGGAGAAATTGTTGGTATGTGTTACATGTTTGTTTATGTTTGAATGTTGTCTGTAGTTGTCAATATGTGTTTGTCTGATGCATTTTGTATGAGCGATAGCATCCATGGGCTGTATAGTTTCATATTTTTATTTTATATATTTTTTGATTGCGATATTTTTAATGTTATATATTTTCAGTCGGCGATTTAGGAAGGAACTGGAGAAACTGAGTAAAATACTTTACGATTATCTACGTTGTTCAATATGTGTTACATGTTTGTTTATGTTTGAATGTTGTCTGTAGTTGTCAATATGTGTTTATGTCTGATGCATTTTGGATGAGCGATAGCATCCATGGGCTGTATGAATGAGTAGGCTTATTGCATCCTGATATATACAATGGGATGAATGAGTAGGCTTGTATTGCATCCTGATATATACAATGGGATGAATGAGTAGGCTTGTATTGCATCCTGATATATACAATGGGATGAATGAGTAGGCTTTTATTGCATCCTGATATATACAGTGGGATGAATGAATAGGCTTTTATTGCATCCTGATATATACAATGGGATGAATGAGTAGGCTTTTATTGCATCCTGATATATACAGTGGGATGAATGAATAGGCTTTTATTGCATCCTGATATATACAATGGGATGAATGAATAGGCTTTTATTGCATCCTGATATATACAATGGGATTAACCAATAGGCTTTTATTGCATCCTGATATATACAATGGGATGAATGAGTAGACTTTTATTGCATCCTGATATATACAATGGGATGAATGAATAGGCTTTTATTGCATCCTGATATATACAATGGGATTAACCAATAGGCTTTTATTGCATCCTGATATATACAATGGGATGAATGAGTAGGCTTTTATTGCATCCTGATATATACAATGGGATGAATGAATAGGCTTTTATTGCATCCTGATATATACAATGGGATGAATGAGTAGGCTTTTATTGCATCCTGAAATATACAATGGGATTAACCAATAGGCTTTTATTGCATCCTGATATATATAATGGGATGAATTAGTAGGCTTTTATTGCATCCTGATATATACAATGGGATGAATGAGTAGGCTTTTATTGCATCCTGATATATACAATGGGATGAATGAGTAGGCTTTTATTGCATCCTGATATATACAATGGGATTAACCAATAGGCTTTTATTGCATCATGATATATACAATGGGATGAATGAGTAGGCTTTTATTGCATCCTGATATATATAATATATCCATGGGCTGTATACTTTCATATTTTTATTTTATATATTTTTAGATTGCTATTTTTTAAATTTTATATATATTCAGTCCGCGATTTAGGAAGGAACTGGAGAAACTGCGAGTATGTATTACATGTTTGTTTATGTTTGAATGTTGTCTGTAGTTGTCAATATGTGTTTATGTCTGATGCATTTTGGATGAGTGATAGCATCCATTCGCTGTATAATTTCACATTTTTATTTTATATATTTTCAGATTGCGATATTTTTAATTTTATATATTTTCAGTCGGCGATTTAGGAAGGAACTGGAGAAACTGTGGGTATATGTTACATGTTTGTTTATGTTTGAATGTTGTCTGTGGTTGTCAATATGTGTTTATGTCTGATGCATTTTGGATGAGCGATAGCATCCATGGGCTGTATACTTTCATATTTTTATTTTGTATGTTTTCAGATTGCGATTTTTTAAATGTTATATATATTCAGTCGGCGATATAGGAAGGAACTGGAGAAACTGTGGGTATATGTTACATGTTTGTTTATGTTTGAATGTTGTCTGTAGTTGTCAATATGTGTTTATGTCTGATGCATTTTGGATGAGCGATAGCATCCATGGGCTGTATACATTCACATTTTTATTTTATATATTTTCAGATTGCGATTTTTTAAATGTTATATATTTTCAGTCGGCGATTTAGGAAGGAACTGGAGAAACTGTGGGTATGTGTTACATGATTGTGTATATTTGAATGTTGTCTGTAGTTGTCAATATGTGTTTATGTCTGATGCATTTTGGATGAGCGATGCATCCATGGGCTGTATGAATGAGTAGGCTTATTGCATCCTGATATATACAATGGGATGAATGAGTAGGCTTGTATTGCATCCTGATATATACAATGGGATGAATGAGTAGGCTTGTATTGCATCCTGATATATACAATGGGATGAATGAGTAGGCTTTTATTGCATCCTGATATATACAGTGGGATGAATGAATAGGCTTTTATTGCATCCTGATATATACAATGGGATGAATGAGTAGGCTTTTATTGCATCCTGATATATACAGTGGGATGAATGAATAGGCTTTTATTGCATCCTGATATATACAATGGGATGAATGAATAGGCTTTTATTGCATCCTGATATATACAATGGGATTAACCAATAGGCTTTTATTGCATCCTGATATATACAATGGGATGAATGAGTAGACTTTTATTGCATCCTGATATATACAATGGGATGAATGAATAGGCTTTTATTGCATCCTGATATATACAATGGGATTAACCAATAGGCTTTTATTGCATCCTGATATATACAATGGGATGAATGAGTAGGCTTTTATTGCATCCTGATATATACAATGGGATGAATGAATAGGCTTTTATTGCATCCTGATATATACAATGGGATGAATGAGTAGGCTTTTATTGCATCCTGAAATATACAATGGGATTAACCAATAGGCTTTTATTGCATCCTGATATATATAATGGGATGAATTAGTAGGCTTTTATTGCATCCTGATATATACAATGGGATGAATGAGTAGGCTTTTATTGCATCCTGATATATACAATGGGATGAATGAGTAGGCTTTTATTGCATCCTGATATATACAATGGGATTAACCAATAGGCTTTTATTGCATCATGATATATACAATGGGATGAATGAGTAGGCTTTTATTGCATCCTGATATATATAATGGGATGAATGAATAGGCTTTTATTGCATCCTGAAACAAACGATGGGATGAATGAGTAGGCTTTATTGCATCCTGATATATATAATGGGATGAATGATTAGGCTTTTATTGCATCCTTATATATGCAATGGGATGAATGAGTAGGCTTTTATTGCATCCTGATATATACAATGGTATGAATGAGTAGGCTTTTATTGCATCCTGATATATATAATGGGATGAATGAGTAGGCTTTATTGCATTCTGATATATACAATGGGATTAACCAATAGGCTTTTATTGCATCCTGATATATACAATGGGATGAATGAGTAGGCTTTTATTGCATCCTGATATATATAATGGGATGAATGAGTAGGCTTTTATTGCATCCTGATATATACAATGGGATGAATGAGTAGGCTTTTATTGCATCCTGATATATACAATGGGATGAATGAGTAGGCTTTTATTGCATCCTGAAACAAACGATGGGATGAATGAGTAGGCTTTATTGCATCCTGATATATATAATGGGATGAATGAGTAGGCTTTTATTGCATCCTGATATATACAATGGGATGAATGAGTAGGCTTTTATTGCATCCTGATATATATAATGGGATGAATGAGTAGGCTTTTATTGCATCCTGAAACAAATGATGGGATTAATAACATCCGTAGGTTAATATTGCACACTGAAGCATACAAAATGTTTAAATAGAAATTGTTTTTGATAAAAACTGTATGTCTCCCCATTCACTGTTACTTCAGTGGAGTAATAAAAGCATGAACATGAAACATACGAAGTCATTGCAATACAGAGTGTAGTACTATGAAGGAGTATTTAACAATGCTTTCCATTTCAAATACAGAACCTTCAATTTTTACAACTTTCAAGAGAGACAAAACACTGAATATTATTTTTTTTAAAAACAACATGGAGTGGTGAAGGACAATGTAGTTACTGGTGGACAATGTAGTTACTGTAGAACAATGTAGTTAGGGTAGGACAATGTAGTTACTGTAAGACAATGTAGTTACTGTAGGACAATGTAGTTACTGTAGGACAATGTAGTTAGGGTAGGACAATGTAGTTACTGTTGGACAATGTAGTTACTGTAGGGCAATGTAGTTACTGTAGGACAATGTAGTTACTGTAGGACAATGTAGTTCCTGAAGGACAATGTAGTTACTGTTGGACAATGTAGTTACTGTAGGGCAATGTAGTTACTGTAGGACAATGTAGTTACTGTAGGACAATGTAGTTCCTGAAGGACAATGTAGTTACTGTAGGACAATGTAGTTAGGGTAGGACAATGTGGTTACTGTAGGACAATGTAGTTACTGTAGGACAATGTAGTTACTGTAGGACAATGTGGTTACTGTAGGACAATGTAGTTACTGTAGGGCAATGTAGTTACTGTAGGACAATGTAGTTACTGTAGGACAAAGTAGTTACTGTAGGACAATGTAGTTACTGTAGGACAATGTAGTTACTGAAGGACAATGTATTTACTGTAGGACAATGTAGTTACTGTAGGACAATGTCGTTAGGGTAGGACAATGTCGTTAGGGTAGGACAATATAGTTATTGTAGGACAATGTAGTTACTGTAGAGCAATGTGGTTCCTGTATGACAATGTAGTTACTGTAGGACAATGTGGTTACTGTAGGATAAAGTAGTTACTGTAGGACAATGTAGTTACTGTAGGACAAAATAGTTACTGTTGGACAATGTAGTTACTGTAGAACAATGTAGTTACTGTAGGACAATGTAGTTACTGTAGGACAATGTAGTTACTGTAGGGCAATGTAGTTACTGTAGGACAATGTAGTTACTGTAGGACAATGTGGTTACTGTAGGGCAATGTAGTTACTGTAGGGCAATGTAGTCACTGTAGGACAATGTAGTTACTGTAGGACAATGTGGTTACTGTAGGACAATGTAGTCACTGTAGGATAATGTAGTTACTGTAGGACAATGTGGTTACTGTAGGACAATGTAGTTACTGTAGGACAATGTAGTCACTGTAGGACAATGTAGTTACTGTAGGACAATGTAGTTACTGTAGGACAATGTAGTCACTGTAGGACAATGTAGTTACTGTAGGACAATGTGGTTACTGTAGGACATTGTAGTTACTGTAGGGCAATGTAGTTTCTGTAGGGCAATGTAGTTACTGTAGGACAATGTAGTTACTGTAGGAAAATGTGGTTACTGTAGGACAATGTAGTTACTGTACGAATGTTAACATGTATACCATACAACTATACGGTACATGCTGTATGTATACAATACAACTATACAGTACATGCTGTATGTATACAATACAACTGTACTGTACATGCTGTGTGTATACAATTGTAACTGCTCCAGTGGGGCTCGAACTCGTGCATGCGGTATAATCAATCATCTACAGAGCTATCATGTCTCCATATGGAGCATTTACTAGCACGAGTTACTATATACTGTATTCATGTATACATGTAGTGTTTGTATGATGGTGTGTTGATGACATGTAGACATGACATCATGCTAGATATGTTTACCTTATGTGTACTGTATTCATGTATACATGTAGTGTTTGTATGATGGTGTGTTGGTGTCATGCAGACATGACATCATGCTAGATATGTTCACCTTATGTGTACTGTATTCATGTATACATGTACTGTTTGTATGATGGTGTGTTGGTGTCATGTAGACATGACATCATGCTAGATATGTTTACCTTATGTGTACTGTATTCATGTATACATGTACTGTTTGTATGATGGTGTGTTGGTGTCATGTAGACATGACATCATGCTAGATATGTTTACCTTATGTGTACTGTATTCATGTGTACATGTAGTGTTTGTATGATGGTGTATTGGTGTCATGTAGACATGACATCATGTTAGATATGTTTACCTTATGTGTACTGTATTCATGTATACATGTATAGTGTTTGTGTGATGGTGTGTTGGTGTCATGTAGACATGACATCATGCTAGATATGTTTACCTTATGTGTCCTGTATTCATGTATACATGTATAGTGTTTGTGTGAAGGTGTGTTGGTGTCATGTAGACATGACATCATGCTAGATATGTTTACCTTATGTGTACTGTATTCATGTATACATATAGTGTTTGTATGATGGTGTGTTGGTGTCATGTAGACATGACATCATGCTAGATATGTTTACCTTATGTGTACTGTATTCATACAAAATGACACAATATCACCCAATAATAGCTGTTATTAAAAGTAAAGTGTAAAGTGTTTGTTTATTATAGTGTCACCCCCATTTCTGACTTATGAGACACCTCTTTTTATGAACACCAGTACTCCCGAATCCTATGCTTGTATGCCAGACGCCAGGCTGGTAGGCAATCGGTAGCCATTATTTAACTAGCTGGCGGCTCACCAACCGGCCATATCAGAACGAACACCTGACGAGATTCGAACCTTCGACCACCCGCTCCGTAGGCGGACGCCTTAACCACTGGGCCATGGCCACCTGATTAAAGGATATATGATGCAGGTTTGTGTGAGACGTTATTAATATATTATCAATACATAAAAAGAGTAAATCAAACAACTAAATTGTATATAATCATTATTTGTATTGTATAAACATTCATTGCTGCCGGGTGAAGGCGCGTGAAAGCCAGTGTTACATGTATTGTGCATGAATTGTGTTAATTATCGAAGTGCACAGGTTAACTGTAAATATATAAGATGTGCTCGTGTGACTTGCAACTCTCATACGAGGGGTGATCTAGAAGTTGCGGGTCGAACGACATTTGTATGTCGTTTTATTGAAGTTGGAATGACAGTAAACTTATATATAATGCATTGAATACAAAAATCGAATACAAAAATATAATTTTGACAATATTCATAAGCACTCACATTAGACAATCACTATGATAAGTGATGTCGGGATAAGTGGAGAACACAGTTTACACAACACCATTTAACATTGATATCTCACCTACTATGGAAGACAGATGGTGTTTGCCTTGTCCGTCCGTCTGTCCGTCTTTCAGAACCTGAAAGAAACACAATTCTGTTTTATGATTTCTCCATGTAAATTATTAATAAATCACAACTTTACAGCTTTGGGTATTACTGAAATGTGACAGTATGGTCGACTGGGACAGTATGACACAGCACCACGCCTCATATGACAGAGCACCACGCCTCGTATGACAGAGCACCACGCCTCGTATGACACAGCAACACGCCTCGTATGACACAGCACCACGCCTCGTATGACAGAGCACCACGTCTCGTATGACAGAGCACCACGCCTCGTATGACACAGCATCACGTCTCGTATGACAGAGCACCACGCCTCGTATGACACAGCACCACGCCTCGTATTACACAGCACCACGCTTCGTATGACAGAGCACCACGCCTCGTATGACACAGCACCACGCCTCGTATGACACATCACCATGTCTCGTATGACAGAGCACCACATCTCGTATGACACAGCACCACGCCTCGTATTACACAGCACCACGCCTCGTATGACAGAGCACCACGCCTCGTATGACACAGCACCACGCCCTGTATGACAGAGCACCACGCCTCGTATGACAGAGCACCACGCCTCGTATGACAGAGCACCACGCCTCGTATGATAGAGCACCACGCCTCGTATGACACAGCACCACGCCTCGTATTACACAGCACCACGCCTCGTATGACAGAGCACCACGCCTTGTATGACACAGCACCACGCCTCGTATGACACAGCACCGCGTCTCGTATGACAGAGCACCACGTCTCGTATGACACAACACCACGTCTCGTATGCCACAACACAACGCCTCGTATTACACAGGAACACGCCTCGTATGACAGAGCACAACGTCTCGTATGACACAGCACCACGTCTCGTATGACACAGCACCACGCCTCGTATGACACAGCACCACGTCTCGTACGACACAGCACCACGCCTCGTATGACACAGCACCACGTCTCGTATGACACAGCACCACGCCTCGTATGACACAGCACCACGCCTCGTATGACAGAGCACCACGTCTCGTATGACACAGCACCACGTCTCGTATGACACAGCACCACGTCTCGTATGACACAGCACCACGTCTCGTATGACACAGCACCACGCCTCGTATGACACAGCACCACGCCTCGTATGACACAGCACCACGCCTCGTATGACACAGCACCACGCCTCGTATGACAGAGCACCACGTCTCGTATGACACAGCACCACGCCTCGTATGACACAGCACCACGCCTCGTATGACACAGCACCACGCCTCGTATGACAGAGCACCACGCCTCGTATGACACAGCACCACGCCTCGTATGACAGAGCATCACGCCTCGTATGACACAGCACCACGCCTCGTATGACAGAGCACCACGCCTCGTATGACACAGCACCACGCCTCGTATGACACAGCACCACGCCTCGTATGACACAGCACCACGGTTCGTATGACAGAGCACCACGTCTCGTATGACACAGCAACACGCCTCGTATGACAGAGCACCACGCCTCGTATGACACAGCACCACGTCTCGTATGACACAGCACCACGCCTCGTATGACACAGCACCACGTCTCGTATGACACAGCACCACGCCTCGTATGACACAGCACCACGCCTCGTATGACATAGCACCATGCCTCGCACACAGAAGAAGACAATGAACAGCATATACTTTGCTGACAGTCTCACCAGTGCGTGTGTTGGTGATGCTTGAATGTTGTTTGGTCTTGGGATCATACACACCAACCCCGGTCTCCTGTGCAAGGAATTAATGTCTAAATAGATAGTACCATGGTTACGATATCGTTTCAACGAAGTTGCTCTGTCATTATAACTCTTTTCAGTTGTGTTCATCAATGAGAATGCGAGTTCCGCCTAACACGTACACGTTTGTCATTCCCAGTTCATCATTAAGAAATTGTGAGTGATATTCATGCAACTAACATATGCATCTTTAATGTTCAAAATATAATAACAAAGATCTGCATGATGCCAGGAACCTATATAGAAAACAAAACGATACCGATGATGCTACGTAAATATCCCACCTACGTTAACATCACGTAGCCACACTGAGGAAAATGAGGCACTTGCCTCGGTTAGAATTTGGCAAGTAACGCCATGTATAGGAACACACTGATAAAACTGCCTTAAGAATGTACAGACAAGCATCCACACACATTAATCGGAGGTGGGGGTGGGGTCGCCTCGGTTATTTTCAGATTCTGGCTACGGCACTGGCCATGGAAGCTTTAATTTCGTAAAGAGTAAATGTATATTAATGTTGTTTGAAAATACTATAGCATATAATTATATCGAAAATGACAGTCTTATTTCATTTAACAAAATAAAGAGAACAAAAGTTATGTCAATTCTTCCGAACTTCTGGACCAACCCTTGTTACATGCAGATTTGGACTAGTAAATTATAGGCTATATGGGGGTAGGGTAGGTATGTCAACAATTCTCGAAACACACTATACAAGCCTAATCATGTTTTTATATAGTTTAATATCGAAGTATTAAGTGTACCAGATGAGATTTTATGGTTTTGTGCTTATGTTTTAGTCTTCAAGGGAAATCTAAAACTAATAAATTGAGCGACAAATGACCAAAAACCACATAATAAAACACCCCTCGAAATGTTTTCAGTTGAACTTGTCCTAGGATTACACGATTTTCAAAGAACTTGTGTGAGCGCGTAAAGTTTACACATCGCTCACATCGAGGGTGAATAAGCTCAACCATCTAAACTCGACACTTATGAAATGGAAGAGCTGAAGAGGTGATGTTGCATTTTGCGGTGACCGTACGGTGTTCTACTCTGCATCTGGGAGGTAAGTTTCTATGTTCTATTTAGTAAGACAGGAAACTTCTCAGCAACTGACCATTTCAACACAGTAGTAGAGCGTCGGATTTGGAATCGAACGATCCCGGGTTCGATACTCGGTCAGGCCACGTATGTAGTGTCATTGAGCAAGGCACCTCACACACATTGCTTAGTACTGGTTAATCGCTTAGGTCGGCTAAGCCTGCCCAGGAAAAATGTCTAGGTCCCCGACATACATATTTTCTTGGGTGTTCCTCGTATTATTGTGAATGTTGTTAAGACCAACCCTTTCAAGCCCAACATCGCCCCACCCCTACAGTCTCAACATAGCTCCACCCCTCTAGTCTCACCCGCCCCTCCAGTCTCAACATAACCCCACCCCTCCAGTCCCAACATAGCCCCACCCCTCTATTTGAAATCGACATGTGTGATTCTCCCACCGTTTCTGTACAATGGCTTTTACATGTAAGAACTAGCGATACATCAAAACCGGTCATAATTGCATGTTGAAATGTTGTCAAATCTAACGTTTTCGGAGTCTAGCTGTCTGTGATATTAATGCTTTCAATGTTCATTTGGTGAAATATAAATCTACTGTCCATATTCGCCTGTAAGAAGAGTTCTGTACCACAAGATTATGGCCTCAAAGTGGCTTCCCGTCTTATAAGCGAGTGCTAAAAAAATGTGATCCATGATTACGTTTTATAAAAAGAAAGCACTCTTAACACTGAACATTTCTTCAACTTGCAATGGACATACGTGCAATTTATACTTGTGTCTTGGTGTCCATTTTATCAACCTGTTTTATATGCGAGTGCATGCCAAAATCCACAGATTGTTGGCCAATTGCTTTGAAATGCCTCTAAAATGTACTAGATATTGACAAATATGTTGAAAATAGCAATAAAAAGCACCGTCGCAACACTATATATATATATATATATATATATTATTAGCCCAACTACGATGTTTAGAAATCTTGAATTTTAAACGGTATTGTTAATTATTGAATAGATTATAGAATCGGATCGACCATAAGGAATGAATGGGGGTTTGCTATGGACAATTTCTAGGGATTCTAGGAAAAGCATGCTATGGACAATTTCTAGGGATTCTAGGAAAAGCATGCTATGGACAATTTCTTGGGATTCTAGGAAAGGCATGCTATGGACAACTTTCTTGGGATTCTAGGAAAAGCATGCTATGGACAACTTTCTTGTGATTCTAGGAAAAGCATGCTATGGACAATTTTGTTGGGATTCTAGGAAAAGCATACTATGGACAACTTTCTTGGGATTCTAGGAAAAGCATGCTATGGACAACTTTCTTGGGATTCTAGGAAAAGCATGCTATGGACAACTTTCTTGGGATTCTAGGAAAAGCATGCTATGGACAACTTTCTTGGGATTCTAGGAAAAGCATGCTATGGACAACTTTCTTGGGATTCTAGGAAAAGCATGCTATGGACAACTTTCTTGGGATTCTAGGAAAAGCATGCTATGGACAACTTTCTTGGGATTCTAGGAAAAGCATGCTATGGACAACTTTCTTGGGATTCTAGGAAAAGTGTTGGTTTTTGGTTTGAAAATGATTGTTAATTGCATCAATGATTGCATTTTTGTAACTTTTGTTCCCTCCAAAATTGTGTCACCTAATTTCGCGACCAAAATAAGCCAAGGTCAAACATGACTAATGTGATAGTGCCCCTTCTGCAAAACATATGTACATACAACTCTTGGATGCTCTGACAATCTGTTCAATCCTTATGGATCTCAATAAATAATGTATTCTAAAGATTCATTAATTAACCATACATTTTTAAACTATACAACGTTAAAGCAACACTACATCGGTGAAAACGCAAATTTCTGCAGAATGTAATTTGCTGTTATAATGTATAATTTTTTTCCAAATATTTGACTCAAAAACTTAGTATACGCGGTTTTTGTTTGTTGACATAACAAAATAATGTAAATATGATCGACATTCATGCGTAATACAACACCACGTTTATCCTGAATAACACGGTACATATTTACGTGATATCTCACATGTGTGCCTATGCATATTTATTTGTAGACTATTCTTAGTTAAATTATCCCTAATAGAAAGTATCACGGGTTTAGTATTGACTCGAATGACAAACAAATGTCAATTCAGGAGCGCGGATAACCTTTGTATGAAATCTTAATTTCACTTTTGAAATTTGTATACCACAAAAACACTGTTTATTGATTCAATGTTAGTGTTCAAATGTATTCAGAAGAATGTGTAAATGAATTTGCAGGTGATCGATCCTTGGTCTTCACAACCCCCTGGTCTTGTTGATCATGACCATTGCTGCCGTTAGAATGTAGCAGATTTAGGCAGGGGCGTACTGTAGTTGCGTATCTTGTTTTTAATCTCTACGCCAATCTACATGTTGGTAGTGTCGTGCCAGGCCATTTTTAATCTGTACACTATATATCTATAACCCCCTCCCACTTAACCACCCATCCTGTCAAGGTTTGGGGAATCCCCCCCCCCCATAACATTTTGAAAATTAGTAGACAAACGGTGCGTTCTAATTATTATATTACCATGTCAAACTAACATTGATTATTCAATTGAATTTCTCAATACCCCTGCCCTCAACCATCGATGTATATTGCATCAATACCCGCTCCGCCATTGGTACTTATTGCCGACCCCCCTCGGCCATTGGTATTATTGTCATTGTACTTATTGCCAACCCCTCAACCATTTGGTACTTATTGTCATTCGTACTTATTGTCAGTTGGTACTTATTGTCATTGGTATTATTGCCAACCCCCCTCGGTCATTGGTACTTAGTGTCATTCGTACTTATTGTCATTGGTACTTATTGTCATTCGTACATTTGTCATTGGTACTTATTGTCATTGTACTTATTGTCATTGGTACTTTTGACACACACTAGCCATTGGTACTTATTGCCAACCCCCCTTGGCCATTGGTACTTATTGTCAACCCCCCTCGGCCATTGGTACTTATTGCCATTGGTACTTATTGCCAACCCAACTAGGCCATCGGTACTTATTGTCAACCCTCCTCGG
>CM026400.1:36371384-36488561 GCA_014843695.1 Archivesica marissinica | reverse complement strand
ACATCAATAGGTCAACAACATTCCGTACATCAATAGGTCAACAACATTCCGTACATCAATAGGTCAACAACATTCCGTACATCAATAGGTCAACAACATTCCGTACATCAATAGGTCAACAACATTCCTTACATCAATAGGTCAACAACATTCCGTACATCAATAGGTCAACAACATCCCTCACATCAATAGGTCAACAACATTCCGTACATCAATAGGTCAACAACATTCCGTACATCAATAGGTCAATAACATTCCGTACATCAATATGTCAACAACATGCCGTACATCAATAGGTCAACAACATGCCGTACATCATTAGGTCAACAACATTCCGTACATCAATAGGTCAACAACATGCCTCACATCAATGATTCAACAACATGCCGTACATCAATATGTCAACAACATGCCTCACATCAATGGTTCAACAACATTCCGTACATCAATAGGTCAACAACATTCCGTACATCAATAGGTCAACAACATGCCTCACATCATTAGGTCAACAACATGCCTCACATCATTAGGTCAACAACATGCCTCACATCATTAGGTCAACAACATGCCGTACATCATTAGGTCAATAACATTCCGTACATCAATAGGTCAATAACATTCCGTACATCAATAGGTCAACAACATTCCGTACATCAATAGGTCAAAACATTCCGTACATCAAAGGTCAACAACATTCCGTACATCAATAGGTCAACAACATTCCGTACATCAATAGGTCAACAACATCCCTCACATCAATAGGTCAACAACATTCCGTACATCAATAGGTCAACAACATTCCGTACATCAATAGGTCAACAACATTCCGTACATCAATAGGTCAACAACATCCGTACATCAATAGGTCAACAACATTCCGTACATCAATAGGTCAACAACATGCCTCACATCATTAGGTCAACAACATTCCGTACATCATAGGTCAACAACATGCCGTACATCATAGGTCAACAACATCCGTACATCAATAGGTCAAAACATCCCTCACATCAATAGGTCAACAACATTCCGTACATCAATAGGTCAACAACATCCCTCACATCAATAGGTCAACAACATTCCGTACATCAATAGGTCAACAACATCCCTCACATCAATAGGTCAACAACATTCCGTACATCAATAGGTCAACAACATCCCTCACATCAATAGGTCAACACATTCCGTACATCAATAGGTCAACAACATCCACATCAATAGGTCAATAACATTCCGTACATCAATAGGTCAACAACATTCCGTACATCAATAGGTCAACAACATTCCGTACATCAATAGGTCAACAACATTCCGTACATCAATAGGTCAACAACATTCCGTACATCAATAGGTCAACAACATTCCGTACATCAATAGGTCAACAACATTCCGTACATCAATAGGTCAACAACATTCCGTACATCAATAGGTCAACAACATTCCGTACATCAATAGGTCAACAACATCCGTACATCAATAGGTCAACAACATTCCGTACATCAATAGGTCAACAACATTCCGTACATCAATAGGTCAACAACATTCCGTACATCAATAGGTCAACAACATGCCGTACATCATTAGGTCAACAACATTCCGTACATCAATAGGTCAACAACATGCCTCACATCAATGATTCAACAACATGCCGTACATCAATATGTCAACAACATGCCTCACATCAATGGTTCAACAACATTCCGTACATCAATAGGTCAACAACATTCCGTACATCATTAGGTCAACAACATGCCTCACATCATTAGGTCAACAACATGCCTCACATCATTAGGTCAACAACACGCCTCACATCATTAGGTCAACAACATGCCGTACATCATTAGGTCAATAACATTCCGTACATCAATAGGTCAATAACATTCCGTACATCAATAGGTCAATAACATTCCGTACATCAATAGGTCAACAACATTCCGTACATCAATAGGTCAACAACATTCCGTACATCAATAGGTCAACAACATTCCGTACATCAATAGGTCAACAACATTCCGTACATCAATAGGTCAACAACATCCGTAACAATAGGTCAACAATTCCGTACATCAATAGGTCAACAACATTCCGTACATCAATAGGTCAACAACATGCCTCACATCAATAGGTCAACAACATTCCGTACATCAATAGGTCAACAACATGCCGTACATCAATAGGTCAACAACATTCCGTACATCAATAGGTCAACAACATTCCGTACATCAATAGGTCAACAACATTCCGTACATCAATAGGTCAACAACATTCCGTACATCAATAGGTCAACAACATTCCGTACATCAATAGGTCAACAACATTCCGTACATCAATAGGTCAACAACATTCCGTACATCAATAGGTCAACAACATTCCGTACATCAATAGGTCAACAACATCCCTCACATCAATAGGTCAACAACATTCCGTACATCAATAGGTCAACAACATCCCTCACATCAATAGGTCAACAACATTCCGTACATCAATAGGTCAACAACATCCCTCACATCAATAGGTCAACAACATTCCGTACATCAATAGGTCAACAACATTCCGTACATCAATAGGTCAACAACATTCCGTACATCAATAGGTCAACAACATTCCGTACATCAATAGGTCAACAACATTCCGTACATCAATAGGTCAACAACATCCCTCACATCAATAGGTCAACAACATTCCGTACATCAATAGGTCAACAACATCCCTCACATCAATAGGTCAACAACATTCCGTACATCAATAGGTCAACAACATCCCTCACATCAATAGGTCAATAACATTCCGTACATCAATATGTCAACAACATGCCGTACATCAATAGGTCAACAACATGCCGTACATCATTAGGTCAACAACATTCCGTACATCAATAGGTCAACAACATGCCTCACATCAATGATTCAACAACATGCCGTACATCAATATGTCAACAACATGCCTCACATCAATGGTTCAACAACATTCCGTACATCAATAGGTCAACAACATTCCGTACATCATTAGGTCAACAACATGCCTCACATCATTAGGTCAACAACATGCCTCACATCATTAGGTCAACAACATGCCTCACATCATTAGGTCAACAACATGCCGTACATCATTAGGTCAATAACATTCCGTACATCAATAGGTCAATAACATTCCGTACATCAATAGGTCAATAACATTCCGTACATCAATAGGTCAACAACATTCCGTACATCAATATGTCAACAACATTCCGTACATCAATAGGTCAACAACATTCCGTACATCAATAGGTCAACAACATTCCGTACATCAATAGGTCAACAACATTCCGTACATCAATAGGTCAACAACATTCCGTACATCAAAGGTCAACATCCTCACATCAATAGGTCAACAACATTCCGTACATCAATAGGTCAACAACATCCTCACATCAATAGGTCAACAACATTCCGTACATCAATAGGTCAACAACATCCCTCACATCAATAGGTCAACAACATTCCGTACATCAATAGGTCAACAACATCCCTCACATCAATAGGTCAATAACATTCCGTACATCAATAGGTCAACAACATCCCTCACATCAATAGGTCAATAACATTCCGTACATCAATAGGTCAACAACATCCCTCACATCAATAGGTCAATAACTTTCCGTACATCAATAGGTCAACAACATCCCTCACATCAATAGGTCAATAACTTTCCGTACATCAATAGGTCAACAACATCCCTCACATCAATAGGTCAATAACTTTCCGTACATCAATAGGTCAACAACATCCCTCACATCAATAGGTCAATAACAGTCCGTACATTAATAGGTCAATAACAGTCCGTACATCAATAGGTCAACAACATTCCGTACATCAATATGTCAACAACATTCCGTACATCAATAGGTCAGCAACATGCCTCACATCAATAGGTCAACAACATTCCGTACATCAATAGGTCAACAAAATTCCGTACATCAATAGGTCAACAACATTCCGTACATCAATAGGTCAACAACATGCCGTACATCATTAGGTCAATAACATTCCGTACATCAATAGGTCAATAACATTCCGTACATCAATATGTCAACAACATGCCGTACATCAATAGGTCAACAACATGCCGTACATCATTAGGTCAACAACATTCCGTACATCAATAGGTCAACAACATGCCTCACATCAATGATTCAACAACATGCCGTACATCAATATGTCAACAACATGCCTCACATCAATGGTTCAACAACATTCCGTACATCAATAGGTCAACAACATGCCTCACATCATTAGGTCAACAACATGCCTCACATCATTAGGTCAACAACATGCCTCACATCATTAGGTCAACAACATGCCGTACATCATTAGGTCAATAACATTCCGTACATCAATAGGTCAATAACATTCCGTACATCAATAGGTCAATAACATTCCGTACATCAATAGGTCAACAACATTCCGTACATCAATAGGTCAACAACATTCCGTACATCAATAGGTCAACAACATTCCGTACATCAATAGGTCAATAACAGTCCGTACATCAATAGGTCAACAACATTCCGTACATCAATAGGTCAACAACATCCCTCACATCAATAGGTCAACAACATTCCGTACATCAATAGGTCAACAACACGCCTCACATCATTAGGTCAACAACATGCCGTACATCATTAGGTCAATAACATGCCTCACATCATTAGGTCAACAACACGCCTCACATCATTAGGTCAACAACATGCCGTACATCATTAGGTCAATAACATTCCGTACATCAATAGGTCAATAACATTCCGTACATCAATAGGTCAATAACATTCCGTACATCAATAGGTCAACAACATTCCGTACATCAATAGGTCAACAACATTCCGT
The DNA here is from genome assembly GCA_014843695.1 of Archivesica marissinica. NCBI lineage: Eukaryota > Metazoa > Mollusca > Bivalvia > Venerida > Vesicomyidae > Archivesica > Archivesica marissinica. Next base: position 36,483,696 of record CM026400.1, on the reverse strand, counting down.
ACATCAATAGGTCAACAACATTCCGTACATCAATAGGTCAATAACATTCCGTACATCAATAGGTCAACAACATTCCGTACATCAATAGGTCAACAACATTCCGTACATCAATAGGTCAACAACATCCCTCACATCAATAGGTCAACAACATTCCGTACATCAATAGGTCAACAACATGCCTCACATCAATAGGTCAACAACACCGTACATCAATAGGTCAACAACATGCCGTACATCAATAGGTCAATAACATTCCGTACATCAATAGGTCAACAACATCCCTCACATCAATAGGTCAACAACATTCCGTACATCAATAGGTCAACAACATCCCTCACATCAATAGGTCAATAACATTCCGTACATCAATAGGTCAACAACATCCCTCACATCAATAGGTCAATAACATTCCGTACATCAATAGGTCAACAACATCCCTCACATCAATAGGTCAATAACATTCCGTACATCAATAGGTCAACAACATCCCTCACATCAATAGGTCAATAACATTCCGTACATCAATAGGTCAACAACATCCCTCACATCAATAGGTCAATAACTTTCCGTACATCAATAGGTCAACAACATCCCTCACATCAATAGGTCAATAACTGTCCGTACATCAATAGGTCAACAACATCCCTCACATCAATAGGTCAATAACTTTCCGTACATCAATAGGTCAACAACATCCCTCACATCAATAGGTCAATAACATTCCGTACATCAATAGGTCAACAACAGTCCGTACATCAATAGGTCAACAACATTCCGTACATCAATAGGTCAACAACATGCCTCACATCAATAGGTCAACAACATTCCGTACATCAATAGGTCAACAACATTCCGTACATCAATAGGTCAACAACATTCCGTACATCAATAGGTCAACAACATTCCGTACATCAATAGGTCAACAACATTCCGTACATCAATAGGTCAACAACATTCCGTACATCAATAGGTCAACAACATTCCGTACATCAATAGGTCAACAACATTCCGTACATCAATAGGTCAACAACATGCCTCACATCAATAGGTCAACAACATTCCGTACATCAATAGGTCAACAACATGCCTCACATCAATAGGTCAACAACATGCCGTACATCAATAGGTCAACAACATGTCTCACATCAATAGGTCAACAACATGCCTCACATCAATAGGTCAACAACATGCCGTACATCAATAGGTCACAACATGTCTCACATCAATAGGTCAACAACATGTCTCACATCAATAGATCAACAAAGAAAGAAGGGAAACCATCAATACGGTTTCTACGTAGGAACATCAAGGTTAAATCCAAACCCCTTAAATCCATGGCTTACATGACTCTATTGAGAACCAAGCTAGAATATATGGCTCCGCGATTTGATCGCCCCATACCCAAATAGAGATAGATCAAATTGAAGATGTCCAGCTAAGAGACCGTTGTACAAATGCTGACTTCTATCGTACATCTAGTATTACAGACATGCTCCATTCCATAAATCTGCGCCGACTATGTCGGTGGATTAATAAACGGTTATTACTGTATGTATAAAATGCATGCCTGCCCAAATTGCTAGAACTGAGCTTGAACCATAAGCCGTCTATCCAAACCGTATCAAAAGCAGCCTTAAAATCGACAATCGCACATAAGAGTGTTTACTATGTATAGGATATAAGCCGAAAACGATCTAATATGTATAATATTGGACTGTGTGAGATGGGTACGCCGAAGACAGTACCAATATTTTACATATTGGATCCGTTTGAGGCTGATATCTTACTTAAAACGCACACGTGTACAAGATCCTTACAATTAAAATTGTTAATTTCGTACATTTACGCGTAGTATTTAATAAAATACAGTTTTCATTTTGACGCCAGTCCAATATTAATAATAATGGACTGCAAGTACAAAAGGATGACGTCACGACAGTGTTTTAATTCTTAATATATAAAATAAAGTACACACCCAGTTTGATATCTACAGACGGATCTGTAGCCCAGTGGTAAAACGCTGAACTGGTAATCCAGGGATCGCAGGTTCGATCCCCCGTCTGACCCTAATAAAATTAACAGTCGTTCAGATGGGACGTTAAACCGAGGTCTCGTGTCGGTGCTTTACACCGTGCACGTAAAAGAACCAGAGGAGACTCTGGAATGGGTCTCTGTCTGTATCATTGCACTATCCTCCAAAATCTAAAATTACTAATCTCTTCAGGAGGCGTCGCTCAAATGGGCAACCGGTAGCGACGATAAATAAACAGGCAGAGATACTTAACTTTAAGTTCATGAGGATTTCATCTTCAACCTATATTTGGGAATGGGACATGATTAATATATCATAAATATTATGTTTGAAGAATCACAACACAGCTCGTGAGGTTCTAAACGTGTTTATTCTGAAAACCATATACTTATTCTAATGTTCAAGATGCTACCGGAAACATGCGTGTGCCTGTGTGAATAGCACGCTGTATATATATATATATATATATATATATATATATATTGAGACTACTAAATTAAATAGCACTAAACACGACATTCCTCCCAACCTTGAAAAAGGAGCATATACATGTATCAATAAAGACAATAGTTGCATGAAATCAACATAGACTGTCTTATTTAATCCACATGAGTAATGCACTTGTGAGTCATTATTAGTCCAAACTAATCAGCATGTGAATTTGTAGATATATCCAAAGTTTGTTTGTGTCCATACGGATTATCACTTTGGTATATTCTAAAGTGGAGGAATGTGCAAACTTAAACCATAAACACGCTTTATCAAAACAAAATTACGTATTAGTATCTAGAAATGTACCTTATGAAACTATATGAAACTGAAAATCATTGTTTAAATGCTTAGCAAAATTAATATGAAACCCAAAAAACCTTAACCTGAATTAACAGTACATTTTACCTAAATGAACAATAACATTTCCAAAAATTTACATGACTGAAACAGTTGCAATTTCCAATTACTGAAGAGTATAATTTGAATGTAACCATATCCAAATTTACTTAAAACATGTAATTCAGCCAACTTCATAATCGCTGAATCTCTTCGGCATTCTGGCAGAACGTGAGGAGTTTCTCCTGAGGGAAATGGGAGAAGAGACAGCAGGAGATATAGGCTTTTGAGGAGAAGGAGCAGCCAGGTTTGGAGAGTAAACAGATAGCTATGGGATGGAACTAAAAACGGGTTCTAGATCTGCTTCCTCTTCTTCTATTGGGATACTGACATGGACCGGTTTGAAATGTGAAGAATTACGAGTAATGGTATGATCATTTTTTGTTGTGTTGGCAATGAACATGCTTCCTCGCTTCTCCACAACAGTGTACGGTTCTGGATTGTATGGGGGTGTACGTTTGTCCAACTTACGTTGTTTGACCAGCACGTAATCATCGGAGGCTAAATCATCTCCTATCCGCATACACTTTCATCTTGTGTTTACTCACCGCATCGTTGTGGGACATGCGAGTAGATACTGGGATATGCTCGGACGAAGGATTAGCAATGTTTGGCAGGCCTATATTCATTTTGCGACCGTTAAGGGCCTCACATGGAGAGATTTGAGTAGAGCTGTGTAGTGTTGCTCAATAGTGCATGAGAAACATGTGAAACTCACGACGCCAATCTCGATTTTCAGACACTGCAGCACGAACAAACTTGTTCAGAGTACCCATAAATCGCTCCACAGTACCGTTGGCTTCCGGCCATAATGGAGTGAATCCTCTGTGTTTGAAACCTACAGTTGTAGCAAAATCAGCAAACTCACGGCTTTGGAAAGGAGGACCATTGTCCGATTTCACGACACTAGGATAACCGTGGCGTGCAATCTCGACCTCTGGATACCTACTATGCCCATCTACAACAGCAAGTAGGTACTGACCCGACGGGAGAGGACCGGCAAAGTCAATTGCAATTTCTGATCAGCGACCAGAAGGGAGGACATATGGACATACTGGCTCACGCTTGCTAGGTCCGGGATATGACGCCTGGCATGGGATGCATGCCTTTACTGCATCTTCAACCATTTTGTCCACGGCAGGGAATCAAACTCTCTCTCTGATAAGTTGCTTGGTCTTTACTACGCCCTGGTGTGCCTGGTGAGCTATGCCAACAACGCTTTCTTGCAGCGGAGTTGGAATGACCAAACGATGGTCCCGCAAGACAACACCATCATGAATAGAGAACTCGTCTCTGAAACGCAAATATGAAACAAGAGATGGGTCATTCCACCATTTCCCAGTTTGTATGGCAACCATCACATTTTGTAAAACAGGACAAGCACGGATGGCTGCACGGACTTCCTCAAGGGACAAGGATTTCGGCACTGCATGCCGACTTACATAAGCCACTTAAGCTTCGGCAGCATTTTCACGCTTTGGCTTCTCGTACGGATGTCTGCTCATGTAGTCAGCTGGACACCAACATGTATCGGGTCAGTACAGGAGACACGCTGTACTAACACGCATCTATATTCGATAATGTGTGAATTAGATAGGTAATGATATTTGATAACTGAGCCCGACCATAACTCTATAGCTAAGTCTTAGGCTAGTACAAGCATCAACATACATAAGGTCTGTTTAGGAGTCACTCTAAGCTGTCCATATGTCATGTTTTATGGTTCAAATAGTCACAAATCTCCAAAAACTGGTAGCAACGATAAATAAACGTAAAACACACACATAACCCAGACCAGAGATTGTATGAGGCCATATCGAGAATATTATAATATTGGGCGATACGCTTGCAGCGGGGTTATAGAATATATTTATGTACCATCAATAAGAATTAACTATGACCTACACAAGCATAGAGAGATAGAGCATGCAGTAGTATTCCAATTTCGTGATAACATAGATCTACATAATATTACCTCCCAATTCTCAATGGTGGGGGGACTTGTCAGGGGCAATTGTTAATACTCTCATTAAGTGATACAGAGAGTTTTACATACTTAATGTTAAGTTCTATAGACACTACAGTTATAGACAACAAGCATTCGGGAATAAATTCTGCTATCACCAAAACCAGAAACAAATAGGTATAGCGACACTTTAGCCTATACATTCGCGCACCTTGCAGAATTCGACCAATATTGTTGTAGTAACAACGCCTAATATGGCGGATTTTGTCGTGTTTTGTCGAAAGTATGGTTTATGTTTATTTTCCTCTTCCTTGATTTATCGTCGACTTATTTAATACTACAGACATTATTACTTTTATAATATTTTCTTAATTACACGATAACTATTAACAAAATGTTTTGAGAAAGTGTTAATTTACGAGTTAATATGCCGTTTAGTACCCAAATACTCTCGACCACAATGTTTACGATTGTGCACAGCCGCGTCTAAGGCCGATTGTAAGATCTAAGGTACGATTATGCACAACCCCGTCTAAGTGCAAACATCAAAGATAGTTTGTATTTTAGATAAGAGGCTGTCTGATTAGCTCAGTGGTTAGGGCGTTCAATTGTCATTAATGCAACACATGTTCGATCCTCGGACATTGGTCGTCAGATTGGACAGGTGGGTTTTCTCCGGGTACTCCGGTTTCCTCCCACACGAATGACCACATGTACGCTTTCACCCGCGCAAACAATGATTAATATAAGTTGTTAAAACTTGTATCGCATCCTATACTCAATACACTGTATTATAATATCAACCAGTCCTACCGTAGTACGTACCACACCAACTGTCCTATCATAGTACGTACCACACCAACTGTTCTACCGTAGTACGTGCCACACCAACTGTTCTACCGTAGTACGTACCACACCAACTGTCCTACCATAGTACGTACCACACCAACTGTCCTACCGTAGTACGTACCACACCAACTGTTCTACCGTAGTACGTACCACACCAACTGTTCTACCGTTGTATGTACCACACCAACTGTTCTACCGTTGTATGTAACACACCAACTGTTCTACCGTAGTACCTAACACACCAACTGTTCTACCGTAGGACGTACCACACCAACTGTTCTACCGTAGTACGCAACATACCAACTGTTCTACCGTAGTACGTACCACACCAACTGTTCTACCGTAGTACGTACCACACCAACTGTCCTACCGTAATACGTACCACACCAACTGTTCTACCGTAGTACGTAACACACCAACTGTCCTACCGTAGTACGTACCACACCAACTGTTCTACCGTAGTACGTACCACACCAACCAGTCATACCGTAGTACGTACCACACCAACTGTTCTACCGTAGTACGTAACACACCAACTGTTCTACCGTTGTATGTACCACACCAACTGTTCTACCGTTGTATGTAACACACCAACTGTTCTACCGTAGTACGTAACACACCAACTGTTCTACCGTAGGACGTACCACACCAACTGTTCTACCGTAGTACGCAACATACCAACTGTTCTACCATAGTACGTACCACACCAAATGTTCTAACGTAGTACGTACAACACCAACTGTTCTACCGTAGTACGTACCACACCAACCAGTCATACCGTAGTACGTACCACACCAACTGTTCTACCGTAGTACGTACCACACCAACCAGTCATACCGTAGTACGTACTACACCAACTGTTCTACCGTAGTACGTACCACACCAACTGTTCTACCGTAGTACGCACCACATCAACTGTTCTACCGTAGTACATACCACACCAACTGTTCTACCGTAGTACGTACCACACCAACTGTCCTACCGTAGTACGTACCACACCAACTGTTCTACCGTAGTACGTAACACACCAACTGTCCTACCGTAGTACGTACCACACCAACTGTTCTACCGTAGTACGTACCACACCAACTATTCTACCGTAGGACGTACCACACCAACTGTTCTACCGTAGTACGCAACATACCAACTGTTCTACCGTAGTACGTAACACACCAACTGTTCTACCGTAGTACGTACCACACCAACTATTCTACCGTAGGACGTACCACACCAACTGTTCTACCGTAGTACGTAACATACCAACTGTCCTACAGTAGTACGTACCACACCAACTGTTCTACCATAGGACGTACCACACCAACTGTTCTACCGTAGTACGTACCACACCAACTGTTCTACCGTAGGACGTACCAGACCAACTGTTCTACCGTAGGACGTACCACACCAACTGTTCTACCGTAGTACGTAACACACCAACTGTTCTACCGTAGTACGTACCACACCAACTGTTCTACCGTAGGACGTACCACACCAACTGTTCTACCGTAGTACGCAACATACCAACTGTTCTACCGTAGTACGTAACACACCAACTGTTCTATCGTTGTACGTACCACACCAAATGTTCTAACGTAGTACGTAACATACCAACTGTCCTACCGTAGTACGTACCACACCAACTTTTCTACCGTAGGACGTACCACACCAACTGTTCTACCGTAGTACGTACCACACCAACTGTTCTACCGTAGGACGTACCACACCAACTGTTCTACCGTAGTACGTAACATACCAACTGTTCTACCGTAGGACGTACCACACCAACTGTTCTACCATAGGACGTACCACACCAACTGTTCTACCGTAGGACGTACCACACCAACTGTTCTACCGTAGTACGCACCACATCAACTGTTCTAACGTAGTACGTACCACACCAACTGTTCTACCGTATTACGTACCACACCAACTGTTCTACCGTAGTGCGTACCACACCAACTGTTCTACCGTAGGACGTACCACACCAACTGTTCTACCGTAGTACGCACCACATCAACTGTTCTACCGTAGTACATACCACACCAACTGTTCTACCGTAGTACGTACCACACCAACTGTCCTACCGTAGTACATACCACACCAACTGTTCTACCGTAGTACGTAACACACCAACTGTCCTACCGTAGTACGTACCACACCAACTGTTCTACCGTAGTACGTACCACACCAACCAGTCATACCGTAGTACGTACTACACCAACTGTTCTACCGTAGTACGTACCACACCAACTGTTCTACCGTAGTACGCACCACATCAACTGTTCTACCGTAGTACATACCACACCAACTGTTCTACCGTAGTACGTACCACACCAACTGTCCTACCGTAGTACGTACCACACCAACTGTTCTACCGTAGTACGTAACACACCAACTGTCCTACCGTAGTACGTACCACACCAACTGTTCTACCGTAGTACGTACCACACCAACCAGTCATACCGTAGTACGTACTACACCAACTGTTCTACCGTAGTACGTACCACACCAACTGTTCTACCGTAGTACGTAACACACCAACTGTTCTACCGTAGTACGTACCACACCAACTATTCTACCGTAGGACGTACCACACCAACTGTTCTACCGTAGTACGCAACATACCAACTGTTCTACCGTAGTACGTAACACACCAACTGTTCTACCGTAGTACGTACCACACCAACTATTCTACCGTAGGACGTACCACACCAACTGTTCTACCGTAGTACGTAACATACCAACTGTCCTACCGTAGTACGTACCACACCAACTGTTCTACCGTAATACGTACCACACCAACTGTTCTACCGTAGGACGTACCACACCAACTGTTCTACCGTAGTACGCAACATACCAACTGTTCTACCGTAGTACGTAACACACCAACTGTTCTATCGTTGTACGTACCACACCAAATGTTCTAACGTAGTACGTAACATACCAACTGTCCTACCGTAGTACGTACCACACCAACTTTTCTACCGTAGGACGTACCACACCAACTGTTCTACCGTAGTACGTACCACACCAACTGTTCTACCGTAGGACGTACCACACCAACTGTTCTACTGTAGTACGTAACATACCAACTGTTCTACCGTAGGACGTACCACACCAACTGTTCTACCATAGGACGTACCACACCAACTGTTCTACCGTAGGACGTACCACACCAACTGTTCTACCGTAGTACGCACCACATCAACTGTTCTAACGTAGTACGTACCACACCAACTGTTCTACCGTATTACGTACCACACCAACTGTTCTACCGTAGTGCGTACCACACCAACTGTTCTACCGTAGGACGTACCACACCAACTGTTCTACCGTAGTACGCACCACATCAACTGTTCTACCGTAGTACATACCACACCAACTGTTCTAATGTGCTTCTCCATACCTTGCATTGCCCCCATTATCAACAATTTACAGCAATTCGTCCAGCAATGAAACCCACTACATACTACAGCAGCGGTAGCAAACATTTTACCCACTTTTGCCAGGAACCCGGGACCGGTTTCACTTAATTATTATGGACGAGATATATCGTAATCGAACATCGCATAGCGTTAAGTCGCTATTTATCGATCGATATTGTTCTTGAAATACAGTCACCCAATACTACATAGCACTCCTGTAAGTCATTATGTATCGATCGATATTGTTCTTGAAATATAGTCACCCAATACTACACACCACTCCTGTAAGTCGGTATGTATCGATCGATATTGTTCTTGTAATATAGTCACCCAATACTACATAGCACTCCTGTAAGTCGGTATGTATCGATCGATATTGTTCTTTTAATATAGTCACCCAATACTACATAGCACTCCTGTAAGTCGGTATGTATCGATCGATATGGTTCTTGAAATATAGCCACCCAATACTACATACCACTCCTGTAAGTCGGTATGTATCGATATATATGGTTCTTGAAATATAGCCACCCAATACAACATATCATTCCTGTAAGTCAGTATGTATCGATCGATATTGTTCTTAAAATACAGTCACCCAATACTACATAGCACTCCTGTAAGTCGGTATGTATCGATCGATATTGTTCTTGAAATATTGTCACCCAATACTACATAGCACTCCTGTAAGTCGGTATGTATCGATCGATATTGTTCTTGCAATATAGTCACCCAATACTACATAGCACTCCTGTAAGTCGGTATGTATCGATCGATATTGTTCTTGCAATATAATCACCCAATACTACATTCTTACAACTTATATTAATCACCATCGAGACCTCATCCCAGGTGGAATCCGTCGTCACTAGGGATAGAGGAGAGGCAACGTGGAATCCAAATGCCTTGCATACGGGCAAAATTGTAACGACTACAGCAAGGCTCGAACTACGGGCCTTTCGCACCTGAAGCGAACGAGCTACCAATGCGCTTTTGTAACTTCCAATGGAACTATTTACATATTTAGTAAATATCCTGTAAAGTTTATATATAAATGTTGTCTAGTATTATATATACAGAGTGAGGACTCTGACATGGCACAGACTTCCGAGGACCATGCTTTATGGTAGTTGTACGATATGGATTTTTTGAAGGTACGTTAAGCAAAAGCAGCCCTATACAATGGGCTATCAGGTTTGTGAAAAATAAGGTAATTATCTGTAACTGACTTTACTATTCTTTGTGGGCCTCGCTGTGTTACCCAACAGAGGACCTTGTGTTTACACAATATACTTTACTATACTTTGTGGGCCTCGCTGTGTTACCCAACAGAGGACCTTGTGTTTGATATACTTTACTATTCTTTGTGGGCCTCGCTGTGTTACCCAACAGAGGACCTTGTGTTTACACAATATACTTTACTATACTTTGTGGGCCTCGCTGTGTTACCCAACAGAGGACCTTGTGTTTGATATACTTTACTATTCTTTGTGGGCCTCGCTGTGCTACCCAACAGAGGACCTTGTGTTTACACAATATACTTTACTATACTTTGTGGGCCTCGCTGTGTTACCCAACAGAGGACCTTGTGTTTACACAATATACTTTACTATACTTTGTGGGCCTCGCTGTGTTACCCAACAGAGGACCTTGTGTTTGATATACTTTACTATTCTTGGTGGGCCTCGCTGTGTTACCCAACAGAGGACCTTGTGTTTACACATTATACTTTACTATTCTTGGTGGGCCTCGCTGTGTTACCCAACAGAGGACCTTGTGTTTACACATTATACTTTACTATTCTTGGTGGGCCTCGCTGTGTTACCCAACAGAGGACCTTGTGTTTACACATTATACTTTACTATTCTTGGTGGGCCTCGCTGTGTTACCCAACAGAGGACCTTGTGTTTACACATTATACTTTACTATTCTGGGTGGGCCTCGCTGTGTTACCCAACAGAGGACCTTGTGTTTACACATTATACTTTACTATTCTTGGTGGGCCTCGCTGTGTAGCCCAACAGAGGACCTTGTGTTTACACAATATACTTTACTATACTTTGTGGGCCTCGCTGTGTTACCCAACAGAGGACCTTGTGTTTACACAATATACTTTACTATTCTTTGTGGTTATAATATATACACAAAAACTAATGATGATTTTTAATGGTTGTTATTAAAAGACAAACCAAAATTACATGTAGCATGATCCAAGTATGATGTTGTTATTGTTGTAATGACATCCCACTGCTCGTAGGCCCTTAATTTTAGCAATCAAGATCGGACTATGTGCTTGATCACTAAAATGAAGCTCCTGCGAGCACCGGATTGTAGCCAAAACATATGGCACGCCGTTTTAACATTTATTCAAAAAAGAGATATCTCCTAAACTTTAGTAGATAATGATATCCTATATACTTTAGTTTTGGAGATATCTCATATACTTTAGGCGATACCTCTATTAAATATTTATAAAAGATATCTCCTAAACTATATAAGATATCTCCTAAAGCTTAGTAGATATCTCATATAATATATAAGATATCTCCTTTAATTTATATCTCCTAAAGCATATGGGATATCTTATAAAGTTTAGGAGATATCTTATAAAGTTTAGGAGATATCTTATAAAGTTTAGAAGATATCTTATAAACGAAAGTATATGAGATATCTCTTAAATTATATGAAATATCTTCTAAAACAGAAATAATCTGAATGCTCCCGAATCCTAACACTGTTTGGACTTGAGTTTACGTGCTAACGCGGGTCGACGCTCGGATTGGTGTGCACAAACGCACAAATAGAAGAAAAGAAATACTGCTATAAATAAGATGAATATTTTCATGGAAACATGGCTGAACAGGTCTAAATTAGACAATAACACGACACGGTTAGACATATTACAATAAAAACATTATTTCCTTTCATCGAGATATTATTTACCTATTCGTGCGCCTATGCACTCTAACAGAGCCTGGGACGCGCTGTTTTAACCAATGAGAAACGAGGATTCTAACATAAATTAACAAATTTCGTAGGCCACACTAATAATAATTAGGACTCCTTTGTGACCTTAAAACTTGACATTTACAAGCTGAAAGCTATGATTGTACATCTTATAATATCAAAGAACAAATTGTTTGTCTGAATAATTGAAATTTCGCAGAAAAAAGCATCGTGATCCAAATCGAAATCAAGTTTTAACGGCGCAGTGAAAACACTTGGCCCCGACCAAACTCGCTCCAGTCACAACTATTCTGAACCAGAAACGGACCCTGACCAAACTCCCTAGTCAAAACCGTCACTAGAATCTCTTTTTGATGGAATAAAGAACAATTATTGTGTTTTAGTTGCTATGTTACGACACAATAAAACATAACGGTCAACAGAAGTCACCAACAACGCGAAATTCACAAAGTATGTGTAAGGAACATTAATTCTGCTAAGGTGGTTGGCGGTACTATTATACTGGGGAGAATGCATTAATTTTCATGATTTAATAAAATATCTCATATAAAATTTTATATAAGATATCTTCTAAAGTTTAGTAGATATTTCATATATTATATAAGATATCTTCTAAAGTTTAGTAGATATTTCATATATTATATAAGATATCTTATATACTTCAGGAGATATCTTATATACATTAGGAGATATCTCTTATAAAAATTTATATAAGATATCTTATATAGCTTATGAGATATCTTATATTGTTTAGGAGATATCCCTTATATTGTTTAGGAGATATCTTATATAGTTTATAGGATATCTTTATATATTAGGAGATATCTTATAAAGTTTAGGAAATATCTCATATAAACACATTTTAATTGAGATATCTTATTTATTTAGGAGATATCTTTAATATACAATATATATAAGATATCTACTAAATTTTAGGAGATATCTCTTTTTTGGAATAAATGTTAAAGCGACGTGCCATAAAAACAAGGGGTACCTGTGATATCATTCAAATATTGCCAAAATGGGCAATAGAATATCAATAGAATGGAACGGTGCTTAACCCTTTGCCTGCTGGACACATCTAAAGTCATTTTTGCAAACAGCATAGAGCCAGATCAGCTGCAGCATAATGCGGCATCTGATCAGACTCTATGCTGTTTGCTACTCGGATAGTGATCATAATACACTGGGCAGCTGGTCTGGATCTATATTGTTTTCAAAAGCCATGACATTTATTCAGCAGACTAAGGGTTAACAGCCCATCAACACAAAAGAGTATCATTTAGGGCCAAGCAATTGAGATGAAAAAGAAATATAATAGAATATCAAATATGCAAATGAAAGAGTACATATTTAGGTAGCATAATCTGATGCTAAATCAATTGCCGTTATTCTGGTTTTATTTACATCATTGAATGATCAAGATTTCTGGTTTTCGTCAATAAATTCTATGATCTCATGATATATGGGATTTGACCCAGTTGACACGGCCTAATAACAGACTGTTAAACACCATTAAACAAACAAATTAAACTGATCAGGGTCTCTGCTGATTACTAGCTCCATTCGTAGGAATTTTCATCAACATGCAAATGAGCCAGCATGTGGGAAACATCAGGAATATTGACTTTAAGATCATGATACGTCACCAATGCATAGACAATTGAATGAGGAAATATATATACTAATGTTACATTTGTTTTATTCCATTTGGTTTCCAAGCAACATTTCTTTTTAATTTTACGCCAATTTTATATCACTTTTACAATGTCATCATCATCATTGACATCATTGGAAGATGTATTTCTAAAGATGTGTGAGTGATCAAGTTTGGAAAATAAATGAACAAATAATCACACTGGTGTTGCATTGCACACTGTGCCGGTTTCTATTGGATTTCTTAAAATTGGCAACATGGTTTCTTTGTAAAAATATTTAAATGTTTGAAATACATGCAAGTCTATGTGATTTTTCAAAAGTTGCGCATAAGTCTATGTGATTTTTCAAAAGACTCACCGCCCTGTACACTAGTGTCCATGTACATGAACTGTCACAGATGAGTTCCTTTATTTATTGTTTGTAACTCTTCTTCTCAGTTTGCGTTTGGTTGATTCGATTGTATTGTGAATATAATTTTTAACATCTTTCCAACTTCTCCGTGCCAGTACAGTTTCATTTCTTAAACAATTGTCACAGTCAAGTTTTCCAGGCACTATCATCTGTTTGATTTTATGTCCAAGTTGTCTCTCTACAGCTAGCTTTTCATTTGGCATCCAATATATCTTGTTGGGTTTTGGTTTAGTTGGACGCCGTTTGGATGCAGTGTATTTCTGGGAAACTACAAGAAAATGAAATAGAATTTCAATGAACAGCGCAATTTTTAAACATTACATGTATGTTAGTTTTTAGAAGTTAATAACATGAGGGCCAACGGTTACAAAATACGCCTGTTGACGATATGCCAGAGAAAACAGGCCACCAGGGGGAGATAACTCATCAGACCATTTTGAAAATCATTAGTATATGAATGTACATGTGCAGTATCGCGGAGATCAAATAAACGGTAGTCCAGTTATCGCGTGGAAACAAACAAATTGTGCAATAATCAATCGATCTTTAGCACCCTTGACCTCACAAACCCGACTTTCAATAGGCTTTTTTCCACGTTCGATATGAATATACATCCATGTGAAGTATCTTATTTTTAGCACCTGTGACCTTTACCGATCAAAACCATATTCATTATGTATATTCCTCTGATCAATATAAATATACATGTGAAGTATCAGAACTCACAACTGAATATTTACAACAACTATAAAATAAGCCCTGAAATTAGAATATCCTAACCTGGTGCCAAGTCCTAATCACACCAGAGTCACTAATCCCAACCCCAAGATTAATAGTAGTTCCAATGCCATGACTCTTATCATGGGTATGACCGGATTCAACTCTCGCATACAAGAAAGCTAAATTGAAAATAGTACACGAGGCCCAAACCATGGAGATCGGGATTCTGGTAAGGATGAACCCCATCGTTAATTTTACCCTATACATGCACATGACCAACCACCTACGCAACACATACAAAGTGAAACACGACATAAACATAAAGTAATTCAATGGTTAAAAGTATGTCACTAAACCCGGGTGATGGTGCAATGCAGCATGATCGATGATGAATAAGTGTGCAGTTTGATGGCCCTTGTAGGAATGCAAATGGGTGAGGTTGACCTAAGATATGGATAGCCGAAGTGAAGCAGGATGTAAACAATGAGGTAATCCAAAGTTATTGTAGTGCTAAAAGTAGAACACTACATGCGGGTGATGGTATAATGCAGTAGGGTGAAAGATGAGTGCAAAGTGAACCGTGATCATGTAAACAATGAATAATAATACATTTTATTTACAGGGATACACATTCAACTTGACCTTTGACACATCCCCACCATAACCAACTCACTTTCAGATTCACCATCGTCATCCTGATCCATGATTGCACCATCCGCATAGTCATCCTGATCCATGTTGGCATCATCGTCCTGATCCATGTTGGCACCATCCGCATCGTCGTCCCAGCCCATGATAACACCGTCCGCATCGTTGTCCCGGCCCATGTTAGCACCATCATCATCGTCTCCACTCTCATCGGTGTTGTCCTCATCTTCAACAGCTGCAATTATGATGAACAAAGGGACATCACATTCAGGACAAGTTAACATAATTATCTGTCATATACGAGGGACATTAAACTAGACAAGAGGGTTCCGCGTAACCTTTGGGTCGCCTGCCGACAGCCTAACCAATTTTCTATTTTTAGTAAGTGACCTTGACCCCAATGGTCCCAAGCTCAATATCAAGCTAGCCCTTCATATAAGTTACCTATACATGCAATTTCATTGCAATAGCTCATTCCTAACACCAGTTATTGATTGGAAACAGATTTTCTATTTTTATTAACAGTGACCTCTACCCCAGTGGTCCCAAACCCAATACCAAGCTAGCCCTTCATATAAGCTTGCTATACCTGATTCTTGGTTGCCATACAACAAGCATAACTGAAGTTATAACCAATAATGTGAAAGCGTGACGGACGGACCAACAGACGACGGAGAAGTGATCCCTAAGTGTCACCCAAGCGACACAAAAATCGTGTCTTTAAGACATAGGTGATGCCCCCATTTGGCAACTGTTAAAGTGGGATAATCTAATTATAATATAAAAAACAAACAAAACATATTTGTATTTACTACGGGCGAATAATATATGACCCAACATATGATATTATAAGTTATTGTGATTCTACACAGGCTATAATATGGTGGAATATTGCCCGTCTGAAGTTATGTTCACCTGAGGTTCACTATTTTTAGATTACCCGCCAATAATATCCAGTAGTTATCAGTATTAATGTTTCTCGGCAAGAAATTAGATAATCTACCTTGAGCCCTTTCAACACTACAGACCTGTATTCCTGTCTGCAAACAGTTCAGTTCCAGATGAGCCGTCTCGAAACGAGCCGTCATACTAGGATCTCCACTATCTGCAGTTATTTTCCCAGAATTCCAAAGAAAACACCCCTTTTGATAAATAGACTTACCCAAATAACATAATCTTATGAATGGTCTGAATTTGAACATGAGAGAATCCATTGAGTTACTTAGGGTTGAAAGGGTTAATACCCCTCTGACTTATCATCATGGGGGCATAAAAAGGTCTGCTTGTTTAAATACATAATGTGGTATACATGCAGCACACCACAAAAACATACATGTGACATTACGAAAAAGCATGTTGTTAAAAGTTTCTGTTGGTTATGAAAACTGGTGCATAAGCACGAAAACTTAACATTTGAAGACGGACAAAAGATAGATGGTGATACACCACTCCTTCAGAAGGCGTGCTAAAAATGACAAAATATTGTTAATCTCAAGAGGGAGATGTTTCATTTTGATGAGAACACTCCTCATTTTAAAGAAATTATTGACCCCGAAAAGAGAGACTCCCTCTTGAAGAGGCAGGGTTGGCAGGTATGCTTTTTGCCATTCTAAAAACACCAATTAGAAAGTATATTTCAGTGGGTGCACATGACCCCTATCTAGTGAGTATATTTCAGTGGGTGCACATGACCCCTATCTAGTGAGTATATTTCAGTGAGTGCACATGAACCCTATCTAGTGAGTATATTTCAGTGAGTGCACATGACCCCTATCTAGTGAGTATGTTTCAGTGGGTGCACATGACCCCTATCTAGTGAGTATATTTCAGTGAGTGCACATGACCCCTATCTAGTGAGTATATTTCAGTGAGTGCACATGACCCCTATCTAGTGAGTATATTTCAGTGAGTGCACATGACCCCTATCTAGTGAGTATATTTCAGTGAGTGCACATGACCCCTATCTAGTGAGTATATTTCAGTGAGTGCACATGACCCCTATCTAGTGAGTATATTTCAGTGAGTGCACATGACCCCTATCTAGTGAGTATATTTCAGTGAGTGCACATGACCCCTATCTATGAGTATATTTCAGTGAGTGCACATGACCCCTATCTAGTGAGTATATTTCAGTGAGTGCACATGACCCCTATCTAGTGAGTATATTTCAGTGAGTGCACATGACCCCTATCTAGTGAGTATATTTCAGTGAGTGCACATGACCCCTATCTAGTGAGTATATTTCAGTGAGTGCACATGACTCCTATCTAGTGAGTATATTTCAGTGAGTGCATATGACCCCTATCTAGTGAGTATATTTCAGTGGGTGCATATGACCCCTATCTAGTGAGTATATTTCAGTGAGTGCATATGACCCCTATCTAGTGAGTATATTTCAGTGGGTGCATATGACCCCTATCTAGTGAGTATATTTCAGTGGGTGCATATGACCCCTATCTAGTGAGTATATTTCAGTGGGTGCATATGACCCCTATCTAGTGAGTATATTTCAGTGAGTGCATATGACCCCTATCTAGTGAGTATATTTCAGTGGGTGCACATGACCCCTATCTAGTGATGAAAATATAAAGGCAAAGATATCAAGAACAATAAATCAGTAACACTGATGAATGTACCCCTCACCGACGCCTGGACCAACAAACAAAAAAGTCGAGAAAAAAAACAACACAAACAAGAGTGTTCCACGTAACCCATGTGTCGCTTGCCGGCAGCCTAACCGATTTTCTGTTTTTATGCCCCCATGATGATAAGTCAGGGGGCATTATGTCTTGCACCTGTCCGTCTGTCTGTCTGTCTGTCTGTCTGTCTGTCCGAGCGCCCTCAAGTAACGTTGTGGGGTTTTGTTGTAAGCAACATATAGCAAATGCCATTCATTCCGTTGCTTGCGGGGTGATTTTGGTTGCATGTGGGGTTATTTAAACAAAAGAAAACTCCACAAAGACACTTCAGTGCGAACGTCCGTCCGCCTGCCTGTCACACCGAAATGTTCGCCTTGTTTGTTAAGTCCATAACTTTGGAACCACTTGATGGAAATAAAAATTATTTCACATGCATGTTCCTCTTCGGCTTGTAGTGGGTTATGAATGCACTCCCGGTCCATAGCTTTTGTTTTCCAAAAGGCTGCCACTGGGGGCATCCTGTGTCTTACAGACACACTTATCTAGTTAGTAACAGTGACCTGGACCCCAGTGGTCCCAAACCTAATACCAAGCTAGCCCTTGATATAAGCTTGCTATACTTGAAGTTTGCTTGCCATACAACAAACATAACTGAAGCTATAACTAACTAGAACTATCACTAAGGGTGATTAATACCCCCATACTGCAGCCTTGATTGTAAAACACAAGCTTGTCAGTACCAAAATATAAAGCGGGACGGGACACGACATGACCGACGCGCGTGATTCCAATATAGCCCCCACTAAGTGGGGGTATAATAAATGCTTTTCAGTTGGGTTAGGGTTACCCCGCAACTAACCCTAATTGAAAATTCGGCATAGTAACACATAGCCTAGGCATTTTTCAATTTTCAGGACAGAAGAGGAAAGTGACAGTTTGGCATATGTATCACTAAAGGTAATTAATACCCCCACACTGCAACCTTGATTGTAAATCACAAGCTTGTCAGTACCAAAATGGTGAACATTATATAAAGCGGGACGTGACTGACGCGCGTGATTCCACAGTATAATAATGTGAAAGCATGACGGACAGACGGATGGACGGTGGAGAAGTGATCCCTAAGTGTCATCCTGCTAAAGCAGGTGACACAAAAATTTACCTTGAACTTGGCACAAGGGCCGCATGAGTGGGCCACTGCATGAAATATGGATGATGACTAATAAGCATTTGAAGTTTGAAGCTAATGGGACTTACGATTACAGATATAGTGGGTACCCAAAAACGTTAACGCAAATTTTTACAATAATTTAATTTGATCTTAGCATGGGGGCCGCATGGATGCCACAGAATAAAACTAGAAAATATGGCCTGTCGGCACAGCACACAACTGGCCCAGCTGGCATATTGACATAGGGGGGGCAAAGCCCACTTTCAGTAGGAGTTACAGAAAAACTATAAAAAAATGTAAACGTAAATTCCAGTCATTTGAACTTGACATTGGCCACAGAAGGAAAATATGGTCCCCAGTAGTTACACACACTGTGTCTGTGAGAAGACCCATACTCGAACAGTCGAAGTAATGATAGGCATGATTCTATCATGAGGTCCTCAGTGGATACACACACTGTGTCTGTGAGAAGACCCATACTCGAACAGTCGAAGTAATGATAGGCATGATTCTATCATGAGGTCCTCAGTGGGTACACACACTATGTCTGTGAGAAGACCCATACTCGAACAGTCGAAGTAATGATAGGCATGATTCTATCATGAGGTCCTCAGTGGATACACACACTGTGTCTGTGAGAAGACCCATACTCGAACAGAGTCGAAGAAATGATAGGCATGATTCTATCATGAGGTCCTCAGTGGTTATACACACTGTGTCTGTGAGAAGACCCATACTCGAACAGATTATGTGGCATCCGTGGTCCAGTGGTAGGGCGGCGGATTTGGAATCGAAGGGTACCGGGTTCGATACTCGTCGACGGAACGTATGTAGTGTTCTTGAGCAAGACACCGCACACACATTGCTTAGTACTGGTTAACCACTTAGGCCGGCTAAGTCTGCCCAGGAAAACATGTATACGTCCCCGTAAGGGGTTTGACATACATGGAAAATAAAAATAAAATAAATGATATGCATGATTCTATCATGAGGTCCTGAGTGGTTACACACACTGTGTCTGTGAGAAAACCCATACTCGAACAGATGATAGGCATGATTCTATCATGAGGTCCTCAGTGGTTACACACACTGTGTCTGTGAGAAGACCCATACTCGAACAGTCGAAGAAATGATAGGCATGATTCTATCATGAGGTCCTCAGTGGTTACACACACTGTGTCTGTGAGAAGACCCATACTCGAACAGTCGAAGAAATGATAGGCATGATTCTATCATGAGGTCCTCAGTGGTTACACACACTGTGTCTGTGAGAAGACCCATACTCGAACAGTCGAAGAAATGATAGGCATGATTCTATCATGAGGTCCTCAGTGGTTACACACACTGTGTCTGTGAGAAGACCCATACTCGAACAGTCGAAGAAATGATAGGCATGATTCTATCATGAGGTCCTCAGTGGGTACACACACTGTGTCTGTGAGAAGACCCATACTCGAACAGTCGAAATTGTGTGTTGCTGATGAATATTTATTTGCTTTAACATAAGTTCTACTCACATAACATTGGATAGAAATATGACATTTCAGATTCGTTTGACGATTCCTCATCTTTCGAGTTCACAATGTAGTCCGGATCATTTATGTCATCATCGAAGGTCTCTTTGATGTCATAATCCAATGCAAATGTCTCAGCGACAAGCTTAGTCTGAAACACAGTAAGTTGTAGATGATAATAACTGTCGACTATTCTTGAAATTATTATAAATAGAACATGGTCAATCTTATAGTGCTCTCTTTTGTACATTTCTAATAGCACAAATGAAATAAAAGTGAAGGCGGTAAAAAAAAAATCAAAACCCTTGGAACAAATTTTTCTCCGACCAACCCTAGACGGGGAGAACAAAAATCCGTAAACCAAGAAATATAAAAAAGGGCCTAATTCTGACGGAGGAAAAAATTCATCGCCACACGATCATCTGCACGTTGAGGTTAATAATCTGTGAAAGTTTGAAGCAAATATTACCAACAGTGTAGGAGGAGTTAAACACACAAGATTTTCGGGACAGACGGACAGACACACGCACATACGGGTGGACAAGAGCAATGCTCTATGCCACCACTTTGTGGGGGCATGAAAACAACAAGAAATGTGTCTATCGAACACGAATGCCCCTGGTTACATGTAGGAAATCTTCATATGTATAAAGTGTTGAAATATTGAAGCCATCCCTCAAGCTATATAGAAGTTATGATGACTAATTTGAGAAACTCTTACAAACTTCTTAACCAAGGTGTGACGGACGCGTACCATATTCCTCCTGGCTCCTCGAGACCGGGGGCATAAAAATATCAGGTTTGGATTGTTACATTACACAGTGCAGAACATATCACAGCGTGAGAAAAGATGTGATTTCCTGAATTCTTGTGATTTTTAATATGGGTCTAATTGTAGTCGTATACAAGCTGATTTACACACTATATTTTTTCAAAGGAATATGGAATGTTGGTTACGCATGTTACATACCTCCAGACCAGCCACCTCAGTAGTGGATGTCTTTGCTGGTGAGCAGGCTTCTTCTGCCAACTTTCTCGCAGCCTGGAAATAAGACATTGGACAGTGTAATCAAATTATGTTACAAGGAGTTTTTTTTATTATAAATAACAGGTTTGGATCGTTACAATACATAGTGCAGAACATATCACAGCGTGAGAAAAGATGTGATTTCCTGAATTCTTGTGATGTTTAGTATGGGTCTAACTGTAGTCGTATACAAGCTGATTTACACACTACAGTCAAGCCTGTGCTAATGGTCACCTCTATTAAGCAGCTAACCTGCAATAAGCAGCCACTGTTCTGTATCCATAGAAGGCCATTTGCTATATATATGACCTCCGTTAAGCAACCACCTGACATTTTGTACTTCCCTTGGGTAGCTGCTTATGACAGGTTTGACTGTATATTTTTTTCTAAAGGAATAAGACGTTGGACAGTGTAATCAAATTATATGCTACAAGGATTTTTAAAAAATAATAACGGGTTTGGATTGTTACAATACATATCACAGCATGAGAAAAGATGTGATTTCCTGAATTTTTGTGATCTTTAATATGGGTCTAACTGTAGTTGTATACAAGCTGATCTACACACTATATTTTTTCTAAAGGAATATGGAATGTTCTGTTGGTTACGCATGTTACATACCTCCAGACCAGCCACCTCAGTAGTGGAGGTCTTTGCTGGTGAGCGGGATTCTTCTGCCGACTTTCTCGCAGCCTGGAGATAGACATTGGACAGTGCAATCAAATTATAAGTTACAAGGAGTTTTTGTTACACGCACTTGAAAAGCAGAAGCGCTATATCGTCGGCACTTTGGCGTGCAGAGTCCATCCGTCAAAGGGTCTAGATTTGCAATTTAAAAAAATAATTTGTGTCGACATGCACGCCACGGCCATCTTGTCTGTAATAACCGTAGGTTTGTATAGTTACAATATAGTGAATATACAGTGCAGAACATATCACAGCGTGGGGAAAGATGTTATTTCCTGAACTCCTCTGATTTTTAGTATGGGTCTCACAGTAGTTGTATACAAGCTGATTTATACCTTGTAATTTTCATCAAGGATATGACATGATCTGTTGCTTGCACATATGTTATGTGTTGCTGCGTTGCAAGGAACCACAAGTGACCAAAAAAATACACATATAATTTACACTCGTATATAATCACCATATAAGTGTGAGAGAGCAGACAGATGGCTGCAAAACATAATCCAAACGTTTCCTAAAATATTCGTCATGGAGGCAGAAAAAGCTTACCTTTGTTTCCCAGGGATAATGAGCTAGACCATAATTATATAATAGCTCTTCTCCAGGGTGGATATCTCTGGTTGCAAAGAGACATAAGTATGGTACGTCCACAACCACCACCTTCATCCTACAGTTGCACTCTTTTTTGTTTCCATGGTTTACAAGCCGTCCCACAATAGGCTCCTCCACTGGCTCGGTTGATGCATCAGCACTGAAGTATGATTACATCTAAATGTTTGATGATAAAATGGTCATGTACAATCAGTTATGCATAGTCTGCTTATCAGTTACGCAATCCCATTTTTCTGCTTGTTTAATATCAGATGGGTAAAACAAGAGGGTTCCGCGTAACCTGTGTTGCCTGCCGACAGCCTAACCAATTTTCTATTTTTAGTAACAGTGACATTGACCTTGATCCCAGTGGACCTAAACCCACTCCCAAGCTAGCCCTTCACATGAATGTGTAGCAAATGTTCAAGTGTTGAAATATTGAAGCCATCCCTCAACCTATATAGAAGTTATGATGTATTTGAGAAACTCTTACAAACTTCTTAACCAAGGTGTGACTAACGCACTGACGCACGGACACACGGTCCAAACACTATATGCCTCCCAGCTCTTTGAGGTCGGGGGCATAAAAAAGAACATCATATACGGCGGCACGGGACTGGACCGACGTGACTGACGCGCGTGATTCCAATATAGCCCCCACTTACTTATGTGGGGTTATAATAAATTAAGAGACTACCAGTTTTTCAGACTTTTCATGCTGTGATCTCGTCCAATGGTGCTTGAAAATTAAGGTGTGCATACATGCATCAGGTAGGGCAACAGTTGATGTCATCCCCTGTGGTAACGACACACCGAAATATAGGATAAACGGTGACAAGTAAACTTACCACCAACCTCTCCCTTTATGCTTGAAGAAGTATCTATAGCCTGTACTATTGTTTTCTTCCCTCTCTTCGCCTTCGGTGTCTGTTATGATGTTACCAAAGTAACACAAGAGGAACGCTCCCTTTTCAAATCTCTGCATTGTTCTAACACCCCTACCTGCAAAAAAAGAGTAAAATTTAACAAATATCTCTATTATGTCTGTCTATTGCCAATTTTAATGTCTGTCTATTGGCCATTTTAGGCCTAACCCAGATTCGGTGTATGGGTTTACGGTGATTTCGCTCGCATGTACAGACCCTATATTATTGGAATGTGCCGGGTGAAATTCTGCCACTCTTGAGCATATATGAGACACGCCATGTGATTTTGTACTTTCATGTGTAACGGGAATGTGTGTCTGTTCCGCCGACCGGATTCTCGGGTGTGCCGGTAGCGCCGTGGATAGCGCGTCCCGCTAGTGATGGGAAGGTCCCGCGTTAGAGTCCCGGTCGGTGAACATTTTTCCCGTTGCATTCGGATCCTGTGACATTTGGGTGCTCGTCCAAGCCTCAGAGTTTCAATGTCCTTGACTCTGGGGTTGAACCGATCGAAACTCAAGGATAACGGGAGGGGAGTGTAGCGGGAATGTGTGTCTGTTCCGCCGACCAGATTCTCGGGTGTGCCGGTAGCGCAGTGGATAGCGCATCCCGCTAGTGATGGGAAGGTCCCAGCTCGAGTCCCAGTCGGTGCACATTTTCCCCGTTGCATTCGGATCATGTTACACATGAAATACGTTTACAATATTTAGTGTTTTTAATAATCGACGTCAGGAGTTGACACAAATCTCAGAGTACATGCAGAATTAATTATATTCCGTGTGTACTCTGGAATTTGTGTCAACTTCTGACGTCATTTCTGGCAAGTATCGCATTTTCTGTAAACATATCTCATGGAATTATGCAGATGCCCACAGGTACAAAATCTCATGGCGTGTCTCATACACCAATATGGAGGTGTAATGATGCAGTTGAAGCAGTAACCTATTCATGTTTGATATTTCTGCATGTGCAGTTCTTATTAGGTAAACAAACAATCACACAACGCCTGGACATTTCCAATGTAATTGTTATTAATACAACACCCAATCTGCAAAAATAAGTAATCCATGAATAATATAAATTTCCATTGTCATCTTACCGATCAACATATATTCGAGAATCTATGATAGATTCATAATACGTCTCCAAACTGTCAATGTTTTTATATATCAAGCAGAACTCATGTTACATTTAATTCAGAGATGTAGTGTTCGGAATGGATGGGTATGCATAGCACACATGGTGTTGCTTCCGTGACACATAACAAATAGAATGGTTAGCATCGGCGTTCTTTGTTTGATCTCTTTGGCTCAGCATTTCTGATTATTTAAATTCAAAGCTCATAAAGCTCATGGTTAATGGTACTAACAAAGTTGAAAGACACAACAAGTGTAATTCTTCCATTGGGTCTTCAGTGGTTTACAAACAAGTTGTGTGTCTGTGTGAGGACTCGTACATGTAGTTGAAAGACACAAGTGTAATTCTTCCATTGGGTCTTCAGTGGTTTACAAACAAGTTGTGTGTCTGTGTGAGGACTCGTACATGTAGTTGAACGACACAATATCAAGTGTAATCCATCCATTGGGTCCTCAGTGGTAAACACTGTGTGTCTGTGTGAGGACTCGTACATGTAGTTGAACGACACAATATCAAGTGTAATCCATCCATTGGGTTCCCAGTGGTAAACACTGTGTGTCTGTGTGAGGACTCGTACATGTAGTTGAACGACACAATATCAAGTGTAATCCATCCATTGGGTTCCCAGTGGTAAACACTGTGTGTCTGTGTGAGGACTCGTACGTAGTTGAAAGACACAATGAGTATAATCCATCCATTGGGTCCTCAGTGGTAAACACTGTGTCTGCAGGGTTTCCCGCAGGAAATTATGAAGGCATGTCGGATTAGCAAACAGGGGAGAGCACGACAGGGTGTGCTAACCCCGTTTCGTAAAGGGGGTACGGAATTCTTTCAACTTCAGAGTTGCTGAGACAGCATTTGATGATATGTGTGACATATGAAATGGCACCCGATGCAATCAAAATATTGCATATGATATACAATTCATGCATAATTATATTAACAAGAAATGTGTCTATTGAACACGAATGCCCCCAGTGTAAAGGTCAAGATCATGTTAATCGTTGCATAAGTGTGTTGCACATGTCCCCATTTATCAAATGTGTGAATATGAAAGTAATCCCTTCAGTAATATTGAAGCTATGATATGATGGTTCTAGAAACTCTTATAATATTTTCAATGTAACAAGAAATGTGTCTTATCGAACACGAATGCCCCTGGTTACATGTAGGAAATGTTCATATGTATGAAGTGTTGAAATATTGAAGCCATCCCACAAGCTATATAGAAGTTATGATGAATTTGAGAAACTCTTACAAACTTATTAACCAAGGTGTGACTGATGCACGGACACACAGATGCATGGACGGTCCAAACACTATATGCCTCCCAGCTCCAGACGGGTCATAAAAATATGGTAATTCATATAAAAACAATATTTAACTGACTTTAGTTGAAACGGGTCTGCCAGCCTGAGCTATTGTACACCGTATATTTATTCTCTACGTTTGAAAAATAATCATCGGCCAGTTTCATACACACTTGCAATGGTGTGAATCTAATACACCGCTGATGTCATAGGGTCTGACCTTTGCATTCCTATTGGCCTCACACATACTCACCCGCATTCATACGTGGCCGAAAACATTGTTTAAATTATAAACAACACTTTGTTCAAATGAGCGTGTTCTGGGTGTTATTTTATCGCAGGCCGGTAAACCTGGGGCAGTTAAAATTTACTTGGATTGGCAAGTTTTGCCTTCATGTGGTAATTCGGACCGTAACATATAGTGATTCTTTTCTGCATTTAGACATGATATAGTCAGTTTCGTAGCCATACCAAAATGCCACTTTGTTAAGATGTCGGAGGTTCCACCAACTCAGTTAACTGCAAACCCCTTATGAAATCCAGACAACCTGTCCTATCAAAACAGCACTGTTTGTAGTAATTGTAATTGTGTACCCCTCGAGCCAATGGGGGGTAACAATGTTCAACTTTTGCAAATTATATAGGATCTCGAAATTGCGAGGCTAGTTCGAGGTATGCATGGGTGAAATGTTTTCCCGGGTTCAAGGTGTCAAAGTTATACTGTATACAAACAAAAGTAGGACGAAACAACCTGGGGCAAGGAAATAGAAATCTCCTTTGCGGTGCTCTCAGGTTCTAGTCATACCGGGGGCCAGGTATCGGGTACGCTTTGACCCGCACTCGAGGTATCGATCAAACTTTACACACGGAATTTGCTGTAAAACATCCAGATGTGTTGGACGTCCAAGATTACTCACTACATGTATTAGTTATCTATCTATTGTGGCATGCATATTCAAAATATTTACTTGTCATATTAAAAATTATGTTTTGAATGATTTTGAATAATTTCACACATTTTAACACATGATGGAGACCGAGAATATGGTGTAAATATTGGGATACGCAAAAATTGTACCGCGATACGTAACGTCAGGATGACATATCGCAATATACCGGTATATCGTTGCACCACTAATATACATGTACACAAAAGTTAAGCAGTGGGATGAACATGGCATTTAAAAGATCTACTTGTAATTGTATACTCACCCTTTGGTGGGAATTCATCTTGTTCAAACCCTTCAGGGTTGTGTAAATAATTTCACGGGCAAGATCTTCTGGGCGTCTTTTAGATCTTTTGGAATGTCGCTGCATCCCTGGATATAAAGTCTTCCCTGACTCTTTTTTCGCCATTTAATACTAGAAGAAAGAAATGCAGACATTCGTTTATTTTTGGGTGCCATTTTACTAGGTCATATTCTGATTCAACTACCTTGGTATAACCTATGTTACTCTATATGTCAACGATCTGCTTGGAAAATATACACGATAGGAGTCGTTCTTTCATAGATATCTTAGCAACGACCCACTACGTCATTTCGTGAATCAAAAGACTAATTTGCATAAGCGTGTGGAATGTATTCATTGTCGAATCACATGCAATGCCATATATATTATCATAATTTGCATACAACCAGAGATGGAGATGATTGGTTTGAAAGGAGAAAAAGGTAGTACAAAACTAAATTAGTTAACGTTCAATAATATGAATTTTAACAAAATAATACGTCGCTCGCTTCGATTCTCTCCTCTGTCATAATTATTCCATTAAAATTCACATTATTGAACACAAATACATGAATAATGTAAACAAAAATCTTCCTCACATGCATATCATTTACTGTTAGTGTCATATATATATGATATTTGATATGCAAGTGAGGAAGATTTTGTTTACATTATTTATGTGTTCAATAATATGAATTTTAACGGAATAATTATACAGTAAATTATAAACTAAGTGATTATATCTGTATAGCGGGTACTAGTCATTATAAACTAAGTGATTATATCTGTATAGCGGGTACTAGTCATTATAAACTAAGTGATTATATCTGTATAGCGGGTACTAGTCATTATAAACTAAGTGATTATATCTGTATAGCGGGTACTAGTCATTATAAACTAAGTGATTATATCTGTATAGCGGGTACTAGTCATTATAAACTAAGTGATTATATCTGTATAGCGGGTACTAGTCATTTTTAAAACTGGTGGAATAGTTACACAATTATACACTTATTTAATTCCCTTACAGAATATGTTGTGCCTAATCAATGGGTCGCCCTCTTTAAGCCTAAAATTACTAAGTCATTCAAGCGTAAAATGTAGGTCAAGGACACCCGTGGATGGGTTATTGTGGTGCGTAACACAAGGAGTTAATGTGGTAGTCAAGTTTGGTAGACCTAGTACAATTAGTTGTTGAGAAACTGACTCAGAACACAACTTTCTGTTTCCTGGGATTCAGACAATGACACAGACGACGACACTGGGGTGGTGATAATACATGTAGCTCTTTTTGTTTTCCTTGAAAACAGACAAGCTAAGAATGCATACTTATTCTAACTGTAGTCATGTTGTCAGTAACTTAAGTGTATAAACAACAGCACATTATAGTAACTGATATGTAATACAAAATGTAGTTAGATAATAACATTGCAATTGTATATTAGATAATAACATTGCAATTGTATTTGATTTAAACAAGATAAATCTAAAGCATGTGCAATTTTATGATCTAACTGATTTGTATTATTTGCCAAGCCATGCAAGTTATATAAGTGGTGTGAAGTCTATCTGAAACGTATGGGCACTTACACGCACAGCAATTATTGCATGGCTGTTCTTCATTAAATTAGGCTCCACCCCTTTACTTAAATCACATTCTAAGCTATCTCTAGATAAACAGAACAACTTGGTATTGGAAATCATAGCAGATGCGTGTATACCGGGGGGGGGGGGGGTCACTCCCCATGACATGTGTAGAGCATGTGTGTACCAAAAATTGCGGGAAAGGGGGTGTTTTTTGGGAGCTGAATGCCGGACCCGCGCTGGGCCAATAGGCCCCTCATTTTCAGTCTTATACCTGCAAAAAGCCCATCGAAAATTGATAGTTTTAATCAGTTAAATCATTTCAATGTATCAACCTAATTACGACTGATGTCGATATATCCTATACAGTATATTCACTGGGGGCATCCTCTGTGTCTTACAGACACAATTTTCTAGTCTTTCATCATTTCGAGTCATTTCAGACTTGTGGCCGCCATAATGGTACGGTATGTTGACAATTGATTGCATAATCTGCCAAACAGTCACATTAAAGATGGATGACCTCACATTATGCAAATATACATTTTGATGGAAATGAAATGGGTACCCAAGTATGCAACTATTCCAAATGTTTTTAACATCTGAGGTGTCTGTTTTTACACAATGTTAACGAATATTTCAATATCTTGTTGGGAGTGACTGGACAGAAAAGAGCCGAAATAATAACAGTGCTTAATTCACATGAATATGAGTTTATGGAACAAACAATGGGTACTGTAGACTGCATGTTAAATTCATTTGAGACTGCAAACGCATAGGGTACAAGCACAGGAGCTTGAGATAACTTTTTTTATATATACAAGGGGGGTCCACTCCTAGGATAGATGTACATGGATTTTGGTGCCTTATGGATACAATTTCAAGTACATTTTTTATATACAAGGGGGGTCCTAGGATAGAGGTACATGTATTTTGGTTCCTTATCGATACAATTTCAACCTCCTGTGGGTACAAGAATAATTCAGTTACAAGCCCTATTCTTTCATCATTTCGAGTCATTTCAGAATTGTGGCCGCCATAATGGTACGGTATGTTGACAATTGATTGCATAATCTGTACTTTTTTATATACAAGGGCTAGGATAGAGGTACATGGATGTTGGTGCCTTATGGATACAATTTCAAGCTCCTGTGGGTACAAGAATAATTCAGTTACAAGCCCTATTCTGGGAAAGAAAATCTGCCAGACTATCATTGAAATGATAATGCTCATCAACTTTCAAATGTAGTGGAGTATGGACATGATGTAGTCAATTTGTTACATAAATTCCATCACTGATTTATATATTAAATAACCCATAAATGCGAAGATGCTAAACTTTTGGCCCTGCACTTTAACGGAAGAAGAATGCAGTTATTTTGTCCGACTACTGGTTATTCAGCAATAAACAGTTTTGATGAACATCTGAAGGAGTGATAATACACACACTACTCGAACATCTGAAGGAGTGATAATACACACACTACTCGAACATCTGAAGGAGTGATAATACACACACTACTCGAACATCTGAAGGAGTGATAATACACACACTACTCGAACATCTGAAGGAGTGATAATACACACACTACTCATGGAAATTATCTGGGATACAACAGTTACTAAATAGGTTGTTTTTAATAAAAACATAGACATTTTACCTTGAATTGTGACCTTGACCTTTGACCCACATGCCCGAAACCTGCGCTCTGCACAGCGTCTGTTTATGGTGAATAGTTGTTGTACCAAAGCATTTAAAAATCCTTCATGGCGTCACGAAATAGACAACAGCCGAACAGGCGCAAAGATAATGTCTCCCCAGAATGGGGCCGTTTTGGATCTTGGCCGATTTAGACTGCTACCGAAAATAAGCATGACGAGGGTGTGTCATTGATTTAATGGCGAACAGTGCAGATCCTGACCCATTTCTCCAGTCACAGCCACATTCATGTGTGCATAGCAGTCCCGATAACGAGGACAAATTTGTGACAAAATGAAAAATGCACCTCTTTTTTTTCTGAATCTCGCGCCCAGTCTGCCAATTTCTAATTCCTGGGAGAACCAATATCGGTAATATCCATACCGTGAATATTATACGGCGCTGATAGATCTATTTACATAAATAGCTAAAATGAAATTGCGTCCATAAAACTCACAATTTATGTTTCTTGTTTCACTGACGTTTCGTTCTGTGTTATTTTCGGCGCCATATTACTTTTGTGACTTCGAGTGACGTAATATAATACGGTCATTTCCAATCGATTTCACGCATGCGTACTACGTGAAGTGTGTATGCCACGCTTAGTAAACTGTGTGTATTCTACACACTCTGGGCTACTTTACTGCCTACCAGAGGACTACTGCGAAAATTCGTCACGTGACTTTGTATCACCAATTTTACCATTTGGCGCAAAGATTCGTCCGAGGACCCATATTTAGGTCCTCGGACGTTAGTGAGGTCCTCTAACGATTGGTGTGTTTTCATGTCTAGGTCCTCATACCCTCATACAGTAGGTAACACACACACACACACACACACACACTGTTGTCCTATAATATAATCATACATGTTTAAATAATTAAATTAAGAGAGTCATCAAAACATAAGGTAATTAATCACTACACATGTATATAGAGTAAGGCAAAAGGTAACTATGTTAGTTTAAACATTATTTATTTCAGTATTTGTACATGTAATCAAGAAATGAATATTTTGCATATAATTTAACAGCAGTAGACTGAACGTGATTAGAACGAAAGAAAACTTATATAGTTCTTCTCCCTATCAATTGATTGATATACAATAGGCAGGAAAATAATATATAATATAACAATGAAAATACCTGAAATCTATTCTATGTATTTGCTAAAGAACTATGTTACAAATGAATATATTGATTTTCTTGAGCAGGTCGTTCATGCAGGATGACAATATCACATCGCCTCCTAGGGTAGAAAAACAACTTCAATACATGCTGAAGGAACAGGAAGTACTAAACGACAAACGACTGGAACTTGTGAATCAGTTACAGTATGTATGACATGATTATAACTTCACCCTCAACCACACCCTCAACCACACCCTCACCCATACTCTTACCCACACCCTCTCCCACACCCTCAACCTCTCCTACACCCTCTCCCACATCAACACCCTCTCCCACACCCTCAACCTCACCCTCTTCCACACCCCAACCTCTCCCACACCCTCCCTCACCAACACCCTCTCCCTCAACCACTCCCTCTCCCTCACCAACACCCTTTTCCACACCAACACTATCCATCACCAACACCCTCTCCCACATGCAGAACCTCTCCCACACGCTCTCCCACACCCTCAACCTCTCCCATACCCTCAACCTCTCCCAAACCTTCTCCCTCACCAACACCCTCAACCACACCCTCTCCCTCACCAACACCCTCAACCACACCCTCTCCCACACCATCTGTCTCACCAACACCATCACCCTCTCCCTCACCAACACCCTCTCCCACATCCTCAACCTCTCACACCCTCAACCTCTCCCATACCCTCAACCTCTCCTACACCCTCTCCCTCTCCCACACCCCTCTCCCACACCCTCTCCCACACCCTCTCCCACACCCTCAACCTCTCCCAACCCATCTCCCTCACCAACACCCTCTCCACATGCAGAACCTTTCCCACAACCTCGCCACACCCTCAACCTCTCCCATACCCTCTCCCACACCCTCAAACCTCCCTCACCAACACCCTCTCCCTCACCAACACCCTCAACCACACCCTCTCCCACTCCCCACCAACACCCTCACCAACACCCTGTCCCACACCCTCTGCCTCACCAACACCCTCTCCAACACCCTCTCTACACCCTCTCCCCCACCAACACCCTATCCCACACCATCTCCCTCACCAACACCCTCTCCCTCACCAACACCCTCTCACACACCCACTCCCTCAACAACACCCTCCCACACACTGCCTCACCAACACCCTCACCAACACCCTCTCCCACACCCTCTCCCTCACCAAACACCTCTCCCACACCCACTCCCTCACCACACCCTCACCAACACCCTCTCCCACACCCTCTGCCTCACCAACACCCTCTCCCACACCCTCGGCCCCACCAACACCCTCTCCCTCACCAACACCCTCTCCCACACACTCTCCAGCACCAACACCCTCTCCCTCACCAACACCATCTCCCACACCCTCTGCCTCACCAACACCCTCTCCCTCACCAACACCCTCTCCCACACCCTCTCCATCACCAACACCCTCTCCCACACCCACACCCACTACTCAGTTTATTCTCATGTTTGTTTACAGTGATCATTCCATCCCATTTATTCGGCAGGTTAACCGTTAAGTCAGTTTGCTCTTGTGTTTGTTTACAGTGATTTAGTACCCCCATCATCGACCAAAACGTCTGTGTACCATTGGAACAAAGGAGTGCAGGATGTGTCCACGGAGATTGGTAAGATTTGCTTATATCAATGCATTTATTCAAGCAGAGATACTATATAAGCCTTAGATCTCTGTCTCCGCCTCCGTGGTCGAGTGGTTAACCCATGCAACACCAAGTAACTGACATGGACTGGTCCATGCTATTTTTAGACCAATAAACTAATAAGAAAATTACATTTGGATCAGTTCATTTATCACAAAATGGGTAAATTTTTCTATAAATAATAATATTACTTGGAAAAAGTGCAGATCCTGATGAGACGGCTCGTTACGAGCCGGCTCATCTGGATCTACACTTTTTTGTAAGCTGATTTAGAGGCCTGTGGTGTTGAAAGGGTTAAGGTCGCTGACTTGTATACCACTGTAACCTATCATCACTCAGGCCCGTCGCTGGGCATACGCAAGTACGCACGTGCGTATCATTGGTCTCAGAAAACGAAAACAATGAAAACTCCAAAAATGCATTAAAACCCCGGGGGTGGGCTTGTAGGGATACATAGGCGCCGTGATGTGTGGAGTGGTGGAATAATTGAGCCCATTGCAAATATTGTGCATCTCAAAATTTAGTTTGTGCTATTTTATGTGATTGTTTAATTGATAAGGGCGATAGATCAGGTATAGTATACATCTAGCCTTAATTTATACCTTTATTCGGATTGTCCTAAGAACTTTAGTCCTGCAATTGTATGTTACAAAATGCAAGAAATTGCTTCCTCATTTCAAAAAAAATCCGGGGGTCATGGCCTCGGACCCCCCTAGCGTATTCGCTCGCTATGCTCACTCGACAAACAAGCATATTTTGGCCGTGCGTATCATCAAAATAGCTCCAGCAACGGCCCTGTCACTGATGGTCACGGGTTCGAGCCCATGCTCAGGCCGTGTCTCATTTATATGAAAAAAGGTGGCAGTTTCTTATGGAGGTTGGTGGTGCACTGGTTACTGGTTAACCGCTGGAGCCTGCCCAGGAAAGGTGTTGTTAAGTAAACTGCCCGCCGGCGATATCTATAGCCCGAAATGGTGCTGATGCAGGCGTAAAACCCGAAATATAGCGATAACTAAGATCTCTGAGGTATGATATATAAATACTCGGTGTACACGGGTGTACCGACATTTCGGTGGGAAAAACCCACATTTCTCAAGGTTTAATCAAGTTTTTTATCAGCAGTATGAGAAACACAAGTTATTGTCTTCAACAATCAAAACTTGTATCGCAATCAAGCTATAATAAATTTGCATGAATTACTACTGATTCTTTTAGACCTATTGTTTGGATTCTTATAGACCTATTTTTTAGATTCTTATAGACCTATTGTTTGGATTCTTATATACCTATTGTTTGGATTCTTATAGACATATTGTTTGGATTCTTATATACCTATTGTTTGGATTCTTATAGACCTATTGTTTGGATTCTTATAGACCTATTGTTTGGATTCTTATAGACCTATTGTTTAGATTCTTATAGACCTATTGTTTGGATTCTTATAGACCTATTATTTTGATTCTTAGACCTATTGTTTGGATTCTTAGAACTATTGTTTCGATTCTTAGACCTATTATTTTGATTTTTAGACCTATTGTTTCGATTCTTATTGACCTATTGTTTCGATTCTTATTGACCTATTGTTTCGATTCTTAGACCTATTGTTTCGATTCTTAGAACAGTTGAAGTAAGGAATTGGACAGAAAGCTATACAGCTTATGGTTGTCCTCTCCTTGTTTGGATTCTTGAAGACAGTAACTTCCGTTTTCATACTGCTGATAAAAAACTTGACTGTAGCATTTATTGCTATGTATTGTCAACGGGATTGTTAGTTTATACAAATTTATCGTATTGGTAATGTCATCAAGAGGTGTTTCCTTGAGGGAATGAGTTAATATGTTGTTAATACTTTTTTATCCTGATGCACAAATTGTTTCAGATACCACAAATCAGCTACATTTGTCCTCGCTGCATAAGGAGTTTGAGACGGTCTGTCAGATATGCCTAGATGAAATTGACAGTATTAAGGTGAGTCGCCGTGTACAAACCGCCTGCCTCTGCAAGTCTCTGTGGCCAAGTAGATAACTGCACAGTCTGGGAGTCACTGGGCCCTCACCACTGTGAGTTTGAGTCTTTCCGGAGCCAGATTATTCCAAGTGAGGAAGCTGTCATCCACGCTAATTTTAAGCACGATGTGGTTCATACCCTGATGGAAACTATTAACCCGCGATTCATTACTTATATTTGCATTAATTACTCTTTTCAATGACACAAAGAAAATATAGCACACATTGCATTTAAAATGATTTTAGTCCAGATTTGCAACTTACCGTGTGCCGGAACAGGTAAATAGATCATCCTTGGAACAGCGTAAACTGTAAGACTAACCGTTTCTCGCTATGAACGCTGCCTAACACTGCGAGTGCGCATGCCCGTAGCACCGAGTGTGAATGTCAGCTACATATCGTTAGGAGACATACGTTCATCAAAGGAAATGCAGAGAAAATCTAAATACGCTATTAGCTTCCCATTTAATCCATCTGTTCTTGTATATTAATGTTACAACATGATGTAAATATTGATACAGTCAAACCTGTGTTAGTGGTCACCTCTATTAAACAACCAACCTGCATTAAGCAGCCAGTATCCAGATTCCCAATATATTGTTTTAGTATACATTTACCCTCTATTAAGCAGCCAACCTGTATTATATATATAGTCAAACCTGTGTTAGTGGTCACCTCCATTAAACAGCCAACATGTATTATATATATAGTCAAACCTGTGTTAGTGGTCACCTCTATTAAACAGCCAACCTGTATTATATATATAGTCAAACCTGTGTTAGTGGTCACCTCCATTAAACAGCCAACATGTATTATATATATAGTCAAACCTGTGTTAGTGGTCACCTCTATTAAACAGCCAACCTGTATTATATATATAGTCAAACCTGTGTTAGTGGTCACCTCTATTAAACAACCAACCTGCATTAAGCAGCCAGTATCCAGATTCCCAATATATTGTTTTAGTATACATTTACCCTCTATTAAGCAGCCACCTGTGCTAAGCAGCCACTTTCTGTGAATTTCTTTGTTGGCTGCTTAAGACAGGTTTGACTGTAAATAAAATATGTTAGACTAAAGGAAATGCAATAGTGATGTAAATATCTTTCCCTAGATGTCAATAGTAAATATATAGTTTTCAGTGTTTTGCGTTTATTTATCGTCGCTACCGGTTGCCCATATGAGCGACGCCTCCTGAAGAGATTAGTCATTTTAGGGTTTTGGAGGATAGTGCAATGATACAGACAGAGACCCATTCCAGAATCCCCTGCGATCCCTGGGTTCCCAGTCCAGCGTGTTACCACTGGACTACAGATCCGTCTGCATATAGTTTTCAGCCCAGGCCCCGAGATTATAAAACTTTTCTCAAATCTCAAACTCCAGCTCAAGTGATCTGATTGGTTGATTCTGAGTGTTACTGTCAGCTGAACAAATCAGAAGATTGAGACCGGGTTTTGAGATTGGAGAAAGGTTTTATAACCTCCAGGCCTGGGAATCCTGGTATCAACCATGTATAATATGATATGTCAGGACGTATTTAATTGTAAATGAGCGTTTCTTACATAATAATTATAATCTTGTACTTACAGCGAGAACTGGTTGAGACTGGAGTTTGTACGGAGAGTCGAGCTAAAGCTGTCGTAGATGAGTTTATGATACCGTTGGTTGGTGGACGGCAGAGAATATATGAGCAAAACCTTGAAAGCATGGAGGTATGATGACTAGTTTTGTTCTGTAATCTACTTCAAAACCTTGAAAGCATGGAGGTATGATGACTGTAATCTACTTCAAAACCTTGAAAGCATGGAGGTATGATGACTAGTTTTGTTCTGTAATCTACTTCAAAACCTTGAAAGCATGGAGGTATGATGACTAGTTTTGTTCTGTAATCTACTTCAAAACCTTGAAAGCATGGAGGTATGATGACTAGTTTTGTTCTGTAATCTACTTCAAAACCTTGAAAGCATGGAGGTATGATGACTATAGTTTTGTTCTGTAATCTACTTCAAAACCTTGAAAGCATGGAGGTATGATGGCTAGTTTTGTTCTGTAATCTACTTCAAAACCTTGAAAGCATGGAGGTATGATGACTATAGTTTTGTTCTGTAATCTACTTCAAAACCTTGAAAGCATGGAGGTATGACGACTAGTTTTGTTCTGTAATCTACTTCAAAACCTTGAAAGCATGGAGGTATGATGACTATAGTTTTGTTCTGTAATCTACTTCAAAACCTTGAAAGCATGGAGGTATGATGGCTAGTTTTGTTCTGTAATCTACTTCAAAACCTTGAAAGCATGGAGGTATGATGACTATAGTTTTGTTCTGTAATCTACTTCAAAACCTTGAAAGCATGGAGGTATGATGACTAGTTTTGTTCTGTAATCTACTTCAAAACCTTGAAAGCATGGAGGTATGATGACTAGTTTTGTTCTGTAATCTACTTCAAAACCTTGAAAGCATGGAGGTATGATGACTAGTTTTGTTCTGTAATCTACTTCAAAACCTTGAAAGCATGGAGGTATGATGACTGTAATCTACTTCAAAACCTTGAAAGCATGGAGGTATTATGACTAGTTTTGTTCTGTAATCTACTTCAAAACCTTGAAAGCATGGAGGTATGAGGACTAGTTTTGTTCTGTAATCTACTTCAAAACCTTGAAAGTATGGAGGTATGATGACTAGTTTTGTTCTGTAATCTACTTCAAAACCTTGAAAGCATGGAGGTATTATGACTAGTTTTGTTCTGTAATCTACTTCAAAACCTTGAAAGCATGGAGGTATGATGACTAGTTTTGTTCTGTAATCTACTTCAAAACCTTGAAAGCATGGAGGTATGATGGCTAGTTTTGTTCTGTAATCTACTTCAAAACCTTGAAAGCATGGAGGTATGATGACTAGTTTTGTTCTGTAATCTACTTTAAAACCTTGAAAGCATGGAGGTATGATGGCTAGTTTTGTTCTGTAATCTACTTCAAAACCTTGAAAGCATGGAGGTATGAGGACTAGTTTTGCTCTGTAATCTACTTCAAAACCTTGAAAGCATGGAGGTATGATGGCTAGTTTTGTTCTGTAATCTATTTCAAAACCTTGAAAGCATGGAGGTATTATGACTAGTTTTGTTCTGTAATCTACTTCAAAACCCTGAAAGCATGGAGGTATGATGACTGTAATCTACTTCAAAACCTTGAAAGCATGGAGGTATGATGGCTAGTTTTGCTCTGTAATCTACTTCAAAACCTTGAAAGCATGGAGGTATGATGGCTAGTTTTGTTCTGTAATCTACTTCAAAACCTTGAAAGCATGGAGGTATTATGACTAGTTTTGTTCTGTAATCTACTTCAAAACCTTGAAAGCATGGAGGTATGATGGCTAGTTTTGTTCTGTAATCTACTTTAAAACCTTGAAAGCATGGAGGTATGATGGCAAGTTTTGTTCTGTAATCTACTTCAAAACCTTGAAAGCATGGAGGAATGATGGCTGTAATCTACTTCAAAACCTTGAAAGCATAGAGGCATGATGACTAGTTTTGTTATGTAATCTACTTCAAAACCTTGAAAGCATGGACGTATGATGGCAAGTTTTGTTCTGTAATCTACTTCAAAACCTTGAAAGCATGGAGGTATTATGACTAGTTTTGTTCTGTAATCTACTTCAAAACCTTGAAAGCATGGAGGTATGAGGACTAGTTTTGTTCTGTATTCTACTTCAACACCTTGAAAGCATGGAGGTATTATGACTAGTTTTGTTCTGTAATCTACTTCAAAACCTTGAAAGCATGGAGGTATGAGGACTAGTTTTGTTCTGTAATCTACTTCAAAACCTTGAAAGCATGGAGGTATTATGACTAGTTTTGTTCTGTAATCTACTTCAAAACCCTGAAAGCATGGAGGTATGATGGCTAGTTTTGTTCTGTAATCTACTTCAAAACCTTGAAAGCATGGAGGTATGAGGACTAGTTTTGTTCTGTAATCTACTTCAAAACCTTGAAAGCATGGAGGTATTATGACTAGTTTTGTTCTGTAATCTACTTCAAAACCCTGAAAGCATGGAGGTATGATGGCTAGTTTTGTTCTGTAATCTACTTCAAAACCTTGAAAGCATGGAGGTATGAGGACTAGTTTTGTTCTGTAATCTACTTCAAAACCTTGAAAGCATGGAGGTATTATGACTAGTTTTGTTCTGTAATCTACTTCAAAACCTTGAAAGCATGGAGGTATGATGACCTAGTTTTGTTCTGTAATCTACTTCAAAACCTTGAAAGCATGGAGGTATGATGACTAGTTTTGCTCTGTAATCTACTTCAAAACCTTGAAAGCATGGAGGTATGATGGCAAGTTTTGTTCTGTAATCTACTTCAAAACCTTGAAGCATGGAGGTATGATGGCAAGTTTTGTTCTGTAATCTACTTCAAAACCTTGAAAGCATGGAGGTATGATGACCTAGTTTTGTTCTGTAATCTACTTCAAAACCTTGAAAGCATGGAGGTATGATGACTAGTTTTGCTCTGTAATCTACTTCAAAACCTTGAAAGCATGGAGGTATGATGACTAGTTTTGCTCTGTAATCTACTTCAAAACCTTGAAAGCATGGAGGTATTATGACTAGTTTTGTTCTGTAATCTACTTCAAAACCTTGAAAGTATGGAGGTATGATGACTAGTTTTGTTCTGTAATCTACTTCAAAACCTTGAAAGCATGGAGGTATTATGACTAGTTTTGTTCTGTAATCTACTTCAAAACCTTGAAAGCATGGAGGTATGAGGACTAGTTTTGTTCTGTAATCTACTTCAAAACCTTGAAAGCATGGAGGTATTATGACTAGTTTTGTTCTGTAATCTACTTCAAAACCTTGAAAGCATGGAGGTATGATGGCAAGTTTTGTTCTGTAATCTACTTCAAAATCTTGAAAGCATGGAGGTATTATGACTAGTTTTGTTCTGTAATCTACTTCAAAACCTTGAAAGCATGGAGGAATGATGGCTGTAATCTACTTCAAAACCTTGAAAGCATAGAGGCATGATGACTAGTTTTGTTCTGTAATCTACTTCAAAACCTTGAAACCATGGAGGTATTATGACTAGTTTTGTTCTGTAATCTACTTCAAAACCTTGAAACCATGGAGGTATTATGACTAGTTTTGTTCTGTAATCTACTTCAAAACCTTGAAAGCATGGAGGTATTATGACTAGTTTTGTTCTGTAATCTACTTCAAAACCTTGAAAGTATGGAGGTATGATGGCAAGTTTTGTTCTGTAATCTACTTCAAAACCTTGAAAGCATGGAGGTATTATGACTAGTTTTGTTCTGTAATCTACTTCAAAACCTTGAAAGCATGGAGGTATGAGGACTAGTTTTGTTCTGTAATCTACTTCAAAACCTTGAAAGCATGGAGGTATGATGGCAAGTTTTGCTCTGTAATCTACTTCAAAACCTTGAAGCATGGAGGTATGATGGCAAGTTTTGTTCTGTAATCTACTTCAAAACCTTGAAAGCATGGAGGTATGATGACCTAGTTTTGTTCTGTAATCTACTTCAAAACCTTGAAAGCATGGAGGTATGATGACTAGTTTTGCTCTGTAATCTACTCAAAACCTTGAAAGCATGGAGGTATGATGACTAGTTTTGCTCTGTAATCTACTTCAAAACCTTGAAAGCATGGAGGTATTATGACTAGTTTTGTTCTGTAATCTACTTCAAAACCTTGAAAGCATGGAGGTATTATGACTAGTTTTGTTCTGTAATCTACTTCAAAACCTTGAAAGCATGGAGGTAATGAGGACTAGTTTTGTTCTGTAATCTACTTCAAAACCTTGAAAGCATGGAGGTATTATGACTAGTTTTGTTCTGTAATCTACTTCAAAACCTTGAAAGCATGGAGGTATGAGGACTAGTTTTGTTCTGTAATCTACTTCAAAACCTTGAAAGCATGGAGGTATTATGACTAGTTTTGTTCTGTAATCTACTTCAAAACCTTGAAAGCATGGAGGTATGATGGCAAGTTTTGTTCTGTAATCTACTTCAAAATCTTGAAAGCATGGAGGTATGATGACTAGTTTTGTTCTGTAATCTTCTTCAAAACCT
The DNA here is from genome assembly GCA_014843695.1 of Archivesica marissinica. NCBI lineage: Eukaryota > Metazoa > Mollusca > Bivalvia > Venerida > Vesicomyidae > Archivesica > Archivesica marissinica. Next base: position 36,441,738 of record CM026400.1, on the reverse strand, counting down.
TGAAAGCATGGAGGAATGATGGCTGTAATCTACTTCAAAACCTTGAAAGCATGGAGGTATGATGACTAGTTTTGCTCTGTAATCTACTACAAAACCTTGAAAGCATGGAGGTATTATGACTAGTTTTGCTCTGTAATCTACTTCAAAACCTTGAAACCATGGAGGTATTATGACTAGTTTTGTTCTGTAATCTACTACAAAACCTTGAAAGCATAGAGGCATGATGACTAGTTTTGTTCTGTAATCTACTACAAAACCTTGAAAGCATAGAGGCATGATGACTAGTTTTGGTCTGTAATCTACTTCAAAACCTTGAAACCATGGAGGTATTATGACTAGTTTTGTTCTGTAATCTACTTCAAAACCTTGAAAGCATGGAGGTATGATGACTAGTTTTGTTCTGTAATCTACTTCAAAACCTTGAAAGCATGGAGGTATGATGACTAGTTTTGTTCTGTAATCTACTTCAAAACCTTGAAACCATGGAGGTATTATGACTAGTTTTGTTCTGTAATCTACTTCAAAACCTTGAAAGCATGGAGGTATGATGGCTAGTTTTGTTCTGTAATCTACTTCAAAACCTTGAAAGCATGGAGGTATGATGACTAGTTTTGTTCTGTAATCTACTTCAAAACCTTGAAAGTATGGAGGTATGATGGCAAGTTTTGTTCTGTAATCTACTTCAAAACCTTGAAAGCATGGAGGTATTATGACTAGGTTTGTTCTGTAATCTACTTCAAAACCTTGAAAGCATGGAGGTATTATGACTAGTTTTGTTCTGTAATCTACTTCAAAACCTTGAAAGCATGGAGGTATTATGACTAGTTTTGTTCTGTAATCTACTTCAAAACCTTGAAAGCATGGAGGTATGATGGCTAGTTTTGTTCTGTAATCTACTTCAAAACCTTGAAAGCATGGAGGTATTATGACTAGTTTTGTTCTGTAATCTACTTCAAAACCTTGAAAGCATGGAGGTATGATGGCTAGTTTTGCTCTGTAATCTACTTCAAAACCTTGAAAGCATGGAGGTATGAGGACTAGTTTTGCTCTGTAATCTACTTCAAAACCTTGAAAGCATGGAGGTATGATGGCTAGTTTTGCTCTGTAATCTACTTCAAAACATTGAAAGCATGGAGGTATTATGACTAGTTTTGTTCTGTAATCTACTTCAAAACCTTGAAAGCATGGAGGTATGATGACTAGTTTTGCTCTGTAATCTACTTCATATGTCTTTGTGCTTTATTTGGAACTGGTCATTAAACGGAGATGGTCTTTATTCGGAGATGGTCTTTATTCGGAGATGATCTATATTTTGAGATGGTTTTTGTCTTTATTCGGAGATTTCTTTATTCAGAGATGGTGTTTATTTGGAGATGGTCTTTATTCGGAGATTTCTTTATTCGGAGATAGTGTTTATTTGGAGATGGTCTTTATTCGGAGTTGGTCATTATTCGGAGATGATCTATATTTTGAGATGGTTTTTGTCTTTATTCGGAGATTTCTTTATTCAGAGATGGTGTTTATTTGGAGATGGTCTTTATTCGAAGATGGTCATTATTTGGAGATGGTCTTTATTCGGAGATGGTCTTTTTTCAGAGATGGTCTTTATTCGGAGATGGTCATTATCAGGAGATGGTCTTTATTCAGAGATGGTCATTATTTGGAGATGGTCTTTATTCAGAGATGGTCTTTATTTGGAGATGGTCTTTATTTTGGAGATGACCTTTATTCAGAGATGGTCATTATTTGGAGATGGTCTTTATTCGGAGATGGTCTTTTTTCAGACAGAACATAAGTTTATTCATGACGTATACATAAGTACATAGTCATAATATATACATATAATTACATATAAATAAACAAGTGATCAATAAAGCTATCGTATAGCTACTGTAATATAATTTAAAATAGAGGATGAACATTCTAGTTAGTTGTTTTGTGTAATTAAGAAGACAAAGCGTTCAATATTGAGTTCCTATGGTTTAAAGCATTCTTAATAAATCGAGCCAAGCTTAATAAAACCTTTCTATTATCACTGTTCATTAAAGAACACAATTTATACATACTTGGTCTCGTGTAGTAGTATTTTTTAATAAGTACTTTCCTCAAATATGAGTAACACGAACAAATTAAAATAAAGTGATACTCATCTTCAATATCTCTAACATTACAACATTGACAATAACGCTCATTTCTCTGTATTCTATTGTTAGAGAATCTACCAGTATGGATTCTAAGTGAATGGGCAGAAGTCCTTATTCGGGTTATAAATAATCTCAAGTTGGAAGGTAATATATCCAAGTATGTTTCATAGCTAAAATCATGTTTACAATTATTATACAATTCGAGTACATTACTAGATGACTTATTAGTAATCCAAGTTTGTATGAAACAATCAATAACCCGTTGCTTAAATATACATAAGAAATGATTACCGTAACATTGATATTACATGGGTTATTCCAGATATGTGAAAAACCATATTCGTCTAGTAATTGTTTAACATGTGTCAACCAATTATCATAACCATTATTACAATCAGACAATAATTGTGCATATAATCGTTGAAGTATAATATTTTCCGAGTTGAAAACTTTAAGCCAATATTTAATTATACGTATGTAGCGTGATATGTATAGAGGATATCGCCCAAGCTCACCATAAACATCTGCATTACAAGTAGTGGTTCTAACATTTAGTATTTGTTTACAAAACTTTAAATGTATTTGCTCTATTTCTTTAGATTTTGTAAACCCCCAATTTTCCGATGAATAGTTTAATATTGAACCAACAAAAGCATCGAATAGCTGACATAACGTTTTCGGTTTAAGTTTGTATTTCTTACAATTAGAAGTCAAATAATTCAGTGCTTTCAAAGCTTTGCCGGATATATATTGTTGATTTAGGTTAAAATTGCCCGTGTAATTTAAAACTGTGCCAAGATAATTAAAATCGTTAACAACTTCAATAATTTCGTCATTGTAGGACTAGTGTTCGCTTAAAAATACTTTACCCCTATTTCTAAAGACCATTACTTTAGTTTTACTAGTATTGACTTCTAATCCCCACTTACTACAATAATCATGTAATAAATTAAAACTATGTTGAAGCTCTTGTGCGGTTTTACCGAGAATGACCATGTCATCTGCAAATAATAATAAAATAAGTACGATATCCTCAATACATATCCCTGCGTTAATATCGTCCTGCATAAACAACTCCAAATCCTCCACGAACAGAGAAAACAGGACAGGCGACAGTATCTCCCCTTGTCTTAACCCAACTGCATATTGAAAATATTCTGAATAATTACCACAATGGCGTACACAAGATTTTACCTTTTGATACATGTCTCTAATGACCCTTAACAGTTTACCTTGAATACCAATATTATATAACTTTAACCACAGACCATTTCTATAAATAGAATCAAAACAACGTTTCATATCAACATAGCCGACATATAATCTTTTGTTTTCATTCAGATATTTCTTAACAATACTGTGTAATATAAAAATAGCATCGGTAGTGGAACATCCTTTTCTAAAGCCGAATTGAGAGTCTGATAAAATATTATTATTATCACAAAAGGTAACGATTCGTTTATTTAAAATTGAGGTAAACACCTTGGATAAACAGCTTACTAAAGTAATACCACGATAATTAGTTAACATAGTTGCATCGCCCTTTTTATATAAAGGAATAATAGTGCCCTCCGTCCATTTATCCGGGAAGTAACCAGAGTCAAGAATTGCATTAAATACGTCAGATATATGAGAAGACAATATATCAATACTCTCTACTAAATATTCATTTAATATTGCATCACTACCAGCCGACTTTTCACGCTTCAAACATTTCACAGCATCAATAACTTCTTGGGCAGAAATATAATTATCTAGCTCATCAAAATTACAATTTAAATCATTAAAATCCTGTGTATTACAAAAATCTTCCGCCTCAGCATCATTACATGGGAACGTATCTGCGCTCAAACCGGCAAAATAATGTTTAAAGTCCTCGAGCGAAATAGATTTACTAGTATTTGTACATTTCTTTTTAAAAAAATTCCAAAATTGTTTTGGTTTAGCATGTTTTAGCCGCTCTATATCATTAATCTTTTTGGCTTCAAATAATTGACGTTTTCTACGGCATAAGTCCTTATAATCTTTCTTATATTTACAAAACTGCTCCCGACTACACTCAGATTTTAATTAATTATTTTAGAGCGTCTATATAACGTCGCCTAGCAACCGTACACTCTCTGTCAAACCACTCGGCATTGTTAACTATAGGTTTGTCACAAAAGGAACTAATGCTGCTACCGTTATTATAATATACCTTTGAAAATAAAGGGTCCGCAACCTCTCTTATGATTTCAGTGAACTCATTTAATACGTTATTTACTGATTCTCTCGAACGAATGTCAATATTATGTGTAATCCGATTAAATATGGATAACTTACCAATTATGCCATTGCGGAATGCAGTTTTATTATTACTATTCCAGCAATATTTAATCTCATTACTGGGCTGCGACTGTGCTATACAAATATCACATGCCAATGAAAATAACAAAGGCGCATGGTCACTATACTCGTTGAATGTATCTATACTAAATTTGGTCAATAAACTAAAATCACGTTCCCTAGCTAACAGTAAATCAATTACGGATGCACCGTTAGAACTAGCAAATGTATACATACCGCAATCATAATCTTGACCTAATCGACCGTTACAAATACGCATACCTGAAGATTTACAAATATCTAATATTTTCATACCAAATGGCATTACACACAGAGTCTTGTGAGGTCCGACTGAGGGGCATATCCGGAACATAATCACTATCATCGGTCTGGCAAAAATAAGAATCACACACAACATAATCATGACGTTTTCCAACTCTCCCATTCCAATCACCCGCAATATATATAGAGCCTAGGTCCTCAAAGTCGACAATATCATTTTGAATAATAGGTCTTTTTTCAGAGATGGTCTTTATTCGGAGATGGTCATTATCAGGAGATGGTCTTTATTCAGAGATGGTCATTATTCGGAGATGGTCTTTATTCGGAGATATTGTTTATTTGGAGATAGTCTTTATTCGGAGATATCATATTTATTCGGCACTGCATAGTACTTCATGATGGTACATGTTTCAGAAATCTCTAGAAGAACAGAACAAGCTGTCCACCGAACAGCTGAAATCATTGTTCAAGTTTGCTCAGGGTGCTGTGCACGTTTGGGATGTGCACGAGATCGGTCTTGCTCGCCAAGAGAGAGCGCTCCAGGAGAAGCTGGAACAGTGTCGACAGACGCATGCTAATCAGAATCAGGTAAATATAGTAACAGTTTGCTCGTGTACTCGTGGGATGTGGTGCTGCCCATCGGTGTAATGTACACAAGATCGACCTTGTTCAACAATAGAGGGCAGGGCGCTCAGGCAGAAAAGAGATGAGTAAAACCAAAGGCAATTACTGTGGAAGTCGAGATAGCGCAGTGGTAGCGCGTTTGCTTCATGCGCAAAAGGCCCGGAGTTCGAGCCCCGCTGGAGCCGCTACGATTGTGCCCTGCAATACATTTAAATTCCATGTTGCCTCTTCTCTCTCCCTCGTTGTGATGAATTCCATCAGGAATGATCTCGAGAGAGAGTAATTAATATAAGTTGGAAGAACTTATTTCGCAATCGAGCTAAAAGAAATTTGTATAAACTAAAGGCAATGACAGAGAGTTTATTATTATTATTATATTTCGGGTTTTACGCTTGCATCAGCACCATTTTGGGCTAAATCGCCGGCGGGCAGTTTACCTAACAACACCTTTCCTGGGCATGCTCCAGCGTTTAACCGGTACTTGGGTGCACCAACCTCCATAAGAAACTGCCAACTTTTTCATATAAATGAGACACGGCCTGAGCGGGGCTCGAACCCGTGACCATCAGTGATGATAGGTTACAGTGGTATTCAAGTCAGCGACCGTAACCACTCGACCACGGAGGCGGACAAATGACAGAGAGTATTAAACAAAGAGTACATTTAGTGTACTAGTTTGGAATGCTCTATTTTTGTAGGTAGTAGCTGTCCATAAATAATATTAAAACATTTCTGAAATGTCAATAAAATGATAAATACAGCTCTGAACACAAACAGGACACAAACCTGTATGATACCGAAAGTGGGGGTAGCGTAGCCCTTCAGAAACAATAAGTGGACTAACCCTAACCCCATTTAATGTCGTGATAGCGCAGTGGATGCGCGTTCGCTTCAGGTGCGAACGGTCCGGAGTTCGAGCCCCGCTGGAGCCGTTACGATTGTGCCCTTAGGCAAGGCATTTAAATTCCACGTTGCCTCTTCTCTCTCCTCATGGCGATGGATTCCATCAGGAATGAGGTCTCGAGCGTGATTAATATAAGTTGAAATAACTTGTTTCGCAATCGAGCTAAAATAAATTTGTATAAACCCCATTTAATTTCTTTTATTTTATTTATGGACAGCTATAAATCTTAAAATAGAGCAGTCATCTGCAAAATTGACTGGTCATGATAGCACATTGGTAGCGCGTTTGCTTCAAGAGCGAAAGACCTGGCGTTCGAGCCCCACTGAATCTAGAGCGACTAGTCTAAAGTTGAAAAAGCGAGCAAAGATACAAAATGTATAAACATCTGTTCATTTCAGGACAAGGAAGCGCATCTGGACATCATCATGGACAGAATGAGACAAGACGCCACTGAGAAGGCACTTAAAGACAGTCTCACTAAAGCTCTCGAAATGCTTGAGAAAATCAGACATGCGTAAGCAATTTTCAGCTTGCAGTTAAATGCGCTTTGTTTGTGTTTCTATTTGTGTGCCTACTACTGTATTACTGTGGTGGGCGATAGCACTGAGGGGGGTACTTCTATGGGGGTAGGGGTGCGGTGGGGGTAAGCTACACCTTAAAAATATGGAGAAGTTTAACCTTTAACCTGCCGAATAAATTTGACGGAATGTGCAAACAACATAGATCCAGATCTGCCATGTCTGATCAGGATCTATGTTGTTTGCTATTCAGTATCTGTACATTTTATACCTGTGCATTTTATACCTGTACATTTTATACATGTACATTTTATATCTATACATTTTATACCTGTACATTTTATACCTGTACATTTTATACCTGTACATTTTATACATGTACATTTTATATCTATACATTTTATACCTGTACATTTTATACATGTACATTTTATACCTGTACATTTTATATCTATACATTTTATACCTGTACATTTTATACCTGTACATTTTATACCTGTACATTTTATATCTATACATTTTATACCTGTACATTTTATACCTGTACATTTTATACATGTACATTTTATACCTGTACATTTTATACCTGTACATTTTATACCTGTACATTTTATACATGTACATTTTATACCTGTACATTTTGTACCTGTACATTTTATACCTGTACATTTTATACCTGCACATTTTATACCTGTACATTTTATACCTGCACATTTTATACCTGTACATTTTATATCTATACATTTTATACCTGTACATTTTATACCTGTACATTTTATACCTGTACATTTTATATCTATACATTTTATACCTGTACATTTTATACCTGTACATTTTATACCTGTACATTTTATACCTGTACATTTTATACCTGTACATTTTATACATGTACATTTTATACTTGTACATTTTATACATGTACATTTTATATCTATACATTTTATACCTGTACATTTTATACCTGTACATTTTATACCTGTACATTTTATACATGTACATTTTATACATGTACATTTTATATCTATACATTTTATATCTATACATTTTATACCTGTACATTTTATACCTGTACATTTTATACCTGTACATTTTATACCTGCACATTTTATACCTGTACATTTTATACCTGCACATTTTATACCTGTACATTTTATATCTGTACATTTTATACCTGTACATTTTATACCTGTACATTTTATACCTGCACATTTTATACCTGTACATTTTATACCTGCACATTTTATACTTGTACATTTTATACATGTACATTTTATATCTATACATTTTATACCTGTACATTTTATACCTGTACATTTTATACCTGTACATTTTATACCTGTACATTTTATATCTATACATTTTATACCTGACAAACATACATTTTATACATGTACATTTTATACCTGTACATTTTATACATGTACATTTTATATCTATACATTTTATACCTGTACATTTTATACCTGTACATTTTATACCTGTACATTTTATACCTGTACATTTTATATCTATACATTTTATACATGTACATTTTATACCTGTACATTTTATACATGTACATTTTATATCTATACATTTTATACCTACATTTTATACCTGTACATTTTATACCTGTACATTTTATACCTGTACATTTTATATCTATACATTTTATACATGTACATTTTATACCTGTACATTTTATACATGTACATTTTATATCTATACATTTTATACCTGTACATTTTATACCTGTACATTTTATACCTGTACATTTTATACCTGTACATTTTATATCTATACATTTTATACATGTACATTTTATACCTGTACATTTTATACATGTACATTTTATATCTATACATTTTATACCTGTACATTTTATACCTGTACATTTTATACCTGTACATTTTATACCTGTACATTTTATATCTATACATTTTATACCTGTACTTTTTATACCTGTACATTTTATATCTATACATTTTATACCTATACACTTTATATCTATACATTTTATACATGTACATTTTATACCTGTACATTTTATACCTGTACATTTTATACCTGTACATTTTATACTGTACATTTTATACCTGTACATTTTATACATGTACATTTTATATCTATACATTTTATACCTGTACATTTTATACCTGTACATTTTATACCTGTACATTTTATACCTGCACATTTTATATCTATACATTTTATACCTGTACATTTTATAACTGCTGTACATTTTATACCTGTACATTTTATACCTGCTGTACATTTTATACCTGCTGTACATTTTATACCTGTACATTTTATACCTGTACATTTTATACCTGTACATTTTATATCTATACATTTTATACATGTACATTTTATACCTGTACATTTTATATCTATACATTTTATACCTGTACATTTTATACCTGTACATTTTGTATATGCACATTTTATACCTGTACATTTTATACATGTACATTTTATATCTATACATTTTATACCTGTACATTTTATACCTGTACATTTTATATCTATACATTTTATACCTGTACATTTTATACCTGTACATTTTATACCTGCACATTTTATATCTATACATTTTATACCTGTACATTTTATACATGTACATTTTATACCTGCTGTACATTTTATACTTGTACATTTTATACCTGTACATTTTATACCTGCTGTACATTTTATACCTGCTGTACATTTTATACCTGTACATTTTATACCTGCTGTACATTTTATACTTGTACATTTTATACCTGTACATATTTTATAGCTGTACATATTTTATATCTATACATTTTATACCTGTACATTTTATACCCAGGTATGAGATATTCCATAAAGATCAGACCATCATCGTCCAGCAGTATCCGGACATGGTGATGTCAGAACTCAAGAATTATGACGAGGCATTGTGTAGACTGTTCATGGTTGATAGAAATAAACCGGTACGTTTCCAAGCACTACCTTATGAAAGCTAGAACTATGCAATAAGTTGATTGGAAGTCGTGGTAGCCCGTTTGCTTCAGGTGCGAAAGGCCCGGAGGTCTAGCCCCGCTGGAGCCATAACGTTTGTGCCCTTAGGCAAGGCATTTAAATTCCACATTGCCTCTTCTCTCTCCCTCGTGGCGATGGATTCCATCAGGAATGAGATCTCGAGAGTGATTAATATAAGTTGTAAGAACTTATTTCCACAAGCAAAACACTTCAATCAACATTACCTCCTCTCTCTCGTTCATGTCGAAGGACTGTGAGTGTAAGCTCCGTTAGAGCCGCGCTGGTTGAGTCCACAGGCTAAACACTTCAATCCACATTACCTCCTCTCTCTCGTTAATGTCGGGGACTGTGAGTGTAAGCTCCGTTAGAGCCGCGCTGGTTGAGACCACAGGCTAAACACTTCAATCCACATTACCTCCTCTCTCTCGTTCATGTCGATGGACTATGAGTTTAAGCTCCGTTAGAGCCGCGCTGGTTGAGTCCACAGGCAAAACACTTCAATCCACATTACCTCCTCTCTTGTTCATGTCGATGGATTGCATGGGGAGGTCTTCAGCGCGATTAACATCAATTAATTGATTTAAGCAAGATTTGTATAAACTATTTATGTTGTGAGCTTTGTTTGGGATTATGCAGAATAACGCTATTATTTGTCCTAGTTTCATGCATGTGAAATATTCCATTTAGAGGTCTGTCCTAGTTTCATGCATGTGAAATATTCCATTTAGAGGTCTGTCCTAGTTTCATGCATGTGAAATATTCCATTTAGAGGTCTGTCCTAGTTTCATGCATGTGAAATATTCCATTTAGAGGTCTGTCCTAGATGCATGCATGTGAAATATTCCATTTAGAGGTATGTCCTAGATTCATTAATGTAAGGGATCTCCTTTCAGGGGATCTGTCCTAGTTTCATGCATGTGAAATATTCCATTTAGAGGTCTGTCCTAGTTTCATGCATGTGAAATATTCCATTTAGAGGTCTGTCCTAGTTTCATGCATGTGAAATATTCCATTTAGAGGTCTGTCCTAGTTTCATGCATGTGAAATATTCCATTTAGAGGTCTGTCCTAGTTTCATGCATGTGAAATATTCCATTTAGAGGTCTGTCCTAGTTTCATGCATGTGAAATATTCCATTTAGAGGTCTGTCCTAGTTTCATGCATGTGAAAGATTCCATTTAGAGGTCTGTCCTAGATGCATGCATGTGAAATATTCTATTTAGAGGTATGTCCTAGATTCATTAATGTAAGGGATCTCCTTTCAGGGGATCTGTCCTAGTTTCATGCATGTGAAATATTCCATTTATAGGTCTGTCCTAGTTTCATGCATGTGAAATATTCCATTTAGAGGTCTGTCCTAGATTCATGCATGTGAAATATTCCATTTAGAGGTCTGTCCTAGATTCATTAATGTAAGGGATCTCCATTCAGGGGATCTGTCCTAGTTTCATGCATGTGAAATATTCCATTTAGAGGTCTGTCCTAGATTCATTAATGTAAGGTATCTCCATTCAGGGGAATCTGTCCTAGTTTCATATATTTTAAATACCCCCATTCAGGGGGTCTGTCCTAGATTCATTCAATACATGTAAAGTAGGGCTCCAATTTGTTTTGAAATGAGCTGCTTTGACCAAAATGCATTCCTCTTTTAGAGGGGCCTCCATTGCCAAGATTGTTCACCTCAAATCACTTACCCCGCACCGCTGTAGGTATGATCCCACTGTGGGAGTTGAATTCTTTCATGTGAGGAAGCTTTCCAACTGGCTTGCGGAAGATTGGTGGTTCTACCTGGGTGCCTGTCCGTGTCTGAAATACTGCTTGAAGGACACCCGGGGTCTTCCTCCAACAATAATAGCTGGAGACTCGCCATCTGACCTAAGCTGCTGGTGCAACGTTAAACCCCAAAAACACAAACAGTCCTCTTTGAGAAATCCTATTTCTTTCCTTGTACTTTAAAATTTGAATGACAAGTGTTCCCATCCCCTGTGTCAGGGTTCCCGCTGTCGGTCGCCAATGGCGCCAATTGCGACAAAAAAACAAATATTGGCTCTAAATTTTGTGAATTGGCGAAAAAAAATTGGCACGTGTTTTGTCAAATACATGGCCTCAAATATTTATTTGTGAACTCTATGGTTCTTAGTTGGCTCCAAGTTTTTTAAATTGGCTCCAGTGTTTTTCAATTGGCGACATAAGTGCCGAAGACAAACATTCAGACAGAGTGAACCCTGCTGTGTGCTATTAAAAGTGTAACAATTGTCACAAAGATATAGAGGACATTTGTGTTTATTAGTGCAAGATAGGATTTTATTTCATCAAGGGAATACCGAAATCCTATTTCAGTGATCACGAGATGAAATATAATCCTATTTCAGTGATCACGAGATGAAATATAATCCTATTTCAGTGATCACGAGATGAAATATAATCCTATTTCAGTGATCACGAGATGAAATATAATCCTATTTCAGTGATCACGAGATGAAATATAATCCTATTTCAGTGATCACGAGATGAAATATAATCCTATTTCAGTGATCACGAGATGAAATATAATCCTATTTCAGTGATCACGAGATGAAATATAATCCTATTTCAGTGATCACGAGATGAAATATAATCCTATTTCAGTGATCACGAGATGAAATATAATCCTATTTCAGTGATCACGAGATGAAATATAATCCTATTTCAGTGATCACGAGATGAAATATAATCCTATTTCAGTGATCACGAGATGAAATATAATCCTATTTCAGTGATCACGAGATGAAATATAATCCTATTTCAGTGATCACGAGATGAAATATAATCCTATTTCAGTGATCACGAGATGAAATATAATCCTATTTCAGTGATCACGAGATGAAATATAATCCTATTTCAGTGATCACGAGATGAAATATAATCCTATTTCAGTGATCACGAGATGAAATATAATCTTATCTTTCACAAATAAACACAAATTGTCTTGTTCTGTTATGATTTCCAATGATTTTAGGTAATAATTATAATATTTGTTATAAAATTTAATTCATTTTAGCTGCCCCTGTCGGGAGCCTAATTTCTTTACAATACACAACCGCACAACCACTTATGTTAGTGTGAACGTCCGTATTAAGAAATAGTTCTTGTATTATTTTCAAGTTAGTTTCTGTTTGCTGTCAAAATTAAAAACTACAGACAAAAGAAATCGATTAGAATATATTACTTTATAATTAACTGTTCACGATTGTCAGAAAAATAGCTAAAATACAAAAGTACATCCAACCGCGGAGGAATGCGAAACTCAAGCAGTGACAGAGAAAATGACATATTCCACTGTTTGAAAACGGTGAAAGATAGCATTTTCTTTCACTGAGAAAACTTCATTCATTGGAAAACATAAAAGAAATGTCGATATTTCAGTCAAGATAATGGAAATGAAGGTGCCATTTAACCCATTTCATTCTGGATACATTTAAAGGCTTTTGCAAACAACATAGATCCAGATCAGCCACACCATGACGCTGCGTGCTGATCAGGATCTATGTTGTTTGCTACATAGCCAAGTGTCTTAGCAAGATCATCTGAATAGCAAACAGTATAGAGCCTGATCAGACGGAACGTTCCATGGCGGTTGATCTGGCTCTATGTTCTTTGCAAATACTGTTTGAACGGTATCCAGAATGAAATGGGTTAACAACTCTTCAGGTATGATCAGTAAATGATGTAAATATTATAACTTGATATTGCTGCTTAGCCGGAACAGGAAGTACCGGTAGTAGAGGAGACGGTTGATGAATCGAGTCCGGTTGAACCGGAATCTCCCATTGAAGAAGATGTGGTAAGGCAGGCTATAGTGCTTTAGTGGAGCATGCTACCCACCCTCTAACTGTAATTGTGTAGTGCTCCAGTTAAAACTTTTATTTTAATTATTAGCTCCGAAGTGATGTTCCGTTTATTTTCAGTTTGCTACCCAAACATCTAACAGTAAAATGTAGTTTTCCAGATTTAGCATTTTCAGCAGTTATTTTTTAGCTTGCTACCCAAACATCTAACACTAAACAGTAAATGTAGTTTTCCAGACTTAGCATTTTCAGCATTTATTTTCAGTTTTCTACCCAAACATTTAACAGTAAAATGTAGTTTTCCAGACTTAGCATTTTCAGCAGTTATTTTCAGTTTACTACACAAACATCAAACAGTAAAATGTAGTTTTCCAGACTTAGCATTTTCAGCAGTTATTTTTAGTTTGCTACCCAAACATCAAACAGTAAAATGTAGTTTTCCAGATTTAGCATTTTTACTTTGCTACCCAAACATCTAACAGTAAAATGTAGGTTTCCAGATTTAGCATTTTTAGTTTGCTACCCAAACATCAAACAGTAAAATGTAGTTTTCCAGATTTAGCATTTTTACTTTGCTACCCAAACATCTAACAGTAAAATGTAGTTTTCCAGTTCAGTATTTTCAGTATTTTTAAACTCCAGTGCCAGTATATTCATTCTGCTACCCAAACATCAAACAGTAAAATGTAGTTTTCCAGATTTAGCATTTTTACTTTGCTACCCAAACATCTAACAGTAAAATGTAGTTTTCCAGTTCAGTATTTTCAGTATTTTTAAACTCCAGTGCCAGTATATTCATTCTGCTACCCAAACATCAAACAGTAAAATGTAGTTGAGGTCTAACAATGACATTATTTTTAAACTCCAGTGCCAGTATTTCATTCTGCTACCCAAACATCTAACAGTAAAATGTAATGCTTGAGGTCTAACAATGACATTATTTTTGAACTCCTTTCCATCAGTATTATATTCAGTTTGCTACCCAAACATGTACTGTCCATACTCGCCTATAATACAAGTTAATTACTACCAGATTATGGCCTCAATATGGCTTCCGTCTTTATAAGAAAGTGCAAAAAATAAAATTTTAAAAATTAAATAAATATATTTTTTAAAATGTGTTACAATTTATGTGTGTGTGTTTTACATTTATGTATCGTCGCTACCGGTTGCCCATATGAGCGACGCCTCCTGAAGAGATTAGTTATTTATTTTGGAGGATAGTGCATGATACAGACACAGACCCATTCCAGAATCTCCTCTGGTTCTTTTACGTGCACGGTGTAAAGCACCGACACGAGAACTCGGTTTAACGTCCCATCTGAAAGACTGTTAATTTTATTAGGGTCAGACGGGGGGTCGAACCTGCGATCCCTGGATTACCAGCCCAGCGTGTTACCACTGGACTACAGATCCGTCTACAATTTATAGTATCCATAATTAGGTTTTAGAAAAGAAAACTTGCAGCGCACTGGCCAAACATGCAATTTATATGCAGATTAGCGCAGTGGTTAGCGCGCTCGCTTCTCACCAATGTAACCCGGGTTCGATCCTCGGACCGGGAAGTATGTGAGATGGTACAATGGTCGCCAGATCGGACAGGTGGGTTTTCTCCGGGTACTCCGGTTTCCTCCCACATGAATGACCACATTTACGCTTTCATCCGCGCCAACAAGTGTGATTAATATAAGTTGTTAAAACTTGCTTCACAATCGTTGTAAAATAAATCAAGTTTAAACTTTATGCAATTTATACATGGTCTGGTGTCCATTTCATCGACCCGTCTTGTATGCGAGTGTACATGATCCAAACCCACATATTTCATGACCAAGTAGGGGTGTCGTCTTATAGGCAAGATCGTCTTATAGGCAAGGTCATCTTATAGGCAAGTTCGTCTTATAGGCAAGATTGTCTTATAGGCGAGATCGTCTTATAGGCAAGATCGTCTTATAGGCAAGTTCGTCTTATAGGCAAGATCGTCTTATAGGCAAGGTCATCTTATAGGCAAGTTCGTCTTATAGGCAAGATTGTCTTATAGGCGAGATCGTCTTATAGGCAAGATCGTCTTATAGGCAAGTTCGTCTTATAGGCAAGATCGTCTTATAGACTAGATCGTCTTATAGGCAAGATCGTCTTATAGGCAAGATCGTCTTATAGGCAAGATCGTCTTATAGGCAAGTTCGCCTTATAGGCAAGATCGTCTTATAGACAAGATCCTCTTATATGTAAGATCGTCTTATAGGCAAGATCGTCTTATAGGCTAGATCGTCTTATAGGCAAGATCGTCTAATAGGCAAGATCGTCTTATCGACAAGATCGTCTTATAGGCAAGATTGTCTTATAGGCAGGATTGTCTTATAGGCAAGATCGTCTTATAGGCAAGATCGTCTTATAGATGAGATCTTCTTATTGGCGAGATCGTCTTATAAGCAAGATCGTCTTATAGGCGAGATTGTCTTATAGGCAAGATCGTCTTATAGGCCAGATCGGCAATATCGTCTAATAGGCAAGATCGTCTTATAGGCCAGATCGTCTTATAGGCAAGATTGTCTTATAAGGGAGATTGTCTTATAGGCCAGATCGTCTTATTGGCAAGATCATCTTATAGGCAATCTTATAGGCAATATTGTCTTATAGGCAAGATCGTCTTATAGGCAAGCTCGTCTTATAGGCAAGATCATCGTATAGGCAAGATAGTCTTATAGACAAGATGTGGAAACATGCATTTTTTTACTCAAGTTTGTTCAAATTTAGTCACAAATTACATGTGCATTTTTGGTAGAAATCTTGGTTCCCTTCACTAATTCTGTAATAAAACTAGGTCACTATGCCAAGTTAAAGAACCTGCATGTAAACACCGTACCAATGCTGTGTTTACAAATTTCAGCTTAAAGCGACATTACATTGCAAAAGGCCAATAAATACAGTTTTCATGTATACAGTAAAATTACTACAAATTCTTCGATATATATGTTCAATACAATGAGGCTGAGGTCTACAAATTCTCAAAAGTGAAAGCATTGTTTCATATAGCAGTCAGCCACGACCATGCTTTTACGTTTGTATATTATTGGAGTCTATAATACACGTACGTACATGTCATTTAGAGATTAATCAGATTAGTCGAAAAATAACTATGCATATATGTGAGATATAGCGATAAATCTGTACCATAAATATTGTTATCCGGGATACACGCGTTGTATTACGCGTGGATGTTGACCTTATTTACATTATATTGTTATGTCAACAAACATGGTATACGACGCTTGTTTATTAATTAAAAAATACAAAGATTCTGTGGCAAATATTTGGAACAAAATTATACCATATTATTGGAAATTACATTATGTAGAATATTGCATTTTCACCGATGTAATGTCGCTTTAAACTTGGTAGTAAGTTACATATTGAAGAAAGCTTGGTTCCGTTTGATAGTTGATTTTGTTATTTTTTCGTCAAAAAAGTAGGTCAAATCTAAGATAATAGCAACTCTTGCTTTTGACCCAATTATGTTGGAATTACCAACTAGTTATTTGATAGTGGAAACTCCATTGTACACTATATATACAGTGATCGCCTTGTAACCAAGTGTTCGCGGAAGTCGTGATAGCACAGTGGTAGCGCTTTCGCTTCAGGTACGAAATATCCAAAGTTCTAGCCGCGCTTGAGCCGTTACGATTGTCTCCTAAGGCAAGGCATTTGATTTCCACATTGCCACTTCTCTCTCCCTTGTGGCGATGGATTCCATCAGTAATGAGGTCTCAAGAGTGATTAATACAAGTTGTAGGAACATGTTTCGCAATCAAGCTAAATTAAATTTGTATACACTATAATAACCAAGATAGTGATGTCCTAGTGCATGGCAGTTATATCTACATGGGCGTTTTCTCTTTCTCTCATGGCGATGGATTCCATCAGGAATAAGGTCTCCAGAGCGATTAAACTAATGTTAGATCTTGTTTCGCAATCGAGGTAAAGAAATTTGTATATACTTAGTTGTTTGTTTCTTAGAATTCCTTAGAAACAATCAATCGTTTCTGGAAAATAAAAAGCTTGGTTAAATAGAAGGTAATGTGGACATGAAATGATGAAACTTGGCCTCAAGGTTATAAAACTTTTCTCCTATCTCAAACTCAGTCTCAAGCTTCTGATTGGTTCAGCTGGCAGTAAGACTCACAATCAACCAATCAAATCATTTGAGCTTGAGATCTGAGAAAAGTGCTATAATCTCGGGCAATGGTTGTATTGTAGTGGTAATGAGATACAGCAAGCCACAGACGCCCCAACGGAGACGATACACGTGCTGGCCACGTGCCACGCCCTCGTGCAACTAGATGATGAACTTGTAGGAGACCCGTTGGAGAAAGCAACCCTTAAAGCTGTCGACTTCAGTTTAACTAAAGGTATGAGGTGTAAGGACCTAATTGTATGGGTGTAAGGAAACTAAAGTATGGGGTGTAAGGATCTAATTGTATGGGGTGTAAGGACCTAATTGTATGGGGTGTAATGAAAACTAATTGTATGGGGTGTAAGGAAAACTAATTGTATGGGGTGTAATGAAAACTAATTGTATGGGGTGTAATGAAAACTAATTGTATGGGGTGTAATGAAAACTAATTGTATGGGGTGTAAGGAAAACTAAATGTATGGTGGGGTGTAAGGAAAACTAGAGGTATGGGGTGTAAGGAAAACTAATTGTATGGGGTGTAAGGAAAACTAATTGTATGGGGTGTAAGGAAAACTAATTGTGGGGTGTAAGGAAAACTAATTGTATGGGGTGTAAGGAAAACTAATTGTATGGGGTGTAAGGAAAACTAATTGTATGGGGTGTAAGGAAAACTAAATGTATGGGGTGTAAGGAAAACTAATTGTATGGGGTGTAAGGAAAACTAATTGTATGGGGTGTAAGGAAAACTAGATGTATGGGGTGTAAGGAAAACTAAAGGTATGGGGTGTAAGGAAAACTAATTGTATGGGGTGTAAGGAAAACTAGAGGTATGGGGTGTAGGGAAAACTAAAGGTATGGGGTGTAGGGAAAACTAAAGGTATGGGGTTTAGGGAAAACTAAAGGTATGGGGTGTAAGTAAAACTAAAGGTATGGGTGTAGGGAAAACTAAAGGTATGGGGTGTAGGGAAAACTAAAGGTATGGGGTGTAAGGAAAACTAAAGGTATGGGGTGTAGGGAAAACTAAAGGTATGGGGTGTAAGGAAAACTAAAGGTATGGGGTGTAGGGAAAACTAGATGTATGGGGTGTAAGGAAAACTAAAGGTATGGGGTGTAAGGAAAACTAAATGTATGGGGTGTAAGGAAAACTAAAGGTATGGGGTGTAAGGAAAACTAAAGGTATGGGGTGTAAGGAAAACTAAAGGTATGGGGTGTAAGGAAAACTAAATGTATGGGGTGTAAGGAAAACTAAAGGTATGGGGTGTAAGGAAAACTAAGTATGGGTGTAAGGAAAACTAATTGTATGGGGTGTAAGGAAAACTAAATGTATGGGGTGTAAGGAAAACTAAAGGTATGGGGTGTAAGGAAAACTAAAGGTATGGGGTGTAAGGAAAACTAAAGGTATGGGGTGTAAGGAAAACTAAATGTATGGGGTGTAAGGAAAACTAAATGTATGGGGTGTAAGGAAAACTAAAGGTATGGGGTGTAAGGAAAACTAATGTATGGGGTGTAAGGAAAACTAAAGGTATGGGGTGTAAGAAAACTAAAGGTATGGGGTGTAAGGAAAACTAAAGGTATGGGGTGTAAGGAAAACTAAAGGTATGGGGTGTAAGGAAAACTAAAGGTATGGGGTGTAAGGAAAACTAAAGGTATGGGGTGTAAGGAAAACTAAAGGTATGGGGTGTAAGGAAAACTAAAGGTATGGGGTGTAAGGAAAACTAATTGTATGGGGTGTAAGGAAAACTAATTGTATGGGGTGTAAGGAAAACTAGTTGTATGGGGTGTAAGGAAAACTAAATGTATGGGGTGTAAGGAAAACTAATTGTATGGGGTGTAAGGAAAACTAAAGGTATGGGGTGTAAGGAAAACTAGTTGTATGGGGTGTAAGGAAAACTAAATGTATGGGGTGTAAGGAAAACTAATTGTATGGGGTGTAGGGAAAACTAGAGGTATGGGGTGTAAGAAAAACTAAAGGTATGGGGTGTAAGGAAAACTAGAGGTATGGGGTGTAGGGAAAACTAGAGGTATGGGGTGTAGGGAAAACTAGAGGTATGGGGTGTAAGAAAAACTAAAGGTATGGGGTGTAAGGAAAACTAGAGGTATGGGGTGTAAGGAAAACTAATGGTATGGGGTGTAGGGAAACCTAGAGGTATGGGGTGTAAGGAAAACTAAAGGTATGGGTGTAGGGAAAACTAGTTGTATGGGGTGTAAGGAAAACTAAAGGTATGGGGTGTAAGGAAAACTAAATGTATGGGGTGTAAGGAAAACTAATTGTATGGGGTGTAAGGAAAACTAGTTGTATGGGGTGTAAGGAAAACTAGTTGTATGGGGTGTAAGGAAAACTAAATGTATGGGGTGTATGGAAAACTAGTTGTATGGGGTGTAAGGAAAACTAATTGTATGGGGTGTAAGGAAAACTAATTGTATGGGGTGTAGGGAAAACTAAATGTATGGGGTGTAAGGAAAACTAAAGGTATGGGGTGTAAGGAAAACTAATTGTATGGGGTGTAAGGAAAACTAAAGGTATGGGGTGTAAGTAAAACTAAAGGTATGGGGTGTAAGGAAAACTAAAGGTATGGGGTGTAAGGAAAACTAAATGTATGGGGTGTAAGGAAAACTAAAGGTATGGGGTGTAAGGAAAACTAAAGGTATGGGGTGTAAGGAAAACTAAAGGTATGGGGTGTATGGAAAACTAGTTGTATGGGGTGTAAGGAAAACTAAATGTATGGGGTGTATGGAAAACTAGTTGTATGGGGTGTAAGGAAAACTAAATGTATGGGGTGTAAGGAAAACTAATTGTATGGGGTGTAAGGAAAACTAGTTGTATGGGGTGTAAGGAAAACTAGTTGTATGGGGTGTAAGGAAAACTAAATGTATGGTGTGTATGGAAAACTAGTTGTATGGGGTGTAGGGAAAACTAGAGGTATGGGGTGTAAGAAAAACTAAAGGTATGGGGTGTAAGGAAAACTAGAGGTATGGGGTGTAGGGAAAACTAGAGGTATGGGGTGTAGGGAAAACTAGAGGTATGGGGTGTAAGAAAAACTAAAGGTATGGGGTGTAAGGAAAACTAGAGGTATGGGGTGTAAGGAAAACTAATGGTATGGGGTGTAGGGAAACCTAGAGGTATGGGGTGTAAGGAAAACTAAAGGTATGGGTGTAGGGAAAACTAGTTGTATGGGGTGTAAGGAAAACTAAAGGTATGGGGTGTAAGGAAAACTAGTTGTATGGGGTGTAAGGAAAACTAAATGTATGGGGTGTAAGGAAAACTAATTGTATGGGGTGTAAGGAAAACTAGTTGTATGGGGTGTAAGGAAAACTAGTTGTATGGGGTGTAAGGAAAACTAAATGTATGGGGTGTATGGAAAACTAGTTGTATGGGGTGTAAGGAAAACTAATTGTATGGGGTGTAAGGAAAACTAATTGTATGGGGTGTAGGGAAAACTAAATGTATGGGGTGTAAGGAAAACTAAAGGTATGGGGTGTAAGGAAAACTAATTGTATGGGGTGTAAGGAAAACTAAAGGTATGGGGTGTAAGTAAAACTAAAGGTATGGGGTGTAAGGAAAACTAAAGGTATGGGGTGTAAGGAAAACTAAATGTATGGGGTGTAAGGAAAACTAAAGGTATGGGGTGTAAGGAAAACTAAAGGTATGGGGTGTAAGGAAAACTAAAGGTATGGGGTGTATGGAAAACTAGTTGTATGGGGTGTAAGGAAAACTAGAGGTATGGGGTGTAGGGAAAACTAATTGTATGGGGTGTAAGGAAAACTAAAGGTATGGGGTGTAAGGAAAACTAATTGTATGGGGTGTAAGGAAAACTAATTGTATGGGGTGTAAGGAAAACTAATTGTATGGGGTGTAGGGAAAACTAGATGTATGGGGTGTAAGGAAAACTAATTGTATGGGGTGTAAGGAAAACTAAAGGTATGGGGTGTAAGGAAAACTAATTGTATGGGGTGTAAGGAAAACTAGTTGTATGGGGTGTAAGGAAAACTAGTTGTATGGGGTGTAAGGAAAACTAAATGTATGGGGTGTAAGGAAAACTAATTGTATGGGGTGTAAGGAAAACTAGTTGTATGGGGTGTAAGGAAAACTAGTTGTATGGGGTGTAAGGAAAACTAAATGTATGGGGTGTATGGAAAACTAGTTGTATGGGGTGTAAGGAAAACTAATTGTATGGGGTGTAAGGAAAACTAATTGTATGGGGTGTAAGGAAAACTAAATGTATGGGGTGTAAGGAAAACTAAAGGTATGGGGTGTAAGGAAAACTAATTGTATGGGGTGTAAGGAAAACTAAAGGTATGGGGTGTAAGGAAAACTAAAGGTATGGGGTGTAAGGAAAACTAATGGTATGGGGTGTAAGGAAAACTAAAGGTATGGGGTGTAAGGAAAACTAAAGGTATGGGGTGTAAGGAAAACTAAAGGTATGGGGTGTAAGGAAAACTAAAGGTATGGGGTGTAAGGAAAACTAATTGTATGGGGTGTAAGGAAAACTAAATGTATGGGGTGTAAGGAAAACTAAAGGTATGGGGTGTAAGGAAAACTAAAGGTATGGGGTGTAAGGAAAACTAATTGTATGGGGTGTAAGGAAAACTAAATGTATGGGGTGTAAGGAAAACTAAAGGTATGGGGTGTAAGGAAAACTAATGGTATGGGGTGTAGGGAAACCTAGAGGTATGGGGTGTAAGGAAAACTAAAGGTATGGGTGTAGGGAAAACTAGTTGTATGGGGTGTAAGGAAAACTAAAGGTATGGGGTGTAAGGAAAACTAGTTGTATGGGGTGTAAGGAAAACTAAATGTATGGGGTGTAAGGAAAACTAATTGTATGGGGTGTAAGGAAAACTAGTTGTATGGGGTGTAAGGAAAACTAGTTGTATGGGGTGTATGGAAAACTAGTTGTATGGGGTGTAAGGAAAACTAATTGTATGGGGTGTAAGGAAAACTAATTGTATGGGGTGTAGGGAAAACTAAATGTATGGGGTGTAAGGAAAACTAAAGGTATGGGGTGTAAGGAAAACTAATTGTATGGGGTGTAAGGAAAACTAAAGGTATGGGGTGTAAGTAAAACTAAAGGTATGGGGTGTAAGGAAAACTAAAGGTATGGGGTGTAAGGAAAACTAAATGTATGGGGTGTAAGGAAAACTAAAGGTATGGGGTGTAAGGAAAACTAAAGGTATGGGGTGTAAGGAAAACTAAAGGTATGGGGTGTATGGAAAACTAGTTGTATGGGGTGTAAGGAAAACTAGAGGTATGGGGTGTAGGGAAAACTAATTGTATGGGGTGTAAGGAAAACTAAAGGTATGGGGTGTAAGGAAAACTAATTGTATGGGGTGTAAGGAAAACTAAAGGTATGGGGTGTAAGGAAAACTAATTGTATGGGGTGTAGGGAAAACTAGATGTATGGGGTGTAAGGAAAACTAATTGTATGGGGTGTAAGGAAAACTAATTGTATGGGGTGTAAGGAAAACTAAATGTATGGGGTGTAAGGAAAACTAGTTGTATGGGGTGTAAGGAAAACTAATTGTATGGGTGTAAGGAAAACTAAAGGTATGGGGTGTAAGGAAAACTAATTGTATGGGGTGTAAGGAAAACTAGTTGTATGGGGTGTAAGGAAAACTAGTTGTATGGGGTGTAAGGAAAACTAAATGTATGGGGTGTAAGGAAAACTAATTGTATGGGGTGTAAGGAAAACTAGTTGTATGGGGTGTAAGGAAAACTAGTTGTATGGGGTGTAAGGAAAACTAAATGTATGGGGTGTATGGAAAACTAGTTGTATGGGGTGTAAGGAAAACTAATTGTATGGGGTGTAAGGAAAACTAATTGTATGGGGTGTAGGGAAAACTAAATGTATGGGGTGTAAGGAAAACTAAAGGTATGGGGTGTAAGGAAAACTAATTGTATGGGGTGTAAGGAAAACTAAAGGTATGGGGTGTAAGGAAAACTAAAGGTATGGGGTGTAAGGAAAACTAATTGTATGGGGTGTAAGGAAAACTAAAGGTATGGGGTGTAAGGAAAACTAAAGGTATGGGGTGTAAGGAAAACTAAAGGTATGGGGTGTAAGGAAAACTAAATGTATGGGGTGTAAGGAAAACTAAAGGTATGGGGTGTAAGGAAAACTAAAGGTATGGGGTGTAAGGAAAACTAAAGGTATGGGGTGTAAGGAAAACTAAAGGTATGGGGTGTAAGGAAAACTAAAGGTATGGGGTGTAAGGAAAACTAAAGGTATGGGGTGTAAGGAAAACTAAAGGTATGGGGTGTAAGGAAAACTAAAGGTATGGGGTGTAAGGAAAACTAAAGGTATGGGGTGTAAGGAAAACTAAAGGTATGGGGTGTAAGGAAAACTAGTTGTATGGGGTGTAAGGAAAACTAAAGGTATGGGGTGTAAGGAAAACTAATTGTATGGGGTGTAAGGAAAACTAAAGGTATGGGGTGTAAGGAAAACTAATTGTATGGGGTGTAAGGAAAACTAATTGTATGGGGTGTAAGGAAAACTAATTGTATGGGGTGTAGGGAAAACTAAATGTATGGGGTGTAAGGAAAACTAAAGGTATGGGGTGTAAGGAAAACTAAAGGTATGGGGTGTAAGGAAAACTAATTGTATGGGGTGTAGGGAAAACTAGAGGTATGGGGTGTAAGGAAAACTAATTGTATGGGGTGTAAGGAAAACTAAAGGTATGGGGTGTAAGGAAAACTAAAGGTATGGGGTGTAAGGAAAACTAGTTGTATGGGGTGTAAGGAAAACTAAATGTATGGGGTGTAAGGAAAACTAATTGTATGGGGTGTAAGGAAAACTAGTTGTATGGGGTGTAAGGAAAACTAGTTGTATGGGGTGTAAGGAAAACTAAATGTATGGGGTGTATGGAAAACTAGTTGTATGGGGTGTAAGGAAAACTAATTGTATGGGGTGTAAGGAAAACTAATTGTATGGGGTGTAGGGAAAACTAAATGTATGGGGTGTAAGGAAAACTAAAGGTATGGGGTGTAAGGAAAACTAATTGTATGGGGTGTAAGGAAAACTAAAGGTATGGGGTGTAAGGAAAACTAAAGGTATGGGGTGTAAGGAAAACTAGAGGTATGGGGTGTAAGGAAAACTAAATGTATGGGGTGTAAGGAAAACTAGAGGTATGGGGTGTAAGGAAAACTAAAGGTATGGGGTGTAAGGAAAACTAGAGGTATGGGGTGTAAGGAAAACTAATTGTATGGGGTGTAAGGAAAACTAGAGGTATGGGGTGTAAGGAAACCAATGTATGGGGTGTAAGGAAAACTAGAGGTATGGGGTGTAAGGAAAACTAAAGGTATGGGGTGTAGGGAAAACTAGAGGTATGGGGTGTAAGAACTAAAGGTATGGGGTGTAAGGAAAACTAGAGGTAAGGTTGTAGGGAAAACTAAGGTATGGGGTGTAAGGAAAACTAAAGGTATGGGGTGTAGGGAAAACTAAAGGTATGGGGTGTAAGGAAAACTAGAGGTATGGGGTGTAAGGAAAACTAGAGGTATGGGGTGTAGGGAAAACTAAAGGTATGGGGTGTAAGGAAAACTAGAGGTATGGGGTGTAAGGAAAACTAAAGGTATGGGGTGTAGGGAAACCTAGAGGTATGGGGTGTAAGGAAAACTAAAGGTATGGGGTGTAAGGAAAACTAGAGGTATGGGGTGTAGGGAAAACTAAAGGTATGGGGTGTCTGTCTATTTCTCAATGTATATTACATGGTACATGTATCCTGATAAATAAATATTCACTTTAGTGTTTTCATTTGAATGACATGACATCCTGCAAACACCTGCAGAACCATGGGAGATATTTTTTTTAAAAATGCAATTGCATTCTACCTGATGCATTATGGTCACTTAGGAAAGTATGTGGCCTGATGCATTATGGTCACTTAGGAAAATATGTGGCCTGATGCATTATGGTCACTTAGGAAAATATGGGGCCTGATGCATTATGGTCACTTAGGAACATATGGGGCCTGATGCATTATGGTCACTTAGGAAAATATGTGGCCTGATGCATTATTGTCACTTAGGAAAATATGTGGCCTGATGCATTATGGTCACTTAGGAAAATATGTGGTCTGATGCATTATGGTCACTTAGGAAAATATGTGGCCTGATGCATTATGGTCACTTAGGAAAATATGTGGCCTGATGCATTGTGGTCACTTAGGAAAATATGTGGCCTGATGCATTATGGTCACTTAGGAAAATATGTGGCCTGATGCATTATGGTCACTTAGGAAAATATGTGGCCTGATGCATTATGGTCACCTAGGAAAATATGTGGCCTGATGCATTATGGTCACTTAGGAAAATATGTGGCCTGATGCATTATTGTCACTTAGGAAAATATATGGCCTGATGCATTATGGTCACTTAGGAAAATATGTGGCCTGATGCATTATGGTCACTTAGGAAAATATGTGGCCTGATGCAATATGGTCATTTATCATGAGTTCTAAAACATTTGATTTTGTATTGCTTCAGGAGAGACGGTGATTCCGCAGAAACGGAAGTAGCATGGTCTGAAGATATTCCATCGGTACCATTTCTCTAGTGCTCTCAAGCGTATGTCTGTCATTGCCGGTCACACACCGCCAGGGTCCATGGAAACTGAGTATATCTGCACTGTGAAAGGGGCTCCAGAGACTCTGAAATCCATGGTAGGTACATTGACCTGAACTGTAAACTGCCTTCTTTGTATTATTTTATTGTTTTGCTGTTGTTTTTTTGTGAGGTTGGAAGAACGTGATTCAGATCAAAATGATGGTTCAACCTTTGAAATTATATTTGAGGATTCAATTAACCGTCTCCGTGGCCCAGTGGTTAAGGCGTCCGCTTACGGAGCGGGAGGTCGAAGGTTCGAATCCCGTCAGGGGTTCGTTCTGATATGGCCGGTTGGTGAGCCGCCAGCTAGTTAAATAATGGTTACCGATTGCCTACCAGCCTGGCGTCTGGCATACAAGCATAGGATTCGGGAAGTACTGAAAAGAGGTGTCTCATAAGTCAGAAATGGCTGGCCTTTTAAATAAGGGTGAAAAAACACTTTACTTTTACTTTACTTTACTTTATAGCTAAAACTTCTTTAAAGTTTCATGATTGCATTTTAGTATTATAATTGTTATTTTATATGTTATGTTATATTTCGGGTTTTACGCCTGCATCAGCACCATTTTTGGCCTATATCGCCGGCGGGCAGTTTACCTAACAACACCTTTCCTGGGCAGGCTCCAGCGGTGAACCAGTACTTGGGTGGTCGAGTGGTTATGGTCGCTGACTTGTATACCACTGTAACCTATCATCACTGATGGTCACGGGTTCGAGCCCCGCTCAGGCCGTGTCTCATTTATATGAAAAAGTTGGCAGTTTCTTACGGAGATTGGTGCACCCAAGTACTGGTTAACCGCTGGAACCTGCCCAGGAAAGGTGTTGTTAGGTAAACAGCCCGCCGGCGATATAGCCCAAAATGGTGCTGATGCAGGCATAAAACCCGAAATATAACATAACATAACATTGTTATATATATATATATACAGTCAAACCTGCATTAGTGGTCACCTCCATTAAGCAGCCAACCTGTATTAAGCAGCCAGGTTCCAGATTCCCAATCAGTTGTTTTATTATGTATTTGACCTCTATTAAGCAACCACCTGTGCTAAGCAGCCGCTTTCTCTGACTCCCTTGGCTGGCTGCTTAAGACTGGTTTGACTGTATATTATTCTCCTGCCTATTGTATGCAAGGCTTATTCTAGGTCAGAATTTTTGGGAGAAGTGAGAAAGCGCGCGGTCGCGTCTTTAAATCGTGTTATTTAATAAAATACACAGTATGACCATTAAATACAACATTTGAATAGGAGTGCTTATCTAGTGTATCTTACTGGACAAAGTTCTGTATGAAAATTGTAAAAAGAAAAAAGGCCCCCATAGGGAGAAGTCAGGGTCTCTAGGGCGACTAGTTCACCCACATTGCACTCTAGAATGAGCTCTGGTATATCACTCAATTGATGTGAGAATAACTATATAAGTTTTCTTTCGTTCTAATCCCTTTCCATCTACTGCTGTTAAAATATATGTAAAATGTTCATTTCTTGATTACATGTAAAAATACTGAAATAAATAATGTTTAAACTAAAAATATGTGAATATTTATTTTACAGTTCAGCAGTCCACCAAGTCATTATGACAGTGTGTATTTGGAGATGGCACGTCGTGGAGCACGCATCCTAGCCCTGGGATACAAGAAACTAGGTCATCTCTCACATCAACAAGTAAACATTTACTCACATTTATTATTTTGTTGCGTCTTTTGACCTTCTCCGTGTTAGAAATAAATAACTATTTTGCTTTAATTATAAGACACATATCAGATAAATATTACATAGATATAAATATAAATGGATATGATTGTGGGAGCTCATTTGTATAAAATGTATGCATTATGTTTGCACTGTTCGCTAACTGTATATAATATGTATGTATGTCCTCATGTGCTTGAAAGCCTACTGGAATTTAATAAACTATGTATATGTATATAATGTTTGCACTGTTCGCTAACTGTATATAATATGTATGTATGTCCTCATGGGCTTGAACGCCAACTGGAATTTAATAAAATAAACTATCAAACTAAACTATTGTTCCTGTGTAAGCACCTTTTGTTGAATAATATATCTTTATTGTACCCCTACTAAGAAAGTAATTTTGGTAGGTAGGTCAGAGGTCAGAGATCATTAGTTTGTCCCAAAATATTTATAAGGAATGAATCGTGATAGTTTCCACCGGAGTATGAACTACATTTGTCGAGATTAAATTGCGTTGAGGTCTTAAGGTGACCTCGAGTCTCGAGAGTGATTAATATAAGTTATAAGAACTTGTTTCGCAATTGAGCTAAAATAAATTTGTATAAACTAAGGTGACCACAATCACAGATATGACTGTGTATTAAGTTTCTCTCAGATATAGTCTTAGTTACCGTCATATTCCTGTTCAGACAAAATTGCACTCTATGTGATTGCCCAGTTATGGTTGCGGCACACAGGGATCATTCTACAGGCCAATGTGGGCGCAATAGTCGTCCTAGGGACCCTGACTGCCCTACTTCTCCTTAATTTTTTTTTTACAATTTTCATACAAAATTTTGTCCAGTAACATTCACTGGCCCATTATAAAGCATTCCTTCTATTCAAATGGTCATACTGTGCATTTTAACCATATTTTGTTGAAATTTATTAAATAACACCATTTAAGGATGCGATCTCGATCTCGCGCTTTCTCACCTCTCCCAACAATTCTGACCTAGAATGAACCCTGGGCATATTAATATCTGTGCTAGTATGATTTGTTACTGTGAAACGGAACTACAGAGAGAGAAGCCAATGGAGAAATAGACTATTGAAACTAAGATTATGTTTTACGAGACATTTAAAGCAGCATTACATCGTAATAAAGGATGTTTTTGGTAAAATACTAAATACTAATGTGTGTGTGTTTACAAAAATCGAAATAGTCGCTCAGAAACGATAGATTTCAATAAATATAAACCGTCTTATACGCGAATTTGTTTATCAACACACGAAATGTAAACACGCACAGCGCGCATGCGTGAAACAACACAGGATGTAGAAAACAACGTATACATTTTGAACATGAAAGACTATCTATCTTCCTCTAATGTCGAACCCCTCGCGGGGATGTAGAAATGTCCCTAAAAGACTTAGCTAACAGAGGTATGAATCAACATATCAAGTAATTGAATTAAAAAGACAACGTGGGACAAATGGGGACGATGCATTCCGAATGTAAACAAATGCGGACGATGCGTTCCGGTTGTAAACAAGTGCGTGACCAATCGACTCGGAAAGTCTTACTTTCGGTTTCGAGTTTGTTTTATCGCAAAAAAACATTGTTTACCAAATGAACATAAGCATACAAATGTATAATGTTAGAATGTGTAGCAGCATTGCTACCCATACGTAAAATTTGAATTTTTCAAATATCTTTTATTTCATATGACGTAATGCTGCTTTAAAAATGTTTTAGATTGAGTTTTCTTTACTGAACAATATGATGGTACGGTATTCGCCCGATCGGTCAGGTGGATTTTATCAGGGTATTCCGGTTTCCTCCCACACTAAAGACCACATATACGTTTTCATCCGCACCAACGAGAGTGATTAATATAAGTTGTTAAAACTTGCTTCGCAATCGTTGTAAAATAAATAAAGCTTAAACTAAAAAAAACAACTAACAATATGATAGTAGATTAGAATTTGTCATCTTCCACTGTTTCAAAACGGTGAAAGATAGCATATTCTTTCAGAAAAACTCGCCCATTCATTGGAAAGCATAAAAGAAATGGTGGATATTTGTGTTTATTTTGTAAGATAGAATTTTCATCGAGTGATCACCGAAATTTGTATTGTGCCATAAACATTTTTGGCAATCTTACACAAGTAAAACTGTTTTTGCAATCTTACACAAGTTAAACATTTTTTGCAATCTTACACAAGTAAAAACAGTTTTTGCAATCTTACACAAGTTAAACATTTTTTGCAATCTTACACAAGTAAAACATTTTTTGCAATCTTACACAAGTAAAACATTTTTTGCAATCTTACACAAGTAAAACATTTTTTGCAATCTTACACAAGTAAAACATTTTTTGCAATCTTACACACGTAAAACACATCTTTTACTTTTAAGATTTCCAATGAATTTGGCTGATATATTTGTTATCCAATTTCATTCATTTTAACTGCCTCTTCACTACAATACACAACCGCACAACCACTTATGTTAGTGTGAACGTTTGCAATAAAATATTGGTCCGGTAAGTTAATTTCTGTCTGCTGTCAATATTGAAAACGACAGACAAAACAAATTCATTAGAAACTTAGCATAAAAGAAAACAATCTTTCTCGAAATTATGAACAGATATAGAATTTGTCATCTTTCACTGTTTCAAATTTTGAAAGATAGCTTTTTCTTTCACTGAAAAAACTCTCTCTTTGATTAGAAAGCATAAAAGAAAACAATCTTTCTAGAAATTATGTATAATTTTAGAAATATGATTTATATTTTCTGCTGTCAGAAATACAATCTGTCATTTATTACACAGATAAGAGAAATTGTGTGTTATGTTTGTATTGTGGCAAACAAATGAATGTGCCATATATTTCAGTTGAAAGGCATGACATGTGACATATATTTCAGTTGAAAGGCATGACATGTGACGTATATTTCAGTTGAAAGGCATGACATGTGACGTATATTTCAGTTGAAAGGCATGACATGTGACGTATATTTCAGTTGAAAGGCATGACATGTGACGTATATTTCAGTTGAAAGGCATGACACGTGACGTATATTTCAGTTGAAAGGCATGACATGTGACGTATATTTCAGTTGAAAGGCATGACACGTGACGTATATTTCAGTTGAAAGGCATGACACATGACGTATATTTCAGTTGAAAGGCATGGCACTTGACGTATATTTCAGTTGAAAGGCATGCCATGTGACGTATATTTCAGTTGAAAGACATGACATGTGACGTATATTTCAGTTGAAAGGCATGACATGTGACGTATATTTCAGTTGAAAGACATGACATGTGACGTATATTTCAGTTGAAAGGCATGACACATGACGTATATTTCAGTTGAAAGGCATGACATGTGACGTATATTTCAGTTGAAAGGCATGACATGTGACGTATATTTCAGTTGAAAGGCATGACACATGACGTATATTTCAGTTGAAAGGCATGACACATGACGTATATTTCAGTTGAAAGGCATGACATGTGACGTATATTTCAGTTGAAAGACATGACATGTGACGTATATTTCAGTTGAAAAGCATGACATGTGACTTATATTTCAGTTGAAAGGCATGACATGTGACTTATATTTCAGTTGAAAGGCATGACATGTGACTTATATTTCAGTTGAAAAGCATGACATGTGACTTATATTTCAGTTGAAAGGCATGACATGTGACGTATATTTCAGTTGAAAGGCATGACACGTGACGTATATTTCAGTTGAAAGGCATGACATGTGACGTATATTTCAGTTGAAAGGCATGACACGTGACGTATATTTCAGTTGAAAGGCATGACACATGACGTATATTTCAGTTGAAAGGCATGGCACTTGACGTATATTTCAGTTGAAAGGCATGACATGTGACTTATATTTCAGTTGAAAGGCATGACATGTGACTTATATTTCAGTTGAAAGGCATGACATGTGACGTATATTTCAGTTGAAAAACATGACATGTGATGTGGCAATAAATGAATGTGACATATATTTCAGTTGAAAGGCATGACACGTGATGTGGTAGAGTCTGGTCTGGAATTCTGTGGTTTTGTTGTCATATCCTGCCCGCTGAAGTCCGACTCTAAGGCCGTGATCAAGGAGATTCAGAACGCCTCACATCATGTAGGTTATGATTGATTGAATTGTAGGTTATGATTGATTGAATTGTAGGTTATGATTGATTGAATTGTAGGTTATGATTGATGTAGGTTATGATTGATTGAATTGTAGGTTATGATTGATTGAATTGTATGTTATGATTGATTGAATTGTAGGTTATGATTGATTGAATTGTATGTTATGATTGATTGAATTGTAGGTTATGATTAATTGAATTGTAGGTTATGATTGATTGAATTGTAGGTGATTGAATTGTAGGTTATGATTGATTGAATTGTAGGTTATGATTGATTGAATTGTATGTTATGATTGGTTGAATTGTAGGTTATGATTGGTTGAACTGTAGGTTATGATTGATTGAATTGTAGGTTGATTGATTGAATTGTATGTTATGATTTATTGAATTATAGGTTATGATTGGTTGAATTGTATGTTATGATTGGTTGAATTGTAGGTTATGATTGGATGAATTGTATGTTATGATTGGATGAATTGTAGGTTATGATTTATTGAATTGTATGTTATGATTGGTTAAATATAATGCATTCCTTTCTCAAATTATGCTAATTTAATTGAATGCATTTCTTTTACAAAAACCAATAATACTATTCAATGCTTGATTTTTTACAAGTAGTTCCAGTTAACCCATTCAACACCAAGTAACTGACATGGACTGGTCCATGATATTTTTAGACCAATAAATTAATAAGAAAATTACATTTGGACCAGTTCATTTATCAATATGGGTAATTTTGTCTAAAAATAGTAATATTACTGGCATGAGCCGGCTCATCTGGATGTACACTTTTTGTAAGCGTATTTAGAGGTCTGTGGTGTTGAAAGTGTTAATGCATTCATTAGTTGTCAAAGTAATTCTCCCCATGATTGTTTAGCATATAGATATACCATACTCATTGCTGCAGTCATTCTTTATTTCTAAATTGATCAATTCTATTATCATTTTATTTGTTGTCTCAGGTTGCTATGATTACGGGAGATAATCCGTTGACAGCATGTCATGTTGCTAAGCAGTTGAAATTTACACGAAAAGAACACACGCTCATTTTACAGCCTCCGAAAGATGCAGGTTTGTATCTGTTTATTCATGAATTCATGCTGTTTTAGCGTATTAGTCAGTTGATAGTTGTTGTTTAGTGAATTTTGACAGAATGTAGAAAGGTTAATTAATTAAGCTTCATTAAATTTGAGCTTAAATTTAGAGATTATGTGAACATTTTATTATGTTATATTTCTTGTATTATGTGCTCTATAGTAAAATCATGTGTGAACTTTGTATTGGTGTTATCCATGGCATATATAGCATGCTGGTTATACCTCATGTGTGTTATCCATGGCATATATAGCATACTGGTTATACCTCATGTGTGTTATCCATGGCATATATAGCACACAGGTTATACCTCATGTGTGTTATCCATGGCATATATAGCATGCTGGTTATACCTCATGTGTGTTATCCATGGCATATATAGCATACTGGTTATACCTCATGTGTGTTATCCATGGCATATATAGCACACAGGTTATACCTCATGTGTGTTATCCATGGCATATATAGCATGCTGGTTATACCTCATGTGTGTTATCCATGGCATATATAGCATACTGGTTATACCTCATGTGTGTTATCCATGGCATATATAGCACACAGGTTATACCTCATGTGTGTTATCCATGGCATATATAGCATGCTGGTTATACCTCATGTGTGTTATCCATGGCATATATAGCATACTGGTTATACCTCATGTGTGTTATCCATGGCATATATAGCACACAGGTTATACCTCACGTGTGTTATCCATGGCATATATAGCATACTGGTTATACCTCACGTGTGTTATCCATGGCATATATAGCATACTGGTTATACCTCACGTGTGTCATCCATGGCATATATAGCATGTTGGTTATACCTCACGTGTGTCATCCATGGCATATATAGCATGTTGGTTATACCTCACGTGTGTTATCCATGGCATATATAGCATGTTGGTTATACCTCACGTGTGTCATCCATGGCATATATAGCATGTTGGTTATACCTCACATGTGTTATCCATGGCATATATAGCATACTGGTTATACCTCACGTGTGTTATCCATGGCATATATAGCATACTGGTTATACCTCACGTGTGTCATCCATGGCATATATAGCATGTTGGTTATACCTCACATGTGTTATCCATGGCATATATAGCATGTTGGTTATACCTCACGTGTTATCCATGGCATATATAGCATGCTGGTTATACCTCATGTGTCATCCATGACATATATAGCATGTTGGTTATACCTCACGTGTGTCATCCATGGCATATATAGCAAGTTGGTTATACCTCACGTGTGTCATCCATGACATATATAGCATGTTGGTTTACCTCACGTGTGTTATCCATGGCATATATAGCATGCTGGTTATACCTCACGTGTGTCATCCATGGCATATATAGCATGTTGGTTATACCTCACGTGTGTCATCCATGGCATATATAGCATGCTGGTTATACCTCACGTGTGTCATCCGTGGCACATATAGCATGCTGGTTATACCTCACGTGTGTCATCCATGGCATATATAGCATGTTGGTTATACCTCACATGTCATCCATGGCATATATAGCATGCTGGTTATACCTCACGTGTGTCATCCATGGCATATATAGCATACTGGTTATACCTCACGTGTGTTATCCATGACATATATAGCATACTGGTTATACCTCACGTGTCATCCATGGCATATATAGCATACTGGTTATACCTCACGTGTGTTATCCATGGCATATATAGCATGCTGGTTATACCTCACGTGTGTTATCCATGGCATATATAGCATGCTGGTTATACCTCACGTGTGTTATCCTGGCCATATATAGCATGCTGGTTATACCTCACGTGTGTTATCCATGGCATATATAGCATGCTGGTTATACCTCACGTGTGTTATCCTGGCCATATATAGCATGTTGGTTATACCTCACGTGTGTTATCCTGGCCATATATAGCATGCTGGTTATACCTCACGTGTGTCATCCATGGCATATATAGCATACTGGTTATACCTCACGTGTGTTATCCATGGCATATATAGCATGCTGGTTATACCTCACGTGTGTCATCCATGACATATATAGCATGCTGGTTATACCTCACGTGTGTCATCCATGGCATATATAGCATGCTGGTTATACCTCATGTGTGTCATCCATGGCATATATAGCATGCTGGTTATACCTCACGTGTGTCATCCATGGCATATATAGCATGCTGGTTATACCTCACGTGTGTCATCCATGGCACATATAGCATGTTGGTTATACCTCACATGTCATCCATGGCATATATAGCATGTCGGTTATACCTCACATGTCATCCATGACATATATAGCATGTTGGTTATACCTCACAGGTCATCCATGACATATATAGCATGCTGGTTATACCTCACATGTGTCATCCATGGTATATATAGCATGCTGGTTATACCTCACATGTGTCATCCATGACATATATAGCATGTTGGTTATACCTCATGTGTGTCATCCATGGCATATATAGCATGCTGGTTATACCTCACGTGTGTCATCCATGGCATATATAGCATACTGGTTATACCTCACGTGTGTCATCCATGGCATATATAGCATGCTGGTTATACCTCACGTGTGTCATCCATGGCATATATAGCATGCTGGTTATACCTCACTTGTGTCATCCATGGCATATATAGCATGCTGGTTATACCTCACGTGTGTCATCCATGGCATATATAGCATGCTGGTTATACCTCATGTGTGTCATCCATGGCATATATAGCATGCTGGTTATACCTCACGTGTGTCATCCATGGCATATATAGCATGCTGGTTATACCTCACGTGTGTCATCCATGGCATATATAGCATGCTGGTTATACCTCACGTGTGTCATCCATGGCATATATAGCATGCTGGTTATACCTCACGTGTGTCATCCATGGCATATATAGCATGCTGGTTATACCTCACGTGTGTCATCCATGGCATATATAGCATGCTGGTTATACCTCACGTGTCATCCATGGCATATATAGCATGCTGGTTATACCTCACGTGTGTCATCCATGGCATATATAGCATGCTGGTTATACCTCACGTGTGTCATCCATGGCATATATAGCATGCTGGTTATACCTTACGTGTGTCATCCATGGCATATATAGCATACTGGTTATACCTCACGTGTCATCCATGGCATATATAGCATGCTGGTTATACCTCATGTGTGTCATCCATGGCATATATAGCATACTGGTTATACCTCACGTGTCATCCATGGCATATATAGCATGTTGGTTATACCTCACGTGTCATCCATGGCATATATAGCATGTTGGTTATAGCTCACGTGTGCCATCCATGGCATATATAGCATGTTGGTTATACCTCACATGTCATCCATGGCATATATAGCATGCTGGTTATACCTCACGTGTGTCATCCATGGCATATATAGCATGTTGGTTATACCTCACGTGTCATCCATGGCATATATAGCATGTTGGCTATACCTCACGTGTGTCATCCATGGCATATATAGCATGTTGGTTATACCTCACGTGTGTCATCCATGGCATATATAGCATGTTGGTTATACCTCACGTGTTATCCATGGCATATATAGCATGTTGGTTATACCTCACGTGTGTTATCCATGGCATATATGGCATACTGGTTATACCTCACATGTGTCATCCATGGCATATATAGCATGCTGGTTATACCTCACGCGTGTTATCCATGGCATATATAGCATGCTGGTTATACCTCACGCGTGTTATCCATGGCATATATAGCATACTGGTTATACCTCACGCGTGTTATCCATGGCATATATAGCATGCTGGTTATACCTCACGTGTGTCATCCATGGCATATATAGCATGCTGGTTATACCTCACATGTGTCATCCATGACATATATAGCATGCTGGTTATACCTCACGTGTGTCATCCATGGCATATATAGCATGCTGGTTATACCTCACGTGTTATCCATGGCATATATAGCATGTTGGTTATACCTCACGTGTGTCATCCATGGCATATATAGCATACTGGTTATACCTCACGTGTGTCATCCATGGCATATATAGCATGTTGGTTATACCTCACGTGTGTTATCCATGGCATATATAGCATACTGGTTATACCTTACGTGTGTCATCCATGGCATATATAGCATGCTGGTTATACCTCACGTGTGTCATCCATGGCATATATAGCATAATGGTTATACCTCACATGTGTCATCCATGGCATATATAGCATGCTGGTTATACATCACGTGTGTCATCCATGGCATATATAGCATGCTGGTTATACCTCACGTGTGTTATCCATGGCATATATAGCATACTGGTTATACCTCACATGTGTCATCCATGGCATATATAGCATGCTGGTTATACATCACGTGTGTCATCCATGGCATATATAGCATACTGGTTATACCTCACGTGACTAACCCATGCAAAATTTGCCATACCCGATCGGGTATTTTCAATGTCTCATGACAATATCACATCTCTGAATAATCTCATGCTACACATTCTTACATTATACTTTGTATAATTATCTTCAATTAGTAAACAGTTTTTTTTTGCGATCAAACAAACTCGAAGCCGAACGTAGGACTTTCCGAGTCGATCGGTCACGCACTTGTTTACAATCGGAACGCATCGTCCGCACTTGTTTACATTCGGAATGCATCATCCCCATTTGTCCCACGTTGTCTTTTTTAATTGAATTACTTGAGATGTCGATTCATACCTCTGTTATCTAAGTCTTTTACGGACATGTCTACATCCCCGCGAAGGGTTCGACATTAGAGGAAGATAGATAGTCTTTCATGTTCAAAATATGTTGACATTACAACGTTGTTTTCTACATCCGCTGTTGTTTCACACATGCACGCTGTGCGTGTTTACATTTCGTTTGTTGATAAACAATTCGCGTATACGACAGTGTATATTTATTGGATTTTTATCATTTCTGAGCGACTATTTCGATTTTTGTAAACACACATACATTAATTAGTAATTATATTTTACCAAAAAACATCCTTTATTACGATATAGTGCTGCTTTAAATGTATTGAAAATTTGGACAATTGATTTTTAAGTTAGATGTTCTGTTTCTGTACATGTTATCTTTCGGCGGTACACTATTGGCACGCTGTATAATCTGATGCATGCATGCACTATTCTACTTGTATTGCAGACAGTGAATGTTATCCTTCGGCAGTACACTATTGGCACGCTGTATAATCTGATGCATGCATGCAATATTCTACTTGTGTTGCAGACAGTGAATGTTATCCTTCGGCAGTACACTATTGGCCCGCTGTATAATCTGTAGCATGCATGCAATATTCTACTTGTGTTGCAGACAGTGAATGTTATCCTTCGGCAGTACACTATTGGCCCGCTGTATAATCTGTAGCATGCATGCAATATTCTACTTGTGTTGCAGACAGTGAATGTTATCCTTCGGCAGTACACTATTGGCCCGCTGTATAATCTGTAGCATGCATGCAATATTCTACTTGTGTTGCAGACAGTGAATGTTATCCTTCGGCAGTACACTATTGGCCCGCTGTATAATCTGTAGCATGCATGCAATATTCTACTTGTGTTGCAGACAGTGAATGTTATCCTTCGGCAGTACACTATTGGCCCGCTGTATAATCTGTAGCATGCATGCAATATTCTACTTGTGTTGCAGACAGTGAATGTTATCCTTCGGCAGTACACTATTGGCCCGCTGTATAATCTGTAGCATGCATGCAATATTCTACTTGTGTTGCAGACAGTGAATGTTATCCTTCGGCTGTACACTATTGGCACGCTGTATAATCTGTAGCATGCATGCAATATTCTACTTGTGTTGCAGACAGTGAATGTTATCCTTCGGCAGTACACTATTGGCACGCTGTATAATCTGTAGCATGCATGCAATATTCTACTTGTATTGCAGACAGTGAATGTTATCCTTCGGCAGTACACTATTGGCACGCTGTATAATCTGTAGCATGTATGCAATATTCTACTTGTGTTGCAGACAGTGAATGTTATCCTTCGGCAGTACACTATTGGCACGCTGTATAATCTGTAGCATACATGCAATATTCTACTTGTGTTGCAGACAGTGAATGTTATCTTTCGACGGTACACTATTGGCCCGCTGTATAATCTGTAGCATGCATGCAATATTCTACTTGTGTTGCAGACAGTGAATGTTATCCTTTGGCTGTACACTATTGACACGCTGTATAATCTGTAGCACATGGAATATTCTACTTGTGTTGCAGACAGTGAATGTTATACTTCGGCAGTACACTATTGGCACGCTGTATAATCTGTAGCATGCATGCAATATTCTACTTGTGTTGCAGACAGTGAATGTTATCCTTCGGCAGTACACTATTGACACACTGTATAATCTGTAGCATGCCATATTCTACTTGTGTTGCAGACAGTGAATGTTATCCTTCGGCAGTACACTATTGGCACGCTGTATAATCTGTAGCATGCATGCAATATTCTACTTGTGTTGCAGACAGTGAATGTTATCTTTCGACGGTACACTATTGGCCCGCTGTATAATATGTAGCATGCATGCAATATTCTACTTGTGTTGCAGACAGTGAATGTTATCCTTCGGCAGTACACTATTGGCCCGCTGTATAATCTGTAGCACATGGAATATTCTACTTGTGTTGCAGACAGTGAATGTTATACTTCGGCAGTACACTATTGGCCCGCTGTATAATCTGTAGCATGCATGCAATATTCTACTTGTGTTGCAGACAATGAATGTTATCCTTCGGCAGTACACTATTGGCACGCTGTATAATCTGTAGCATGCAATATTCTACTTGTGTTGCAGACAATGAATGTTATCCTTCGGCAGTACACTATTGGCATGCTGTATAATCTGTAGCATGCATGCAATATTCTACTTGTGTTGCAGACAGTGAATGTTATCCTTCGGCAGTACACTATTGGCACGCTGTATAATCTGTAGCATGCAATATTCTACTTGTGTTGCAGACAGTGAATGGTGCTGGAAGTCTATAGACGACACCGTGACCTGTCCTCTACAACCCATTGAGGATATACGGAAACAAGTAATAGAGAAATATGACCTCTGTTTAACCGGAGAGGTGAGTTACTTCTATTGTTTTCATGTCGAATTCGTCCGCCTCCGTGGTCGAGTGGTTACGGTCGCTGACTTGTTTGCCACTGTAACCTATCATCACTGATGGTCACGGGTTCGAGCCCCGCTCAGACCGTGTCTTATTTATATGAAAAAGTTGGCAGTTTCTTACGGAGGTTGGTGCACCCAAGTACTGGTTAACCGCTGGAGCTGGCCCAGGAAAGGTGTTGTTAGGTAAACTGCCCGCCGGCGATATAGCCCAAAATGCTGATGCAGGCGTAAAACCCGAAATATAACATAAATATAACATAACATGTCGAATTCTGTCAGACCGAACAAAATACTTCGACATACCCGAAGTTTGACTTAACGAGATTCTATATAAACGTAGCCAGTTATATGTAACATGATAGTGTCTGAAACGGGACTTTGATCCGACTTCAAGATAACCGGATAATTCGACATAACCGACTTTGACATAACGGATGTAGACTGTAGATCAAAATTGATCATATTCACCTGAACTTAATTTATACAAATTTATTTTAGCTCGATTGCGAGACAAGTTCTTAAAACTTATATTAATCACTCTCGAGACCTCATTCCTGATGGAATCCATCGCCACGAGGCAGAGAGAAGAGGCAACATGGAAATTAAATGCCTTGCCTAAGGGCACAATCGTAACGGCTCCAGCGGGGCTTGAACTCCGGACCTTTCGCACCTGAAGTGAACGCGCATCCTCTGCGCTATCACGACCTTCAAACTAGGAAGAAGTTAACGGTATTCTACTGGTAGACATGCAAACTATGGTGATGTTCGGTCCACCTGCGTGATCGAGTGGTTACGGTCGCCGACTTGTATGCCACTGTAACCGTATCATCACTGATGGTCACGGGTTTGAGCACTGCTCAGGTCGTGTCTCATTTGTATGAAAAAGTTGGCAGTTTCTTACAGAGGATGATGCACCAAGTACTGGTTAACTGCTGGAGCCTGCCCTGGATAGGTGTTGTTATACTACAGTCTAAGCTGTGTTAGTGATCACCTCTATTAAACAGACAACCTGCATTGAGCAGTTTTCAGATTCCCAATATGTTGTTTTCTTATACATTTGCCCCAATCATGATCAGCCACCTGTATTAAGCAGCTACATGTGCTAAGCAGCCACTTTCTGCTATTCCTTTGGCTGGTTGCTTAACACAGGTTTAACCGTATATCCATTGCACCATGGAGGCTACATTAATTGAAATGGCTGTCCGATTAGCGCAGTGGTTAGCACGCTCGCTTCTCACCAATGCAACCTGGGTTTGACCCTCGGACCGGAAAGTATGTGAGATCGTACAGCAGTCACCAGATCGGACAGATGGGTTTTCTCTGGTTCCTCCCACACGAATGACCACAAATACGCTGTCATCTGCGCCAACGAGAGTGATTAATGTAAATTGTCACAGTATGTTTCGCAATCGTTGTGAAATGAATAAAGTTTATACTTTAATTGAAATGTTTTACTTTATTTATAGGCACTGACCTTCTTACATAATCATTCTCGTACTTTATGGCACATGTTGTTGCCGAATGTGAAAGTCTATGCTAGAGTGGCACCCAAACACAAGGTAGTTATATACATCTATCGTACACGGTCTATCAAATTCTTGCATGATCCTTAAAAGAAATGAAAAAAGTGTAGAGACTAATGAGAAAATTGCATGTGTCAAAAAGTTCTTCGCAAAGGTGTAGAGACTTGTGCTAATGGGAACATTCCATGTGTTATATTATCAGAAAGTTCTTGACAAAGGTGTAGAGACTTATGCTAATGGGAAAATTGCATGTGTTATATTATCAGAAAGTTCTTGGCAAAGGTGTAGAGACTTATGCTAATGGGAAAATTGCATGTGTTATATTATCAGAAAGTTCTTGGCAAAGGTGTAGAGACTTGTGCTAATGGGAAACTTGCATGTGTTATGTTATCAGAAAGTTCTTCGCAAAGGTGTAGAGACTTGGGCTAATGGGAAAATTGCATGTGTTATATTATCAGAAAGTTCTTGGCAAACGTGTAGAGACTTGTGTTAATGAGAAAATTGCATGTGTTATATTATCAGAAAGTTCTTGGCAAACGTGTAGAGACTTGTGCTAATGGGAAAATTGCATGTGTTATATTATCAGAAAGTTCTTGACAAAGGTGTAGAGACTTGTGCTAATGGGAAAATTGCATGTGTTATATTATCAGAAAGTTCTTGGCAAAGGTGTAGAGACTTGTGCTAATGGGAAAATTCCATGTGTTATCAGAAAGTTCTTGGCAAAGGTGTAGATACTTCTGCTAATGAGAAAATTCCATGTGTTATCAGAAAGTTCTTGGCAAAGGTGTAGAGACTTGTGCTAATGGGAAAATTCCATGTGTTATCAGAAAGTTCTTGGCAAAGGATTCCACGCTATCCTTAGAATTGATAATTTTGTAGAGATATGTGTTAGTGTATATCTTCCATGATTAAATATTTACATTGTTATTATTCACTCCATATTGAGCTCCTTCCAGTACTGTGACTTTGCTCTCAGTTACCCTTGATACTTTGCCGATGGGTTAAAGTTCTTCTTTGACGTCGCAAATCGCATACGTCAGTTATACCACGTGGTTCAATAGTAACGTCGATGTTCCATTATTGAAACGTCGTATATACATGTTTAACACAACTTTTTTGTACCATTTATTTGAAATGTTCTATAATGAATAAGCTCGTTTATTGGCCTTTACAATATAGTTGTGCCTGTTGACCCTACATAGGCTTACAAAAACAAGCCGTCTCATCAGGATCTGCACCGTTTGCCAGTAATATTACTATTTTTTAGACAAAATTACCCATATTCATAAATGAACTGGTCCAAATGTAATTTTCTTATTAATTTATTGTTCTAAAAATATCATGGACCAGTCCATGTCAGTTACTTGGTGTTGAATGGGTTAAAGTATGTTGAGGATTTCAGCTCTCACATTCATTAAACAGCACAAATATATTATATACTCCAATACACACAGCACGGGTTGATTTTATTCCTAAACTCTTTGCATGGAACATACATATACGCTAGCGGCAGATAAAATCACTTTTGCAAACAGCATAGAGCCAGTTCTGTGCCGTTTGATCAGGCTCTATGCTGTTTGCTATTTGGATAGTGGAGTTAAAACATTTGTCTGAATAGCAAACAACATAGATCCTGATCAGAAGCGGCGTTATGCCGCGACTAATAACGCCGCGACTGATCTGGATCTATGTTGTTTGCACATTCCGTCCAATTTATTAGGCAGATTAAGACATTTACAAACATACAAATAAAAACAACAACAATTATTCAAATATTGTTACGACATAGTTCTGAAGTTATAAATCTCTCCTCAAATCTCAATTATTTTGAATTTATTGCTATTTGGATAGTGGAGCCAGAGCACTTGGGGTTGAATAGCAAACAACATAGATCCTGATCAGATGCGGCGTACGATCTGGATCTATGTTGTATGCAACTATGATTTTAGTTCCTCAGCAGGCAAAGGGTTAATAATTGGATGTCGCTGATGTCAGATACTGATATGAGAATGATATCAAATATGATTTTATTTCCTCAGCAGACAAAGGGTTCATAATTGGATGTCACTGATGTCAGATACTGATTTGAGAATGATATCAAATATGATTGGATGTTTTTGTAGGAGTTAGTAATAACCACATTGAAAAGTCTTGGCTTTATTACGCTGATGTGTGGATATGGTACAAATGATGTGGGTGCCCTCAAACACGCTCACGTGGGTAAGTGGTTTGTTCGGGTATTTACGCCTTCAACAGCACCATTTTGGGCTACATCGCCAGTGGACAGTTTTCCTGGGCAGGCTCCAGCGGTTAACCAGTACTTGGTGCACCAACATCTGTAAGAAACTGCCAACTTTTTTCATATAAAGAGACACGGCTTGAGCGGGGCTCGAACCAGTGACCATCAGTGATGATAGGTTACGTGGTATACAAATCAGCGACCGTAACCACTCGACCACGGAGGCAGTCTGGATTGATGAGATTTTATGACAAATAGTCTAATATACCACAAAAAGACACACTAAGAATAAAGGTTATATTTGTTATATATTTTGCCTTGAGTAAATTAAGAATAACTTTGCGATGGTTCTTGATGTATGTTGATCAGTTTTTGGGGTGTAGTGCAAGATTCAGAACACGCCCCTATTGGT
Organism: Archivesica marissinica; assembly: GCA_014843695.1. NCBI lineage: Eukaryota > Metazoa > Mollusca > Bivalvia > Venerida > Vesicomyidae > Archivesica > Archivesica marissinica. The sequence continues at coordinate 36,397,083 of CM026400.1, read as the reverse complement.
TTAAACATATTTATTCGATAATAATGTACATTACATATACATTGTATACAAAACGAAAATGGATTAAATCGGAAGCTTAAAGCTTATTGATATTTTCTCCATTACATATATAATGTTGTGCACAAATGGCGATTAAGAGATAAACACGCCCCTATTCCAGAAGCATCCTGGGTTTGTTTAAATGCCCAGTGTATGACTCCAATACATGGGACTTCATTTTATAGTCCTATCGAAAAGTCTTAGTTTATACAAATTTATTTAGCTCGATTGTGAAACAAGTTCTTACAACTTGAATTAATCACTCTCAAGACCTCATTCCTGGTGGAATCCATCGCCACGAGGGAGAGAGGAGGCAACGTGGAATTCAATATGCCTTGCCTAAGGGCAATATCGTAACAGGTCGAGCGGGCTCGAACTCCAGACCTTTCCCACCTGAAGCGAACGGGCAATCACAACTTCCTCAAAGACTTGATATAGTTGGACGAGGTATCAAACTTAAAACCCGTGGATTACTAGTTGATCACTGGACAACTAATCCATCGCCGACATAAACAGTCATGTTCTCCGGGTGTTGTAGAAGTGAACTTGCTATTTCAGGTGTTGCATTGTTGACAAATGCTCCAGAGCGAATACCTGAGAAGAAACAGAAAAAGGAGGAGGTAGACCATCTATCACAGTTTAATAAGGAAACAATTGCAAATATACAGATTTTAGATATATATCTCCGTGGCCTATGGAGCGGGAGGTCGAAGGTTCGAACCTTGTTAGGGGTTCGTTCTAATATGGCCGGTTGGTGAGATGCCAGCTAGTTAAATAATGGTTACCGATTGCCTAACTGGCGCCTGGCCTTCAAGGATATGATTCGGGAAGTACTGATGTTCATAAGAGGTGTCTCATAAGTCAATAACAGCTGCCCCATTAAATATGGGAGACACTATAATAAACAAACACTACTTTATATAGTTGCATTTTTAAAAGAATCACATCTTTTCCATAAATTGCAACATTTTACTGGTTTATATACAGTTTACAACTGACGTTTTTTTGTCATTACGTTTTTACATCTTGATAAATTGTATTGCAATTGACCTTTCGTCATTACAATTTTACTATATACATATATTTTATCTACATATATTTTTAACTATCTTGTATACACTATACTTAGCCCGGAGCGATATAGCCTGAATTATGTTGAAGCGCCGTTAAACCAAATACCTCACACATATACATTGTTCATTCTAGGTCAGAATGTTTTGGAGAAGTGAGAATGTGCATCTTTAACCCTTTCAACCCCACAGGCCTCTAAATAGGCTTATGAAAAGTGTAGATCCAGATGAGCCGGCTCGTGACGAGCCGTCTCATCAGGATCTGCACTTTTTTGCCAGTAATAATTATTACTATTTTTAGATAAAATTACCCATTTTGATAAATGAACTGGTCCAAAGGTAATTTTCTTATTAATTTATTGGTCTGAAAATATCATGGACCAGTCCATGTCAGTTACTTGGGGTTGAATGGGTTAATTGGTGTTATTTAATATATTTCAACAAAATACGGTTACAATGACCATTAAATATAACATTTGAATAGAAGGGGTGCTTTATAATGGGCCAGTGTATCTTACTGGACAGAATGTTGTATGACAATTGTAAAAAAAAAAATTATATAAATTTATTTAGTGATAAGTGGGGCCCCCAGAGGCGATGTCGGGTCATTAGGTCGACTATATTATTATTATTATATAAACTATAAACATGATAAATTTACAAACAAAACAAAATAACTACAATTTAATATAATGTTTATACCTGAACACTGAGACTAATAATCTAGGAGCAAATCTAGGGCAACAAGCATTACCATGTAGAGTTAGAATAAACCGATAGTCGCCTAGCTTCTTATTCCCCCCGTCAATAACGGAACCCAATCTATTTGCTGAATCAATTGTTCACACTGACAGCGGTAACATAAATGTCAAGGTCGACGAAAATGGGAGCAAAGGAAGTTTAAATACTGAAAAGATTACTGACAGGTTCTTCTTGCCAGCAGTCATCCTCTTAGCTTTACATTTTGACTGATTTATACGACTAAAATAATTCAGCTTAGCACAATAACTAATAACTGTATATACAACTGGACAAATGGTGTCTGAAGATGACTTGGGCTTGACTGGATTGTACACACATCTGGAATGATGATGATGATGACGATGATGAGATGACGATGTATGAATGATTGATTGATGATGTGTAATGGTCATTTATGTTTAAGACATGTTTCCATACTGTATTCAGGACAATGATATACCGGTACTATTGATTATTTCTATGACATCAGGACAATGATATACCGGTACTATTGGTTATTTCTATGTTATCAGGACAATGATATACCGGTACTATTGATTATTTCTATGTTATCAGGACAATGATATACCGGTACTATTGGTTATTTCTATGTTATCAGGACAATGATATACCGGTACTATTGATTATTTCTATGACTTCAGGACAATGATATACCGGTACTATTGGTTATTTCTATGTTATCAGGACAATGATATACCGGTACTATTGATTATTTCTATGTTATCAGGACAATGGTATACCGGTACTATTGATTATTTCTATGTTATCAGGACAATGATATACCGGTACTATTGGTTATTTCTATGTTATCAGGACAATGATATACCGGTACTATTGATTATTTCTATGTTATCAGGACAATGATATACCGGTACTATTGGTTATTTCTATGTTATCAGGACAATGATATACCGGTACTATTGATTATTTCTATGACTTCAGGACAATGATATACCGGTACTATTGGTTATTTCTATGTTATCAGGACAATGATATACCGGTACTATTGATTATTTCTATGTTATCAGGACAATGATATACCGGTACTATTGATTATTTCTATGACTTCAGGACAATGATATACCGGTACTATTGATTATTTCTATGACTTCAGGACAATGAAGCAGGCACATCAGCATCCAATCATGTGTCAGACAAGATGGCCGCCAGGGGTAAGGCTGTCGGTCGAGCTGCCAAACAAAGGGCCATTGCAAGGGGAGATAACATGGCTCCATCTCAGGTAGGCCATGCCAAGATTTTTCATTTATTTGCAAAAACTGCTGAAGCTTTAAATTTCTACACTTTCAAAGTGTCAAGTTATATTACCAACACACATAAAATTTCATATTGAATGTTGTTCAAATAGTATTTATTTATGTCTTCCCCAAGGAGGGGCCAGGGAAGGGAGGGGCCAGGGAACGGAGGGGCCAGGGAGGGAGACATATTGATTTTGTACATTCTCTCTGTCTGTCACACAGTTTCTCCGGACAAGGTTATCTAAAGCCTTTGTCGGATTTTCACAGGGCCGATCAGAATCAAGCGTGATTTATGTATATCAGCATCGTGTTTCACTCAGTTTTGGCCCTTTTCCATTATTTCATTACTTCACTAAAGCAACAATGGTTGTTAGATATGTGGGTTTTTTCGAAAACAATTTCATTTATTTCGAGTCCGCCTCCGTGGTCGAGTGGTTAAGGTCGCTGACTTGTATACCGCTGTAACCTATCATCACTGATGGTCACGGGTTCGAGCCCCGCTCAGACCGTGTCTCATTTATATGAAAACGTTGGCAGTTTCTTACGGAGGTTGGTGCACACAAGTACTGGTTAACCGTTGGAGCCTGCTCAGGAAAGGTGTTGTTAGGTAAACTGCCTGCCGGCGATATAGCCCAAAATGGTGCTGATGCAGGCGTTAAACCCGAAATATAACATAACATAATTTCATTTATTTCAAACAATACAACATATACAACTATATAGATGTTATTTGCTCATCATTACTGCACTAATGCAACAATGGTCGTGAGACATGTGGTTTTTTTTGCGAAAACGATTTCGTTTAAACATAGTCTATTTCAAACAATACAACATATACAAATATATAGATTTTATTTACTCAGCAGGCAAAGGGTTAATGTATAAAAATCTTGTAATAATGTTTTTCATATTCATGTGATTTCATTTTTCAGAAAAAGTTGCAGACCATGTTGAAAGATTTGGAAGAAGAAGAGAAGGCTGCTGTTGTTAGACTGGGCGACGCCAGTATAGCATCGCCATTCACCTCTAAACTCTCTACCATACTATGTAGTAAGTAGACTGGGAGATAGATGCCGGTATAGCATCGCCATTCACCTCTAAACTCTCTACCATATTATGTAGTAAGTAGGCTGGGTGATAGATGCCGGTATAGCATCGCCATTCACCTCTAAACTCTACCATACTATGTAGTAAGTAGGCTGGGTGATAGATGCCGGTATAGCATCGCCATTCACCTCTAAACTCTCTACCATACTATGTAGTAAGTAGGCTGGGTGATAGATGCCAGTATACCATCGCTGCTCACCTCTAAACTCTCTACCATACTCTGTAGTAAGTAGGCTGGGAGATAGATGCCGGTATAGCATCGCTGCTCACCTCTAAACTCTCTACCATACTATGTAGTAAGTAGGCTGGGAGATAGATGCCTGTATACCATCGCTGCTCACCTCTAAACTCTCTACCATACTATGTAGTAAGTAGGCTGGGAGATAGATGCCGGTATAGCATTGCTGATCACCTCTAAATTCTCTACCATACTATGTAGTAAGTAGGCTGGGTGATAGATGCTGGTATAGCATCACTGCTCACCTCTAAACTCTCTACCATACTATGTAGTAAGTAGGCTGAGAGATAGATGCCGGTATAGCATCGCTGCTCACCTCTAAACTCTCTACCATACTATGTAGTAAGTAGGCTGGGTGATAGATGCCGGTATAGCATCGCTGCTCACCTCTAAACTCTCTACCATACTATGTAGTAAGTAGGCTGGGTGATAGATGCCGGTATAGCATCGCTGCTCACCTCTAAACTCTCTACCATACTATGTAGTAAGTAGGCTGGGTGATAGATGCCGGTATAGCATCGCCATTCACCTCTAAACTCTCTACCATACTATGTAGTAAGTAGGCTGGGAGATAGATGCCGGTATAGCATCGCTGCTCACCTCTAAACTCTCTACCATACTATGTAGTAAGTAGGCTGGGTGATAGATGCCGGTATAGCATCGCTGCTCACCTCTAAGCTCTCTACCATACTATGTAGTAAGTAGGCTGGGTGATAGATGCCGGTATAGCATCGCTGCTCACCTCTAAACTCTCTACCATACTATGTAGTAAGTAGGCTGGGTGATAGATGCCGGTATAGCATCGCTGCTCACCTCTAAACTCTCTACCATACTATGTAGTAAGTAGGCTGGGTGATAGATGCCGGTATAGCATCGCTGCTCACCTCTAAACTCTCTACCATACTATGTAGTAAGTAGGCTGGGTGATAGATGCCGGTATAGCATCGCTGCTCACCTCTAAACTCTCTACCATACTATGTAGTAAGTAGGCTGGGTGATAGATGCCGGTATAGCATCGCTGCTCACCTCTAAACTCTCTACCATACTATGTAGTAAGTAGGCTGGGTGATAGATGCCGGTATAGCATCGCTGCTCACCTCTAAACTCTCTACCATACTATGTAGTAAGTAGGCTGGGTGATAGATGCCGGTATAGCATCGCTGCTCACCTCTAAACTCTCTACCATACTATGTAGTAAGTAGGCTGGGTGATAGATGCCGGTATAGCATCGCTGCTCACCTCTAAACTCTCTACCATACTATGTAGTAAGTAGGCTGGGTGATAGATGCCGGTATAGCATCGCTGCTCACCTCTAAACTCTCTACCATACTATGTAGTAAGTAGGCTGGGAGATAGATGCCGGTATACCATCGCTGCTCACCTCTAAACTCTACCATACTATGTAGTAAGTAGGCTGGGAGATAGATGCCAGTATACCATCGCTGCTCACCTCTAAGCTCTCTACCATACTATGTAGTAAGTAGGCTGGGAGATAGATGCCGGTATAGCATCGCCATTCACCTCTAAACTCTCTACCATACTATGTAGTAAGTAGGCTGGGAGATAGATGCCGGTATACCATCGCTGCTCACCTCTAAACTCTACCATACTATGTAGTAAGTAGGCTGGGAGATAGATGCCGGTATACAATCGCTGCTCACCTCTAAACTCTCTACCATACTATGTAGTAAGTAGGCTGGGATATAGATGCCGGTATACCATCGCTGCTCACCTCTAAACTCTCTACCATACTATGTAGTAAGTAGGCTGGGAGATAGATGCCGGTATACCATCGCTGCTCGCCTCTAAGCTCTCTACCATACTATGTAGTAAGTAGGCTGAGAGATAGATGCCGGTATACCATCGCTGCTCACCTCTAAGCTCTCTACCATACTATGTAGTAAGTAGGCTGGGAGATAGATGCCGGTATACAATCGCTGCTCACCTCTAAACTCTCTACCATACTATGTAGTAAGTAGGCTGGGAGATAGATACCGGTATACCATCGCTGCTCACCTCTAAACTCTCTACCATACTATGTAGTAAGTAGGCTGGGAGATGGATGTCGGTATACCATCGCTGCTCACCTCTAAGCTCTACCATCCTCTGGTCCGGAGACCGTTCGGTTTCGAGGTGTTTAGTACATTACACAATTTTACCGTTTATCACAAATACGAAAAATATTTAAATGTATTAGCATAAACGATTGCGCAACAGCCTTTGACAATATATTTTTAATCACTCCCGATTGTGGAGATGAAAGCATGTATATGTGTCCATTTTTGTTATAGTGGGATGTTGCACAACACAAGTTGAGTTCTAAGTCTCAGTTTGTCAGATCATTAAATACACTAAACCAGTTTCCCATCTATGTTTCAGTTTGTCATATCATTAAATACACTAAACCAGTTTCCCGTCTATGTTTCAGTTTGTCATATCATTAAATACACTAATCCAGTTTCCCTGTCTATGTCTCAGTTTGTCAGATCATTAAATACACTAAACCAGTTTCCCATCTATGTTTCAGTTTGTCATATCATTAAATACACTAAACCAGTTCCCCATCTATGTTTCAGTTTGTCATATCATTAAATACACTAATCCAGTTTCCCTGTCTATGTCTCAGTTTGTCAGATCATTAAATACACTAATCCAGTTTCCCCATCTATGTTTCAGTTTGTCATATCATTAAACAAGGACGATGTACACTTGTGACAACACTGCAGATGTTTAAGATCCTGGCATTGAATGCTTTAATCTTGGCATACAGTCAAAGTGTTCTGTTCCTGGCGGGTGTCAAGTTTAGCGATACGCAGGCTACGTTGCAGGGACTTCTATTGGCTGGGTGTTTCCTATTTATATCCAGATCAAAGGTATGTTAGTACATTTATCTTATTGCTGTCAAATTTAGAAATGTCAACGTTGTCGTTGGCGATGACAATGGCGTCATTTATTGCGTCACACATTGTCGAAAAAATGTAAGTTGATGTAAATTTCTGTGTACGTTAATTTTTCAAAAAGATATTTTTACACAGTAAGCAAACTTTTGATAACTTTTCATACGATATATGCTGCATTTTGGTTTAGGCCTGTAGGACTTGGTAATAAAACAAAACAGACGTTTCAGCAGTCGCGATATTCTTGTTTATTGGCTTACGAGGGATAAAAAAAAAAGACGGATAAAAAAAATGGCGGTGACCATAGAGAATGGAAATAACCGTCTGGGCTGACCCACATTTTTGGGAGAAGTGAGAAGTACGCAATTGCGTAATCTAATGGTATTATTTAATAAATTTCAACAATGACCAGTGTATCTTACTGGACAATATTTTGTCTGAAAATGACCAGTGTATCTTACTGGACAATATTTTGTCTGAAAAAAAAAAAGATTTAATGTTTTTTTTTAGTGAGAAGTGATATGCCCCCAGGGGGCGAAGTCAGGGTCCCAAAATGGCGACTACTTCACCCATGTCGCCCTCTAGTCCATATTTAATGATATTCTCCATGGAAGTACCGTGGTTGTGATACGTGAAAATTACCCTTTGCATATATTAAATGCCCAGATGTTTTACAAGTACATGCAGATATAACATGCTCAGATATACATGCATGGGTGGCGTTTCACAAGTCATCATGCATACGTTCGGAGAATTCCAAATACTTTATATGCTTCTGATTGGGAACGTTGACAAAGAAAAACACTGAAATCGGCCGAAATATACCGGTGTAACAGGAAATTTACCCCGCCTGAAAATCCCCCCCCCCCATATTTCCTAGGATATTTAAAGAAGATTTGGAAGATTTCCAGGGGGGAAGATTTCCTGTGACACCGGATACACTGTGATACTCTGAAATGTTTTCAAGACTTCTTTTTTCTATTAAGCTTTCAATGAATGATTGAGTTTTCTCAGGAAAAGATAACTTCATCAGCCACTGTTTTTTAAACAGTGAAAGGTGGCATTTTCTCTGTCACTTCTTTTATGTATCGTTACTATCGTATTCCTCCGCAGTTGGATGTACTTTTGTATTTTAGCTATTTTCTGACAATCATGAACAGCTAATTATAAAGTAATATATTCTAATGAATTTGTTTTGTCTGTAGTTTTTAATATATTACTTATTACGGACGTTCACACTAGCGTAAGTGGTTGAGCGGTTGTGTATTGTAGTGAAATGAGGTTCCCGACAGGGGCAGTTAAAATTAATCAAATTTGATAACAAATATTACATCAGCCACAATCCTTGGAAAATCATAAAAGAAAAAGAAGATTTGTGTTTATTAGTGTAAGATAGGAATGTATTTCATCGAGTGATCACCGAAAATTGTATTTCATCGAGTGATCACCGAAAATTGTATTTCATCGAGTGATCACCGAAATTTGTATTTCATCGAGTGATCACCGAAATTTGTATTTCCACGAGTGGCGTGATCACCAAATATCCTCCTATTTGTTTCTTTCAGCCATTGAAGTATCTGTCTAAGCAACGGCCATTACCGAATATATTCAACCTGTATACTATACTGACAGTACTTATTCAGTTCGGCATACACTTTGTCTCTTTGGTGTATCTAGTCCAGGAAGCTCAAATACTTGATCCAAGGTAAGCTCAAATACTTGATCCAAGGTAAACTCAAATACTTGACCCAAGGTAAGCTCAAATACTTGATCCAAGGTAAGCTCAAATACTTGATCCAAGGTAAGCTCAAATACTTGATCCAAGGTAAGCTCAAATACTTGATCCAAGGTAAGCTCAACTACTTGAGCCAAGGTAAGCTCAAATACTTGATCTAAGGTAAGCTCAAATACTTGATCCAAGGTAAGCTCAAATACTTGATCCAAGGTACGCTCAAATACTTGATCCAAGGTAAGCTCAAATACTTGATCCAAGGTAAGCTCAAATACTTGATCCAAGGTAAGCTCAAATACTTGATCCAAGGTAAGCTCAAATACTTGATCCAAGGTAAGCTCAACTACTTGATCCAAGGTAAGCTCAAATACTTGATCCAAGGTAAGCTCAAATACTTGATCCAAGGTAAGCTCAAATACTTGATCCAAGGTAAGCTCAAATACTTGATCCAAGGTAAGCTCAAATACTTGATCCAAGGTAAGCTCAACTACCTGAGCCAAGGTAAGCTCAAATACTTGATCCAAGGTAAGCTCAAATACTTGAGCCAAGGTAGCTCAAATTATTTGATCCAAGGTAAGCTCAAATACTTGACCCAATGTAAGCTCAAATACTTGAGCCAAGGTAGCTCAAATTATTTGATCCAAGGTAAGCTCAAATTGCTTGATCCTGGATAAGCTCAACCACACAATCAGATGCAAGCTCAAATGATTTAGTTTATACAAATTTATTTTAGCTCAATTGCGAAACAAGTTCTTGCAACTTATATTAATCACTCGAGACCTCATTCTTGATGGAATCCATCGCCACGTGGGAGAGAGAAGAGGCAATGTGGAATTTAAATGCCTTGCCTAAGTGCACAAGCGTTAACGGCTACAACTGGGCGCGAACCCGGCAGGAGGTACGCCTTTCGCACCTGAAGCGAATGCGCTACCACTGTGCTCTATCACGACCACTATGCTCTATCACGACCACTATGCTCTATCACGACCACTCTATCACGACCACTCTATCACGACCACTATGCTCTATCACGACCACTATGCTCTATCACGACCACTGTGCTCTATCACGACCACTATGCTCTATCACGACCACTATGCTCTATCACGACCACTGTGCTCTATCACGACCACTGTGCTCTATCACGACCACTGTGCTCTATCACGACCACTGTGCTCTATCACGACCACTGTGCTCTATCACGACCACTATGCTCTATCACGACCACTGTGCTCTATCACGACCACTGTGCTCTATCACGACCACTCTATCACGACCACTATGCTCTATCATGACCACTATGCTCTATCACGACCACTCTATCACGACCACTGTGCTCTATCACGACCACTGTGCTCTATCACGACCACTATGCTCTATCACGAACACTGTGCTCTATCACGACCACTGTGCTCTATCACGACCACTATGCTCTATCACGACCACTATGCTCTATCACGACCACTATGCTCTATCACGACCACTGTGCTCTATCACGACCACTGTGCTCTATCACGACCACTCTATCATGACCACTATGCTCTATCACGACCACTGTGCTCTATCACGACCACTGTGCTCTATCACGACCACTGTGCTCTATCACGACCACTGTGCTCTATCACGACCACTGTGCTCTATCACGACCACTATGCTCTATCACGACCACTATGCTCTATCACGACCACTGTGCTCTATCACGACCACTGTGCTCTATCACGACCACTGTGCTCTATCACGACCACTATGCTCTATCACGACCACTGTGCTCTATCACGACCACTGTGCTCTTGTGCTCTATCACGGCCACTCTATCACGACCACTATGCTCTATCACGACCACTATGCTCTATCACGACCACTGTGCTCTATCACGACCACTGTGCTCTATCACGACCACTATGCTCTATCACGACCACTGTGCTCTATCACGACCACTGTGCTCTATCACGACCACTGTGCTCTATCACGACCACTGTGCTCTATCACGACCACTTAGCTCTATCACGACCACTGTGCTCTATCACGACCACTGTGCTCTATCACGACCACTGTGCTCTATCACGACCACTGTGCTCTATCACGACCACTGTGCTCTATCACGACCACTCTATCACGACCACTGTGCTCTATCACGACCACTCTATCACGACCACTGTGCTCTATCACGACCACTATGCTCTATCACGACCACTGTGCTCTATCACGACCACTGTGCTCTATCACGACCACTATGCTCTATCACGACCACTGTGCTCTATCACGACCACTGTGCTCTATCACGACCACTGTGCTCTATCACGACCACTCTATCACGACCACTATGCTCTATCACGACCACTATGCTCTATCACGACCACTGTGCTCTATCACGACCACTATGCTCTATCACGACCACTATGCTCTATCACGACCACTGTGCTCTATCACGACCACTGTGCTCTATCACGACCACTGTGCTCTATCACGACCACTGTGCTCTATCACGACCACTGTGCTCTATCACGACCACTGTGCTCTATCACGACCACTGTGCTCTATCACGACCACTGTGCTCTATCACGACCACTGTGCTCTATCACGACCACTGTGCTCTATCACGACCACTCTATCACGACCACTATGCTCTATCACGACCACTATGCTCTATCACGACCACTCTATCACGACCACTGTGCTCTATCACGACCACTGTGCTCTATCACAACCACTGTGCTCTATCACGACCACTGTGCTCTATCACGACCACTATGCTCTATCACGACCACTGTGCTCTATCACGACCACTATGCTCTATCACGACCACTATGCTCTATCACGACCACTGTGCTCTATCACGACCACTGTGCTCTATCACGACCACTGTGCTCTATCACGACCACTATGCTCTATCACGACCACTGTGCTCTATCACGACCACTGTGCTCTATCACGACCACTCTATCACGACCACTATGCTCTATCACGACCACTATGCTCTATCACGACCACTGTGCTCTATCACGACCACTGTGCTCTATCACGACCACTATGCTCTATCACGACCACTGTGCTCTATCACGACCACTGTGCTCTATCACGACCAATGTGCTCTATCACGACCACTGTGCTCTATCACGACCACTGTGCTCTATCACGACCACTATGCTCTATCACGACCACTATGCTCTATTACGACCACTATGCTCTATCACGACCACTGTGCTCTATCACGACCACTGTGCTCTATCACGACCACTGTGCTCTATCACGACCACTATGCTCTATCACGACCACTGTGCTCTATCACGACCACTATGCTCTATCACGACCACTGTGCTCTATCACGACCACTCTATCACGACCACTGTGCTCTATCACGACCACTATGCTCTATCACGACCACTGTGCTCTATCACTACCACTCTATCACGACCACTGTGCTCTATCACGACCACTCTATCACGACCACTGTGCTCTATCACGACCACTATGCTCTATCACGACCACTGTGCTCTATCACGACCACTGTGCTCTATCACGACCACTATGCTCTATCACGACCACTGTGCTCTATCACGACCACTCTATCACGACCACTGTGCTCTATCACGACCACTATGCTCTATCACGACCACTGTGCTCTATCACGACCACTCTATCACGACCACTGTGCTCTATCACGACCACTCTATCACGACCACTATGCTCTATCACGACCACTATGCTCTATCACGACCACTGTGCTCTATCACGACCACTATGCTCTATCACGACCACTGTGCTCTATCACGACCACTATGCTCTATCAAGACCACTATGCTCTATCACGACCACTATGCTCTATCACGACCACTATGCTCTATCACGACCACTGTGCTCTATCACGACCACTGTGCTCTATCACGACCACTATGCTCTATCACGACCACTGTGCTCTATCACGACCACTATGCTCTATCACGACCACTGTGCTCTATCACGACCACTCTATCACGACCACTATGCTCTATCACGACCACTGTGCTCTATCACGACCACTGTGCTCTATCACGACCACTCTATCACGACCACTGTGCTCTATCACGACCACTATGCTCTATCACGACCACTGTGCTCTATCATGACCACTGTGCTCTATCACGACCACTCTATCACGACCACTGTGCTCTATCACGACCACTATGCTCTATCACGACCACTCTATCACGACCACTATGCTCTATCACGACCACTCTATCACGACCACTGTGCTCTATCACGACCACTCTATCACGACCACTGTGCTCTATCACGACCACTATGCTCTATCACGACCACTGTGCTCTATCACGACCACTATGCTCTATCACGACCACTATGCTCTATCACGACCACTATGCTCTATCACGACCACTGTGCTCTATCACGACCACTCTATCACGACCACTGTGCTCTATCACGACCATTCTATCACGACCACTATGCTCTATCACGACCACTGTGCTCTATCACGACCACTCTATCACGACCACTGTGCTCTATCACGACCACTCTATCACGACCACTGTGCTCTATCACGACCACTCTATCACGACCACTATGCTCTATCTCGACCACTCTAACACGACCACTGTGCTCTATCACGACCACTATGCTCTATCACGACCACTCTATCACGACCACTGTGCTCTGTCACGACCACTATGCTCTATCACGACCACTGTGCTCTATCACGACCACTGTGCTCTATCACGACCACTATGCTCTATCACGACCACTATGCTCTATCATGACCACTGTGCTCTATCACGACCACTATGCTCTATCACGACCACTGTGCTCTATCACGACCACTATGCTCTATCATGACCACTATGCTCTATCACGACCACTGTGCTCTATCACAACCACTATGCTCTATCACGACCACTGTGCTCTATCACGACCACTGTGCTCTATCACGACCACTCTATCACGACCACTATGCTCTATCACGACCACTGTGCTCTATCACGACCACTGTGCTCTATCAAAACCACTGTGCTCTATCACGACCACTGTGCTCTATCACGACCACTATGCTCTATCACGACCACTTTGCTCTATCACGACCACTGTGCTCTATCAAAACCACTGTGCTCTATCAAAACCACTGTGCTCTATCACGACCACTATGCTCTATCACGACCACTGTGCTCTATCACGACCACTATGCTCTATCATGACCACTATGCTCTATCATGACCACTATGCTCTATCACGACCACTCTATCACGACCACTGTGCTCTATCACGACCACTATGCTCTATCACGACCACTGTGCTCTATCACGACCACTGTGCTCTATCACGACCACTGTGCTCTATCACGACCACTATGCTCTATCACAACCACTATGCTCTATCACGACCACTGTGCTCTATCACGACCACTATGCTCTATCACGACCACTGTGCTCTATCACGACCACTCTATCACGACCACTATGCTCTATCACGACCACTGTGCTCTATCATGACCACTATGCTCTATCACGACCACTGTGCTCTATCACGACCACTATGCTCTATCACGACCACTGTGCTCTATCACGACCACTGTGCTCTATCACGACCACTATGCTCTATCACGACCACTGTGCTCTATCACGACCACTGTGCTCTATTACGACCACTATGCTCTATCACGACCACTGTGCTCTATCACGACCACTATGCTCTATCACGACCACTGTGCTCTATCACGACCACTGTATCACGACCACTATGCTCTATCACGACCACTGTGCTCTATCACGACCACTGTGCTCTATCACGACCACTCTATCACGACCACTGTGCTCTATCACGACCACTCTGCTCTATCACGACCACTGTGCTCTATCACGACCACTATGCTCTATCACGACCACTGTGCTCTATCACGACCACTGTGCTCTATCACGACCACTCTATCACGACCACTGTGCTCTATCACGAACACTCTATCACGACCACTGTGCTCTATCACGACCACTCTATCACGACCACTCTATCATGACCACTGTGCTCTATCACGACCACTATGCTCTATCACGACCACTGTGCTCTATCACGACCACTATGCTCTATTACGACCACTATGCTCTATCACGACCACTGTGCTCTATCACGACCACTATGCTCTATCACGACCACTGTGCTCTATCACGACCACTGTATCACGACCACTATGCTCTATCACGACCACTGTGCTCTATCACGACCACTGTGCTCTATCACGACCACTCTATCACGACCACTGTGCTCTATCACGACCACTATGCTCTATCACGACCACTGTGCTCTATCACGACCACTATGCTCTATCACGACCACTGTGCTCTATCACGACCACTGTGCTCTATCACGACCACTCTATCACGACCACTGTGCTCTATCACGAACACTCTATCACGACCACTGTGCTCTATCACGACCACTCTATCACGACCACTCTATCATGACCACTGTGCTCTATCACGACCACTATGCTCTATCACGACCACTGTGCTCTATCACGACCACTGTGCTCTATCACGACCACTCTATCACGACCACTGTGCTCTATCACGAACACTCTATCACGACCACTGTGCTCTATCACGACCACTCTATCACGACCACTGTGCTCTATCACGACCACTATGCTCTATCACGACCACTGTGCTCTATCACGACCACTATGCTCTATCACGACCACTATGCTCTATCACGACCACTATGCTCTATCACGACCACTATGCTCTATCACGACCACTATGCTCTATCACGACCACCTCTATCACGACCACTCTATCACGACCACTGTGCTCTATCACGACCATGCTCTATCACGACCACTATGCTCTATCACGACCACTGTGCTCTATCACGACCACTCTATCACGACCACTGTGCTCTATCACGACATCTATCACGACCACTGTGCTCTATCACGACCACTGTGCTCTATCACGACCACTGTGCTCTATCACGACCACTCTATCACGACCACTGTGCTCTATCACGAACACTCTATCACGACCACTGTGCTCTATCACGACCACTCTATCACGACCACTCTATCATGACCACTGTGCTCTATCACGACCACTATGCTCTATCACGACCACTGTGCTCTATCACGACCACTGTGCTCTATCACGACCACTCTATCACGACCACTGTGCTCTATCACGACCACTCTATCACGACCACTGTGCTCTATCACGACCACTCTATCACGACCACTGTGCTCTATCACGACCACTATGCTCTATCACGACCACTGTGCTCTATCACGACCACTATGCTCTATCACGACCACTATGCTCTATCACGACCACTATGTTCTATCACGACCACTATGCTCTATCACGACCACTCTATCACGACCACTGTGCTCTATCACGACCACTCTATCACGACCACTATGCTCTATCTCGACCACTCTAACACGACCACTGTGCTCTATCACGACCACTATGCTCTATCACGACCACTCTATCACGACCACTGTGCTCTGTCACGACCACTATGCTCTATCACGACCACTGTGCTCTATCACGACCACTGTGCTCTATCACGACCACTATGCTCTATCACGACCACTATGCTCTATCATGACCACTGTGCTCTATCACGACCACTATGCTCTATCACGACCACTGTGCTCTATCACGACCACTATGCTCTATCATGACCACTATGCTCTATCACAACCACTATGCTCTATCACGACCACTGTGCTCTATCACGACCACTGTGCTCTATCACGACCACTCTATCACGACCACTATGCTCTATCACGACCACTGTGCTCTATCACGACCACTGTGCTCTATCAAACCACTGTGCTCTATCACGACCACTGTGCTCTATCACGACCACTATGCTCTATCACGACCACTTTGCTCTATCACGACCACTGTGCTCTATCAAAACCACTGTGCTCTATCAAAACCACTGTGCTCTATCACGACCACTATGCTCTATCACGACCACTGTGCTCTATCACGACCACTATGCTCTATCATGACCACTATGCTCTATCATGACCACTATGCTCTATCACGACCACTCTATCACGACCACTGTGCTCTATCACGACCACTATGCTCTATCACGACCACTGTGCTCTATCACGACCACTGTGCTCTATCACGACCACTGTGCTCTATCACGACCACTATGCTCTATCACAACCACTATGCTCTATCACGACCACTGTGCTCTATCACGACCACTATGCTCTATCACGACCACTGTGCTCTATCACGACCACTCTATCACGACCACTATGCTCTATCACGACCACTGTGCTCTATCATGACCACTATGCTCTATCACGACCACTGTGCTCTATCACGACCACTATGCTCTATCACGACCACTGTGCTCTATCACGACCACTGTGCTCTATCACGACCACTATGCTCTATCACGACCACTGTGCTCTATCACGACCACTATGCTCTATTACGACCACTATGCTCTATCACGACCACTGTGCTCTATCACGACCACTATGCTCTATCACGACCACTGTGCTCTATCACGACCACTGTATCACGACCACTATGCTCTATCACGACCACTGTGCTCTATCACGACCACTGTGCTCTATCACGACCACTCTATCACGACCACTGTGCTCTATCACGACCACTATGCTCTATCACGACCACTGTGCTCTATCACGACCACTATGCTCTATCACGACCACTGTGCTCTATCACGACCACTGTGCTCTATCACGACCACTCTATCACGACCACTGTGCTCTATCACGAACACTCTATCACGACCACTGTGCTCTATCACGACCACTCTATCACGACCACTCTATCATGACCACTGTGCTCTATCACGACCACTATGCTCTATCACGACCACTGTGCTCTATCACGACCACTGTGCTCTATCACGACCACTCTATCACGACCACTGTGCTCTATCACGAACACTCTATCACGACCACTGTGCTCTATCACGACCACTCTATCACCTCTATCAGACCACTGTGCTCTATCACGACCACTATGCTCTATCACGACCACTGTGCTCTATCACGACCACTATGCTCTATCACGACCACTATGCTCTATCACGACCACTATGCTCTATCACGACCACTATGCTCTATCACGACCACTATGCTCTATCACGACCACTGTGCTCTATCACGACCACTCTATCACGACCACTGTGCTCTATCACGACCATTCTATCACGACCACTATGCTCTATCACGACCACTGTGCTCTATAACGACCACTCTATCACGACCACTGTGCTCTATCACGACCACTCTATCACGACCACTGTGCTCTATCACGACCACTCTATCACGACCACTGTGCTCTATCACGACCACTCTATCACGACCACTATGCTCTATCTCGACCACTCTATCACGACCACTGTGCTCTATCACGACCACTATGCTCTATCACGACCACTGTGCTATATCACGACCACTGTGCTCTATCACAACCACTATGCTCTATCACGACCACTGTGCTCTATCACGACCACTGTGCTCTATCACGACCACTCTATCACGACCACTATGCTCTATCACGACCACTGTGCTCTATCACGACCACTGTGTTCTATCAAAACCACTGTGCTCTATCACGACCACTGTGCTCTATCATGACCACTGTGCTCTATCACGACCACTGTACTCTATCACGACCATGCTCTATCACGACCACTATGCTCTATCACGACCACTCTATCACGACCACTGTGCTCTATCACGACCACTATGCTCTATCACGACCACTATGCTCTATCACGACCACTGTGCTCTATCACGAACACTATGCTCTATCACGACCACTGTGCTCTATCAAAACCACTGTGCTCTATCACGACCACTGTGCTCTATCAAAACCACTGTGCTCTATCACGACCACTGTGCTCTATCAAAACCACTGTGCTCTATCACGACCACTATGCTCTATCACGACCACTGTGCTCTATCACGACCACTGTGCTCTATCACGACCACTGTGCTATATCACGACCACTCTATCACGACCACTGTGCTCTATCACGACCACTCTATCACGACCACTGTGCTCTATCACGACCACTGTGCTCTATCACGACCACTGTGCTCTATCACAACCACTCTATCACGACCACTGTGCTCTATCACGACCACTCTATCACGACCACTGTGCTCTATCACGACCACTCTATCACGACCACTGTGCTCTATCACGACCACTATGCTCTATCACGACCACTATGCTCTATCACGACCACTGTGCTCTATCACGACCACTATGCTCTATCACGACCACTGTGCTCTATCACGACCACTGTGCTCTATCACGACCACTGTGCTCTATCACAACCACTATGCTCTATCACGACCACTGTGCTCTATCACGACCACTATGCTCTATCACGACCACTGTGCTCTATCACGACCACTATGCTCTATCACGACCACTATGCTCTATCACGACCACTATGCTCTATCACGACCACTATGCTCTATCACGACCACTATGCTCGATCAAAACCACTGTGCTCTATCACGACCACTGTGCTCTATCACGACCACTGTGCTCTATCACGACCACTATGCTCTATCACGACCACTATGCTCTATCACGACCACTGTGCTCTATCAAAACCACTGTGCTCTATCACAACCACTGTGCTCTATCAAAACCACTGTGCTCTATCACGACCACTGTGCTCTATCAAAACCACTGTGCTCTATCACGACCACTGTGCTCTATCACGACCACTGTGCTCTATCACGACCACTGTGCTCTATCACGACCACTGTGCTCTATCACGACCACTGTGCTCTATCACGACCACTGTGCTCTATCACGACCACTGTGCTCTATCACGACCACTGTGCTCTATCACAACCACTCTATCACGACCACTGTGCTCTTATCACGACCACTCTATCACGACCACTATGCTCTATCACGACCACTATGCTCTATCACGACCACTGTGCTCTATCACGACCACTATGCTCTATCACGACCACTCTATCACGACCACTGTGCTCTATCACGTCCACTGTGCTCTATCACGACCACTCTATCACGACCACTGTGCTCTATCACGACCACCGTGCTCTATCACGACCACTGTACTCTATCACGACCACTATGCTCTATCACGACCACTGTGCTCTATCACGACCACTGTGCTCTATCACGACCACTGTGCTCTATCACAACCACTATGCTCTATCACGACCACTATGCTGTATCATGTCCAGTATGCTCTATCACGACCACTATGCTCTATCAAAACCACTGTGCTCCATCACGACCACTGTGCTCTATCACGACCACTCTATCACGACCACTGTGCTCTATCACGACCACCGTGCTCTATCACGACCACTGTACTCTATCACGACCACTATGCTCTATCACGACCACTATGCTCTATCACGACCACTGTGCTCTATCACGACCACTGTGCTCTATCACGACCACTATGCTCTATCACGACCACTGTGCTCTATCACGACCACTGTGCTCTATCACGACCACTGTGCTCTATCACGACCACTGTGCTCTATCACGACCACTGTGCTCTATCACGACCACTCTATCACGACCACTATGCTCTATCACGTCCACTATGCTCTATCACGACCACTATGCTCTATCAAAACCACTGTGCTCTATCACGACCACTGTGCTCTATCACGACCACTATGCTCTATCACGACCACTGTGCTCTATCAAAACCACTGTGCTCTATCAAAACCACTGTGCTCTATCAAAACCACTGTGCTCTATCACGACCACTATGCTCTATCACGACCACTGTGCTCTATCACGACCACTGTGCTCTATCACGACTTCACAAAGGTTAATGGGTGGTTATATTTATTTCTTCTGTTTTCAGAGAAGAGAAGGTTGATCTAGAAGCAAAGTTTGCCCCAAACATTCTCAATACAACTGTCTATATCATTTCCATGTCGCTTCAACTCTCAACATTCGCTGTCAATTATAAGGTAAGTAAGATCGATACATAGCAATTCTTCGGAATATGATGGCTCGCCCTAAATAACTACCAGGGCGCCCTCTATGAACCCCAGTGCCCCCAATATAACCCCTAGGCCACCCTCTATAAATGCCAGGCCCCTATATAACCCCCAGGCCACCACCCTCTATAAATGCCAGGCCCCTATATAACCCCCAGGCCACCACCCTCTATAAATGCCAGGCCCCTATATAACCCCCAGGCCACCACCCTCTATAAATGCCAGGCCCCTATATAACCCCCAGGCCATCACCCTCTATAAATGCCAGGCCCCTATATAACCCCCAGGCCACCACCCTCTATAAATGCCAGGCCCCTATATAACCCCCTAGGCCACCCTGTATAAATGCCAGGCCCCTATATATAAACCAAGGTTGCGCTACTAATATCTATATTCCCCCAGGTCATCATATGTAAATACCAGGTCATCTATGAACCCCAGAGCAGATATGCAACCCCCAGGCCCCCAATATAACCCCCATGTCACCATATATAACCCTCATGTCACCATATATAAGACCAGGTCACCCTCTATGAACCCCACACCTCATGTATTTATAACCCCATGTCACCCTCTATGAACCCCACACCTCATGTATTTATAACCCCATGTAATCATATATACGCCCAGGTCACCCTTTATGAGCCCCACACCTCATATATAACCCCCATATATAAGCACAGGTCGCCCTTTATGAGCCCCACACCTCATATATAAGCCCAGGTCACCCTCTATGAACCCCACACCTCATATATAACCCTCATGTCGCCACATATAATCGCCATGGTTACCCACTATGAACCCCAGACCACCAATATCTTCCATAGGTCACCCTATATAGCCCACAGGTTCCCCTATATAAGCCCCCAGATAGTGTTATAGACTGGTTATGTATATCTGGTAGTGTTATAGACTGGTTATGTATATCTGGTAGTGTTATAGACTGGTTAACTATATCTGGTAGTGTTATAGACTGGTTATCTATATCTGGTAGTGTTATAGACTGGTTATCTATATCTGGTAGTGTTATAGACTGGTTATCTATATCTGGTAGTGTTATAGACTGGTTATCTATATCTGGTAGTGTTATAGACTGGTTATCTATATCTGGTAGTGTTATAGACTGGTTATCTATATCTGGTAGTGTTATAGACTGGTTATCTATATCTGGTAGTGTTATAGACTGGTTATCTATATCTGGTAGTGTTATAGACTGGTTATCTATATCTGGTAGTGTTATAGACTGGTTATCTATATCTGGTAGTGTTATAGACTGGTTATGTATATCTGGTAGTGTTATAGACTGGTTATCTATATCTGGTAGTGTTATAGACTGGTTATCTATATCTGGTAGTGTTATAGACTGGTTATCTATATCTGGTAGTGTTATAGACTGGTTATCTATATCTGGTAGTGTTATAGACTGGTTATCTGGATAGTGTTATAGACAACCTGGTTAACTATATTGGATAGTGCTATAGACTGGCTATCTATAGTGGATAGTGTTATAGACTGGCTATCTATAGTGGATAGTGGTATAGACTGGTTATCTATATCTGGATAGTGTTATAGACTGGTTATCTATATCTGGATAGTGTTATAGACTGGTTATCTATATCTGGTAATGTTATAGATTACCAGATATAGATAACCAGTCTATATCTGGTAATGTTATAGACTGGTTATCTATATCTGGTAATGTTATAGACTGGTTATCTATATCTGGTAGTGTTATAGACTGGTTATCTATATCTGGTAATGTTATAGACTGGTTATCTATATCTGGTAGTGTTATAGACTGGTTATCTATATCTGGTAGTGTTATAGACTGGTTATGTATATCTGGTAGTGTTATAGACTGGTTATGTATATCTGGTAGTGTTATAGACTGGTTATCTATATCTGGTAATGTTATAGACTGGTTATCTATATCTGGTAGTGTTATAGACTGGTTATCTATATCTGGTAGTGTTATAGACTGGTTATGTATATCTGGTAGTGTTATAGACTGGTTATGTATATCTGGTAGTGTTATAGACTGGTTATCTATATCTGGTAATGTTATAGACTGGTTATCTATATCTGGTAGTGTTATAGACTGGTTATCTATATCTGGTAGTGTTATAGACTGGTTATGTATATCTGGTAGTGTTATAGACTGGTTATCTATATCTGGTAGTGTTATAGACTGGTTATCTATATCTGGTAGTGTTATAGACTGGTTATCTATATCTGGTAGTGTTATAGACTGGTTATCTATATCTGGTAGTGTTATAGACTGGTTATCTGGATAGTGTTATAGACAACCTGGTTAACTATATTGGATAGTGCTATAGACTGGCTATCTATAGTGGATAGTGTTATAGACTGGCTATCTATAGTGGATAGTGGTATAGACTGGTTATCTATATCTGGATAGTGTTATAGACTGGTTATCTATATCTGGATAGTGTTATAGACTGGTTATCTATATCTGGTAATGTTATAGATTACCAGATATAGATAACCAGTCTATATCTGGTAATGTTATAGACTGGTTATCTATATCTGGTAATGTTATAGACTGGTTATCTATATCTGGTAGTGTTATAGACTGGTTATCTATATCTGGTAATGTTATAGACTGGTTATCTATATCTGGTAGTGTTATAGACTGGTTATCTATATCTGGTAGTGTTATAGACTGGTTATGTATATCTGGTAGTGTTATAGACTGGTTATGTATATCTGGTAGTGTTATAGACTGGTTATCTATATCTGGTAATGTTATAGACTGGTTATCTATATCTGGTAGTGTTATAGACTGGTTATCTATATCTGGTAGTGTTATAGACTGGTTATGTATATCTGGTAGTGTTATAGACTGGTTATGTATATCTGGTAGTGTTATAGACTGGTTATCTATATCTGGTAATGTTATAGACTGGTTATCTATATCTGGTAGTGTTATAGACTGGTTATCTATATCTGGTAGTGTTATAGACTGGTTATGTATATCTGGTAGTGTTATAGACTGGTTATGTATATCTGGTTATGTATATCTGGTAGTGTTATAGACTGGTTATGTATATCTGGTAGTGTTATAGACTGGTTATCTATATCTGGTAGTGTTATAGACTGGTTATGTATATCTGGTAGTGTTATAGACTGGTTAACTATATTGTATAGTGTTATAGACTGGTTATCTATATTGGATAGTGTTATAGACTGGTTATCTATATTGGATAGTGTTATAGACTGGTTATCTATATTGGATAGTGTTATAGACTGGTTATCTATATTGGATAGTGTTATAGACTGGTTATCTATATTGGATAGTGTTATAGACTGGTTATCTATATTGGATAGTGTTATAGACTGGTTATCTATATTGGATAGTGTTATAGACTGGTTATCTATATTGGATAGTGTTATAGACTGGTTATCTATATTGGATAGTGTTATAGACTGGTTATCTATATTGGATAGTGTTATAGACTGGTTATCTATATTGGATAGTGTTATAGACTGGTTATCTATATTGGATAGTGTTATAGACTGGTTATCTATATTGGATAGTGTTATAGACTGGTTATCTATATTGGATAGTGTTATAGACTGGTTATCTATATTGGATAGTGTTATAGACTGGTTATCTATATTGGATAGTGTTATAGACTGGTTATCTATATTGGATAGTGTTATAGACTGGTTATCTATATTGGATAGTGTTATAGACTGGTTATCTATATCCTTTTATTTCCAGGGTGAACCATTTATGGAGAGTTTACAGAATAATAAACCTATGTTGTACAGTCTATCTATATCTGGCAGTGCCATTATAGCCCTTGCTAGTGGACTGGTTCCCGAGGCAACAGAGTATTTTGAACTTGTGCAATTACCGGATGAAGTAAGTCAATTGTGTTATTCATATTTCTTGTTCAGAGGAACATCTCAAAACATGTTCCTTGTCCCGATATTTTTTGTTTCTTTATTCATTAATATGATCCTCTAGATGTTGTTCCATGTGCTTCATTAATATGATCCTCTAGATGTTGTTCTATGTGCTGTTTCATATTTGGGAGAACTAGCCCTCCTGGACTGCCTCACTTCTCCCTGCAGGGCTGGAGCTAGAGGGTGAAGTGGGAGAAATAAGTCATCTTGAGCTCCCTCACTTCTCCCTGCAGGGCTGGAGCTAGAGGGTGAAGTGGGAGAAATAAGTCATCCTGAGCTCCCTCACTTCTCCCTGCAGGGCTGGAGCTAGAGGGTGAAGTGGGAGAAATAAGTCATCCTGAGCTCCCTCACTTCTCCCTGCAGGGCTGGAGCTAGAGGGTGAAGTGGGAGAAATAAGTCATCCTGAGCTCCCTCACTTCTCCCTGCAGGGCTGGAGCTAGAGGGTGAAGTGGGAGAAATAAGTCATCCTGAGCTCCCTCACTTCTCCCTGCAGGGCTGGAGCTAGAGGGTGAAGTGGGAGAAATAAGTCATCCTGAGCTCCCTCACTTCTCCCTGCAGGGCTGGAGCTAGAGGGTGAAGTGGGAGAAATAAGTCTTCCTGAGCTCCCTCACTTCTCCCTGCAGGGCTGGAGCTAGAGGGTGAAGTGGGAGAAATAAGT
>CM026400.1:36354574-36370384 GCA_014843695.1 Archivesica marissinica | reverse complement strand
CCTCTATAAATGCCAGGCCCCTATATAACCCCCAGGCCACCACCCTCTATAAATGCCAGGCCCCTATATAACCCCCAGGCCATCACCCTCTATAAATGCCAGGCCCCTATATAACCCCCAGGCCACCACCCTCTATAAATGCCAGGCCCCTATATAACCCCCTAGGCCACCCTGTATAAATGCCAGGCCCCTATATATAAACCAAGGTTGCGCTACTAATATCTATATTCCCCCAGGTCATCATATGTAAATACCAGGTCATCTATGAACCCCAGAGCAGATATGCAACCCCCAGGCCCCCAATATAACCCCCATGTCACCATATATAACCCTCTATGAACCCCACACCTCATGTATTTATAACCCCATGTCATATATAAGCCCAGGTCGCCCTCTATGAACCCCACACCTCATGTATTTATAACCCCATGTAATCATATATACGCCCAGGTCGCCCTTTATGAGCCCCACACCTCATATATAAGCCCAGGTCACCCTCTATGAACCCCACACCTCATATATAACCCTCATGTCGCCACATATAATCGCCATGGTTACCCACTTATGAACCCCAGACCACCAATATCTTCCATAGGTCACCCTATATAGCCCACAGGTTCCCCTATATAAGCCCCCAGATAGTGTTATAGACTGGTTATGTATATCTGGTAGTGTTATAGATTGGTTAACTATATCTGGTAGTGTTATAGACTGGTTATCTATATTGGATAGTGTTATAGACTATAGTGGCAGTGTTATAGACTGGTTATCTATATCTGGTAGTGTTATAGACTGGTTATCTATATTGGATAGTGTTATAGACTATAGTGGCAGTGTTATAGACTGGTTATCTATAGTGGATAGTGTTATAGACTGGTTATCTATATCTGGTAGTGTTATAGACTGGTTAACTATATTGGATAGTGTTATAGACTGGTTATCTATATCTGGTAGTGTTATAGACTGGTTAACTATATTGGATAGTGTTATAGACTGGTTAACTATATTGGATAGTGTTATAGACTGGTTATCTATATTGGATAGTGTTATAGACTGGTTAACTATATTGGATAGTGTTATAGACTGGTTATCTATATTGGATAGTGTTATAGACTGGTTAACTATATTGGATAGTGTTATAGACTGGTTATCTATATGTTGTTTTTGGTTTTTTTGGATAGTGTTATAGACTGGTTATCTATATTGGATAGTGTTATAGACTGGTTATCTATATTGGATAGTGTTATAGACTGGTTATCTATATTGGATAGTGTTATAGACTGGTTATCTATATTGGATAGTGTTATAGACTGGTTATCTATATTGGATAGTGTTATAGACTGGTTATCTATATTGGATAGTGTTATAGACTGGTTATCTATATTGGATAGTGTTATAGACTGGTTATCTATATTGGATAGTGTTATAGACTGGTTATCTATATTGGTAGTGTTATAGACTGGTTATCTATATTGGTGTGTTTGTGGTTTTGTGTTTGTGGTTTTTTTGGTGTGTTTGTATATTGGTAGTGTTATAGACTGGTTATTATATTGGTAGTGTTATAGACTGGTTATCTATATTGGTAGTGTTATAGACTGGTTATTATATTGGTAGTGTTATAGACTGGTTATTATATTGGTAGTGTTATAGACTGGTTATTATATTGGATAGTGTTATAGACTGGTTATTATATTGGTAGTGTTATAGACTGGTTATTATATTGGTAGTGTTATAGACTGGTTATTATATTGGTAGTGTTATAGACTGGTTACTATATTGGATAGTGTTATAGACTGGTTATCTATATTGGATAGTGTTATAGACTGGTTATCTATATTGGATAGTGTTATAGACTGGTTATCTATATTGGATAGTGTTATAGACTGGTTATCTATATTGGATAGTGTTATAGACTGGTTATCTATATTGGATAGTGTTATAGACTGGTTATCTATATCCTTTTATTTCCAGGGTGAACCATTTATGGAGAGTTTACAGAATAATAAACCTATGTTGTACAGTCTATCTATATCTGGCAGTGCCATTATAGCCCTTGTTAGTGGACTGGTTCCCGAGGCAACAGAGTATTTTGAACTTGTGCAATTACCGGATGAAGTAAGTCAATTGTGTTATTCGTATTTCTTGTTCAGAGGAACATCTCAAAAACCACCTCCAAAACATGTTCCTTGTCCTGATATTTTTTGTTTCTTTATTCATTAATATGATCCTCTAGATGTTGTTCTATGTGCTGTTTCATATTTGGGAGAACTAGCCCTCCTGGACTGCCTCACTTCTCCCTGCAGGGCTGGAGCTAGAGGGTGAAGTAGGAGAAATAGTCATCCTGAGCTCCCTCACTTCTCCCTTCAGTGCTGAAGCTAGAGGGTGAAATAGTCTCCCTTGAATTTATACTCAACAAAATTGCTAACAGGTCACCTGATGAATTTATACACTCAACAAAATTGCTAACAGGTCACCTGATGAATTTATACACCCAACAAAATTGCTAACAGGTCACCTGATGAATTTATACACCCAACAAAATTGCTAACAGGTCACCTGATGAATTTATACACTCAACAAAATTGCTAACAGGTCACCTGATGAATTTATACACTCAACAAAATTGCTAACAGGTCAATTGATGAATTAATGCACTCCACAAAATTGCTATTCGATCACCTGGTATTTTACAGTATTTGGAGCAAACAAATATCCATATAATATCAATATTCATATCATCTTATTGGTTATATTGTATTACAGATCGTTATGCATGACTTTCTGTATAATCATTTTGGATAAAATACATTTAAATAACATTACAAAAACATTTTATAATGTATGATTATTAATTGGCTCCAAATATTATAAAATACCAGGTGTCTGATTAGGAATTTTGCTAAGTTTATACAAATTTATTTTAGCTTGATTGCGAAACAAGTTATTACAACTTATAATCACTCTTGAGACCTCATTCCTGATGGAATCCATCGCCACGAGGGAGAGAGAAGAGGCAACATGGAATTTAAATGCCTTGCCTGAGGGTACAATCGTAACGGCTCCAGCGGGGTTCGAACTCCCAAACCTTTCGCACCTGAAACTAATGCGCATCCACTGCGCTATCACGACTTCCACAGCGCTATCACGACTTCCATGGAATTTTGTTGAGTGTACATGATTCAACAGATTGCTCTCCCACTTCTCCCTATTTTAAAGCCTTGGCTCGATCGTTCGACCCCCTTCTGACCCTAATAAAATCAAGTCTTTCAGATGGGACGTTAAACCGAGGTGTCGGTGCTTTACACCGTGCACGTAAAAGGACCAGAGGAGACTCTGGAATCGGTCTGTCTGTATCATGCATGCACTATCCTCCAAAATAACTAATCTCTTCAGGGGGCGTCGCTCATATGGGCAACCGGTAGCGACGATAAATACACGTAAAACACACACAGACATGGCTGAAAGCACTAGTTAGTGGATGTTTGTGTTTTATTTTTCAGTTCCGTAACACAGTGTTGGGAGTGGTGGCTGCAGACATGGTTGGAGCCTTTGTGATAGACAGACTACTCCAACTCATATTTGGACATGCAAAAGTGAAGAAACGATGATGAAAGTAAAACATAGGGGACATTTATTTTAGATATACATCTATACATTTAACGAATCTTGAAAAGCAGGAAAATGTTAACGAATCTTGAAAAGCAGGCAAATGTTATAGAATAACGGTAGCCAACTTTTGCGCCAAGACTTGTAAACTAGACAGATGGTGTAAAAAGGCAGATAAATAAATTGATGAAAACCAGGAATATGGCGGACCACGAGTGTGCTGTTCCATCATTTGATGAAGGTTTGCAAACCAAGCGAGAGTCAAAACACTGGATAAAAAATTGTGCTGAAAAAATGTTTTAACCGGATTGTAAACGGCGCGTATACCTGTAATTACATAAATAATGTATTTATTAAAAATGGCTGGCAAATCATTGTTTTAACATGCTAAGAGTACATGTATATAATATGTAGTTGTAGTAATACACTATTGGTGGGAGGGGCTATATTGGAATCACTGTTGGTGGGAGGGGCTATATTGGAATCACTGTTGGTGGGAGGGGTTATATTGGAATCACTGTTGGTGGGAGGGGTTATATTGGAATCACTGTTGATGGGAGGGGCTATATTGGAATCACTGTTGGTGGGAGGGGCTATATTGGAATCACTGTTGGTGGGAGGGGCTATATTGGAATCACTGTTGGTGGGAGGGGCTATATTGGAATCACTGTGTTGGTGGGTGGGGTTATATTGGAATCAGTTAGTATTTTGAAATTGGGACCGTCTTGAACTAACTACATCCTACAATGATCTTTGGACGTTCCTCTTATCAATTGTACATACATGGTTATACTCTGCACATGATCGCCCGTGATGGGCTGAGTCAGCACTGTGCACAGTAGTAGAATTTTAAAGTTATGCTTGGTTTACTTTGAATTAAATCAAAAATGTGTGTGAAAGACTCGTAGAAACTACAAGACTTGTAGAAACTATGAAAAAGTGTGTAATGGTAGATAAATAATTGTGTGTGTACTTGAAAATGAAAACTAAGAGAAATTGTGTGTACTTGAAAATGAAAACTAAGAGAAATAAATTGTGTGTAATTGAAGATGGAATCTAAGATAAATTGTGTGTAATTGAAGATGGAATCTAAGATAAATTGTGTGTAATTGAAGATGGAATCTAAGATAAATTGTGTGTAATTGAAGATGGAATCTAAAATAAATTGTGTGTAATTGAAGATGGAAACTAAAACCATTTGCATTGTTACTAATAGCGGCAGAAGTTAGAAGGTAATTCCTGCAATAACACCATTTGCACTACTGGAAATATTCAAGAATATTGATCAAATCATAATGCACAAGTACTTGTGTACTTGCAGGCATAGTTTTATGAGTTATGCTGGTTCTTGCAACTACTGTTACCTAAGTTACCTAAGATACATCTCTAATAAAACAACAGAAATATTTATAATCGGAATGGTATCGTCGGTTTACAATTACCTATTTGGAAATGTGTAATAAATTTAATAATATGGATGTACCGTCAAACCTATTAATAATATGGATGTACCGTCAAACCTGTCTATAGCAGCCAGCACATGGAATCACAAAAAGTGGCAAGTGGCTGCTTTGCACAGATGGCTGCTTAATAGAGGTCAAATGTATAATTAAGCAACATATTGGGAAACTGGTTGTTAAATACAGGTTGGTTGCTAAATACAAGTTGGCTGCTTAATAGAGGTGACCACTAACATAGGTTGGACTGTAGATTGATTGGATAGGAAACTTTCTTTTTAATCTCGTGATAAAACCAATATACCAGATATAGTCATCCAGAGTCGAGTTAAATTAAGAAAGGCATTATTGACTTGTCATCTTTTACAGTAATTTAGTTTATACAAATTAATTTTTTTATTTTAGCTCGATTGCGAAACAAATTCTTTCAACTTATATTAATCACTCTCGACACCTCATTCCTGATGGAATCCATCGCCACAAGGGAGAGAGAAGAGGCAACTTGGAATTTAAATGCCTTGCCTAAGGGCACAATCGTAACAGCTCCAGCAGGGGGTTGAACTCCGGACCTTTCGCACCTGAAGCGAACGTGCATCCACTGCGCTCTCACTACTTCCACAGTAATTAGTACTGTTCTATTAGTACTATTTATAACCCTTAATTTACCCAGCATGTAACGAGTTTAAGAAGATATAACACTTTTACAACAGCCGAACATGTCAATAGAAACTACAGTCAAACCTGTCTTAAGCAGCCAGTCAAGGGAATTACAGAAGGTGGCTGCTTAGCACAGTCGATATCTGGATACTGGCTGCTTAATGCAGGTCGGCTGCTTAATAGAGGTGACCACTATCACAAGTTTGACTGTAAACATGGAATTAAAGATTCACAGAACTATGTTATTGTTGGTTTAAGTAAATGTAATCTACCTGTACATAGACTTGCTGGAGAGGTAGCAGTGTGTGTAACCAGTAGATAAACTGTTTGCAGATACACACATTGAATGCATAATTTAAAGCAGCATTACATCGTAATAAAGGATGTTTTGGGTAAAATATAAATACTAATGTGTGCGTGTTTACAAAAAATGGAAATAGTCGCTTAGAAACGATAAAATTTCAATAAATTTAAACCGTCGTATACGCGAATTTGTTTATCAACACACGAAATGTAAACATGCACAGCGCGCATGCGTGAAACAACAGAGGATGTAGAAAACAACATATATATTTTGAACATGAAAGACTATCTATCTATCTTGGGGATAAAAGACTTAGATTACAGATGTATGAATTAAAAAAGACAACGTGGGACAAATGGGGACGATGCATTCCGAATGTAAACAAGTGCGGACAATCCGTTCCGGTTGTAAACAAGTGCGTGACCGATCGACTCGGAAAGTCCCACGTTCGATTTCGAGTTTGTTTTATCGCAAAAAAACACTGTTTACCAAATGAACATAAGCATACCAAGTATAATGTTAGAATGTGTAGCAGCATTGCTACCCATACGTAAAAACTGAATTTTTCAATTATCTTTTATTTCATACGATGTAATGTTGCTTTAAGGTACGGTATTTAATATTTATATGGACACTCCACTGCAGGTTGGCTGCTTAATAGAGGTGATCACTATCTCTAGGTTTGACTATATTCCTATTTTCAGAAGTTCAATCATTCATAAACACACAAACGGATTCACATAGACAAGCAGAGAGTAGTCCACTTTATCCGAGGGCTGTTCCCGAATCCTATGCTGGAAGCTTAGATATAGTGAAGTACTGATGTTCTAAGAAAAAAGGTGTCGCACAAGTCAGTAATGCCTGGCCCTTTCAATAGGGGTGACACTATAATAAACAGTATACGGATGTCTGCTCCAAGATGGTGGACAACTGCAGAGAACAGGACTCGTGCGCTGGGCATTGTATTTAGCAGACTCCCTCTTTATCCCTCCCTCTTTCATAAGTCAAACTTTTTCTTTTCTTTGTCATCATAACTTTACAACATGTATACCTTTTTTCAGAAAAAATAATATTGTTTAAAAATAAAAATTCATTAGGCAACTATATTAACTCATTTCATTCTGGATACCGTTCAAACGGTATTTGCAAAGAACATAGAGCCAGATCAATGGCCACAGAACGTGCCAGATCAATGGCCACAGAACGTGCCATCTGATCAGGCTCTATGCTGTTTGCTATTCACATGATATTGCTAAGACACTTGGCTATGTAGCAAACGCTGCATGCTGATCAGGATCTATGTTGTTTGCAAAAGCCTTTAAATGTATCCAGAATGAAATGGGTTAATTAGTCACTATTTCTTTTCACTTACTATCTTGTCGGGAAGGGCTGTAACTAATGATCCTAGAACTAGTGACCCGACCCGACCCGTTTGCCATTCTTTAAATTGTCATGTTTTGTAAATTCACATGTATATGAATCGAGCAATAAAATGTGGGTTTCCTCCCCTCCTCACCACATATACGCTTTCACGCCAACGAGAGTGATTACTATAAGTTATTAGAACTTGCTTCGCAATCGTTGAAAAATTTATTAAGTTTAAACTTTAATCAAATGTGTTTAAATAAAAGAGAATAATGGAGAAATTGATTTTTCTTTTCCAGATTTCATCCGACTCTGAATGTTTGTACATTTACAGCGCTGTAGGGTGCTAAGCCATATACTTAGTAGAAGCCGAGATACCAGGATTTTGCACGAATATTCACAAGTTCTTAAATCTGCTCTGTATGGATGGTTGTAATTGTGTTTATTTTTGTATATGCGGTGTACATGTATTTAAATATTTTTATTTAAAGAATCTTGTTATGAATGTATGTAATATGTAATTTATTCATTAATAATAAATGTATAAGAACTAGACTTCTGCTTGGATTATTTAGCTCCCTCAAGTCAATGGGCCCCAGTCACATACCCATTACATGTATGATCATATATCCCCGTCACAGACCCATTACATGTATGATCATATATCCCTGTGACTGACCCATTACATGTATGATCATATATCCCAGTCACATACCCATTACATGTATGATCATATATCCCCATCACAGACCCATTATATGTATGATCATATATCCCCGTCACATACCCATTATATGTATGATCATATATCCCCGTCACAGACCCATTACATGTGTGATCATATATCCCCATCACAGACCCATTATATGTATGATCATATATCCCCGTCACATACCCATTACATGTGTGATCATATATCCCCATCACATACCCATTATATGTATGATCATATATCCCCATCACAGACCCATTATATGTATGATCATATATCCCCGTCACATACCCATTATATGTATGCTCATATATCCCCGTCACATACCCATTATATGTATGATCATATATCCCCGTCACAGACCCATTATATGTATGATCATATATCCCCGTCATAGACCCATTATATGTATGATCATATATCCCCGTCACAGACGCATTGCATGTATGATCATATATCCCCATCACAGACGCATTATATGTATGATCATATATCCCCGTCACAGACCCATTACATGTATGATCATATATCCCCGTCACATACCCATTATATGTATGATCATATATCCCCGTCATAGACCCATTATATGTATAATCATATATCCCCGTCACAGACCCATTATATGTGTGATCATATATCCCCGTCACAGACCCATTATATGTGTGATCATATATCCCAGTCACAGACCCATTATATGTATGATCATATATCCCCGTCACAGACCCATTATATGTGTGATCATATATCCCAGTCACAGACCCATTATATGTGTGATCATATATCCCCATCACATACACATTATATATATGATCATATATCCCCCGTCACATACCCATTATATGTATGATCATATATCCCCGTCATAGACCCATTATATGTATGATCATATATCCCCGTCATAGACCCATTATATGTATGATCATATATCCCCGTCACAGACCCATTATATGTGTGATCATATATCCCCGTCACAGACCCATTATATGTGTGATCATATATCCAGTCACAGACCCATTATATGTATGATCATATATCCCCGTCACAGACCCATTATATGTATGATCATATATCCCCGTCACATACACATTATATGTATGATCATATATCCCAGTCACAGACCCATTATATGTATGATCATATATCCCCGTCATAGACCCATTATATGTATGATCATATATCCCCGTCATAGACCCATTATATGTATGATCATATATCCCCGTCACAGACCCATTATATGTGTGATCATATATCCCAGTCACAGACCCATTATATGTATGATCATATATCCCCGTCACATACACATTATATGTATGATCATATATCCCCCGTCACATACCCATTACATGTATGATCATATATCCCCATCACAGACACATATATATGATCATATATCCCCGTCACAGACCCATTATATGTGTGATCATATATCCCCAGACCCATTACATGTGCGATCATATATCCCCGTCACATACCCATTATATGTATGATCATATATCCCTGTCACATACCCATTATATGTATGATCATATATCCCTGTCACATACCCATTATATGTATGATCATATATCCCCGTCACAGACCCATTATATGTATGATCATATATCCCTGTCACAGACCCATTATATATATGATCATATATCCCCGTCAAAGACCCATTATATGTATGATCATATATCCCCATCACAGACCCATTATATGTATGATCATATATCCCCATCACAGACCCATTATATGTATGATCATATATCCCTGTCACAGACCCATTATATGTATGATCATATATCCCTAGACCCATTATATGTATGATCATATATCCCTAGACCCATTATATGTATGATCATATATCCCTAGACCCATTATATGTATGATCATATATCCCTAGACCCATTATATGTATGATCATATATCCCTAGACCCATTATATGTATGATCATATATCCCCATCACATACCCATTATATGTATGATCATATATCCCCGTCACATAACCATTATATGTGTGATCATATATCCCCGTCACATAACCATTATATGTATGATCATATATCCCCGTCACATACCCATTATATGTGTGATCATATATCCCCGTCACAGACCCATTATATGTATGATCATATATCCCCGTCACAGACCCATTATATGTATGATCATATATCCCTAGACCCATTATATGTATGATCATATATCCCCGTCACATACCCATTATATGTATGATCATATATCCCCGTCACAGACCCATTATATGTATGATCATATATCCCCGTCACAGACCCATTATATGTATGATCATATATCCCCAGACCCATTATATGTATGATCATATATCCCCAGACCCATTATATGTATGATCATATATCCCCGTCACATACCCATTATATGTATGATCATATATCCCCAGACCCATTATATGTATGATCATATATCCCCGTCACATACCCATTATATGTATGATCATATATCCCCGTCACATACCCATTATATGTATGATCATATATCCCCGTCACATACCCATTATATGTATGATCATATATCCCCGTCACAGACCCATTATATGTATGATCATATATCCCCGTCACAGACCCATTATATGTATGATCATATATCCCTAGACCCATTATATGTATGATCATATATCCCCATCACAGACCCATTATATGTATGATCATATATCCCTAGACCCATTATATGTATGATCATATATCCCCGTCACAGACCCATTATATGTATGATCATATATCCCCGTCACATACCCATTATATGTATGATCATATATCCCCGTCACAGACCCATTATATGTATGATCATATATCCCCGTCACAGACCCATTATATGTATGATCATATATCCCCGTCACAGACCCATTATATGTATGATCATATATCCCCGTCACAGACCCATTATATGTATGATCATATATCCCCGTCACATACCCATTATATGTATGATCATATATCCCCGTCACAGACCCATTATATGTATGATCATATATCCCCGTCACAGACCCATTATATGTATGATCATATATCCCCGTCACAGACCCATTATATGTATGATCATATATCCCCGTCACATACCCATTATATGTATGATCATATATCCCCGTCACAGACCCATTATATGTATGATCATATATCCCCGTCACAGACCCATTATATGTATGATCATATATCCCCGTCACAGACCCATTATATGTATGATCATATATCCCCGTCACAGACCCATTATATGTATGATCATATATCCCCGTCACAGACCCATTATATGTATGATCATATATCCCCGTCACAGACCCATTATATGTATGATCATATATCCCCGTCACAGACCCATTATATGTATGATCATATATCCCCATCACATACCCATTATATGTATGATCATATATCCCCGTCACATACCCATTATATGTATGATCATATATCCCCGTCACAGACCCATTATATGTATGATCATATATCCCCGTCACAGACCCATTATATGTATGATCATATATCCCCGTCACAGACCCATTATATGTATGATCATATATCCCCGTCACAGACCCATTATATGTATGATCATATATCCCCGTCACAGACCCATTATATGTATGATCATATATCCCTAGACCCATTATATGTATGATCATATATCCCCTCACATACCCATTATATGTATGATCATATATCCCCGTCACAGACCCATTATATGTATGATCATATATCCCCGTCACAGACCCATTATATGTATGATCATATACCCACAGACCCATTATATGTATGATCATATATCCCCGTCACATACCCATTATATGTATGATCATATATCCCCGTCACATACCCATTATATGTATGATCATATATCCCCGTCACAGACCCATTATATGTATGATCATATATCCCCGTCACAGACCCATTATATGTATGATCATATATCCCCATCACAGACCCATTATATGTATGATCATATATCCCCGTCACATACCCATTATATGTATGATCATATATCCCCAGTCACATACCCATTATATGTATGATCATATATCCCCAGTCACATACCCATTATATGTATGATCATATATCCCCGTCACAGACCCATTATATGTGTGATCATATATCCCCGTCACAGACCCATTATATGTATGATCATATATCCCCGTCACAGACCCATTATATGTATGATCATATATCCCCGTCACAGACCCATTATATGTATGATCATATATCCCCGTCACAGACCCATTATATGTATGATCATATATCCCCGTCACAGACCCATTATATGTATGATCATATATCCCCGTCACATACCCATTATATGTATGATCATATATCCCCGTCACATACCCATTATATGTATGATCATATATCCCCGTCACAGACCCATTATATGTATGATCATATATCCCCGTCACATACCCATTATATGTATGATCATATATCCCCGTCACAGACCCATTATATGTATGATCATATATCCCCGTCACATACCCATTATATGTATGATCATATATCCCCGTCACATACCCATTATATGTATGATCATATATCCCCGTCACAGACCCATTA
Source organism: Archivesica marissinica (assembly GCA_014843695.1). NCBI lineage: Eukaryota > Metazoa > Mollusca > Bivalvia > Venerida > Vesicomyidae > Archivesica > Archivesica marissinica. Next base: position 36,357,737 of record CM026400.1, on the reverse strand, counting down.
TATGTATGATCATATATCCCCGTCACAGACCCATTATATGTATGATCATATATCCCCGTCACAGACCCATTATATGTGTGATCATATATCCCCGTCACAGACCCATTATATGTATGATCATATATCCCCGTCACAGACCCATTATATGTATGATCATATATCCCCGTCACAGACCCATTATATGTATGATCATATATCCCCGTCACAGACCCATTATATGTATGATCATATATCCCCGTCACATACCCATTATATGTATGATCATATATCCCCGTCACATACCCATTATATGTATGATCATATATCCCCATCACAGACCATATATATGATCATATATCCCCGTCACAGACCCATTATATGTGTGATCATATATCCCCAGACCCATTATATGTATGATCATATATCCCCGTCACATACCCATTATATGTATGATCATATATCCCCGTCACAGACCCATTATATGTATGATCATATATCCCCGTCACATACCCATTATATGTATGATCATATATCCCCGTCACAGACCCATTATATGTATGATCATATATCCCCGTCACATACCCATTATATGTATGATCATATATCCCCGTCACAGACCCATTATATGTATGATCATATATCCCCGTCACATACCCATTATATGTATGATCATATATCCCCGTCACAGACCCATTATATGTATGATCATATATCCCCGTCACAGACCCATTATATGTATGATCATATATCCCCGTCACAGACCCATTATATGTATGATCATATATCCCCGTCACAGACCCATTATATGTATGATCATATATCCCCGTCACATACCCATTATATGTATGATCATATATCCCCGTCACATACCCATTATATGTATGATCATATATCCCCGTCACAGACCCATTATATGTATGATCATATATCCCCATCACAGACCCATTATATGTATGATCATATATCCCCGTCACAGACCCATTATATGTATGATCATATATCCCCGTCACATACCCATTATATGTATGATCATATATCCCCATCACAGACCCATTATATGTATGATCATATATCCCCGTCACAGACCCATTATATGTATGATCATATATCCCTAGACCCATTATATGTATGATCATATATCCCCGTCACAGACCCATTATATGTATGATCATATATCCCCGTCACAGACCCATTATATGTATGATCATATATCCCCGTCACAGACCCATTATATGTATGATCATATATCCCCGTCACAGACCCATTATATGTATGATCATATATCCCCGTCACAGACCCATTATATGTATGATCATATATCCCCGTCACAGACCCATTATATGTATGATCATATATCCCCGTCACAGACCCATTATATGTATGATCATATATCCCCGTCACAGACCCATTATATGTATGATCATATATCCCCAGACCCATTATATGTATGATCATATATCCCCAGACCCATTATATGTATGATCATATATCCCCATCACAGACCCATTATATGTATGATCATATATCCCTGTCAAAGACCCATTATATGTATGATCATATATCCCCATCACAGACCCATTATATGTATGATCATATATCCCCGTCACAGACCCATTATATGTGTGATCATATATCCCAGTCACAGACCCATTATATGTATGATCATATATCCCCGTCACATACACATTATATGTATGATCATATATCCCCGTCACATACCCATTATATATATGATCATATATCCCCGTCACATACCCATTACATGTATGATCATATATCCCTGTATGATCATATATCCCTATCACAGACCCATATATATGATCATATATCCCCGTCACAGACCCATTATATGTATGATCATATATCCCCAGACCCATTATATGTATGATCATATATCCCCGTCACATACCCATTATATGTATGATCATATATCCCCGTCACATACCCATTATATGTATGATCATATATCCCCGTCACAGACCCATTATATGTATGATCATATATCCCCGTCACATACCCATTATATGTATGATCATATATCCCCGTCACAGACCCATTATATGTATGATCATATATCCCCGTCACAGACCCATTATATGTATGATCATATATCCCCGTCACAGACCCATTATATGTATGATCATATATCCCCATCACAGACCCATTATATGTATGATCATATATCCCCGTCACAGACCCATTATATGTATGATCATATATCCCCGTCACAGACCCATTATATGTATGATCATATATCCCCGTCACAGACCCATTATATGTATGATCATATATCCCCGTCACAGACCCATTATATGTATGATCATATATCCCCATCACAGACCCATTATATGTATGATCATATATCCCCATACCCATTATATGTATGATCATATATCCCCGTCACAGACCCATTATATATATGATCATATATCCCTAGACCCATTATATGTATGATCATATATCCCCGTCACAGACCCATTATATGTATGATCATATATCCCCGTCACAGACCCATTATATGTATGATCATATATCCCCAGTCACAGACCCATTATATGTATGATCATATATCCCCGTCACATACCCATTATATGTATGATCATATATCCCCGTCACATACCCATTATATGTATGATCATATATCCCCGTCACATACCCATTATATGTGATCATATATCCCCGTCACATACCCATTATATGTATGATCATATATCCCCGTCACATACCCATTATATGTATGATCATATATCCCCGTCACAGACCCATTATATGTATGATCATATATCCCCGTCACATACCCATTATATGTATGATCATATATCCCCGTCACAGACCCATTATATGTATGATCATATATCCCCGTCACATACCCATTATATGTATGATCATATATCCCCGTCACATACCCATTATATGTGTGATCATATATCCCCGTCACAGACCCATTATATGTATGATCATATATCCCCGTCACAGACCCATTATATGTATGATCATATATCCCCATCACGACCCATTATATGTATGATCATATATCCCCATCACATACCCATTATATGTATGATCATATATCCCCGTCACAGACCCATTATATGTATGATCATATATCCCCGTCACAGACCCATTATATGTATGATCATATATCCCCGTCACAGACCCATTATATGTATGATCATATATCCCC
>CM026400.1:36342462-36353574 GCA_014843695.1 Archivesica marissinica | reverse complement strand
ATTTTCCCATTAGCACAAGTCTCTACACGTTTGCCAAGAACTTTCTGATAATATAACACATGCAATTTTCTCATTAACACAAGTCTCTACACGTTTGCCAAGAACTTTCTGATAATATAACACATGCAATTTTCCCATTAGCCCAAGTCTCTACACCATTCACTGTCTGCAACACAAGTAGAATATTGCATGCATGCTACAGATTATACAGCGTGCCAATAGTGTACAGCCGAAGGATAACATTCACTGTCTGCAACACAAGTAGAATATTGCATGCATGCTACAGATTATACAGCGTGCCAATAGTGTACAGCCGAAGGATAACATTCACTGTCTGCAACACAAGTAGAATATTGCATGCATGCTACAGATTATACAGCGTGCCAATAGTGTACAGCCGAAGGATAACATTCACTGTCTGCAACACAAGTAGAATATTGCATGCATGCTACAGATTATACAGCGTGCCAATAGTGTACAGCCGAAGGATAACATTCACTGTCTGCAACACAAGTAGAATATTGCATGCATGCTACAGATTATACAGCGTGCCAATAGTGTACAGCCGAAGGATAACATTCACTGTCTGCAACACAAGTAGAATATTGCATGCTACAGATTATACAGTGTGTCAATAGTGTACAGCCGAAGGATAACATTCACTGTCTGCAACACAAGTAGAATATTGCATGCATGCTACAGATTATACAGTGTGTCAATAGTGTACTGCCGAAGGATAACATGTACAGAAACAGAACATCTAACGTAAAAATCAATTGTCCAAATTTACATTACAATTAAAGCAGCACTATATCGTAATAAAGGATGTTTTTTGGTAAGATATAAATAATAATGTGTGATGTGTGTTTACAAAAATCGAAATAGTCGCTCAGAAATGATAAAAATCCAATAACTATACACTGTCGTATACGCGAATTGTTTATCAACAAACGAAATGTAAACACACACAGCGCGCATGTGTGAAACAACAGCAGATGTAGAAAACAACGTTGGAATGTGAACATATTTTGAACATGAAAGACTATCTATCTATCTTCCTCTAATGTCGAACCCCACGCGGGGATGTAGACCTCAATTAAAAAAGACAACGTGGGACAAATGGGGATGATGCATTCCGAATGTAAACAAATGTGGATGATGCGTTCCGATTGTAAACAAGTGCGTGACCGATCGACTCGGAAAGTCCTACTTTCGGCTTCGAGTTTGTTTGATCGCAAAAAAACACTGTTTACTAATTGAAGATAATTATACAAAGTATAATGTAGGAATGTGTAGCATGAGATTATTCAGAGATGTGATATTTTCATGAGACATTGAAAATACCAGATCAGTTATGGCAAATTTTGCATGGGTTAGTCATGTGAGGTATAACCAGTATGCTATATATGCCATGGATGACACACGTGAGGTATAACCAGTATGCTATATATGCCATGGATGACACACGTGAGGTATAACCAGCATGCTATATATGCCATGGATGACACGTGAGGTATAACCAACATGCTATATATGCCATGGATGACACACGTGAGGTATAACCAACATGCTATATATGCCATGGATGACACACGTGAGGTATAACCAACATGCTATATATGCCATGGATAACACACGTGAGGTATAACCAGTATGCTATATATGCCATGGATGACACACGTGAGGTATAACCTGTATGCTATATATGCCATGGATGACACACGTGAGGTATAACCAGTATGCTATATATGCCATGGATGACACACGTGAGGTATACCCAACATGCTATATATGCCATGGATAACACACGTGAGGTATAACCAACATGCTATATATGCCATGGATAACACGTGAGGTATAACCAGTATGCTATATATGCCATGGATAACACACGTGAGGTATAACCAACATGCTATATATGCCATGGATGACACACGTGAGGTATAACCAACATGCTATATATGCCATGGATGACACGTGAGGTATAACCAACATGCTATATATGCCATGGATGACACGTGAGGTATAACCAACATGCTATATATGCCATGGATGACACGTGAGGTATAACCAACATGCTATATATGCCATGGATGACACGTGAGGTATAACCAGCATGCTATATATGCCATGGATGACACGTGAGGTATAACCAACATGCTATATATGCCATGGATGACACACGTGAGGTATAACCAACATGCTATATATGCCATGGATGACACACGTGAGGTATAACCAACATGCTATATATGCCATGGATGACACGTGAGGTATAACCAGTATGCTATATATGCCATGGATGACACGTGAGGTATAACCAACATGCTATATATGCCATGGATAACACACGTGAGGTATAACCAACATGCTATATATGCCATGGATGACACGTGAGGTATAACCAACATGCTATATATGCCATGGATGACACACGTGAGGTATAACCAGTATGCTATATATGCCATGGATGACACGTGAGGTATAACCAACATGCTATATATGCCATGGATGACACGTGAGGTATAACCAGCATGCTATATATGCCATGGATGACACGTGAGGTATAACCAACATGCTATATATGCCATGGATGACACACGTGAGGTATAACCAGTATGCTATATATGCCATGGATGACACACGTGAGGTATAACCAACATGCTATATATGCCATGGATGACACACGTGAGGTATAACCAACATGCTATATATGCCATGGATGACACACGTGAGGTATAACCAACATGCTATATATGCCATGGATGACACATGTGAGGTATAACCAGCATGCTATATATGCCATGGATGACACACGTGAGGTATAACCAACATGCTATATATGCCATGGATGACACATGTGAGGTATAACCAACATGCTATATATGCCATGGATGACACACGTGAGGTATAACCAACATGCTATATATGCCATGGATGACACGTGAGGTATAACCAGCATGCTATATATGCCATGGATGACACACGTGAGGTATAACCAGTTATATATGCCATGGATGACACACGTGAGGTATAACCAGCATGCTATATATGCCATGGATGACACACGTGAGGTATAACCAACATGCTATATATGCCATGGATGACACACGTGAGGTATAACCAACATGCTATATATGCCATGGATGACACACGTGAGGTATAACCAACATGCTATATATGCCATGGATGACACACGTGAGGTATAACCAACATGCTATATATGCCATGGATAACACACGTGAGGTATAACCAGTATGCTATATATGCCATGGATGACACACGTGAGGTATAACCTGTATGCTATATATGCCATGGATGACACACGTGAGGTATAACCAGTATGCTATATATGCCATGGATGACACACGTGAGGTATACCCAACATGCTATATATGCCATGGATAACACACGTGAGGTATAACCAACATGCTATATATGCCATGGATAACACGTGAGGTATAACCAGTATGCTATATATGCCATGGATAACACACGTGAGGTATAACCAACATGCTATATATGCCATGGATGACACACGTGAGGTATAACCAACATGCTATATATGCCATGGATGACACGTGAGGTATAACCAACATGCTATATATGCCATGGATGACACGTGAGGTATAACCAACATGCTATATATGCCATGGATGACACGTGAGGTATAACCAGCATGCTATATATGCCATGGATGACACGTGAGGTATAACCAACATGCTATATATGCCATGGATGACACACGTGAGGTATAACCAACATGCTATATATGCCATGGATGACACACGTGAGGTATAACCAACATGCTATATATGCATGGATGACACACGTGAGGTATAACCAGTATGCTATATATGCCATGGATGACACACGTGAGGTATAACCAACATGCTATATATGCCATGGATGACACACGTGAGGTATAACCAACATGCTATATATGCCATGGATGACACACGTGAGGTATAACCAACATGCTATATATGCCATGGATAACACACGTGAGGTATAACCAGTATGCTATATATGCCATGGATGACACACGTGAGGTATAACCTGTATGCTATATATGCCATGGATGACACACGTGAGGTATAACCAGTATGCTATATATGCCATGGATGACACACGTGAGGTATACCCAACATGCTATATATGCCATGGATAACACACGTGAGGTATAACCAACATGCTATATATGCCATGGATAACACGTGAGGTATAACCAGTATGCTATATATGCCATGGATAACACACGTGAGGTATAACCAACATGCTATATATGCCATGGATAACACATGAGGTATAACCAGTATGCTATATATGCCATGGATAACACACGTGAGGTATAACCAACATGCTATATATGCCATGGATAACACGTGAGGTATAACCAGTATGCTATATATGCCATGGATGACACACGTGAGGTATAACCAGTATGCTATATATGCCATGGATGACACACATGAGGTATAACCAGTATGCTATATATGCCATGGATGACACACGTGAGGTATAACCAACATGCTATATATGCCATGGATAACATGTAAGGTATAACCAACATGCTATATATGCCATGGATGACACGTGAGGTATAACCAACATGCTATATATGCCATGGATGACACGTGAGGTATAACCAGCATGCTATATATGCCATGGATGACACGTGAGGTATAACCAACATGCTATATATGCCATGGATGACACGTGAGGTATAACCAACATGCTATATATGCCATGGATGACATGTGAGGTATAACCAGTATGCTATATATGCCATGGATGACACGTGAGGTATAACCAACATGCTATATATGCCATGGATGACACACGTGAGGTATAACCAACATGCTATATATGCCATGGATGACACACGTGAGGTATAACCAGTATGCTATATATGCCACGTGAGGTATAACCAGTATGCTATATATGCCATGGATAACACACGTGAGGTATAACCAACATGCTATATATGCCATGGATGACACACGTGAGGTATAACCAACATGCTATATATGCCATGGATGACACGTGAGGTATAACCAGTATGCTATATATGCCATGGATAACACACGTGAGGTATAACCAACATGCTATATATGCCATGGATGACACACGTGAGGTATAACCAACATGCTATATATGCCATGGATGACACGTGAGGTATAACCAACATGCTATATATGCCATGGATGACACGTGAGGTATAACCAACATGCTATATATGCCATGGATGACACGTGAGGTATAACCAACATGCTATATATGCCATGGATGACACGTGAGGTATAACCAGCATGCTATATATGCCATGGATGACACGTGAGGTATAACCAACATGCTATATATGCCATGGATGACACACGTGAGGTATAACCAACATGCTATATATGCCATGGATGACACACGTGAGGTATAACCAACATGCTATATATGTCATGGATGACACGTGAGGTATAACCAGTATGCTATATATGCCATGGATGACACGTGAGGTATACCCAACATGCTATATATGCCATGGATAACACACGTGAGGTATAACCAACATGCTATATATGCCATGGATGACACGTGAGGTATAACCAACATGCTATATATGCCATGGATGACACGTGAGGTATAACCAGTATGCTATATATGCCATGGATGACACACGTGAGGTATAACCAGTATGCTATATATGCCATGGATGACACACGTGAGGTATAACCAACATGCTATATATGCCATGGATGACACGTGAGGTATAACCAGCATGCTATATATGCCATGGATGACACGTGAGGTATAACCTGTATGCTATATATGCCATGGATGACACACGTGAGGTATAACCTGTATGCTATATATGCCATGGATGACACGTGAGGTATAACCAGTATGCTATATATGCCATGGATGACACGTGAGGTATAACCAGTATGCTATATATGCCATGGATGACACGTGATGTATAACCAGCATGCTATATATGCCATGGATGACACGTGAGGTATAACGAACATGCTATATATGCCATGGATGACACATGTGAGGTATAACCAGCATGATATATATGCCATGGATGACACACGTGAGGTATAACCAACATGCTATATATGCAATGGATGACACGTGAGGTATAACCAGCATGCTATATATGCCATGGATGACACGTGAGGTATAACCAACATGCTATATATGCCATGGATGACACAGTGAGGTATAACCAGCATGCTATATATGCCATGGATGACACACGTGAGGTATAACCAACATGCTATATATGCCATGGATGACACACGTGAGGTATAACCAACATGCTATATATGCCATGGATGAAACATGTGAGGTATAACCAGCATGCTATATATGCCATGGATGACACGTGAGGTATAACCAACATGCTATATATGCCATGGATGACACGTGAGGTATAACCAACATGCTATATATGCCATGGATGACACGTGAGGTATAACCAGTATGCTATATATGCCATGGATGACACACGTGAGGTATAACCAGTATGCTATATATGCCATGGATGACACACGTGAGGTATAACCAACATGCTATATATGCCATGGATGACACGTGAGGTATAACCAGCATGCTATATATGCCATGGATGACACGTGAGGTATAACCTGTATGCTATATATGCCATGGATGACACACGTGAGGTATAACCAGTATGCTATATATGCCATGGATGACACGTGAGGTATAACCAGTATGCTATATATGCCATGGATGACACGTGAGGTATAACCAGCATGCTATATATGCCATGGATGACACGTGAGGTATAACCAACATGCTATATATGCCATGGATGACACACGTGAGGTATAACCAGCATGCTATATATGCCATGGATGAACACGTGAGGTATAACCAGTATGCTATATATGCCATGGATGACACGTGAGGTATAACCAGCATGCTATATATGCCATGGATGACACACGTGAGGTATAACCAACATGCTATATATGCCATGGATGACACGTGAGGTATAACCAGCATGCTATATATGCCATGGATGACACGTGAGGTATAACCAACATGCTATATATGCCATGGATGACACGTGAGGTATAACCAACATGCTATATATGCCATGGATGACACGTGAGGTATAACCAGCATGCTATATATGCCATGGATGACACACGTGAGGTATAACCAACATGCTATATATGCCATGGATGACACGTGAGGTATAACCAACATGCTATATATGCCATGGATGACACACGTGAGGTATAACCAGCATGCTATATATGCCATGGATGACACGTGAGGTATAACCAGCATGCTATATATGCCATGGATGACACGTGAGGTATAACCAACATGCTATATATGCCATGGATGACACGTGAGGTATAACCAACATGCTATATATGCCATGGATGACACACGTGAGGTATAACCAACATGCTATATATGCCATGGATGACACGTGAGGTATAACCAACATGCTATATATGCCATGGATGACACACGTGAGGTATAACCAACATGCTATATATGCCATGGATGACACGTGAGGTATAACCAGCATGCTATATATGCCATGGATGACACACGTGAGGTATAACCAACATGCTATATATGCCATGGATGACACACGTGAGGTATAACCAACATGCTATATATGCCATGGATGACACACGTGAGGTATAACCAACATGCTATATATGCCATGGATGACACACGTGAGGTATAACCAACATGCTATATATGCCATGGATGACACACGTGAGGTATAACCAACATGCTATATATGCCATGGATGACACACGTGAGGTATAACCAACATGCTATATATGCCATGGATGACACACGTGAGGTATAACCAACATGCTATATATGCCATGGATGACACGTGAGGTATAACCAGCATGCTATATATGCCATGGATGACACGTGAGGTATAACCAGTATGCTATATATGCCATGGATGACACACGTGAGGTATAACCAGCATGCTATATATGCCATGGATGACACGTGAGGTATAACCAGTATGCTATATATGCCATGGATGACACGTGAGGTATAACCAGTATGCTATATATGCCATGGATGACACGTGAGGTATAACCAGCATGCTATATATGCCATGGATGACACGTGAGGTATAACCAACATGCTATATATGCCATGGATGACACATGTGAGGTATAACCAGCATGCTATATATGCCATGGATGACACACGTGAGGTATAACCAACATGCTATATATGCCATGGATAACACGTGAGGTATAACCAACATGCTATATATGCCATGGATGACACACGTGAGGTATAACCAACATGCTATATATGCCATGGATGACACACGTGAGGTATAACCAACATGCTATATATGCCATGGATGACACACGTGAGGTATAACCAACATGCTATATATGCCATGGATGACACGTGAGGTATAACCAGCATGCTATATATGCCATGGATGACACGTGAGGTATAACCAACATGCTATATATGCCATGGATGACACGTGAGGTATAACCAGCATGCTATATATGCCATGGATGACACGTGAGGTATAACCAACATGCTATATATGCCATGGATGACACACGTGAGGTATAACCAACATGCTATATATGCCATGGATAACATGTGAGGTATAACCAGTATGCTATATATGCCATGGATGACACACGTGAGGTATAACCAACATGCTATATATGCCATGGATGACACACGTGAGGTATAACCAACATGCTATATATGCCATGGATAACACACGTGAGGTATAACCAACATGCTATATATGCCATGGATAACACACGTGAGGTATAACCAGCATGCTATATATGCCATGGATGACACGTGAGGTATAACCAACATGCTATATATGCCATGGATGAAACATGTGAGGTATAACCAGCATGCTATATATGCCATGGATGACACACGTGAGGTATAACCAACATGCTATATATGCCATGGATGACACACGTGAGGTATAACCAACATGCTATATATGCCATGGATAACACACGTGAGGTATAACCAACATGCTATATATGCCATGGATGACACACGTGAGGTATAACCAACATGTTATATATGCCATGGATGACACACGTGAGGTATAACCAGTATGCTATATATGCCATGGATGACACGTGAAGTATAACCAACATGCTATATATGCCATGGATAACACACGTGAGGTATAACCAGTATGCTATATATGCCATGGATGACACACGTGAGGTATAACCAACATGCTATATATGCCATGGATGACACACGTGAGGTATAACCAACATGCTATATATGCCATGGATAACACACGTGAGGTATAACCAGTATGCTATATATGCCATGGATAACACACGTGAGGTATAACCAACATGCTATATATGCCATGGATGACACACGTGAGGTATAACCAACATGCTATATATGCCATGGATGACACACGTGAGGTATAACCAGCATGCTATATATGCCATGGATGACACACGTGAGGTATAACCAACATGCTATATATGCCATGGATGACACATGTGAGGTATAACCAACATGCTATATATGCCATGGATGACACACGTGAGGTATAACCAACATGCTATATATGCCATGGATGACACGTGAGGTATAACCAGCATGCTATATATGCCATGGATGACACACGTGAGGTATAACCTGTATGCTATATATGCCATGGATGACACACGTGAGGTATAACCAGTATGCTATATATGCCATGGATGACACACGTGAGGTATAACCAACATGCTATATATGCCATGGATGACACACGTGAGGTATAACCAACATGCTATATATGCCATGGATGACACACGTGAGGTATAACCAACATGCTATATATGCCATGGATAACACACGTGAGGTATAACCAGTATGCTATATATGCCATGGATGACACACGTGAGGTATAACCTGTATGCTATATATGCCATGGATGACACACGTGAGGTATAACCAGTATGCTATATATGCCATGGATGACACACGTGAGGTATACCCAACATGCTATATATGCCATGGATAACACACGTGAGGTATAACCAACATGCTATATATGCCATGGATAACACGTGAGGTATAACCAGTATGCTATATATGCCATGGATAACACACGTGAGGTATAACCAACATGCTATATATGCCATGGATAACACATGAGGTATAACCAGTATGCTATATATGCCATGGATAACACACGTGAGGTATAACCAACATGCTATATATGCCATGGATAACACGTGAGGTATAACCAGTATGCTATATATGCCATGGATGACACACGTGAGGTATAACCAGTATGCTATATATGCCATGGATGACACACATGAGGTATAACCAGTATGCTATATATGCCATGGATGACACACGTGAGGTATAACCAACATGCTATATATGCCATGGATAACATGTAAGGTATAACCAACATGCTATATATGCCATGGATGACACGTGAGGTATAACCAACATGCTATATATGCCATGGATGACACGTGAGGTATAACCAGCATGCTATATATGCCATGGATGACACGTGAGGTATAACCAACATGCTATATATGCCATGGATGACACGTGAGGTATAACCAACATGCTATATATGCCATGGATGACATGTGAGGTATAACCAGTATGCTATATATGCCATGGATGACACGTGAGGTATAACCAACATGCTATATATGCCATGGATGACACACGTGAGGTATAACCAACATGCTATATATGCCATGGATGACACACGTGAGGTATAACCAGTATGCTATATATGCCACGTGAGGTATAACCAGTATGCTATATATGCCATGGATAACACACGTGAGGTATAACCAACATGCTATATATGCCATGGATGACACACGTGAGGTATAACCAACATGCTATATATGCCATGGATGACACGTGAGGTATAACCAGTATGCTATATATGCCATGGATAACACACGTGAGGTATAACCAACATGCTATATATGCCATGGATGACACACGTGAGGTATAACCAACATGCTATATATGCCATGGATGACACACGTGAGGTATAACCAACATGCTATATATGCCATGGATGACACGTGAGGTATAACC
>CM026400.1:36218711-36341462 GCA_014843695.1 Archivesica marissinica | reverse complement strand
GTGGTCGTGATAGAGCACAGTGGTCGTGATAGAGCATAGTGGTCGTGATAGAGCACAGTGGTCGTGATAGAGCATAGTGGTCGTAATAGAGCATAGTGGTCGTGATAGAGCACAGTGGTCGTGATAGAGCATAGTGGTCGTGATAGAGCACAGTGGTCATGATAGAGTGGTCGTGATAGAGTGGTCGTGATAGAGCACAGTGGTCGTGATAGAGTGTTCGTGATAGAGCACAGTGGTCGTGATAGAGTGGTCGTGATAGAGCACAGTGGTCGTGATAGAGCACAGTGGTCGTGATAGAGCATAGTGGTCGTGATAGAGCACAGTGGTCGTGATAGAGCAGAGTGGTCGTGATAGAGCACAGTGGTCGTGATAGAGTGGTCGTGATAGAGCACAGTGGTCGTGATAGAGCACAGTGGTCGTGATAGAGCATAGTGGTCGTGATACAGTGGTCGTGATAGAGCACAGTGGTCGTGATAGAGCATAGTGGTCGTGATAGAGCACAGTGGTCGTGATAGAGCATAGTGGTCGTAATAGAGCACAGTGGTCGTGATAGAGCACAGTGGTCGTGATAGAGCATAGTGGTCGTGATAGAGCACAGTGGTCGTGATAGAGCACAGTGGTCGTGATAGAGCATAGTGGTCGTGATAGAGCACAGTGGTCGTGATAGAGCATAGTGGTCATGATAGAGCACAGTGGTCGTGATAGAGCATAGTGGTCGTGATAGAGTGGTCGTGATAGAGCACAGTGGTCGTGATAGAGCATAGTGGTCGTGATAGAGCACAGTGGTCGTGATAGAGCATAGTGGTTGTGATAGAGCATAGTGGTCGTGATAGAGCACAGTGGTCGTGATAGAGCACAGTGGTCGTGATAGAGCACAGTGGTCGTGATAGAGCATAGTGGTCGTGATAGAGCACAGTGGTCGTGATAGAGTGGTCGTGATAGAGCATAGTGGTCATGATAGAGCATAGTGGTCATGATAGAGCATAGTGGTCGTGATAGAGCACAGTGGTCGTGATAGAGCATAGTGGTCGTGATAGAGCACAGTGGTTTTGATAGAGCACAGTGGTTTTGATAGAGCACAGTGGTCGTGATAGAGCAAAGTGGTCGTGATAGAGCATAGTGGTCGTGATAGAGCACAGTGGTCGTGATAGAGCACAGTGGTTTTGATAGAGCACAGTGGTCGTGATAGAGCACAGTGGTCGTGATAGAGCATAGTGGTCGTGATAGAGTGGTCGTGATAGAGCACAGTGGTCGTGATAGAGCACAGTGGTCGTGATAGAGCATAGTGGTTGTGATAGAGCACAGTGGTCGTGATAGAGCATAGTGGTCATGATAGAGCATAGTGGTCGTGATAGAGCACAGTGGTCGTGATAGAGCATAGTGGTCGTGATAGAGCACAGTGGTCATGATAGAGCATAGTGGTCGTGATAGAGCATAGTGGTCGTGATAGAGCACAGTGGTCGTGATAGAGCACAGTGGTCGTGATAGAGCATAGTGGTCGTGACAGAGCACAGTGGTCGTGATAGAGTGGTCGTGATAGAGCATAGTGGTCGTGATAGAGCACAGTGGTCGTGTTAGGTGGTCGAGATAGAGCATAGTGGTCGTGATAGAGTGGTCGTGATAGAGCACAGTGGTCGTGATAGAGTGGTCGTGATAGAGCACAGTGGTCGTGATAGAGTGGTCGTGATAGAGCACAGTGGTCGTGATAGAGCATAGTGGTCGTGATAGAATGGTCGTGATAGAGCACAGTGGTCGTGATAGAGTGGTCGTGATAGAGCACAGTGGTCATGATAGAGCATAGTGGTCGTGATAGAGCATAGTGGTCGTGATAGAGCATAGTGGTCGTGATAGAGCACAGTGGTCGTGATAGAGCATAGTGGTCGTGATAGAGCATAGTGGTCGTGATAGAGCATAGTGGTCGTGATAGAGTACAGTGGTCGTGATAGAGCACGGTGGTCGTGATAGAGCACAGTGGTCGTGATAGAGTGGTCGTGATAGAGCACAGTGGTCGTGATGGAGCACAGTGGTTTTGATAGAGCATAGTGGTCGTGATAGAGCATACTGGACATGATACAGCATAGTGGTCGTGATAGAGCATAGTGGTTGTGATAGAGCACAGTGGTCGTGATAGAGCACAGTGGTCGTGATAGAGCACAGTGGTCGTGATAGAGCATAGTGGTCGTGATAGAGTACAGTGGTCGTGATAGAGCACGGTGGTCGTGATAGAGCACAGTGGTCGTGATAGAGCACAGTGGTCGTGATAGAGCATAGTGGTCGTGATAGAGCACAGTGGTCGTGATAGAGCACAGTGGTCGTGATAGAGCATAGTGGTCGTGATAGAGCATAGTGGTCTTGATAGAGTGGTCTTGATAGAGCATAGTGGTCGTGATAGAGCACAGTGGTCGTGATAGAGCATAGTGGTCGTGATAGAGCACAGTGGTCGTGATAGAGCATAGTGGTCGTGATAGAGCATAGTGGTCGTGATAGAGTGGTGTGTGGGTGGTGTGTAGAGTGGTTGTGATAGAGCACAGTGGTCGTGATAGAGCACAGTGGTCGTGATAGAGCACAGTGGTCGTGATAGAGTGGTCGTGATAGAGCACAGTGGTCGTGATAGAGCATAGTGGTCGTGATAGAGCACAGTGGTCGTGATAGAGCACAGTGGTCGTGATAGAGCATAGTGGTCGTGATAGAGCATAGTGGTCGTGATAGAGTGGTCGTGATAGAGCACAGTGGTCGTGATAGAGTGGTGTGATAGAGCACAGTGGTCGTGATAGAGCATAGTGGTCGTGATAGAGCACAGTGGTCGTGATAGAGCACAGTGGTCGTGATAGAGCATAGTGGTCGTGATAGAGCATAGTGGTCGTGATAGAGCATAGTGGTCGTGATAGAGCATAGTGGTCGTGATAGAGCACAGTGGTCGTGATAGAGCACAGTGGTCGTGATAGAGCATAGTGGTCGTGATAGAGCATAGTGGTCGTGATAGAGCATAGTGGTCGTGATAGAGCATAGTGGTCGTGATAGAGCACAGTGGTCGTGATAGAGCACAGTGGTCGTGATAGAGCATAGTGGTCGTGATAGAGCATAGTGGTCGTGATAGAGCATAGTGGTCGTGATAGAGCATAGTGGTCGTGATAGAGCACAGTGGTCGTGATAGAGCACAGTGGTCGTGATAGAGCATAGTGGTCGTGATAGAGTGGTCGTGATAGAGCACAGTGGTCGTGATAGAGTGTTCGTGATAGAGCACAGTGGTCGTGATAGAGTGGTCGTGATAGAGCACAGTGGTCGTGATAGAGCACAGTGGTCGTGATAGAGCATAGTGGTCGTGATAGAGCACAGTGGTCGTGATAGAGTGGTCGTGATAGAGTGGTCGTGATAGAGCACAGTGGTCGTGATAGAGTGTTCGTGATAGAGCACAGTGGTCGTGATAGAGTGGTCGTGATAGAGCACAGTGGTCGTGATAGAGCACAGTGGTCGTGATAGAGCATAGTGGTCGTGATAGAGCACAGTGGTCGTGATAGAGTGGTCGTGATAGAGTGGTCGTGATAGAGCACAGTGGTCGTGATAGAGTGTTCGTGATAGAGCACAGTGGTCGTGATAGAGTGGTCGTGATAGAGCACAGTGGTCGTGATAGAGCACAGTGGTCGTGATAGAGCATAGTGGTCGTGATAGAGCACAGTGGTCATGATAGAGTGGTCGTGATAGAGTGGTCGTGATAGAGCACAGTGGTCGTGATAGAGTGTTGTGATAGAGCACAGTGGTCGTGATAGAGTGGTCGTGATAGAGCACAGTGGTCGTGATAGAGCACAGTGGTCGTGATAGAGCATAGTGGTCGTGATAGAGCACAGTGGTCGTGATAGAGCATAGTGGTCGTGATAGAGCACAGTGGTCGTGATAGAGTGGTCGTGATAGAGCACAGTGGTCGTGATAGAGCACAGTGGTCGTGATAGAGCATAGTGGTCGTGATAGAGCACAGTGGTCGTGATAGAGCACAGTGGTCGTGATAGAGCACAGTGGTCGTGATAGAGCACAGTGGTCGTGATAGAGCATAGTGGTCGTGATAGAGCACAGTGGTCGTGATAGAGCACAGTGGTCGTGATAGAGCACAGTGGTCGTGATAGAGCACAGTGGTCGTGATAGAGCATAGTGGTCGTGATAGAGCACAGTGGTCGTGATAGAGCACAGTGGTCGTGATAGAGCATAGTGGTCGTGATAGAGCATAGTGGTGTGATAGAGGGTGTGTGGTCGTGATAGAGCACAGTGGTCGTGATAGAGCATAGTGGTCGTGATAGAGCACAGTGGTCGTGATAGAGCACAGTGGTCGTGATAGAGCACAGTGGTCGTGATAGAGCATAGTGGTCGTGATAGAGCATAGTGGTCGTGATAGAGCACAGTGGTCGTGATAGAGCACAGTGGTCGTGATAGAGCACAGTGGTCGTGATAGAGCACAGTGGTCGTGATAGAGCACAGTGGTCGTGATAGAGCATAGTGGTCGTGGTCGTGATAGAGCACAGTGGTCGTGATAGAGCACAGTGGTCGTGATAGAGCATAGTGGTCGTGATAGAGCATAGTGGTCGTGATAGAGCATAGTGGTCGTGATAGAGCACAGTGGTCGTGATAGAGCACAGTGGTCGTGATAGAGCATAGTGGTCGTGATAGAGCACAGTGGTCGTGATAGAGCACAGTGGTCGTGATAGAGTGGTCGTGATAGAGTGGTCGTGATAGAGCACAGTGGTCGTGATAGAGTGGTCGTGATAGAGCACAGTGGTCGTGATAGAGCACAGTGGTCGTGATAGAGCACAGTGGTCGTGATAGAGCACAGTGGTCGTGATAGAGCACAGTGGTCGTGATAGAGCACAGTGGTCGTGATAGAGCACAGTGGTCGTGATAGAGCACAGTGGTCGTGATAGAGCACAGTGGTCGTGATAGAGCACAGTGGTCGTGATAGAGCACAGTGGTCGTGATAGAGCATAGTGGTCGTGATAGAGCATAGTGGTCGTGATAGAGTGGTCGTGATAGAGTGGTCGTGATAGAGCATAGTGGTCGTGATAGAGCATAGTGGTCGTGATAGAGCACAGTGGTAGCGCATTCGCTTCAGGTGCGAAAGGCGTACCTCCTGCCGGGTTCGCACCCAGTTGTAGCCGTTAACGCTTGTGCACTTAGGCAAGGCATTTAAATTCCACGTTGCCTCTTCTCTCTCCCACGTGGCGATGGATTCCATCAGGAATGAGGTCTCGAGAGTGATTAATATAAGTTGCAAGAACTTGTTTCGCAATTGAGCTAAAATAAATTTGTATAAACTAAATCATTTGAGCTTGCATCTGATTGTGTGGTTGAGCTTATCCAGGATCAAGCAATTTGAGCTTACCTTGGATCAAATAATTTGAGCTACCTTGGCTCAAGTATTTGAGCTTACATTGGGTCAAGTATTTGAGCTTACCTTGGATAAATATTTGAGCTACCTTGGCTCAAGTATTTGAGCTTACCTTGGATCAAGTATTTGAGCTTACCTTGGCTCAGGTAGTTGAGCTTACCTTGGATCAAGTATTTGAGCTTACCTTGGATCAAGTATTTGAGCTTACCTTGGATCAAGTATTTGAGCTTACCTTGGATCAAGTATTTGAGCTTACCTTGGATCAAGTATTTGAGCTTACCTTGGATCAAGTAGTTGAGCTTACCTTGGATCAAGTATTTGAGCTTACCTTGGATCAAGTATTTGAGCTTACCTTGGATCAAGTATTTGAGCTTACCTTGGATCAAGTATTTGAGCTTACCTTGGATCAAGTATTTGAGCGTACCTTGGATCAAGTATTTGAGCTTACCTTGGATCAAGTATTTGAGCTTACCTTAGATCAAGTATTTGAGCTTACCTTGGCTCAAGTAGTTGAGCTTACCTTGGATCAAGTATTTGAGCTTACCTTGGATCAAGTATTTGAGCTTACCTTGGATCAAGTATTTGAGCTTACCTTGGATCAAGTATTTGAGCTTACCTTGGGTCAAGTATTTGAGTTTACCTTGGATCAAGTATTTGAGCTTACCTTGGATCAAGTATTTGAGCTTCCTGGACTAGATACACCAAAGAGACAAAGTGTATGCCGAACTGAATAAGTACTGTCAGTATAGTATACAGGTTGAATATATTCGGTAATGGCCGTTGCTTAGACAGATACTTCAATGGCTGAAAGAAACAAATAGGAGGATATTTGGTGATCACGCCACTCGATGAAATACAATTTTCGGTGATCACTCGATGAAATACAATTTTCGGTGATCACTCGATGAAATACATTCCTATCTTACACTAATAAACACAAATCTTCTTTTTCTTTTATGATTTTCCAAGGATTGTGGCTGATGTAATATTTGTTATCAAATTTGATTAATTTTAACTGCCCCTGTCGGGAACCTCATTTCACTACAATACACAACCGCTCAACCACTTACGCTAGTGTGAACGTCCGTAATAAGTAATATATTAAAAACTACAGACAAAACAAATTCATTAGAATATATTACTTTATAATTAGCTGTTCATGATTGTCAGAAAATAGCTAAAATACAAAAGTACATCCAACTGCGGAGGAATACGATAGTAACGATACATAAAAGAAGTGACAGAGAAAATGCCACCTTTCACTGTTTAAAAAACAGTGGCTGATGAAGTTATCTTTTCCTGAGAAAACTCAATCATTCATTGAAAGCTTAATAGAAAAAAGAAGTCTTGAAAACATTTCAGAGTATCACAGTGTATCCGGTGTCACAGGAAATCTTCCCCCCTGGAAATCTTCCAAATCTTCTTTAAATATCCTAGGAAATATGGGGGGGGGGGATTTTCAGGCGGGGTAAATTTCCTGTTACACCGGTATATTTCGGCCGATTTCAGTGTTTTTCTTTGTCAACGTTCCCAATCAGAAGCATATAAAGTATTTGGAATTCTCCGAACGTATGCATGATGACTTGTGAAACGCCACCCATGCATGTATATCTGAGCATGTTATATCTGCATGTACTTGTAAAACATCTGGGCATTTAATATATGCAAAGGGTAATTTTCACGTATCACAACCACGGTACTTCCATGGAGAATATCATTAAATATGGACTAGAGGGCGACATGGGTGAAGTAGTCGCCATTTTGGGACCCTGACTTCGCCCCCTGGGGGCATATCACTTCTCACTAAAAAAAAACATTAAATCTTTTTTTTTTTCAGACAAAATATTGTCCAGTAAGATACACTGGTCATTTTCAGACAAAATATTGTCCAGTAAGATACACTGGTCATTGTTGAAATTTATTAAATAATACCATTAGATTACGCAATTGCGTACTTCTCACTTCTCCCAAAAATGTGGGTCAGCCCAGACGGTTATTTCCATTCTCTATGGTCACCGCCATTTTTTTTATCCGTCTTTTTTTTTTATCCCTCGTAAGCCAATAAACAAGAATATCGCGACTGCTGAAACGTCTGTTTTGTTTTATTACCAAGTCCTACAGGCCTAAACCAAAATGCAGCATATATCGTATGAAAAGTTATCAAAAGTTTGCTTACTGTGTAAAAATATCTTTTTGAAAAATTAACGTACACAGAAATTTACATCAACTTACATTTTTTCGACAATGTGTGACGCAATAAATGACGCCATTGTCATCGCCAACGACAACGTTGACATTTCTAAATTTGACAGCAATAAGATAAATGTACTAACATACCTTTGATCTGGATATAAATAGGAAACACCCAGCCAATAGAAGTCCCTGCAACGTAGCCTGCGTATCGCTAAACTTGACACCCGCCAGGAACAGAACACTTTGACTGTATGCCAAGATTAAAGCATTCAATGCCAGGATCTTAAACATCTGCAGTGTTGTCACAAGTGTACATCGTCCTTGTTTAATGATATGACAAACTGAAACATAGATGGGGAAACTGGATTAGTGTATTTAATGATCTGACAAACTGAGACATAGACAGGGAAACTGGATTAGTGTATTTAATGATATGACAAACTGAAACATAGATGGGGAACTGGTTTAGTGTATTTAATGATATGACAAACTGAAACATAGATGGGAAACTGGTTTAGTGTATTTAATGATCTGACAAACTGAGACATAGACAGGGAAACTGGATTAGTGTATTTAATGATATGACAAACTGAAACATAGACGGGAAACTGGTTTAGTGTATTTAATGATATGACAAACTGAAACATAGATGGGAAACTGGTTTAGTGTATTTAATGATCTGACAAACTGAGACTTAGAACTCAACTTGTGTTGTGCAACATCCCACTATAACAAAAATGGACACATATACATGCTTTCATCTCCACAATCGGGAGTGATTAAAAATATATTGTCAAAGGCTGTTGCGCAATCGTTTATGCTAATACATTTAAATATTTTTCGTATTTGTGATAAACGGTAAAATTGTGTAATGTACTAAACACCTCGAAACCGAACGGTCTCCGGACCAGAGGATGGTAGAGCTTAGAGGTGAGCAGCGATGGTATACCGACATCCATCTCCCAGCCTACTTACTACATAGTATGGTAGAGAGTTTAGAGGTGAGCAGCGATGGTATACCGGTATCTATCTCCCAGCCTACTTACTACATAGTATGGTAGAGAGTTTAGAGGTGAGCAGCGATTGTATACCGGCATCTATCTCCCAGCCTACTTACTACATAGTATGGTAGAGAGCTTAGAGGTGAGCAGCGATGGTATACCGGCATCTATCTCTCAGCCTACTTACTACATAGTATGGTAGAGAGCTTAGAGGCGAGCAGCGATGGTATACCGGCATCTATCTCCCAGCCTACTTACTACATAGTATGGTAGAGAGTTTAGAGGTGAGCAGCGATGGTATACCGGCATCTATATCCCAGCCTACTTACTACATAGTATGGTAGAGAGTTTAGAGGTGAGCAGCGATTGTATACCGGCATCTATCTCCCAGCCTACTTACTACATAGTATGGTAGAGTTTAGAGGTGAGCAGCGATGGTATACCGGCATCTATCTCCCAGCCTACTTACTACATAGTATGGTAGAGAGTTTAGAGGTGAATGGCGATGCTATACCGGCATCTATCTCCCAGCCTACTTACTACATAGTATGGTAGAGAGCTTAGAGGTGAGCAGCGATGGTATACTGGCATCTATCTCCCAGCCTACTTACTACATAGTATGGTAGAGTTTAGAGGTGAGCAGCGATGGTATACCGGCATCTATCTCCCAGCCTACTTACTACATAGTATGGTAGAGAGTTTAGAGGTGAGCAGCGATGCTATACCGGCATCTATCACCCAGCCTACTTACTACATAGTATGGTAGAGAGTTTAGAGGTGAGCAGCGATGCTATACCGGCATCTATCACCCAGCCTACTTACTACATAGTATGGTAGAGAGTTTAGAGGTGAGCAGCGATGCTATACCGGCATCTATCACCCAGCCTACTTACTACATAGTATGGTAGAGAGTTTAGAGGTGAGCAGCGATGCTATACCGGCATCTATCACCCAGCCTACTTACTACATAGTATGGTAGAGAGTTTAGAGGTGAGCAGCGATGCTATACCGGCATCTATCACCCAGCCTACTTACTACATAGTATGGTAGAGAGCTTAGAGGTGAGCAGCGATGCTATACCGGCATCTATCACCCAGCCTACTTACTACATAGTATGGTAGAGAGTTTAGAGGTGAGCAGCGATGCTATACCGGCATCTATCTCCCAGCCTACTTACTACATAGTATGGTAGAGAGTTTAGAGGTGAATGGCGATGCCATACCGGCATCTATCACCCAGCCTACTTACTACATAGTATGGTAGAGAGTTTAGAGGTGAATGGCGATGCTATACCGGCATCTATCACCCAGCCTACTTACTACATAGTATGGTAGAGAGCTTAGAGGTGAGCAGCGATGCTATACCGGCATCTATCACCCAGCCTACTTACTACATAGTATGGTAGAGAGTTTAGAGGTGAGCAGCGATGCTATACCGGCATCTATCTCCCAGCCTACTTACTACATAGTATGGTAGAGAGTTTAGAGGTGAATGGCGATGCTATACCGGCATCTATCACCCAGCCTACTTACTACATAGTATGGTAGAGAGTTTAGAGGTGAGCAGCGATGCTATACCGGCATCTATCACCCAGCCTACTTACTACATAGTATGGTAGAGAGCTTAGAGGTGAGCAGCGATGCTATACCGGCATCTATCACCCAGCCTACTTACTACATAGTATGGTAGAGAGTTTAGAGGTGAGCAGCGATGCTATACCGGCATCTATCTCTCAGCCTACTTACTACATAGTATGGTAGAGAGTTTAGAGGTGAGCAGTGATGCTATACCAGCATCTATCACCCAGCCTACTTACTACATAGTATGGTAGAGAATTTAGAGGTGATCAGCAATGCTATACCGGCATCTATCTCCCAGCCTACTTACTACATAGTATGGTAGAGAGTTTAGAGGTGAGCAGCGATGGTATACCGGCATCTATCTCCCAGCCTACTTACTACATAGTATGGTAGAGAGTTTAGAGGTGAGCAGCGATGCTATACCGGCATCTATCTCCCAGCCTACTTACTACAGAGTATGGTAGAGAGTTTAGAGGTGAGCAGCGATGGTATACTGGCATCTATCTCCCAGCCTACTTACTACATAGTATGGTAGAGAGTTTAGAGGTGAATGGCGATGCTATACCGGCATCTATCACCCAGCCTACTTACTACATAGTATGGTAGAGTTTAGAGGTGAATGGCGATGCTATACCGGCATCTATCACCCAGCCTACTTACTACATAATATGGTAGAGAGTTTAGAGGTGAATGGCGATGCTATACCGGCATCTATCTCCCAGTCTACTTACTACATAGTATGGTAGAGAGTTTAGAGGTGAATGGCGATGCTATACTGGCGTCGCCCAGTCTAACAACAGCAGCCTTCTCTTCTTCTTCCAAATCTTTCAACATGGTCTGCAACTTTTTCTGAAAAATGAAATCACATGAATATGAAAAACATTATTACAAGATTTTTATACATTAACCCTTTGCCTGCTGAGTAAATAAAATCTATATATTTGTATATGTTGTATTGTTTGAAATAGACTATGTTTAAACGAAATCGTTTTCGCAAAAAAAACCACATGTCTCACGACCATTGTTGCATTAGTGCAGTAATGATGAGCAAATAACATCTATATAGTTGTATATGTTGTATTGTTTGAAATAAATGAAATTATGTTATGTTATATTTCGGGTTTAACGCCTGCATCAGCACCATTTTGGGCTATATCGCCGGCAGGCAGTTTACCTAACAACACCTTTCCTGAGCAGGCTCCAACGGTTAACCAGTACTTGTGTGCACCAACCTCCGTAAGAAACTGCCAACGTTTTCATATAAATGAGACACGGTCTGAGCGGGGCTCGAACCCGTGACCATCAGTGATGATAGGTTACAGCGGTATACAAGTCAGCGACCTTAACCACTCGACCACGGAGGCGGACTCGAAATAAATGAAATTGTTTTCGAAAAAACCCACATATCTAACAACCATTGTTGCTTTAGTGAAGTAATGAAATAATGGAAAAGGGCCAAAACTGAGTGAAACACGATGCTGATATACATAAATCACGCTTGATTCTGATCGGCCCTGTGAAAATCCGACAAAGGCTTTAGATAACCTTGTCCGGAGAAACTGTGTGACAGACAGAGAGAATGTACAAAATCAATATGTCTCCCTCCCTGGCCCCTCCGTTCCCTGGCCCCTCCCTTCCCTGGCCCCTCCTTGGGGAAGACATAAATAAATACTATTTGAACAACATTCAATATGAAATTTTATGTGTGTTGGTAATATAACTTGACACTTTGAAAGTGTAGAAATTTAAAGCTTCAGCAGTTTTTGCAAATAAATGAAAAATCTTGGCATGGCCTACCTGAGATGGAGCCATGTTATCTCCCCTTGCAATGGCCCTTTGTTTGGCAGCTCGACCGACAGCCTTACCCCTGGCGGCCATCTTGTCTGACACATGATTGGATGCTGATGTGCCTGCTTCATTGTCCTGAAGTCATAGAAATAATCAATAGTACCGGTATATCATTGTCCTGAAGTCATAGAAATAATCAATAGTACCGGTATATCATTGTCCTGATAACATAGAAATAATCAATAGTACCGGTATATCATTGTCCTGATAACATAGAAATAACCAATAGTACCGGTATATCATTGTCCTGAAGTCATAGAAATAATCAATAGTACCGGTATATCATTGTCCTGATAACATAGAAATAACCAATAGTACCGGTATATCATTGTCCTGATAACATAGAAATAATCAATAGTACCGGTATATCATTGTCCTGATAACATAGAAATAACCAATAGTACCGGTATATCATTGTCCTGATAACATAGAAATAATCAATAGTACCGGTATACCATTGTCCTGATAACATAGAAATAATCAATAGTACCGGTATATCATTGTCCTGATAACATAGAAATAACCAATAGTACCGGTATATCATTGTCCTGAAGTCATAGAAATAATCAATAGTACCGGTATATCATTGTCCTGATAACATAGAAATAACCAATAGTACCGGTATATCATTGTCCTGATAACATAGAAATAATCAATAGTACCGGTATATCATTGTCCTGATAACATAGAAATAATCAATAGTACCGGTATATCATTGTCCTGAAGTCATAGAAATAATCAATAGTACCGGTATATCATTGTCCTGAATACAGTATGGAAACATGTCTTAAACATAAATGACCATTACACATCATCAATCAATCATTCATACATCGTCATCTCATCATCGTCATCATCATCATCATTCCAGATGTGTGTACAATCCAGTCAAGCCCAAGTCATCTTCAGACACCATTTGTCCAGTTGTATATACAGTTATTAGTTATTGTGCTAAGCTGAATTATTTTAGTCGTATAAATCAGTCAAAATGTAAAGCTAAGAGGATGACTGCTGGCAAGAAGAACCTGTCAGTAATCTTTTCAGTATTTAAACTTCCTTTGCTCCCATTTTCGTCGACCTTGACATTTATGTTACCGCTGTCAGTGTGAACAATTGATTCAGCAAATAGATTGGGTTCCGTTATTGACGGGGGGAATAAGAAGCTAGGCGACTATCGGTTTATTCTAACTCTACATGGTAATGCTTGTTGCCCATCCCCTTTGCTCCTAGATTATTAGTCTCAGTGTTCAGGTATAAACATTATATTAAATTGTAGTTATTTTATTTTGTTTTGTAAATTTATCATGTTTATAGTTTATATAATAATAATATATATAGTCGACCTAATGACCCGACATCGCCTCTGGGAGCCCCACTTATCACTAAATAAATTTATATAATTTTTTTTTTTTACAATTGTCATACAACATTCTGTCCAGTAAGATACACTGGCCCATTATAAAGCACCCCTTCTATTCAAATGTTATATTTAATGGTCATTGTAACCGTATTTTGTTGAAATATATTAAATAACACCAATTAACCCATTCAACCCCAAGTAACTGACATGGACTGGTCCATGATATTTTCAGACCAATAAATTAATAAGAAAATTACCTTTGGACCAGTTCATTTATCAAAATGGGTAATTTTATCTAAAAATAGTAATAATTATTACTGGCAAAAAAGTGCAGATCCTGATGAGACGGCTCGTCACGAGCCGGCTCATCTGGATCTACACTTTTCATAAGCCTATTTAGAGGCCTGTGGGGTTGAAAGGGTTAAAGATGCACATTCTCACTTCTCCAAAACATTCTGACCTAGAATGAACAATGTATATGTGTGAGGTATTTGGTTTAACGG
Source organism: Archivesica marissinica (assembly GCA_014843695.1). Lineage (NCBI taxonomy): Eukaryota > Metazoa > Mollusca > Bivalvia > Venerida > Vesicomyidae > Archivesica > Archivesica marissinica. The sequence goes on along the minus strand of CM026400.1, from coordinate 36,327,606 downwards.
CGCTTCAACATAATTCAGGCTATATCGCTCCGGGCTAAGTATAGTGTATACAAGATAGTTAAAAATATATGTAGATAAAATATATGTATATAGTAAAATTGTAATGACGAAAGGTCAATTGCAATACAATTTATCAAGATGTAAAAACATAATGACAAAAAAACGTCAGTTGTAAACTGTATATAAACCAGTAAAATGTTGCAATTTATGGAAAAGATGTGATTCTTTTAAAAATGCAACAATATAAAGTAGTGTTTGTTTATTATAGTGTCTCCCATATTTAATGGGGCAGCCGTTATTGACTTATGAGACACCTCTTATGAACATCAGTACTTCCCGAATCATATCCTTGAAGGCCAGGCGCCAGTTAGGCAATCGGTAACCATTATTTAACTAGCTGGCATCTCACCAACCGGCCATATTAGAACGAACCCCTAACAAGGTTCGAACCTTCGACCTCCCGCTCCATAGGCCACGGAGATATATATCTAAAATCTGTATATTTGCAATTGTTTCCTTATTAAACTGTGATAGATGGTCTACCTCCTCCTTTTTCTGTTTCTTCTCAGGTATTCGCTCAGGAGCATTTGTCAACAATGCAACACCTGAAATAGCAAGTTCACTTCTACAACACCCGGAGAACATGACTGTTTATGTCGGCGATGGATTAGTTGTCCAGTGATCAACTAGTAATCCACGGGTTTTAAGTTTGATACCTCGTCCAACTATATCAAGTCTTTGAGGAAGTTGTGATTGCCCGTTCGCTTCAGGTGGGAAAGGTCTGGAGTTCGAGCCCGCTCGACCTGTTACGATATTGCCCTTAGGCAAGGCATATTGAATTCCACGTTGCCTCCTCTCTCCCTCGTGGCGATGGATTCCACCAGGAATGAGGTCTTGAGAGTGATTAATTCAAGTTGTAAGAACTTGTTTCACAATCGAGCTAAATAAATTTGTATAAACTAAGACTTTTCGATACGACTATAAAATGAAGTCCCATGTATTGGAGTCATACACTGGGCATTTAAACAAACCCAGGATGCTTCTGGAATAGGGGCGTGTTTATCTCTTAATCGCCATTTGTGCACAACATTATATATGTAATGGAGAAAATATCAATAAGCTTTAAGCTTCCGATTTAATCCATTTTCGTTTTGTATACAATATATATGTAATGTACATTATTATCGAATAAATATGTTTAAACCAATAGAGGCGTGTTCTGAATCTTGCACTACACCCCAAACACTGATCAACATACATCAAGAACCATCGCAAAGTTATTCTTAATTTACTCAAGGCAAAATATATAACAAATATAACCTTTATTCTTAATGTGTCTTTTTGTGGTATATTAGACTATTTGTCATAAAATCTCATCAATCCAGACCGCCTCCGTGGTCGAGTGGTTACGGTCGCTGACTTGTATACCACGTAACCTATCATCACTGATGGTCACTGGTTCGAGCCCCGCTCAAGCCGTGTCTCTTTATATGAAAAAAGTTGGCAGTTTCTTACAGATGTTGGTGCACCAAGTACTAGCTAACCACTGGAGCCTGCCCAGGAAAACTGTCCGCTGGCGATATAGCCCAAAATGGTGCTGTTGAAGGCGTAAAAACCCGAACAAACCACTTACCCACGTGAGCGTGTTTGAGGGCACCCACATCATTTGTACCATCTCCACACATCAGCGTAATAAAGCCAAGACTTTTCAATGTGGTTATTACTAACTCCTACAAAAACATCCAATCATATTTGATATCATTCTCAAATCAGTATCTGACATCAGTGACATCCAATTATGAACCCTTTGCCTGCTGAGGAAATAAAATCACATTTGCATACAACATAGATCCAGATCGTACGTTGCGTCTGATCAGGATCTATGTTGTTTGCTATTCAGCCCCAAGTGCTCTAGCTCCACTATCCAAATAGCAATAAATTCAAAATAATTGAGATTTGAGGAGAGATTTATAACTTCAGAACTATGTCGTAACAATATTTGAATAATTGTTGTTGTTTTTATTTGTATGTTTGTAAATGTCTTAATCTGCCTAATAAATTGGACGGAATGTGCAAACAACATAGATCCAGATCAGTCGCCGCTTCTGATCAGGATCTATGTTGTTTGCTATTCAGACAAATGTTTTAACTCCACTATCCAAATAGCAAACAGTATAGAGCCTGATCAGATGGCATGTTCTGTGCTGCCTGATCTGGCTCTATGCTGTTTGCAAAAGTGATTTTATCTGCCGCGTGTATGTATGTTCCAGTGCAAAGAGTTTAGGAATAAAATCAACCCGTGCTGCGTTTATTGGAGTATACAATATATTTGTGCTGTGAGAGCTGAATTCCTCAACATATTTCAACCCATTCAACACCAAGTAACTGACATGGACTGGTCCATGATATATTTAGAACAATAAATTAATAAGAAAATTACATTTGGACCAGTTCATTTATGAAAATGGGTAATTTTGTCTAAAAAATAGTAATATTACTGGCAAAAGGTGCAGATCCTGATGAGACGGCTTGTTTTTGTAAGCCTATTTAGGGGTCTATAGTGTTGAAAGGGTCAACAGGCACAAATATATTGTAAACGCCAATAAACGAAACTTATTCATTATAGAACGTTTCAAATAAATGGTACAAAAAAGTTGTGTTAAACATGTATGTACGACGTTTCATTTCAATAATGGAACATCGACATTACTATTGAACCACGTGGTGTAACTGACACATGCGATTTGTGACGTCAAAGAAGAACTTTAACCCATCGGCAAAGTCTCAAGGGTAACTGAGAGCAAAGTCACAGTACTGGAAGGAGCTCAATATGGAGTGAATAATAACAATGTAAATATTTAATCATGGAAGATACCCACCAACACATATCTCTACAAAATTATCAATTCTAAGGATAGCGTGGAATCCTTTGCCAAGAACTTTCTGATAACACATGCAATTTTCCCATTAGCACAATACAAGTCTCTACACCTTTGCAAAGAACTGTCTGATAATATAACACATGGAATTTTCCCATTAGCACAAGTCTCTACACGTTTGCCAAGAACTTTCTGATAATATAACACATGGAATTTTCCCATTAGCACAAGTCTCTACACCTTTGCCAAGAACTTTCTGATAATATAACGCATGCAATTTTCCCTTTAGCACAAGTCTCTACACCTTTGCCAAGAACTTTCTGATAATATAACGCATGCAATTTTCCAATTAGCACAAGTCTCTACACCTTTGCCAAGAACTTTCTGATAATATAACACATGCAATTTTCTCATTAGTCTCTACACTATTATCATTTCTATTAAAGCAGCATTACATCGTAATAAAGGATGTTTTGGGTAAAATATAAATACTAATGTGTGTGTGTTTACAAAAATCGAAATAGTCGCTCAGAAACGATAAAATTCCAATAAATTTAAACCGTCGTATACGCGAATTTGTTTATCAACACAATGCGTGAAATAACATGGAACACAATGCGTGAAATAACAGAGGATGTAGAAAACAACGTATATATTTTGAACATGAAATACTATCTATCTATCTTCCTCTAATTTCGAACCCCTCGCGGGGATGTAGAAATGTCCCTAAAGGAGGCTAACAGAGGTATGAATCAACATATCAAGTACTTTAATTAAAAAAGACAACGTGGGACAAAATTTAATGGGGTCGATGCATTCTGAATGTAAACAAGTGTGGACGATGCATTCCAGTTGTAAACAAGTGCGTGACCGATCGACTCGGAAAGTCCTACTTTCGGTTTCGAGTTTGTTTTATCGCAAAAAACACTGTTTACCAAATGAACATAAGCATACAAAGTATAATGTTAGAATGTGTAGCAGCATTGCTACCCATACGTAAAAATTGAATTTTTCAAATATATTGTATTTCATACGATGTAATGCTGCATTAAGGATCATGCAAGAATTTGATAGACCGTGTACATCTCTACACTTTTATCATTTCTATTAAGGATCATGAAAGAATTTGATAGATTGATTGATAGATTGATTGATAGATGTATATAACTACCTTCTGTTTGGGTGCCACTCTAGCGTAGACTTTCACATTCGGCAACAACATGTGCCATAAAGTACGAGAATGATTCTGTAAGAAGGTCAGTGCCTATCAATAAAATAAAACATTTCCATTAAAGTATAAACTTTATTCATTTCACAAAGATTGCGAAACATACTGTGACAATTTATATTAATCACTCTCGTTGGCGCAGATGACAGCGTATTTGTGGTCATTCGTGTGGGAGGAACCGGAGAAAACCCATCTGTCCGATCTGGTGACCGCCGTACGATCTCACATACTTTCCGATCCAAGGATCAAACCCAGATTGCATTGGTGAGAAGCGAGCGCGCTAACAACTGCGATAATCGGACAGCCATAGTAATGTAATGATTTCCGCGGAACAGATAAGCTAAAGAGACTGCTACATATAATTTGCATAATTAATGGCCTCAAGTATATTACATAAGTCCCATTTCGCCTTGTTTACTTAAAAAATAAAACAGAACTCCTTTGTTTGTTTTATTCCAGGAAAAGCATGCACTCATATTAATTCCTGGTTCGATCCGGGTTGCATTGGTGAGAAGCGAGCGTGCTAACCACTGTGCTAATCGGACAGCCATTTCAATTAATGTAGCCTCCATGATGCAATGGATATACAGATAAACCTGTGTTAAGCAACCAGCCAAAGGAATAGCAGAAAGTGGCTGCTTAGCACATGTAGCTGCTCAATACAGTTGGCTGATCATGATTGGGGCAAATGTATAAGAAAACAACATATTGGGAATCTGAAAACTGGCTGCTCAATGCAGGTTGTCTGTTTAATAGAGGTGATCACTAACACAGCTTTGACTGTAGTATAACAACACCTTTCCAGGGCAGGCTCCAGCAGTTAACCAGTACTTGGTGGACCATCCTCCGTAAGAATTATGTTATGTTATATTTCGGGTTTTACACCTGCATCATCAGCACCATTTTGGGCTATATCGCCGGCGGGCAGTTTACCCAACAACACCTTTCCTGGGCAGGCTCCAGCGGTTAACCAGTACTTGGGTGCACCAACCTCCGTAAGAAACTGCCAACTTTTTCATACAAATGAGACACGACCTGAGCAGTGCTCAAACCCGTGACCATCAGTGATGATAAGGTTACAGTGGCATACAAGTCGGCGACCGTAACCACTCGATCATACAGGTGGACCGAACATCACCATAGTTTGCATGTCTACCAGTAGAATACCGTTAACTTCTTCCTAGTTTGAAGGTCGTGATAGCGCAGTGGATGTGTGTTCGCTTCAGGTGCGAAAGGTCCGGAGTTCGAGCCCCGCTGGAGCCGTTACGATTGTGCCCTTAGGCAAGGCATTTAATTTCCATGTTGCCTCTTCTCTCTCCCTCGTGGCGATGGATTCCATCAGGAATGAGGCCTCGAGAGTGATTAATATAAGTTTTAAGAACTTGTTTCGCAATCGAGCTAAAATAAATTTGTATAAATTATGGTCTGGTGAATATGATCAATTTTGATCTACAGTCTACGTTTCAGACACTTTCATTTTACATATAACTGGCTACGTTTATATAGAATTTCGTTAAGTCAAACTTCAGGTATGTCAAAGTATTTTGTTCGGTCTGACATAATTCGACATGTTATGTTATATTTATGTTATATTTCGGGTTTTACGCCTGCATCAGCACCATTTTGGGATATATCGCCGGCGGGCAGTTTACCTAACAACACCTTTCCTGGGCCGGCTCCAGCGGTTACTGGGTGCACCAACCTCCATAAGAATCTGCCAACTTTTTCATATAAATAAGACACGGTCTGAGCGGGGCTCGAACCCGTGACCATCAGTGATGATAGGTTACAGTGGTATACAAGTCAGCGACCGTAACCACTCGACCATGGAGGAGGACCGAACGACACCGTAGTTTGCATGTCTACTGGTAGAATACCGTTAACTTCTTCCTAGACCACGGAGGCGGACGAATTCGACATGAAAACAATAGAAGTAACTCACCTCTCCGGTTAAACAGAGGTCATATTTCTCTATTACTTGTTTCCGTATATCCCCAATGGATTGTAGAGGACAGGTCACGGTGTCGTCTATAGACTTCCAGCACCATTCACTGTCTGCAACACAAGTAGAATATTGCATGCATGCTACAGATTATACAGTGTGCCAATAGTGTACAGCCGAAGGATAACATTCACTGTCTGCAACACAAGTAGAATATTGCATGCATGCTACAGATTATACAGCGTGCCAATAGTGTACAGCCGAAGGATAACATTCACTGTCTGCAACACAAGTAGAATATTGCATGCATGCTACAGATTATACAGCGTGCCAATAGTGTACAGCCGAAGGATAACATTCACTGTCTGCAACACAAGTAGAATATTGCATGCATGCTACAGATTATACAGCGTGCCAATAGTGTACAGCCGAAGGATAACATTCACTGTCTGCAACACAAGTAGAATATTGCATGCATGCTACAGATTATACAGCGTGCCAATAGTGTACAGCCGAAGGATAACATTCACTGTCTGCAACACAAGTAGAATATTGCATGCATGCTACAGATTATACAGCGTGCCAATAGTGTACAGCCGAAGGATAACATTCACTGTCTGCAACACAAGTAGAATATTGCATGCATGCTACAGATTATACAGCGTGCCAATAGTGTACAGCCGAAGGATAACATTCACTGTCTGCAACACAAGTAGAATATTGCATGCTACAGATTATACAGTGTGTCAATAGTGTACAGCCGAAGGATAACATTCACTGTCTGCAACACAAGTAGAATATTGCATGCATGCTACAGATTATACAGTGTGTCAATAGTGTACTGCCGAAGGATAACATGTACAGAAACAGAACATCTAACGTAAAAATCAATTGTCCAAATTTACATTACAATTAAAGCAGCACTATATCGTAATAAAGGATGTTTTTTGGTAAGATATAAATAATAATGTGTGATGTGTGTTTACAAAAATCGAAATAGTCGCTCAGAAATGATAAAAATCCAATAACTATACACTGTCGTATACGCGAATTGTTTATCAACAAACGAAATGTAAACACACACAGCGCGCATGTGTGAAACAACAGCAGATGTAGAAAACAACGTTGGAATGTGAACATATTTTGAACATGAAAGACTATCTATCTATCTTCCTCTAATGTCGAACCCCACGCGGGGATGTAGACCTCAATTAAAAAAGACAACGTGGGACAAATGGGGATGATGCATTCCGAATGTAAACAAATGTGGATGATGCGTTCCGATTGTAAACAAGTGCGTGACCGATCGACTCGGAAAGTCCTACTTTCGGCTTCGAGTTTGTTTGATCGCAAAAAAACACTGTTTACTAATTGAAGATAATTATACAAAGTATAATGTAGGAATGTGTAGCATGAGATTATTCAGAGATGTGATATTTTCATGAGACATTGAAAATACCAGATCAGTTATGGCAAATTTTGCATGGGTTAGTCATGTGAGGTATAACCAGTATGCTATATATGTCATGGATGACACACGTGAGGTATAACCAGTATGCTATATATGCCATGGATGACACGTGAGGTATAACCAGCATGCTATATATCCCATGGATGACACGTGAGGTATAACCAACATGCTATATATGCCATGGATAACACACGTGAGGTATAACCAGCATGCTATATATGCCACGGATGACACACGTGAGGTATAACCAGCATGCTATATATTCCATGGATAACACACATGAGGTATAACCAGTATGCTATATATGCCATGGATGACACACGTGAGGTATAACCAACATGCTATATATGCCATGGATGACACACGTGAGGTATAACCAACATGCTATATATGCAATGGATGACACGTGAGGTATAACCAGCATGCTATATATGCCATGGATGACACACGTGAGGTATAACCAGTATGCTATATATGCCATGGATGACACGTGAGGTATAACCAGCATGCTATATATCCCATGGATGACACGTGAGGTATAACCAACATGCTATATATGCCATGGATAACACACGTGAGGTATAACCAGCATGCTATATATGCCATGGATGACACACGTGAGGTATAACCAGCATGCTATATATTCCATGGATAACACACATGAGGTATAACCAGTATGCTATATATGCCATGGATGACACACGTGAGGTATAACCAACATGCTATATATGTCATGGATGACACGTGAGGTATAACCAGTATGCTATATATGCCATGGATGACACGTGAGGTATACCCAACATGCTATATATGCCATGGATAACACACGTGAGGTATAACCAACATGCTATATATGCCATGGATGACACGTGAGGTATAACCAACATGTTATATATGCCATGGATGACACACGTGAGGTATAACCAGTATGCTATATATGCCATGGATGACACGTGAGGTATAACCAACATGCTATATATGCCATGGATGACATGTGAGGTATAACCAGCATGCTATATATGCCATGGATGACACGGGAGGTATAACCAACATGCTATATATGCCATGGATGACACACGTGAGGTATAACCAGTATGCTATATATGCCATGGATGACACACGTGAGGTATAACCAACATGCTATATATGCCATGGATGACACACGTGAGGTATAACCAACATGCTATATATGCCATGGATGACACACGTGAGGTATAACCAACATGCTATATATGCCATGGATGACACATGTGAGGTATAACCAGCATGATATATATGCCATGGATGACACACGTGAGGTATAACCAACATGCTATATATGCCATGGATGACACATGTGAGGTATAACCAACATGCTATATATGCCATGGATGACACACGTGAGGTATAACCAACATGCTATATATGCCATGGATGACACGTGAGGTATAACCAGCATGATATATATGCCATGGATGACACACGTGAGGTATAACCTGTATGCTATATATGCCATGGATGACACACGTGAGGTATAACCAGTATGCTATATATGCCATGGATGACACACGTGAGGTATAACCAACATGCTATATATGCCATGGATGACACACGTGAGGTATAACCAACATGCTATATATGCCATGGATGACACACGTGAGGTATAACCAACATGCTATATATGCCATGGATAACACACGTGAGGTATAACCAGTATGCTATATATGCCATGGATGACACACGTGAGGTATAACCTGTATGCTATATATGCCATGGATGACACACGTGAGGTATAACCAGTATGCTATATATGCCATGGATGACACACGTGAGGTATACCCAACATGCTATATATGCCATGGATAACACACGTGAGGTATAACCAACATGCTATATATGCCATGGATAACACGTGAGGTATAACCAGTATGCTATATATGCCATGGATAACACACGTGAGGTATAACCAACATGCTATATATGCCATGGATAACACATGAGGTATAACCAGTATGCTATATATGCCATGGATAACACACGTGAGGTATAACCAACATGCTATATATGCCATGGATAACACGTGAGGTATAACCAGTATGCTATATATGCCATGGATGACACACGTGAGGTATAACCAGTATGCTATATATGCCATGGATGACACACATGAGGTATAACCAGTATGCTATATATGCCATGGATGACACACGTGAGGTATAACCAACATGCTATATATGCCATGGATAACATGTAAGGTATAACCAACATGCTATATATGCCATGGATGACACGTGAGGTATAACCAACATGCTATATATGCCATGGATGACACGTGAGGTATAACCAGCATGCTATATATGCCATGGATGACACGTGAGGTATAACCAACATGCTATATATGCCATGGATGACACGTGAGGTATAACCAACATGCTATATATGCCATGGATGACATGTGAGGTATAACCAGTATGCTATATATGCCATGGATGACACGTGAGGTATAACCAACATGCTATATATGCCATGGATGACACACGTGAGGTATAACCAACATGCTATATATGCCATGGATGACACACGTGAGGTATAACCAGTATGCTATATATGCCACGTGAGGTATAACCAGTATGCTATATATGCCATGGATAACACACGTGAGGTATAACCAACATGCTATATATGCCATGGATGACACACGTGAGGTATAACCAACATGCTATATATGCCATGGATGACACGTGAGGTATAACCAGTATGCTATATATGCCATGGATGACACACGTGAGGTATAACCAACATGCTATATATGCCATGGATGACACACGTGAGGTATAACCAACATGCTATATATGCCATGGATGACACGTGAGGTATAACCAACATGCTATATATGCCATGGATGACACGTGAGGTATAACCAACATGCTATATATGCCATGGATGACACGTGAGGTATAACCAACATGCTATATATGCCATGGATGACACGTGAGGTATAACCAGCATGCTATATATGCCATGGATGACACGTGAGGTATAACCAACATGCTATATATGCCATGGATGACACACGTGAGGTATAACCAACATGCTATATATGCCATGGATGACACACGTGAGGTATAACCAACATGCTATATATGTCATGGATGACACGTGAGGTATAACCAGTATGCTATATATGCCATGGATGACACGTGAGGTATACCCAACATGCTATATATGCCATGGATAACACACGTGAGGTATAACCAACATGCTATATATGCCATGGATGACACGTGAGGTATAACCAACATGCTATATATGCCATGGATGACACATGAGGTATAACCAGTATGCTATATATGCCATGGATGACACGTGAGGTATAACCAGTATGCTATATATGCCATGGATGACACGTGAGGTATAACCAACATGCTATATATGCCATGGATGACACGTGAGGTATAACCAGCATGCTATATATGCCATGGATGACACACGTGAGGTATAACCAACATGCTATATATGCCATGGATGACACGTGAGGTATAACCAGCATGCTATATATGCCATGGATGACACACGTGAGGTATAACCAACATGCTATATATGCCATGGATGACACACGTGAGGTATAACCAACATGCTATATATGCCATGGATGACACACGTGAGGTATAACCAGCATGCTATATATGCCATGGATGACACACGTGAGGTATAACCAACATGCTATATATGCCATGGATGACACACGTGAGGTATAACCAACATGCTATATATGCCATGGATGACACACGTGAGGTATAACCAGCATGCTATATATGCCATGGATGACACACGTGAGGTATAACCAACATGCTATATATGCCATGGATGACACGTGAGGTATAACCAGCATGCTATATATGCCATGGATGACACACGTGAGGTATAACCAGCATGCTATATATGCCATGGATGACACGTGAGGTATAACCAGTATGCTATATATGCCATGGATGACACGTGAGGTATAACCAGCATGCTATATATGCCATGGATGACACACGTGAGGTATAACCAGTATGCTATATATGCCATGGATGACACGTGAGGTATAACCAGCATGCTATATATGCCATGGATGACACGTGAGGTATAACCTGTGTGCTATATATGCCATGGATAACACACATGAGGTATAACCAGCATGCTATATATGCCATGGATGACACACGTGAGGTATAACCAACATGCTATATATGCCATGGATGACACGTGAGGTATAACCAACATGCTATATATGCCATGGATGACACACGTGAGGTATAACCAACATGCTATATATGCCATGGATAACACCAATACAAAGTTCACACATGATTTTACTATAGAGCACATAATACAAGTAATATAACATAATAAAATGTTCACATAATCTCTAAATTTAAGCTCAAATTTAATGAAGCTTAATTAATTAACCTTTCTACATTCTATCAAAATACACTCTAAACAACAACTATCAACTGACTAATACGCTAAAACAGCATGAATTCATGAATAAACAGATACAAACCTGCATCTTTCGGAGGCTGTAAAATGAGCGTGTGTTCTTTTCGTGTAAATTTCAACTGCTTAGCAACATGACATGCTGTCAACGGATTATCTCCCGTAATCATAGCAACCTGAGACAACAAATAAAATGATAATAGATTTGATCAATTTAGAAATAAAGAATGACTGCAGCAATGAGTATGGTATATCTATATGCTAAACAATTATGGGGAGAAATACTTTGACAACTAATGAATGCATTAACACTTTCAACACCACAGACCTCTAAATAGGCTTACAAAAAGTGTACATCCAGATGAGTCTGGCTCATGCCAGTAATATTAATATTTTTAGACAAAATTACCCATATTGATAAATGAACTGGTCCAAATGTAATTTTCTTACTAATATATTGGTCTAAAAATATCATGGTAATCCAGGGATCGCAGGTTCGATCCCCCGTCTGACCCTAATAAAATTACCAGTCTTTCAGATGGGACGTTAAACCGAGGTCTCGTGTCAGTGCTTCACACCGTGCACGTAAAAGAACCAGAGGAGACTCTGGAATGGGTCTCTCTCTGTATCATTGCACTATCCTCCAAAAATCTAAAATGACTAATCTCTTCAGGAGGCGTCTCTCAAATGGGCAACCGGTAGCGATGATAAATAAACATAAAACACACACACATGGATCAGTTTATGTCAGTTACTTGGTGTTGAATGGGTTAACTGGAACTACTTGTAAAAAATCAAGCATTGAATAGCATTATTGGTTTTTGTAAAAGAAATGCATTAAATTAGCATAATTTGAGAAAGTAATGCATTAAATTAGCATTACTTCAGAAAGTAATACATTCATTTTGCATAATTTGAGAAAGTAGTACATTGAATTAGCATAATTTGAGAAAAGTAATGCATTAAATTTAACCAATTATAACCTACAATTCAATCAATCATAACCTACAATTCAATCAATCATAACCTACAATTCAATCAATCATAACCTACAATTCAATAATTCATAACCTACAATTCAATCAATCATAACCTACAATTCAATCAATCATAACCTACAATTCAATAATTCATAACCTACAATTCAATCAATCATAACCTACAATTCAATCAATCATAACCTACAATTCAATCAATCATAACCTACAATTCAATCAATCATAACCTACAATTCAATCAATCATAACCTACAATTCAATCAATCATAACCTACGATTCAATCAATCATAACCTACAATTCAATCAATCATAACCTACAATTCAATCAATCATAACCTACAATTCAATCAATCATAACCTACAATTCAATCAATCATAACCTACAATTCAATCAATCATAACCTACAGTTCAATCAATCATAACCTACAGTTCAATCAATCATAACCTACAGTTCAATCAATCATAACCTACAGTTCAATCAATCATAACCTACAGTTCAATCAATCATAACCTACAGTTCAATCAATCATAACCTACAGTTCAATCAATCATAACCTACAGTTCAATCTATCATAACCTACAGTTCAATCAATCATAACATACAGTTCAATCAATCATAACCTACAGTTCAATCTATCATAACCTACAGTTCAATCAATCATAACCTACAGTTCAATCAATCATAACCTACAATTCAATCAATCATAACCTACAATTCAATCAATCATAACCTACAATTCAATCAATCATAACCTACAATTCAATCAATCATAACCTACAATTCAATCAATCATAACCTACAATTCAATCAATCATAACCTACAATTCAATCAATCATAACCTACAATTCAATCAATCATAACCTACAATTCAATCAATCATAACCTACAATTCAATCAATCATAACCTACAATTCAATCAATCATAACCTACAATTCAATCAATCATAACCTACAATTCAATCTATCATAACCTACAATTCAATCAATCATAACATACAGTTCAATCAATCATAACCTACAGTTCAATCTATCATAACCTACAGTTCAATCAATCATAACCTACAGTTCAATCAATCATAACCTACAGTTCAATCAATCATAACCTACAATTCAATCAATCATAACCTACAATTCAATCAATCATAACCTACAATTCAATCAATCATAACCTACAATTCAATCAATCATAACCTACAATTCAATCAATCATAACCTACAATTCAATCAATCATAACCTACAATTCAATCAATCATAACCTACAATTCAATCAATCATAACCTACAATTCAATCTATCATAACCTACATGATGTGAGGCATTCTGAATCTCCTTGATCACGGCCTTAGAGTCGGACTTCAGCGGGCAGGATATGACAACAAAACCACAGAATTCCAGACCAGACTCTACCACATCACGTGTCATGCCTTTCAACTGAAATATACATCACATTCATTTATTGCCACGTCACGTGTCATGCCTTTCAACTGAAATATACGTCACGTGTCATGCCTTTCAACTGAAATATACGTCACATGTCATGCCTTTCAACTGAAATATACGTCACATGTCATGCCTTTCAACTGAAATATACGTCACATGTCATGCCTTTCAACTGAAATATACGTCACTTGTCATGCCTTTCAACTGAAATATATGTCACTGTCATGCCTTTCAACTGAAATATACGTCACTTGTCATGCCTTTCAACTGAAATATACGTCACTTGTCATGCCTTTCAACTGAAATATACGTCACATGTCATGCCTTTCAACTGAAATATACGTCACATGTCATGCCTTTCAACTGAAATATACGTCACTTGTCATGCCTTTCAACTGAAATATACGTCACGTGTCATGCCTTTCAACTGAAATATACGTCACTTGTCATGCCTTTCAACTGAAATATACGTCACTTGTCATGCCTTTCAACTGAAATATACGTCACGTGTCATGCCTTTCAACTGAAATATACGTCACGTGTCATGCCTTTCAACTGAAATATACGTCACATGTCATGCCTTTCAACTGAAATATACGTCACATTCATTTATTGCCACGTCACGTGTCATGCATTTCAACTGAAATATACGTCACATTCATTTATTGCCACGTCACGTGTCATGCATTTCAACTGAAATATACGTCACATTCATTTATTGCCACGTCACGTGTCATGCATTTCAACTGAAATATACGTCACGTGTCATGCCTTTCAACTGAAATATACGGCACATTCATTTGTTTGCCACAATACAAACATAACACACAATTTCTCTTATCTGTGTAATAAATGACAGATTGTATTTCTGACAGCAGAAAATATAAATCATAGTACTAAAACTATACATAATTTCTAGAAAGATTGTTTTCTTTTATGCTTTCCAATGAAAGAGAGAGTTTTTTCAGTGAAAGAAAATGCTATCTTTCAAAATTTGAAACAGTGAAAGATGACAAATTCTATATCTGTTCATAATTTCGAGGAAGATTGTTTACTTTTATGCTAAGTTTCTAATGAATTTGTTTTGTCTGTCGTTTTCATTATTAACAGCAGACAGAAACTAACTTGAAAATTATACCGGACCAACATTTTATCGCAAACGTTCACACTAACATAAGTGGTTGTGCGGTTGTGTATTGTAGTGAAGAGGCAGTTAAAATGAATGAAATTGGATAACAAATATATCAGCCAAATTCATTGGAAATCTTAAACGTAAAAGGAGATGTGTTTTACTTGTGTATGATTGCAAAAAATGTTTTACTTGTGTAAGATTGCAAAAAATGTTTATGGCACAATACAAATTTCGGTGATCACTCGATGAAAATTCTATCTTACACTAATAAACACAAATATCCACCATTTCTTTTATGCTTTCCAATGAATGAGCGAGTTTTTCTGAAAGAATATCCTATCTTTCACCGTTTTGAAACAGTGGAAGATGACAAATTCTAATCTACTATCATATTGTTAGTTGTTTTTTTTAGTTTAAGCTTCTATTTTACAACGATTGCGAAGCAAGTTTTAACGATTTATATTAATCACTCTCGTTGGCACGGATGAAAACGTATATGTGGTCTTTAGTGTGGGGGAGGAAACCGGAATATCCGGAGAAAACCACCTGACCGATCGGGCGAAAGGTGCATTACGTCGTATGAAATAAAAGATATTTGAAAAATTCAAATTTTACGTATGGGTAGCAATGCTGCTACACATTCTAACATTATACTTTGTATGCTTATGTTCATTTGGTAAACAATGTTTTTTTGCGATAAAACAAACTCGAAACCGAAAGTAGGACTTTCCGAGTCGATTGGTCACGCACTTGTTTACAATCGGAACGCATCGTCCGCACGTGTTTACGTTCGGAATGCATCGTCCCCATTTGTCCCACGTTGTCTTTTTAATTAAATTACTTGATATGTTGATTCATACCTCTGTTACCTAAGTCTTTTAGGGACATTTCTACATCCCCGCGAGGGGTTCGACATTAGAGGAAGATAGATAGATAATCTTTAATGTTCAAAATATATACGTTGTTTTCTACATCCTCGGTTGTTTCACGCATGCGCGCTGCGCGTGTTTACATTTCGTGTGTTGATAAACAAATTCGCATATACGACGGTTTAAATTTATTGAAATTTTATCGTTTCTGAGCGACTATTTCGATTTTTGTAAACGCACGCACATTAGTATTTATATTTTAACCAAAACATCCTTTATTACGATGTAATGCTGCTTTAAATGTTTCGTAAAACATAATCTTAGTTTCAATAGTCTATTTCTCCATTGGCTTCTCTCTCTGTAGTTCCGTTTCACAGTGACAAATCATACTAGCACAGATATTAATGTGCCCAGGGTTCATTCTAGGTCAGAATTGTTGGGAGAGGTGAGAAAGCGCGAGATCGCATCCTTAAATGGTGTTATTTAATAAATTTCAACAAAATATGGTTAAAATGCACAGTATGACCATTTGAATAGAAGGAGTGCTTTATAATGGGCCAGTGAATGTTACTGGACAAAATTTTGTATGAAATTGTAAAAAAAATTAAAAAATAAATAAGGAAAAGTAGAGCAGTCAGCCCTAGGACGACTATTGCGCCCACATTGGCCTGTAGAATGATCCCTGTGTGCCGCAACCATAACTGGGCAATCACATAGAGAGCAATTTTGTCTGAACAGGAATATGACGGTAACTAAGACCATATCTGGGAGAAACTTAATACACAGTCAAACCTGTGATTGTGGTCACCTTAGTTTATACAAATTTATTTTCGCGAAACAAGTTCTTATAACTTATATTAATCACACTTGAGACTCGAGGTCACCTTAAGACCTCAACGCAATTTAATCTCGACAAATGTAATTCATACCCTGGTGGAAACTATCACGATTCATTCCTTATAAATATTTTGGGACAAACTAATGATCTCTGACCTCTGACCTCCCTACCAAAATTACTTTCTTAGTAGGGGTACAATAAAGATAGATTATTCAACAAAAGGTGTTTATACAGGAACAATAGTTTAGTTTGATAGTTTAGTTTATTAAATTCCAGTAGGCTTTCAAGATCATGAGGATAGGTACATACATATTATATACAGTTAGCGAACAGTACAAACATAATGCATACATTATATACATAGACATAGTTTATTAAATTCCAGTAGGCTTTCAAGCCCATGAGGATATACATACATATTATATACAGTTAGCGAACAGTACAAACATAATGCATACATTATATACATAGACATAGTTTATTAAATTCCAGTAGGCTTTCAAGCCCATGAGGATATACATACATATTATATACAGTTAGCGAACAGTACAAACATAATGCATACATTATATACATAGACATAGTTTATTAAATTCCAGTAGGCTTTCAAGCCCATGAGGATATACATACATATTATATACAGTTAGCGAACAGTGCAAACATAATGCATACATTTTATACAAATGAGCTCCCACAATCATAGCCATATATATCTATGTGTAATATTTATCTGATATGTGTCTTATAATTAAAGCAAAATAGTAATTTATTTCTAACAAGGAGAAGGTCAAAAGACTCAACAAAACAATAATAAATGTGAGTAAATGTTTACTTGTTGATGTGAGAGATGACCTAGTTTCTTGTATCCCAGGGCTAGGATGCGTGCTCCACGACGTGCCATCTCCAAATACACACTGTCATAATGACTTGGTGGACTGCTGAACTGTAAAATAAATATTCACATATTTTTAGTTTAAACATTATTTATTTCAGTATTTTTACATGTAATCAAGAAATGAACATTTTACATATATTTTAACAGCAGTAGATGGAAAGGGATTAGAACGAAAGAAAACTTATATAGTTCTTCTCACATCAATTGATTGATATACAAGAGCTCATTCTAGAGTGCAATGTGGATGAAATAGTCGCCCTAGGGACCCTGACTTCTCCCTCTGGGGGCCCCACTTTTCCCTAAAAAAAAATTCTTCATTTTTTCTTTTTACAATTTTCATACAGAACTTAAGATACACTGGGTAAAGCACTAATATTCAAATGTTGTATTTAATGGTCATACTTTTATGTATTTTATCCATATTTTGTTGTAATTTATTAAATAACACGATTTAAAGACTCGATCGCGCGTTTTCTCACTTCTCCCAAAAATTCTGACCTAGAATGAGCCGTGTATACAATAGACAGCAGAATAATATACATATATATATATAACAATGTTATGTTAAGTTATATTTCGGGTTTTACGTCTGCATCAGCACCATTTTGGGCTATATCGTCAGCGGGCAGTTTAACTAACAACACCTTTCTGGGCAGGCTCCAGCGGTTAACCAGTACTTGGGTGCACCAACCTCCGTAAGAAACTGCCAACTTTTTCATATAAATGACACGGCCTGAGCGGGGCTCGAACCCGTGACCATCAGTGATGATAGGTTACAGTGGTATACAAGTCAGCGACCGTAACCACTCGACCACGGAGGCGGACAATATATATAACAAAGAAAACATATGAAATAAAATATCATAATTACTTGGTGGACTGCTGAACTGTAAAATAAATATTCACATATTTTTACATGTAATCATGAAACTTTAAAGAAGTTTTAGCTATATTAATTGAATCCTCAAATATAATTTCAAAGGTTGAACCATCATTTTGATCTGAATTACGTTCTTCCAACCTCACAAAAAACAACAACAGCAAAACAATAAAATAATACAAAGAAGATAACAGGCAGTTTACAGTTCAGGTCAATGTACCTACCATGGATTTCAGAGTCTCTGGAGCCCCTTTCACAGTGCAGATATACTCAGTTTCCATGGATCCCGGCGGTGTGTGACCGGCAATGACAGACATACGCTTGAGAGCACTGGAGAAATGGTACCGATGGAATATCTTCAGACCATGCGACTTCCGTTTCTGCGGAATCACCGTCTCTCCTGAGGCAATATAAAATCAAATGTTTTAGAACTCAAGACAAGTGACCATAATGCATCAGGCCACATATTTTCCTAAGTGACCATAATGCATCAGACCACATATTTTCCTAAGTGACCATAATGCATCAGGCCACATATTTTCCTAAGTGACCATAATGCATCAGGCCCCATATTTTCCTAAGTGACCATAATGCATCAGGCCCAATATTTTCCTAAGTGACCATAATGCATCAGGCCCCATATTTTCCTAAGTGACCATAATGCATCAGGCCCCATATTTTCCTAAGTGACCATAATGCATCAGGCAACATATTTTCCTAAGTGACCAAAATGCATCAGGCCACATATTTTCCTAAGTGACCATAATGGATCAGGCCCCATATTTTCCTAAGTGACCAAAATGCATAAGGCCACATATTTTCCTAAGTGACCATAATGCATCAGGCCACATATTTTCCTAAGTGACCATAATGCATCATGGGAGAATACAATAGCAATTGTAATTTTTTTTTAATATCTCCCATGGTTCTGCAGGTGTTTGCAGGATGTCATGTCATTCAAATGAAAACACTAATGTGAATATTTATTTATCAGGATACATGTAATATACATTGAAAAATTATACAACGCGCAATCAATTAGTTTCCTACACTGCGATGACCTTTAGTTTTCCTGTACACGGCCCGTGACCGGGGTTGGGGTGGGTGGTTTTCTCTTTGGACACCCCATAAGTTTGAGTTGGGTTCTTACACACCGTGTGGGGGGGGGGACCTTTAGTTTTCCTTACACCCCACCTTTAGGTTTTCCATACAACAAATACCTTTAGTTTTCGTACACCCCATACAATTAGTTTTCCTTACACCCAAACCTTTAGTTCCTTACACCCAATACCTTAGTTTTCCATACACCCCATACAGTAGTTTTGGCCTTACACCCCATAGCAATTAGTTTTGGGGGGGGGGCCTTACCCCCATACTTTGAGTTTGTCCATACACCCAACAATGAGTGTGGCCGGAAACCCCATACAATTAGTTTTGGCCTACACCCCATACAATTAGTTTGCCTTACACCCCATACATTAGTTTCCTTACCCCATTACAATTAGGTCTTACACCCCATACCTTGAGTTTTCCTTACACCCCCTACAGTAGGTCGCTTACACTCCATACAATTAGGATCCTTAACCTCATACAAGTTTGGGGCCTTACACCTCATACGGAGTTCCTTACACACCATACAATTAGTTTTGGCCTTACACCCCCTACAATTAGGTGCCTTACAATCGCAACAGTGATGCCTTACCCTCATACAATTAGTTTTGGCCTTACACCTCGTAGAATTAGTTTTCCTACACCTCATACAATAGTTTTCGTACACCCCATACAATTAGTTTTCTTACACCCCCTACAATTAGGTCCTTACACCCCACCCCGTACAATTAGGTCCTTACACCCCCTACAATTAGGTCCTTACACCCCATACAATTAGGTCCTTACACCCCGTACAATTAGATCCTTACACCCCATACAATTAGTTTTCCTTACACCCCCTACAATTAGGTCCTTACACCCCATACAATTAGGTCCTTACACCCCGTACAATTAGATCCTTACACCCCATACCTTTAGATTTCCTTACACCACATACAATTAGGTCCTTACACCTCATACCTTTAGTTAAACTGTAGTCGACAGCTTTAAGGGTTGCTTTCTCCAACGGGTCTCCTACAAGTTCATCATCTAGTTGCACGAGGGCGTGGCACGTGGCCAGCACGTGTATCGTCTCCGTTGGGGCGTCTGTGGCTTGTTGTATCTCATTACCACTACAATACAACCATTGCCCAAGATTATAGCACTTTTCTCAGATCTCAAACTCAAGCTCAAATGATTTGATTGGTTGAGTTTTACTGCCAGCTGAACCAATCAGAAGCTTGAGACTGAGTTTGAGATAGCAGAAAAGTTTTATAACCTTGAGGCCAAGTTTCGTCATTTCATGTCCACATTACCTTCTATTTAACCAAGCTTTTTATTTTCCAGAAACGATTGATTGTTTCTAAGGAATTCTAAGAAACAAACAACTAAGTATATACAAATTTCTTTACCTCGATTGCGAAACAAGATCTAACATTAGTTTAATCGCTCTGGAGACCTTATTCCTGATGGAATCCATCGCCATGAGAGAAAGCGGCCATGTAGATATAACTGCCATGCACTAGGACATCACTATCTTGGTTATTATAGTGTATACAAATTTAATTTAGCTTGATTGCGAAGCATGTTCCTACAACTTGTATTAATCACTCTCGATACCTCGAGACCTCATTACTGATGGAATCCATCGCCACAAGGGAGAGAGAAGTGGCAATGTGGAAATCAAATGCCTTGCCTTAGGAGACAATCATAACGGCTCAAGCGTGGCTAGAACTTTGGATATTTCGTACCTGAAGTGAAAGCGCTACCACTGCACTATCACGACTTCCTCGAACACTTGGTTACAAGGCGAACACTGTATATATTGTACAATGGAGTTTCCACTATCAAATTATCAAACTAGTTGGTAATTCGAACATAATTGGGTCAAAAGCAAGGGTTGCTAATATCTTAGATTTGACCTACTTTTTTGACGAAAAAATAACAAAATAAACTATGAAACGGAACCAAGCTTTCTTCAATATGTAACTTACTACCAAGTTTAAAGCGACATTACATTGGTGAAAATGCAATATTCCACATAATGTAATTTCCTATAATATGGTATAATTTTGTTCCAAATATTTGCCACAGAATCATTGCATTTTTTAATTAATAAACAAGCGTCGTGCACCATGTTTCTTGACATAACAATATAATGTAAATACGGTCAACATCCACGCATAATACAACGCGTGTATCCCAGATAACAATATTTATGATACAGATTTACCACTATATCTCACATATATGCATAATTATTTTTCGACTAATCTGATTAATCTCTAAACGACAGTATCACACATACGTGAATTATAGACTCCAATAATATACAAACGTAAAAGCATGGTCGTGGCTGACTGCTATATGAAATAATGCTTTCACTTTTGAGAATTTGTAGACCTCAGCCTCATTGTATTGAACATATATATCGAAGAATTTGTAGTAATTTTACTGTATACATGAAAAATGTATTTATTGGCTGTTTGCGATGTAATGTCGCTTTAAGCTGAAATTTGTAAACACAGCATTGGTACGGTATTTACATGCAGGATCTTTAACTTGGCATAGTGACCTAGTTTTATTACAGAATTAGTGAAGGGAACCAAGATTTCTACCAAAAATGCACATGTAATTTGTGACTAAATTTGAGTCGGGTAAAAAAATGCATGTTTCAACATTTTCCTTAATTTGACCTAATGACCTATATTTTTGTTCATAGAAATGGCAAATTATCAAAAGGAAACAATGTTTTATCAATATATGTACATTGGGATCCAGTTTTAACAAAACTGGATAAACAGTATATCTGCTACAGTGTGTATCATGTTTTGTTCTACTGAGCTAGATTTCTGATGGAAATTACCTGTTACAGGTTCGATCCCCCGTCTGACCCTAATAAAATTAACAGTCTTTAAGATGGGACGTTAAACCGAGGTCTCGTGTCGGTGCTGTACACCGTGCATGTAAAAGAACCAGAGGAGGAGACTCTGGAATGGGTCTCTGTCTGCATCATTGCACTATCCTCCAAAATCTAAAATGACTAATCTCTTAAGGAGGCGACGCTCATATGGGCAACCGGTAGCGACCATAAATAAGCGTAAAACACACAATTACCGATTATTGGAAGCAAGAACATATATCTTGGGACCAAATTTGAAAAACAGACGCATATATAATGTATGCCATTCATTGAGCAGTCAGATTAACTGATCTGATTATTCAGTCATACCATCCGGCTTCCACAACCGGATTATCCAGTCATACCTTCCGGCTTCCACAACCGGATTATCCAGTCATACCTTCTGGCTTCCACAACCGGATTATCCAGTCATACCTTCCGGCTTCCACAACCGGATTATCCAGTCATACCATCCGGCTTCCACAACCGGATTATCCAGTCATACCTTCCGGCTTCCACACCGGATTATCCAGTCATACCTTCGGCTTCCACAACCGGATTATCCAGTCATACCTTCCGGCTTCCACAACCGGATTATCCAGTCATACTTCCGGCTTCACAACCGGATTATCCAGTCATACCTTCCGGCTTCCACAACCGGATTATCCAGTCATACCTCTGGCTTCCACAACCGGATTATCCAGTCATACCTTCCGGCTTCCACAACCGGATTATCCCCAGTCATACCTTCCGGCTTCCACAACCGGATTATCCAGTCATACCTTCCGGCTTCCACAACCGGATTATCCAGTCATACCTTCCGGCTTCCACAACCGGATTATCCAGTCATACCTTCTGGCTTCCACAACCGGATTATCCAGTCATACCTTCCGGCTTCCACAACCGGATTATCCAGTCATACCTTCCGGCTTCCACAACCGGATTATCCAGTCATACCTTCCGGCTTCCACAACCGGATTATCCAGTCATACCTTCCAGCTTCCACAACCGGATTATCTACTGTCAGTGGTCTGGTCTATATTAGATTTATGCAAATTTATTTTTGCTCGAAATGCTAAACAAGCTCCAACATAGGGTTACATTCTCTAGATATGAACTCTCTCATTGTTGGAGCCTCCATGGTGTAGTGGATACGGTATCAGCCCCGAGGGGTTGCGAGTACGAGCACAGCCTGAACAATCATGGTGGTGTGCTAAGTTTATACACATTTGTTTTAGCTCGATTGCGAAACAGGTTTTTGCTACGTTATATTAATCGGTCTCGAGACATCATTTCTGATGGTATCCATCGCCATACATACCTTATCAATACAACAAAGGTACCAACCTGAGACCCGTGACACCTTCCACCACGAGATTATCTGTCGTCAGTGTTCCAGTCTTATCAAAACAACAAATGTCAATCTTGCCAGCAAACGGTATTCTGAACGGCTCGGTACAATAGACAACTGTAACATGCAGTAGATAGGTATATTTATATTTATTTATATTTCGGGTTTTACGACTGCATCTTGCCAGCAAACGGTATTCTGAACGGCTCGGTACAATAGACAACTGTAACATGCAGTAGATAGGTATATTTATATTTATTTATATTTCGGGTTTTACGCCTGCATCTTGCCAGCAAACGGTATTCTGAACGGCTCGGTACAATAGACAACTGTAACATGCAGTAGATAGGTATATTTATATTTATTTTTGGGTTTTGTGTATTATATTTCGGGTTTTACGCCTGCATCAGCACCATTTTGGGCTATATCGCCGTCGGGCAGTTTACCTAACAACACCTTTCCTGGGCAGGCTCCAGAGGTTAACCAGTACTTGCCCAAGTTGGGTGCACCAACCTCTGTAAAAAACTGCCAACTTTTATATATAAATGAGACACAGCCTGAGTGGGGCTCGAACCAGTGACCATCAGTGATGATAGGTTACAGTGATATACATGTAGATAGGTATAACAATATTAATGGGTAAATATCAATTATAAAACGCCTCTTTTAGTATATAAACATTAATTATTTTACACCGATTGCGAAACAAGCTTTAATAACTTATATTAATCACTCTTGTTGGCGCAGATTAACGCGAATACGTGGTCATTTATGTGGGAGGAAACCGGAGTAGAGTGTGGGGGGGGGAAACCGGAGTACACAGAAAAATCCCACCAATCCGATCTGGAGACCACTGTACCATCTCACAAACTTCCCGGCTGATGATCAAACCGTGGGTTGCATTGGTGAGAAGCGAGTGCGTTTACCACTGCATTAATCGGACTGCTAAAACGCATCTGTAACATTTTCAAATATCTTCTTTTTTACATTTAAAATGGTCATATAACTTGTACCATACAAGAGTAGGATTTTCTGCAGATTTCTTCGTTAATTGAGGCATATATATAGTTCGGGTTTTATGCCTGCATCAGCACCATTTTGTGCTATATCGCCGGCGGGCAGTTTACCTAACAACACCTTTCCTGGGCAGGCTCCAGCGGTTAACCAGTACTTGGGTGCACCAACCTCTGTAAGAAACTGCCAACTTTTTCATATAAATGAGACACGGTCTGGGCGGGGCTCGAACCTGTGACCATCAGTGATGATAGGTTACAGTGGTATACAAGTCAGCGACCTTAACCACGGAGGCGGACGGAGGCATATTCAAGTTTCTCAGTTATTTCAAATTATGTCTCTGGTAGAAACACGGTGGCTACTTACATAGTTTTGTAAGGGCAAGTAAGCTTGTGTTGACGGCTAACGACAGCTCTATAGGTAACTCAGGGGGGACAACTGATGTCAGAATGAGCGTACACTCCAAAAATAACTTGTATCTGTTTCTGTCCGGGTCTTCGGTACCTGTGAAAGTAGAGTGTCACATTGTTCATGATACAGTCTACAACTGCTATGTCAAAGCCGGTTATGACGAATTCTCCGGTTATCTCGAAGTCGGATCAAAGTCCCGTTTCAGACACTATCATTTTACATATAACTGGCTCTGTTTATATCGAATTTCGTTAAGCCAAACTTCGGTTATGTCAAAGTATTTTGTTTGGTCCGACGGAATTCGACATAACGGGTGTAGACTGTATATCCGATCAATATCAATAGCATCTGCTCCAGTCAGTTGAACTAATTTGCCTCCACCCCAGTGAGGTTAGCTCAAATAAAGTGTCCCCGCTCCCGCAAGGCAGTCACAATAACTTGTAACGGTACGACATGAGTATTCAACAGGAGGTTCCTCAAGCACTAGGTCACACAAACCCCGTGATTGTAGATTAGCATGAAACTTACAGATCAATCCATTTCTGTTACTGTTTTTATGTCACATGATTTAATGAGATTTATTGGTTTTTTCTAGTACCTCCCTTGGCAAATAAAGTCCGATTTATCCTGAAATGTATATAGGTCCATTTAGTTGGAATCCTTTGTTTTTACTGTTGTTTCATAACAAGATATTGCGACAGGATAAATTGAATTTTATCAAAATCATGTTAATTTATTGATAACACATTCCTACAGTAAAGTAACAAGCGGATATAGTGTAGGATAGCCGTCGAGATTGAATAATTTAATAATTATAAGATGAGAATTGATAGCATGTGGTGCAAAGGAAACAACGATAAAAACAGAGGAAACCAATTAAGAGGACCAATCTACTTTTACTAGTATTCAGGAGAGGTAACTGACCGATGTCTCTCATTTAATGGGACAAATTATCACTATGATAAAAGAGCAAAGCGAATGACATTTTGAACAATGCATACATTACACATATGAAAATACAGAACAAGTCTATTTTTTTTATTATTTAAGTTTATTTAACGTCGCTACCAGTTGCCCATTTGAGCAACGTGCAGTTTAGTTATGTTATATTTCGGGTTTTACGCCTGCATCAGCACCATTTTGGGTTATATCGCCGGCGGGCAGTTTACCTAACAACACCTTTCCTGGGCAGGCTCCAGCAGTTAACCAGTACTTGGTGCACCAACCTCCGTAACAAACTGCCAACTTTTTCTTATAAATGAGACACGGTCTGAGCGGGCCTCGAACCTGTGACCATCAGTGATGATGATGCAAGGCAGTGACCGTAACAACTCGACCACGGAGTCGGACTGAAAAAGTATTAGAATGAAAGACAGCACGACTTACCTTTAACCCAGACGTACGATGCAGCAATAATGGCGAAAATTAACAGGAAGAGGATAAAGAAGAACGTCTCCAGATTGTTGGCCGTCACTCGTTTGACACCGTATAGAATGGTACGGAGTAGCTTCCCTTGGTTAGTGTCGAAACTGTGCCGCAGTACATATGCTATACAACCATTGTCTGTAGCTGCAAGGTATGATGATAGGAAATAATTGTCAATGTTTTCCACGTGTAGTAGACAATGTTATCTAATAAGAAAATTGGCTGTCTGATTAGCGCAGTGGTTGGCGCACTCGATTCTTACCAATGCAACATGGGTTCGATCCTCAGACCGTGAAGTATGTGAGATGATATGGTGGTCGCCAGATCGGTGTTCTCCGGGTACTCTAGTTTCCTGATGATGATTGAGCTTATTTATCCTCGCCTCCGGCGAACCATGTGGGTGAGCGTCCGGTTTCCTCACACACGAATGACCACATATACGCTTTCATCCGCGCCAACGAGAGTGATTAATATAAATTGCTAAAACTTGCTTCGCAATCATTGTAAAATAAATAAAATTTAAACTTTAATGAGAAAATAATCAATAAAGTGGCTGTTGGATACACTCACGATGCTGAGTTGACATCAATCATAATTGGTTACATTCTCTAGATATAAACTCTCTCATTGGTGGAGCCTCCATGCTGTAGTGGATACGGTATCCGCCCCAAGTGGTTACATTCTCTAGATATGAACTCTCTCATTGGTGGAGCCTCCATGCTGTAGTGGATACAGTATCCGCCCCAAGTGGTTACATTCTCTAGATATGAACTCTCTCATTGGTAAAGCCTCCATGGTGTAATGGATACGGTATCCGCCCCGAGGGGTTGCGAGACCGAGCACAGCCTAAACCATCGTGGTGGTGTGCTTAGTTTATACAAATTTGTTTTAGCTAGATTGCGAAACAAATTCTTACAGCTTAAATTAATCACTCTCGAGACCTCATTCCTGATGGAATCCATCGCCACGAGGGAGAGAGAAGAGGCATGTGAAATTTAATGCCTTGCCTAAGGTCACAATTGTAACGGCTCCAGCAGGGCTCAAACTCCGGGCCGTGTGTGTCACAAAATGACTCTTGAATAACTTAGTATTTAACCCTATGTCGGGGCCTCAATGGCCCATTATATATAACAAGGTTTTAATGCCAATATAGAATATAGATTAAATTATTGAGATTGTTGTTTAGTATCGAGGTTTAGTTCACTCGATTGTGAAACAAGTTAATTGTGAATATAGGAGTCTACGTCATGTTACAATGTTGTGTACTTTGAATGAATCAACATTGTTGGTTAAACTGTTATTGACTTGATGCTGTCATGAATGTATATGGTATAATTATCACCGGATGATACGGCAGCCGTCTGTTGTATGATACGACATCCGTCCGCTGTAAATGTACCAGGCCACTAACCGTAATGGTGGGTGTACGGTGCCTGTTAATGCTTACAGGATATAACTTACTATGTATATAATCATAATCAGGTGATGGAAATGTTTTGATCAATGTTAATGATCACACTACTCAACGATACATTTATATCATTGCATATAACAAATCATTTTATATTGGATATTTGAATGTTAATCAGAGGTATCAACTGGTGCTACAACTTGTGGAATAGACTGAGGAAGTCAATGGTAGGAACATGCAATATAACATGAATAAGGTGAACTATCACTTAATTTGGCATACGTATATTGTAGCCGCTCGCAACCTAGGAGGTTGATATACCACTGCTAGCCAGGTAGACGTGCCAATGAGTGGGGCAACTGTCGAAGGACGGAGTCACCACATACTCGCTAGATGGGCGACGACACATCACCAACGGCAATGAGCACGTGGATAAGTGGGACTGTATACCGGAACTAGCACGGAGTCGCCATATACCCGGAACTCAACCGGAGGAATTGAAGGACGAACATCACAGAACGTAAATAAGTGGGGCTGCAGACCGGAGCTAGACACGGAGTCACCACATACCCGGAATGAATTGGGAAGCATGATAGCGTACATATAGACTAGTACATGAGTATCGAACTATTAACCTACCTACCAAACTTCAAGCACTTGTTCATTATCTTAGATACAGCCAGTAGAGACGTATAACGAACTTGGATCCAGCAGAAACAGGCAGTTAACTCAGTGCATGTGCTAGATTAAACTGTTGTATTTGTTTTCAGTCATTGCATCTATATATATTTCATTGTATAAGTAAATTGTTGTACATATTGTATGTTGTGTTGCTGTATTCATTAATAGTGAGTGATCGCCACTAGGATCATCTTGTGTCAGTGTGCTTAGGTAACACACTGAAATCTACATTTCCTCTTCTCTCTCCCGCATTTCCTCTTCTCTCTCCCGCATTTCCTCTTCTCTCTCCCGCATTTCCTCTTCTCTCTCCCGCATTTCCTCTTCTCTCTCCCGCATTTCCTCTTCTCTCTCCCGCATTTCCTCTTCTCTCTCCCGCATTTCCTCTACATCTCTCCCTCATGGCGATGGATTCTAGGAATGAGATCAGTCCAGTTACTATTTTACATGGTTGGATATGCTGGACTACAGTGGTCCGTCCAAATATTGCATGCAACCTCCCAAGCAAGCAAACTATATTTAGTGTACAATCCTACGTATCAGCATGCCCATTATTTTACCGGGTGGGGCATGCTAAACTACCCTGGGCCTGCAAACATCGCAGGGAGCTATCTTCGATAACTTCCTCCTGAGGGAAACAAGGATATATATTTCCATTCATACTACATTCCTACCTTTCATTCCAGCCCCCATTTTACTGGGCGGGGTATGCTGAACCACTTTGGTCCCTCCAAATAGAACATGTAACTTTCCGTCCGTTTCCAGGTTTAACTTGTGGTCTGGTTCTAGTATTTCCACTGGTTCCTGTTAGAAATGATAGTAAGTCACAGGGTCATTCTAGGTCAGAATTTTTGGGAGAAATGAGAAAGCAGCCTGTTATTTAATAAATTTGAACAAAATATGGTTAAAATGCACAGTATGAACATTAAATACAATATTTGAATACGAGTGCTTTATGATGGGCCAGTGTATCTTACTGGACAACATTTTGTATCAAAATTGTAAAATAAATTTTTTTTAATGGAGAAAGGGTCGCTATGGCAACTATTTCGCCCAAATCACCCTCTAGAATGAACCCTGGTAAGGGCAGAGAAAATATAACATACATTTCGCATTAACATTGTTTTTAATCTCTTTTTCTGAAAAATAATACTGTAATGCCTAAGTTATCATTTACAACGTTATTGCAGACTTTAATTAAATATTGATAAAATGAAATTTTAAAAAAAAGCATAGACTTTATTATACAACGATTGCGAAACAAGTTCTAACAACTTATATTAATCACTCTTATTGGCGCGGATGATGGCGTAAATGTGGTCATTTGTGTGGGAGGAAACCGGAGTACCCACAGAAAACCCACCTGTCCAATCTGGAGACCACCGTACCATACTTCCCAGTCCGAGTGTCGAACCTGGGTTGCATTGGTGAGAAGAGAGCATGCTAACCACTGCGTTAACTGGACAGCCAAAAGAGTATTTCCTAAAATCTTTTTCATTTGTAGGCAGATTTTCAAACTTTTAGTAAAAAATCTGCATAGCATACAATTGCAGGTATGTAAGTATTGTAGGTATGCAGGAATTGTGTTCCAGGTATCGATCGCCAATTGTGATAAAAAATAAGTGTGTAGTACGTTTGTTCTGTACACAGGGTTCATTCTAGGTCAGAATTTTTGGGAGAAGTGAGAAAGCGCGTGATCGCTTCCTTAAATGGTGTTCTTTAATATACTTCTGCAAAATAGGGTTAAAATGCACAGTACAACCATTAAATACAACATTTGAATAGAAGGAGTGCTTTATCTTACTAGACCAAATTTTGTTTGAAAATCGTAAAAACCAAAAAATATTTTCTTTTTTTAGGGAGAAGTGGGGCTCCCAGAGGGCGAAGTCAGGGTCCCTAGGGTGACTATTTCGCCCACAAGAATGATCCCTGTGTACATAATTACGCTTAATACCGGTGTGAATCATATCGGAGAAAGGTGAGAAAACTTTTGTGTACATTTTCTGAGATGCGCAAACCTGGGCACTCGGCTAATTGTGTTCGATCGAAAGGTGTTAATTGAAGTAATACTTTATTTCATGGGACAAGTAATCTGGTTCGAGGGTTCCTGTCAACTGTATTTTGCTCAATTTATTACTAATATTTTTTAAGAGCCCCCATTTATAATATTATACTTGTATTCAAAAATGTATTCATTGAATTGTATAAAATATATACCAATTTCTAATCTGTCCTTGCGCAGAACATTCTGAGTAAATAATATTTGTCATTCAATGATTTAATGGCGAATAAAACATGGTATGGAGTGGTTTGGATTGAACAAAACATGGTTTGGAGTGAATAAAACATGGTTTGGAGTGAATAAAACATGGTTTGGAGTGAACAAAACATGGTTTGGAGTGAATAAAACATGGTTTGGAGTGAATAAAACATGGTTTGGAGCGAATAAACGACAAAACATGCGTTATTCGACTATAAATAACACAAATATTATTTAGTTACTAACATAACCAAATATTTAGAATGCGCACAAATATTTGGTGTTATTTTTTAGAGTGCGTAAATGACATAAAAACTACAAACAATGTGTAAGGCAGATTTAAACGTGGTAAATTCCGTATTTGCGTATAGACAATATGCCGAACCATGTTAGAATAAAATATGCAAAATACATTATCTACACTTTACGTACCTTCATGACTGGAACAGATTCCCCCGTTAACATAGACTCATCCACAATACATGGTCCCCTCAGCAGCAACAGATCACATGGTACATATCGATCCTCATGGGAACGACCTGAAACGACAAGTGTTTATGAATATGTATTAAATTAACAAATCACAAATTAATTTCTATGCCAAAACAACTGTTTTTGTTTAAATTAAGACAAAATGTACTTTAATGCAGTCATAATTTTGAGTTACTAAAGAACTAAGTCAACTGCTTCGGTTATAATATTTGGCAGTTGAGGCTGGCTGTTGTATTGTATTAATTATGATATTATGTGTTAGTGCAGCGTACGCCCATGAGGCTGGCTGTTGTATTGTATTAATTATGATATTATGTGTTAGTGCAGCGTACGCCCATGAGGCTGGTTGTTGTATTGTATTGTTTATGATATTATGTGTTAGTGCAGCGTACGCCCATGAGGCTGTTATGTTATTAACATCGACGACTACACTGCACAGCCACCTCCTAAATATTGCAGTCATATACATTGTGCACTTCATTAAATTGATTAAATAATTTTATTAAATAATAAAAATCAAAAAATGTTTTTCTTCAATTTCCAACAATTATTTTGGAGACAGATTTTACGATCAGGGTTTTATCGCAAATGAATGGCGCGGACCATACACATTGCTAGATAATAATGTTTCCAATTTATTACCTATAGAAACGATATCTCCTGGAACCAGCTCAGTTGTCAAAATTGGACGCCATTTTCTGTTTCTGTATACCTGAAACCATAGCAACAGTGAGAGGTGTCATGGATAGAAACGATATTGACGTATCACCACACTGCCGATTCCATATGCGATTTCAATTATTAAGAATTGAGAATGGATGAAACAGCTGTGCCTTTAGTTTATACAAATTTATTTTAGCTCGATTGCGAAACAAGTTCTTTCAACTTACATTAATCACTCTCGAGACCTCATTCCTGATTGAATCCAGCGTCGTGAAGGAGAGAAGAGGCAATGTGGAATTTAAATGCCTTGCCTAAGGGCACAATCATAACGGTCCCAGCGGCGCTCGAACTCCGGACCATTCGCACCTGAAGCAAACGCGCATCCACTGCGCTATCATGACTTCCACAGCTGTGCCTTTAGAACAAGTACCTGTACTTACTCTCCTATAAGACGAGTTTTTATCACCAGATAATTGAAGTCGCGCCCCGTCTTATAAGCGAGTGATTAAAATTAATTTCCAACTCAATAATGATGACCTCTGAGAAATAATTGAAATGTTGTGACAAAAGGATAGACTCTCAGAGCTCTATCTGTAAACTGAACTTGTCAATAGCATTTTAGTAAATCAAATTTATTGTTGTGCATCAGTACATTTGTTTATGATTTGATATAATTTACAGTGCTTTTACAGTACAATTTAATCTTTACTTCTGAGTGGGTTCCATTTTCTCAACCCGTCTTATACGCGGGTCTATGCAAAATACCACTGATTTAAGACAAAAGTTGCGGGTTCGTCTTATAGTCGAGATCGTCTTATAGGCGAGTAAATATGGTACTTACATTGATAAGATATGGTTTATTTCCCATCTTTCTGATCTCTGCCATGTTACGTAGCTGCTGCTGGACCAGCGTCGCCTCAAACGCCACCAACATGAACAGTGTGAACACGCTGTAGTACCAGTACTCGTCCAGACACCACAGACCCACGCAGAACACCTGGAACACGAAGAATGGAGCCGTGGCCCGCTCCGTGAATAGATCCACAAACCGAGGTATATCCATCATCATACTGAAATACACAAATAAATTTTGCTGCCAAAATATTTCATTATTTTCTACAGATAGTAATGTGAGCAGCCGATATTGACACACGCCGATACACCAATTTATACACATACTTTCTGCACATTATATCACTCCAGTGTGTGCACAGACTTGAAATGAATATAAAAGGGATATAGAACCCCTCTCCCCATTTCGTCCTAGAACATTTTGAAAACAAAAGAATGCTGAGATGAAATTCTGACAACATCTAGATTCAACATTTAAAGTGGAAGTCGTGATAGCGCATTCGCATCATGTGCGAAAGGATCGGAGTTTGATCCCTGCTGGAGCCGTTACTATTGTGCCCATACGCAAGTCCAGCATCCAATTAATCCATTTCATTCTGCATGCACATAAAGTCTTTTGCAAACAACATAGATCCAGGCTCTATGTTGTTTGCTACATAGCCAAGTGTCTTAGCAAGATCATATGAATAGCAAACAGCATAGAGCCTGATCAGACAGCACGCTGATCTGGCTCTATGCTCTTTGCAAATACTGTTTAAACGGTATCCAGAATAACACATGTTATGTTAAATACATGACTTCAAATCATTATCTGTGAACTATATGGCTCTTAGTTGGCTCCAAGTTTTTCAAACTGGCTCCAGTTTTTTTCAATTGGCGACAGAAGTGGTGCAGACAAAACATCAGACAGAGGGAACCCTGGGAAGAACACTGACGACAGGATTATAATGATGACAACATTGACTATAAAAAGCGTGGGGAGACTTTATACTTACAAGTTTTTACCGAATGTGTTCTCGGCATGTTTAATGTCGTGTTCTTCTTGCAGACCTCTACTCTCCAGGTATGTCTGCATCGTTTCACACACCGGGAAACTGAGCGGTACAAACCGTTTCTTATCCCACTCATACAAATACTTTGCCTTTTGGAAATTAAACCAAAGTGTTGCTTCACCATTTTCCTGTAACACAGATTTTAAAATGTGATAGCGCAGGTGCGAAAGACCCGGAGTTCGAGCCCCGCTGGAGCCGCTAAGATTGTGCCCTTAGGCAAGGCATTTAAATTCCACATTGCTTCTTCTCTCTCCCTCGTGGCCGATGGATTCCATCAGGAATGAGGTCTCGAGAGTATTCAATATAAGTTGTAAGAACGCAATTGATATAAAAAAGATTAATTTGTATAAACTAAAAATGTGCTCTGATTCTACAAACTATTTCGCCTTAAAGTTTACAAATATAAATGCATTCCTTGACCATGTCCGTCACTATATTTTAATAAAGGATGATTTCTGATATGAAAATAGTACAAGACATTTAAAGAATATAATTTCCAATGATTGTCACTGCGTATGTTAAAAATCCAAATATTCATACAGAAACGAAACAAATAAAATAAACATACATGTAGCACCATCGTATACGCGAATTGTTTATCACCAAGCTTATGTAAACAATGTTTAAAGCAGCATTACATCGTAATAAAGGATGTTTTGGGTAAAATATAAATACTAATGTGTGTGCGTTTACAAAATATCGAAATTGTCGCTCAGAAACGATAAAATTCCAATAAATTTAAACCGTCGTATACGCGAATTTGTTTATCAACACATGAAATTTAAACAGGATGTAGAAAACAACGTATATATTTTGAACATGAAAGACTATCTATCTATCTAGCTATCTATCTTCCTCTAATGTCGAACCCATCGTGGGGATGTAGAAATGTCCCTAAAAGACTAAAAGGTATGAATCAACATATCAAGTAATTTAATTAAAAAAGACAACGTGGGACAAATGGGGACGATGCGTTCCGATTGTAAACAAGTGCGTGACCGATCGACTCGGAAAGTCCTACTTTCGGTTTCGAGTTTGTTTTATCGCCAAAAAACACTGTTTACCAAATGAACATAAGCATACAAAGTATAATGTTAGATTGTGTAGCAGCATTGCTACCCATACGTAAAAAAATTTCAAATATATTTTATTTCATACGATGTAATGCTGCTTTAATGTATACGCATGACGAATCAGCAAATGTTGAAACAGCTGTCTAAGATGATTGTCCGGACTACCAATATAGAGCAGGGAATGGCAAAGTTTGCAGACATACCGATTCAAGAAAGTCATATTTTTCACATTAAATTATTATATTGCTAAAAACACACTGTCTACTGATTGAAAATAATTATTCAAATGATAATGGAAGAATGTATGTAGTTTTGCTATCTATACGTAAATACTATTATATTTTTAGTTCATACAATAGGTAACAATATAGCTTTAAATGTCTGATCATATGTTACATTTAGAGCGGCTTCAGCATGTGTTTTACGTTTATTTATTGTCGCTACCGGTTGCCCATATGAACGACGCCTCCTGAAGAGATTAGTCATTTTAGATTTTTGGAGGATATTGCAATGATACAGACAGAGACCCATTCCAGAGTCTCCTCTGGTTCTTTTACGTGTACGGTGTAAAGCACCGACACCAGACCTCGGTTTAAAATCCATCTGAAAGACTGTTAATTTTATTAGGGTCAGACAGGGGTAGAATGACTCGCTCACGGACTCTGGGGTAAATTTTCATTAATGGGTGAGAGTTCAATTTCAATGGACGTACCCGCGTTCTGTGCAACTTCACAAGTTCCGTTGATCCATTATTTGGCGTTGGTACAACTTTTACCCAGGATGCATCATCAGGCCGAGTAGTCTGAAGATAAAGAAAATACAATCAATGAGTAATTATCACTAATGGTCAGCTTAACAAACACATGACAACAAATTAACATAGGGTAGAGCTAGACATAGTGGTACCGTATGTATGTAGTGAATCAAAGTAACCATGTGTTGTTGAGTGGTTATTTAACCCATTTCATTCTGGATACTGTTCAAACGGTATTTGCAAAGAACATAGAGCCATATCAGCCGCCACGGAACGTGCAGTCTGATCAGGCTCTATGCTGTTTGCTATTCAGATGATCTTACTATGACACTTGGATATGTAGCAAACAACATAGATCCTGATCAGCATGCAGCGTCACGCTGCGGCTGATCTGGATCTATGTTGTTTGCAAAAGCCTTTAAATGTATCCAGAATGAAATGGGTTAATAAGAAATTATAGCAATTGATATAGTGAACTTACGACATAGTGGTAACTGGTTGCAGATTCTATGTAATAATCACCCCCGCCCCCCACACACACTGGTGTTTCAAAATACATGCAATCAGAAAAGAAAACCTTCAGAAAGGGCTATGGTTTTATTGGAATTTTCAATTTGCAGGAATATAACTGTAGAAACCTTACTTTCGAACTCGTAAATACACATCTCACGTCTATAGACCAGACGCAAAACAGTGACGTCAAAATTTGAGTCAAGCCGATACCGGCTAAAACTATTAGCCCGGCTTCATAGTAATCTTCCAGACCAAACACCATCGTCCAATTGTAGAACCAAGCAAGATATAGCACGAGAAATGGTCCGATATAACCATGGAAGAGCATATGCCGAATATTGTAGTACGAAACATATTGAATTTCGGCATTGAGTGTGGCGGCCGCCATATTGCCAAGTGTTGTTCCTTGTGATTAGGCGCTTTTGAAAATAAGTGAGTGTACGGTAGAATGCAAATACCCCAATCCACCAAAAAACACTCGATATATATGTAACCGGTGACTTCGGGGAAAGATAATACACCAACCGGAAACGAGGTTCAATCGATCCTTTATATAATATATATATATATATACAGAAAACAGGGAGACCAGAATCGACAATGATTACTGTGTATATACTAAAATAGATCAGAGGTAGAGCTGTTTAACAAGTTGATATAATACATATACAATAGTTCGACATTGTCGCAAGACCATGTCGATGCATCTCTATCGACTTCCTTCTGTCAAGTGCGCGGAATGTTATAAGGGCGACAAAACGGATTTAGTTGGGGTTAAAAGTGGATTGGTTATTTGACAATTCATACGTCATTCTCCCGTACTATCACTAAGACATAAATACATGACGTTACACAACAAGTAGAGAACACAATAGACTGGACACACATCGGTAACCGCCGTAGAAGAGAAGGAACAGCTACCGTACATATACAGATAAGAGAGCATTGCTTGCAGTACATGAATAATACATAATAATTTTAATATATTCTACAAACAGATAAAATAAGCCAGGGCTACATATATATATTGACCGATGTACCTACATTGAGATTCATTAGCTATATGTTGGTCCAGTCATTGTTTATGGGTTACTAATCAGCTCCTAATCCTAATGACTTGGGAGCTTTTCAGCTGAAAAGTTATCCCCTAATCCACATTGGTTGGGCCCTGACGGACGACACAGAAGTCGGTGAGCTATATTAGTGGGTCTCAGGTCGTTTCGCCCTAAATACCATTCAAACATTACTATTAGTCTACAAAGAAAAGAACGCACGTCTCCCTAGTTATTTACATAATCTTTTCCCTGCTATTGGAGATCTTACTCAATATCCTTTACGATCTGGCGCAATTTTTAATACTTTGCCAAGACGCATATAAACATACTCAAGATCTGTCATACCCGAATCAATAACATTATGGAATGGCCTAGATACATCTATACGTAATGCTAGCACACTACAATAATTTAATGAATGACCCGACTGTGTTCAAATATCAACAAACTTTACAATAAAAGCATTGCGCTAAAAATGATTTTATAAACCGTGAATTGTATTATAGATCTCAGAGGCATGTGTGTTTTACGTTTATTTATCGTCGCTACCGGTTGCCCATATGAGCGAAGCCTCCTGAAGAGATTAGTCATTTTAGATTGTTGGAGGATAGTGCAATGATACACACAGAGACCATTCCAGAGTATCATCTGGTTCTTTTACGTTCACGATGTAAAGCACCGACACGAGACCTCGGTTTAAAGTCCCATCTGAAAGACTGTTAATTTTATTAGGGTCAGACGGGGGATCGAACCTGCGAAAATCGGGACGAATCCGGCAGGAAACGGCTGAATCGGGACTCCTCCTGAACAATATCGGATTGTTGTCGTGATTAAATAAATGGGACTGTATTATTATATGGTAACATATATTCTTGTTAGTGACATCATAAGTGTATGCCATTGATTCATTAATAAGGTTACTAAGAAGAACATAATTATGCTGTATTTGTTACTGATGTTACAAACAAGAAGTATGTTACTTCACCAAAGGTTTGAAACATAAATTGAAAAGTGTTGTGACAAATTTATGTATGATTAGAGTTGCCATAATACTATTCAATCAACTGAGTTGATCATGTATGAATTTTGCAAGTTACAATGCAAAATGGAATTTCACATCGAACCATTCTAATCACTATGCCAACATAAGAACTGATGACCATGATGCACTCATAAGAGATTATGTAGTCATATGATCAGACTTCAACCAGGATGTCCATCGTATTTGTCAGTTCTATGTCGTCACTGTCAGTTTCATCATTTACTTCAAGGTCAGCATCAGTTTCACTTTCTTCCGATGAACATATGATCTCTGCAAATTCTTGAGATAAGACAATGTTACCGGTGACCCAGTTAATCTCTATATCCGTCTTCATTTATTTTAGTATAAACAATATTTTACTTCTATATATGTACATACATTGTCTTTTATAATAGACAGTGTGTCACGTGATTGAGAAGAAAGTATAAACTACTTATGTAGATCCTTCTCCTGTAAAGGAAACATATCAGGGTATGTTAACAACAAGAATTACAGTTTGAGCTGTAAGTAAATTTATTGACAAACATTTTGAAGAATAAATAGATACAATCTGATCAAATCTAGCAATATTAACTTTCTACTTCATGTTTAGGTATTTAGTAAACCAGCTGTGATATATAAATAACCAACATTTAATATGGTTTTGACTACTTGCCACTTGTGTAGTAAAATGTTGTTTCTGGAAGGATTGGTTAAAGCATTTAATGTTATAATGTTGTGTTAATTTTTCATTCTTTGAACGCAACATAATATTAGTATTATAGTAGCAGAAGTAGAACGAAAAAGTAAGATAAGCAAGACGGGAAAAGGAGGATATGTTAGTTTATACAAATTATTTTAGCTCGATTGCGAAACAAGTTATTTCAACTTATATAAATCACTCTCGAGACCTCATTCCTGATGGAATCCATCGCCACGAGGGAGAGAGAGGAGGCAACGTGGAATTTAAATGCCTTGCCTAAGGGCACAATCGTAACGGCTCCAGTAGGGCTCGAACTCCGGACCTTTCCGGAAAAGGAGGATATGTTGGACATTGATCTGAATGTTCACCATATATATATGACCATGGATCGAGCACACCGAATGGGAAACAATAATGCTAGAAAACCACGACCAGTCGTCGTGAAGTTTCACAAATATAGTGACAGAGAAACAATTCGGGAGAAGGCTTATGGACTCAATCAGCAACTCAAGCAAGCTAATGTCGGCGTCAGCATCCAACGCCCAAAAGCAGTAAGAGATGCCAGAAATGCCGTGTATCACATCATTCAACAAGAGAAAGCAAAAGGTAACCAAACCCGTATGATCGGCAACCAACTATACATCAATGGTGTGCCATATCGTCCCACACCCCAGGCCAGTGGAAGCGCTTAAGGGCGTCATGAGGAGCAACTATCCATTCTCAGCTGGAATATCAATGGTTTAGCAAGAAAACTAGGTGACCTTGACCTTTTAGATATAGATCAACCAACACGATGTGACAGTCCTTTGTGAAACCTGGCTACCACCTAGTCCCGATATAAACTTAAATATAACCGGATACACCTGTGAACATTTACCTGGAAATAAATCGAGAAACACGACAAATGGTAGATATAGTGGTGGTATCGCTGTTTATATAAGAAGTGAGCTCAGCTCCAAGATACAAATAATAGAAAAACACCAACATGGTGTAGTGTGGATTAAAATGTGTAAAACATTATTTTCATTTAATGAAGATGTTTATATATGTAGTGTCTATATACCTCCAGCAAACTCTACGGTTTTAAACCATATTGATATAGACTTTTACGAACAAATAGAAGAAGGAATTGAGAAATATAATACTCTAGGTAAAATCCTCGTGCAAGGGGACTTGAACTCTCGAACATCAAATATTGATGATTACATGCTTACTGACAATTTTATAAACACAGGTACTTATAATATTAATGACTACACCTATCCTCCACGTGTAAACAAAGATCGTATTGTCGATAACTATGGTAGAAAACTACTTTCTTTTTGCAAAGACTGCAATTTTTTAATAGCTAATGGCAGGCTACATTCCGATAAAGATATTGGCGATTTTACTTTTCATGGCAAACAAGGTTCAAGTACTGTGGATTATTTACTTCTAAACAATAATGATTTTAAATACATCTCACAATTTACTATATCACAACCTAGCGTAGTATCAGATCACGTGGGTATATCGTATTCAATACAATGTAAACCACCCCCGACAATTATATCACGTGACACTGTACTTACAAACACTAGCCAATACATTGAATGGGATAGTACGAAAATACAGTCATTCCTCATGCAGTTAAACAGGAGACAGAATGTGCTCGATAATATGTTACGAAATATAAATAACTGCACCGTCGATGAAACGGTAAATCAATTTACTACTTTCATGCAGGAAAACGCTTTTAGTATATTTAGCAAAACACGTGGCTCGAGTACACGTAATCCCGCAATTATCAAACGTAAACAACCCTGGTTCGACGGCGAGTGTATTAACGCCCGGCGAGACTACAATAAAGCAAGAAATGCATTCCTCCGCCATAATAACAGACAAACCAAATCGACATTTTTCACCCAAAAAAATAAATATACAAAGATTAAACACTTAAAAAAGTCTCGGTTTCGTTATAACGAGGGAGTTAAACTTGCCAAAATGGCATCAAGTGATCCAAAACGTTTTTGGGCTAACATTAAAAAACAAAACAAAAAAAATAAACAAAACAAAAATGAAATAAACATTAGCGATCTGCACCGTCATTTTGAAGCAATGTTTGGCAATCAGCCGCAAGTAACAAACTTAGACACAAATACACAAAATAATATCTCTGACGAATATCTCGATACGGTATTTACTATGGACGAACTAAACCGAGCAGTCATGTCACAGAACAATAATAAAAGCGCAGGAACCGACAATTTAATCGCAGAAGTTTTTAAACATTCCTTTGAAAATATCTGTCCGTTATTGCTAAGTTTGTACAACAACATATTTGACTCTGGCGTGTACCCTGAATCCTGGGCGGAAGGAATTAGTATACCCATTCATAAAGGCGGTGACCCATGTGCACCACAACATTATAGAGGCATAACGCTTGTAAATATTTTAGCCAAAATGTATTCTCAGCTTATCTCAAATTGCCTAACAAAATGGTCAGCAAACAAAGAAGTTATTATTGATAATCAATTTGGCTTTCAAAAAGGGAAGTCCACTGCTGATTGTGTATTTATCTTACGGAGCCTTATAGCAAAATCCTTATCACAGAAACAAAAATTATATGTAGCTTTCTTAGACTGGGAGCGCATGTTTGATAACATAAACCGGGCCCTTCTCTGGCAAAAACTCATGACCGAAAACGTCAGTTCGAAACTTACCGAAGCGGTAAAATCAATGTATTGTATTATAAAGCAACGTGTTCGTTTTAAATCGAAAACAACAGATTTTATACAGTCCCATATTGGTCTGAAACAGGGCGATCCATGTAGTAGCTTACTATGTTTGTTTTTCTTAAACGATATCTTAATTAATGTTAATACGGATCTAGATGGCATTATGTCCATTGAAGATGTAAAATTATATCTGATGCTATTTGCTGATGATGCAATCTTGCTTGCCCAAAACCCTCAATCCTTACAATCACTATTGAACGATATATCTAAGTATTGTATCGAGTGGGGATTAAGAATAAATATAAAGAAAACAAAGATTATGATTTTTGAACTAGGACGACCAATGCATTATGACTTCTATTTTAATGGCACAAAAATCGATGAAGTAGAATCCTTCAAGTACCTAGGTTTGCATATTTTCAAAAATAATAACTGGCTACGGTCTCAAAAACATCTGGCCTCCCAGGCATCACGTACCATGCATAACCTTTTTACTGTATATAATCAACTTGATTTACCTACATCGCAAAAGATTAAATTGTTTGACTCGCTTGTGGCACCTATACTAAATTATTCGAGTGAAATTTGGGGAAATATTGAAGCTAAAGACATTGAAGCTGTACACTTAAAATTTTGCAGAAAAAAATATTATATGTTAGAAAATCTACAAATCTAGATGCCATCTATCGCGAACTCGGAAGGACACCCATGAAAGTCAGGCGTTTAATACATATGTTAAAATACTGGTCTAAACTATGTTCATGTGACAGAAACTCACTTTTATACAAAACCTATAGCATGCTTTATAACGATGTAAATATTAATGAAACATATAGAGGACGCAATTGGACCTTTCAGATTAAACAAATTCTTGATAATTGTGGACTATCAAATTATTGGGAAGAGCAGATGATCACAGCAGCGGAATTTAAAATATTGAAAACTCGTTTACATGATATATATTACCAAGAATGGACTGCAAGAATAAATAAATCTACTCGTTTAGATACTTATGCAAAAATAAAACATGCTTTTCAATTTGAAAAATATTTAGATTTTATAAAAGAGAAGAAATTCCGCATAGCCCTCATTAAATTACGGTTGTCATCACATACCCTCGAAATAGAAAGAGGTAGATATATTAATTTATCTAGAAATGACCGAA
Organism: Archivesica marissinica; assembly: GCA_014843695.1. NCBI lineage: Eukaryota > Metazoa > Mollusca > Bivalvia > Venerida > Vesicomyidae > Archivesica > Archivesica marissinica. The sequence goes on along the minus strand of CM026400.1, from coordinate 36,283,968 downwards.
CTTGCCAAAATTGTAATTCAAATACCTTGGCAAATGAATACCATTTTCTACTAGTTTGCTCAAAATTCAGAGACCTTAGAAATAAGCATCTGAAACAGTATTATTGCCATTGGCCTAATATGCACAAATGAAAATTTTATTCTGTGAAAAATCGAAAACCACCATTCTAAATATTTCCAAATATATATATTTTGCACATTTATCAAGAGTATGACCACATTATGTGTTCAACCCATTGAATATATAACTGAACTGTATTGTAAACATGCTTAACGTCTAGTCATAATGAACATTCATGGTATTATACACTCAAGAAATGCGCACGTTTTGCTACCATGGACGTTCATTCTGATAATTTCTACTATTTTTCATTATTGTACATGTTGTAAGTATACACGTGTATATCATATGTAATACATGCTTCTCTGTAAACCATGTTTCCAATTGTATGTATATATATATGCTTACTATAAGCAATGTTATTGTGCTTTATGTAATAAAATGTTGAATTGAATATGATACACTGTTATAATGTTACTGTTATTCGCAGACGATATGGTTATATTTGGTAAATCACCACCTGAACTACAAACTAAACTAACTTAAATTGTGTAAGCGTATTTTAATTGTAAGGGTTTTACATGAGTTTACTGTGAGATATAGGCAGATACTCCCCCCTCTATTGTTCCCATACATATCAATATATGTCACGTTTTCATTATATTATAACTAGTCTGACTTACATTGCTATATGAAACCGTGGCTGACGTGACAGGAAATATTATATATTGAATAGTATATAAAATAATAATGTTTAGGCGAATCGACACGGGGCGAACGTGCAACTAGGACGGAACAACTCATAGTGCGAACGTGTAATTGGAGCGAAACGACCCGCTACCTATTACAGACGGGTCTAAGGGCTACTAAAATACTTTAAACATAATGACTTAGGAACTATTCAACAATTTTCAGCTGAAAATTAAGTCCAATCCCAACATGTGTTCCCGAAAATTAAGTCCAATCCCAACATGTGTTCCAGAAAATTAAGTCCAATCCCAACATGTGTTCCAGGGACGACAGGCGACATTGCCATTGATTTACAAAAATATGTGTATCCACAACATGTAGTCTGCATTCTGACGTACCCGGAAGTAGACACAGACATAGTTCTTAGAAGATATAGTTGTACATAATTATATGTATTTTGACAGTTGTTCATAAGTTGTCTCTAAGAGATATACTAGCGGACGTAGAAAACGCACACTTCGGATAGGCTAAGTGTGTTTTTACATGAAAAAAACAATAACTATATAAATACATAGTTTTAAACATTTTGGAATATTTTTAGTTGTATTAGTTTGTGTTTTGTAATAAAGATGTGATATATCTTTGATGGAATCCTTCCTATATCGTTTTCATGTAATTCGCCGATATATAATGTGCGTTTCTATGTCCTCTAGTATATCATGACTAATTTAATTTAAAACTGGACGTACTGTGAAAGACAACCTTGCCAAGCTTGTTAATTTTAAACAATGTGTGTTCTTACGTTTATTATCGTCGCTACCGGTCGTCCATATCAGCGACGCCTCCTGAAGAAATTAATAATTTTAGATTTTGGATGATAGTGCAGTGGTACAGACAGAGACCAATTCCAGAATCTCATCTGAGTGTAAAGCACCGACACGAGAGAGACCTCGGTTTAATGTCCAAGCTAAAAAGACTGTTAATATTTTCTTTAAACGTTATTTATTTTTCAACGATTGCGAAGCAAGTTTTAACAACTTATATTAATCACTCTTGTTTGCGCGGATGCAAACGTAAATGTGATCGTTCGCGTGGGTGGAAACCGGAGTACCTTGATAAAACCCACCTGTCCGATCTGGCGACCACCGTACCATCTCACATACTTCTGGTCCGAGGATCGAACCCGGATGGCATTGGTGAGAAGCGAGCTAACCACTGCGCTAATCGGACATAATGTTAATATAATTACGGTCAGTCAAGGGATCGAACCTGCGATCACTGGATTCACAATTCCACAGTCAAACGTGTTAACTGACCAGTCTTGTGCAGTGCCAAGGCGGTTTTCTATTAACACTCACCACTTCCAAATACGAGACAAACCGAAATAAATAGATGATGAAGTATGCATTGCTGTCAATATCTAACTTACATCACAATATGTTATTGCTCTAAGCACGGGCTGCAACATTATCTACTACTCCTGGGGCTGGGACAGAGTTGTATGCATTTTTATGTATAGGGAAAAATTAATTTTTATATGGTAGTATAGGTCCTAGGCTTTAAATAAAAGTTGGGTTCTCGCTCGAAAACCCTATAGTTTTTTCCCAGCATGTCCCAAAAATTGCCCACCGGGCGAGAAACCATACCGGTCATATCTCGGCCATTTCTTGAGCGATTTTGACAATCTTTTTTTAATAGAGGTTTAGTTGGGTGTGAAACACGTTTAAAACAATATAAAATCGATATGGAATCTCTATCAAGTAATTCCAATGTCAATCAAAAAATACAGACCATGTTCCAGCACATGTTCTACATTCACCATTCTGGCAGAAAAAGAACACCAATGGCTGTATTGAATGCCGAGTATGCACACAGTCTAGGACGTGGTGGAAAAATCTCTGTCACCTCTTTGAATCGACAGGCGCTAGCTATGAGCTAGAGTAGAGTAGAGTAGATTTCTTTATTTATAGAGGGTGACCTAATTAGTTTTGAACTAATCCTCCTTAGGGCCCTCTTCAATTTGTTAACACTATAGAATAAATGTACATACACAATAATTATAACATAGTTACGCCGTACAATATACATGCATAATGTTGTACAATGTAACTTAAACAACAGCCTAAATAAATCAGGTACTTTGATAGAAATACAAAACGACATAAGTATATTGATTTACAATCATTATATATATATAACTGTCTAGTGTCTACCGATTAAAACGTTGTATCCATACTTTACATTTTGTCTTGAATATATTTAAAGATCTGGACGTCTTAATTTCAAATGGTAGACAATTCCATATCTTTGGACTAGAGTATTCTAATGATTTCTTATACATTTCACATCTAGGTCTTGGAATATAGAGATCCATTTTTGAAACATTTCTCAATGTCATATCTGAAGTAACTGAATTGCAATGTCTTAATTGAAAATGTTCATTCAAATAATTCGGTACAAGATTGTTCATAATTGTGTACATTGTTACTGCTTTTTGAAAAATAATCCGTTGGTCAAAAGTCATTATATTAATTTCAGACATTGATTCACGCAAAGAAATATAATCTTGGCCCAGAATGAATTTACAAGCTCGTCTCTGCAATCTTAATAGTGTGTTAATATTTTGTTGGGTGGTGTTTCCCCATATGATACAACAATAATCAAAATGTGGTTGGATATATGCCTTGTAATAAAGTATTCTGTAGTTCAGATTCACAATATACCGTATTTTACCTAATAGCAAAATGTTAGTTGAAATCTTTTTCACAATAAATTTGATATGTGAGTCCCATTTTAATGAATCCTGAATGTGTACTCCAAGCAACTTCTCTGATTTGCTGGTTTTCAATAATATATTTTCATATTTAAGAGAGAGTGTAGGATTAGGGAAAGCACATTTTCGCTGGGCTGTCATCATAAATAGAACTTTCGTTTTGTCTGTATTAATCTTCATTCCATTTTGGAATCACCAGTATTTCAAGTCTTCCAAAGCTTGTTGTAATCTTGTTTCTAACACTTCTTTCTTATTATGGATATCATCTAATGTAGTATCATCTGCATATAAATCACTACCGGTGATTTTATTTGAAAACATTAGTGGTAAGTCATTGATAAAAAGTAAGAATAAAAGAGGTCCTAATATTGAGCCCTGCGGGACTCCACATTTAACAGTTCTATTTTCAGATAAAACGTCATTTATAGAAACAGTTTGCTTTCTATCACAAAGATATGATTGAAATAGCTTCAAAGTATTGTTGCTACATTTGTATAATGATAATTTCTTTAACAAAACAGTATGATCGACAAGATCAAAAGCTTTTCGAAAATCGATCATTACAATTCCAATCAAATTTCCCTCATTCAGTGCTCGAATCCATTTATCTATCATATAAAGTAAAGCTGATTCAGTTGAGTGGCCAGTTCTGAAACCACGTTGTGTTTTGTGAAGTAAATTGAAGTGATCAAAAAAAGTCTGCAGCGATTTATGCACGTGTCTTTCAAAAAGTTTCGACAAAGATGGTAAAATTGAAATAGGTCTATAGTTATTGACGTCATTGGTTTTTCCACTTTTGAATAATGGTTTGACTTTTGCAAATTTCCAAGCTTCAGGGAAAGTTGATGTTTGTAAACTTATTTATTATAACAGTTAAATGTTGTACAATGATATCAGCTGAAAGTGTTAACAGCTTTGGTCCAATATTATCGATTCCAGTAGCTTTAGAAACATTAAGTTTGAGTAATTGCTTTCTGATATTACTCTGTGTAACTTCTGGTATTTCAAACACTACATCAACAGGTACATGTTCATTAATAAAATCTTTTATATAGTCAAAGTTTAAGTGATCATGGACTGGATCTTTGATATTGGATGCAACATTGACAAAGAATTCATTAAATATATTTGCCATTTCAACATTTTGAGAGTACTCAGATCCTTGATGGTATATTGAGTTAATATTGTTTCCAGATTGTGTTGATTTTCCTGAACCAAACTCTTTAAAAATCTTCCAGACAGTACGTGTGTTATCTTTACCAGACTCTATTTTTCTTTCACATGACTCTTTCCTTGCTGTATTAATCATTGCCGACACTTTGTGTCTAAGTAGTTTATATTGATTAACACCTTGCTCTGATTTATCTTGCTTCATTTTATCGCGTTCTTTCATAGTATCTAAGATTTCTATTGTTATCCAGTCTGGTTGATATTTCCGTTTCACTCGCTGAGTTTTTATTGGAATATGCTTATGTACAATTTCTAAATATAGTTTACACCACATATTTAATATTTCATTTGGATCATCATATATATAAACAAAGGTCCAGTCTGCAATACGTAAATCTTCGCAAAAGGACTCCCCATTGAAGTTTTTAAATGATCTATATGATATTGTTTCATGCATACTTTTATTATTTGAAAAGTTGACTTTACGATTACAGAATACTGGGTAATGATCACTGATAGAAAGCTTTGGTACATACATATTGGCAATGTTTTCTTCCATGTTAGTATATATGTGATCAATCAAAGATGCAGATGATCTAGTTACCCTAGTAGGTTCCGTTACTAACTGTGTAAGACCTAGTGGGATATAAAAATTTGCCCATTCATCATTTGTATAACAATCAGTGAAGTTTCTATTGAAATCACCTAATAAAATTATTTCTTTATCTTCATAGAACATATTTTCGATGAACAATTCAAATCTGTCTTTTCACTCTATTTTAGAGTGAGGATGCCTATACACATTGCAAACAAAAAATGGTTTACAATATTTACAATATATTTCAAGAACAACAACCTCAATATCATGCGTTTCTAAATCATAACGGCGTTTCACATTTAACCCATCTTTAACATAAACTAAAATTCCGCCACCACCATTTCTGTCATTTTGGTCTCTTCGAAATGGAGGTAAAAATCCTTTAATTAAATAAGCATTTGTATTTACATCATCTTTAAATTTTGTTTACACGGAACTTCGCCGGTACCAGCATGACATGGCCATGTTCACTGTCAAAATGAAGCGGACATGAAGTTGCCAGCCCATTTTGACCCAGGGAACTTCACATCAGCAGCAATGGACAACTGGGACCACGAAGATGCAAATTCATCTGAACACGATACGGTGTGTGTCCTCTACCAGCATAAGCCTAAGGTCGTCTTATCCAAACCCAAGCGCTCTGACACATCAGTTGTTCATGGTCCGAACGCCCTAAAGGAAGTATTGCCATGCCAGCAGCTACAATAATTTGGAGAAAATACGAAAAAGTATGACCTACCTACATCCTACAAAGGCCACGGTCAACCAGCAGTCTACGATGACATTAGGCGGGACAAGAGACTATCCGATATGGCTTGGGCTATATGCAGATTTAACTTGGAACCCCGTGATAGCCACATGGCGGACTTGTATATCCGACAAGTCAAACTATGCAATCGTGGAGTGCAAGTAATGCAGTTTGGACGGATGACAATGTCCCACTCAAGTAAGTTGCATTTACGCCCGTAGTGCCACATGACATCAACAACGGAGAAATTGTATACACAGAGTTGAATAACATCAAGTCCCTGTGTTCTCAACTAGTACAATCATATATTACACTCTATGCCGATGAGAAGGTGTACAGTGTAGCAACAATGATAGAGCTTCGGAGACCAGATGAGTTCAAATGCATCATATTGTGTTTAGGGACGTTCCACGCTGCGAAAAACTTGCTTAAGTGCTGTGGCAGGAGCATCGAAGGAAGTGGTGCAGAGCATGTATGGCTTGAGACACGTATCTACGGGCCATCTGTAATCCAGACCTCGATTCTTAATGCGGGCCATTACGCTCGGTCGCTTGATGCTCAAAAGATCCTGGCCGAAGCGATGCAGCGCCTACTGTACTTGAGTTGACAAATGTGTCACGGAATTTAAGCTTTTGGCCAGCCTCCGCAGTGCAATGAAATATGGAGCCCGAGAGCGCAACAAGAAGTTGCTCGATCAGTTCAAAGCTTCTTCTACTCAGCTGATGAGTGACCTTGATGAGTTCATAGAGTCAAGAGTCAAGGAGTGCGAGAATTTCAAATTCTGGTACCAGTACTTGTCTCGGTTCCAGTTGGTCTTAGATCTTCTTCGTGCCGACAGAGAGGGTTCTTGGGACCCCCACCTCGATGCCATGCAGCGGACACTGTATGAATTTGCTACATGGGACTGCACACACTACCTTCGCTGGGGGACAGTCTACCTTGAAGACTGCAGAAACTTGCCTCAGGAGGTGTATGAGAACATTGCAGAATGTAACTCCTTCTCTGTGAAGGGCAAGCTTGGTGTCTTTACATCTGTGCGGGTGACCAAAAGCTAGAGCAAACAATAAATCTTTCTTCAAAATTCAGTGACAGCATCATTGCGCATTGCAAGCGGAAACAATTTGTCGCCAAATGGGATCTGATCTTTCACGAGATGATAGGTGTGAACAACTTGCTTCGTGAAATTACAGGTGTTCATGAACACACGTCAGAAGCCTATGTACATCATGACTCATCCCAATCCTACACAACCAAGAGTGAAGAGAATATCCATAACTGTGTCCGCTTTATTGAGGAAAGGAGGGTCTCCTTTCTCAACTGATTGCCCAAAGAATCTTCACAACTTTGTAACCAAACAAGGCATGCCTGAAAACATAAGAAGTGAGTTGCTGAATGCGACATACATTGGGAAAGAAGCTTATGAGCATTTTCACCATGAGCGCTTCATCACGTGGAATGTACGACTAGACAGTCCGATCAGCCGTCGCAAGATCCATACAATGATCAGCATAAAGAACAACAAGCCGAAGCCAACTGTAATGCAAATTGTGAGACAAGTCAACATCACAGACAAGTCTATTGACATTGCTCGACACAGAAACATTACAACGAATGAGCTCCTCAAGTATGGTGTTGTACCTAGTCCCATGATGTTTGACGCCGACGGCTACATGACCCACCTAGAGAAAAGTCTGCTCATACGTGAGCTTGAGCTTGTCCTGACTAATGCTGATATGCAGTATATGCATTGTGATAAGTCTGCATTTATTATCGACGTCATGGCCCCCACTTCAGGGGCTGAAGGCATTCGGTGTCCTGCTCACACTCATGCAAACGTCTTTAACGATCTACCACAAACATGGCCGCTGTGACTATGTCTTTGACATCTATACTAGAGATCCTTCCATAAAAGACCAAGAACACGAGAGAAGGAGTACTGCACCTTCGATTGTTTTAACTGAAATCACCCATGAGTCTCCACTTTCACAGATGGCTAACTAACTGGCCATCACAACAGAACAATATGATGCTGGAACAGCTTTTTTACAAACATGTCTCTGGTCTCGCCATGGACTTACCACACCCTACTGTCGTGAGTCAGCTATCAATGCAGGGCGACGACTGGCCATGTACTTCCTTGTATAAAGGCAACAGAACAGTACTTCCTGAATTGTACTCACAGCTAGAAGAGGCATACCTGCGGCTGGTTCTCCATGCCTTCAACTGTGCTAAGGCAGGCTACAAAACCTGTGTAGTTTTGTCCAACGACACTGACGTTGCTGTGGCCATACTCTACCACTTACCTATCATGAAAGAAGCAGGACTAAGCGAGCTCTGGGTGCGAGGTGGATGCGGCAAAACTGTGCGATTTATCCCACTGCACATGTTGCACGAACGTCAAGGTCAAGACGTTTGCAATGTCCTTTCCGCCTTGCACTGCTTGACTGGATGTGATGATACGAGCAAAGTAGGCACCAAGAAAGCTGCCCTCAAAGCCCAGCCCACCCAATTGCTTAGAAATTCCGGTAGAGAAATGACAATTACACCCGAGACCAAGGCTTATGCTGAAAAATTCCTTGTGTTTGGTTTTAAGAAAGAGTAACCAATATTCGTCTTTCACACAGCTTCGTGCCCAAATATATCACCAGACCAAGGGCTCATCACATCAAAATGTACCTCCAATGTGCTTCCACATATAATGCGAGCCTTATTCGGTACATACTTGATTATCCACATCTTCCAACCCAGCATCATAGATCCACCACATTTTGGGTATCAGCTAGAGAACGAGTGCCTTGTTCCAGTCACAGGGTGCAAGACTCTGAATAAGCGATGGACAGTGACCTGTAACTATGGCAAGTGTGCTCGAGCCACATGTACATGCCGCATGGAGGAGGTAGGCTGTACCCCTTTCTGCAAGTGCATGAAGTTGCAAGATGATACCCCTTTCTGCAAGTGCATGAAGTTGCAAGATGATACCCCTTTCTGCAAGTGCATGAAGTTGCAAGATGATGCCTGCACCAATCCATATAATTAGATCTATTTCATTGTGATGTGGGTGTTAATCTTAATAAATTTGTGTCATTAAAAATTTCAGACCTGATCAATTTTTAGTTTCTCCGGAAGAACTTCAGAGCCCCTACCATGTAAACAAGTTCTCAAATCAACTAAATTTGTATCATGTTCAACAGCCAAACAAAACTCTATTTTTTAAAAAAGATTGTCAAAATCGCTCAAGAAATGGCCGAGATTTGACCGGTATGGTTTCTCGCCCGGTGGGCAACTTTTGGGGCATGCTGGGAAAAATCAATAGGCTTTTTGAGCGAGAACCCACATTTTTTTAAAGCCTAGGATCTATACTACCATATAAAAGTGGGTTTTCCCCTATACATAAAAATGCATACAACTCAGGCCCAGCCCCTAGAGTATACATGTGTTAGTAAACATTTGCGAAGTAACCCAACACTATCATTTTTGTTACTGTTTGTAGATTGCAGTCGATTACTGTTTAAGTATTGTATTTGTTGTCTCCCTTACACCATTATTTTCGGATGTCTGCATCGGATTCGTGCAGTATAGGATTGGTTACACTTGTCTATATACATTAATCATCAGGCCCCACCGAGGCAGTTGCCTCGGTTAAAACTACCTCGGTTAACATTTCCAACGCAACCAAAAAAATAAACTATTAAATACATAAAATGCAAAAAATATCCCTTTGCTGTATAAACTGTTGACTGCCAGAGAGCTGAATGGTCAGTAAATAATGATACGTCTAATCTCATTAAATCAGAAAACGCAGTGCATCGCTTCTATACCCCAACAATTGTAATGGGGAACATACCCCCGAACCCCCTAGATTGCCTCGGTTGAAATTTGGCTCTGGCTACGGTACTGATCATAATAATAATATGTAATCATTATGTTCTCTCTCCCTCGTGGCGATGGATTCCATCAGGAATGAGGTCTCGAGAGTGATTAATATAAGTTGAAAGAATTTGTTTCGCAATTGAGCTAAAATAAATTTGTATTAAAGCAGCATTACATTGTTATAAGGATGTTTTGGGTAAAATATGAATAATAATGTGTGTGTGTTTACAAAAATCGAAATAGTCGCTCAGAAACGATAAAATTCCAATAAATTTAAACCGTCTTATACCCGAATTTGTTTATCAACACACGAAATGTAAACACGCAAAGCGCGCATGCGTGAAACAACAGAGGATGTAGAAAACAACGTATATATTTTGAACATGAAATACTATCTATCTATCTTCCTCTAATTTCGAACCCCTCGCGGGGATGTAGAAATGTCCCTAAACGACGCTAACAGAGGTATGAATCAACATATCAAGTAATTTAATTAAAAAAGACAACGTGGGACAAATGGGATCGATGCAGTCTGACTGTAAACAAGTGTGACGATGCGTTCCGGTTGTAAACAAGTGCGTGACCGATCGACTCAGAAAGTCCTACTTTCGGTTTCGAGTTTGTTTTATGACAAAAAACACTGTTTACCAAATGAACATAAGCATATAAAGTATAATGTTAGAATGTGTAGCAGCATTGCTATCCATACGTAAAAATTGAATTTTTCAAATATCTTTTATTTCATACGATGTAATGCTGCTTTAAAATGACAAATGTATACACGCCTAAAGCAAAGGTAACTGAGAGTTTACAGGAGGGTCTCTATTAAAATTGCATTCGCTATAAACAAATACATTGAAGGTTATAGCACGTACTAAACTTGTATACGTGCATTGTGCAGCTAATATATATATATGAATTTGACTCAGGGCTACAATTGAATGTCGTACGTACGACTTCTGTCGCTTTCGTTATCGTATTAACGCCAATGTTTATTGCAGATTTAAACACGGTAAATTCCTTCCTTGCGAATACAGACAAAATGCCGAGTCGTGTTCCGAATCTACATTATATGAGTCTTACATATTATTAGTTAAAGCATGTATGAAATAAAATATATTTGAAAATATATTACGAGTTTTGAAACTTGATTTATTACACATATTATTGAAATATGGTAGAATTGTTTAGATTGGCGAGGATGAAAGCGTAACTGTGGTCCTTAGTGTGGGAGGACACCGGAGTACCCGGAGAAACCCACATGTCAGATCTGGCGACCACCGTAATATCTATTTATTTAGAGAGGGTATCCAATTTAGCAAGATTAATCTTCCATGGGGCCCTAATGCATTCATTTGTATTGCCAACGAAGATTACGTGACGTCATAGTGCCCATGAGAAAATTGCTGCCAGGTATATACCCATAACGTGCACGTCGTGACATAGGCACGCCCCGCAGTAGCAGCTTAATCAAGACTCAATAGTTCGTCTCTTCGACACAGACGCGGATCATCGTGTGGGTGTGTCATGTGGAGAAGCAGCCGGGGGGATGTCTTGACGTTACGAATACCATTGACGAGGATATCAGAGATGGTTTCTGCTACTGCGGGATGACACATGTGGAGGATGTGGCCCTAACAAGGACGGTTTGCAGAAAGAAGCATGACTTGACTTGTCAATATGGAACAGGAATATGGACGAGGAAGCCGCCTCAGGATGTCTGCCAGGCCCACAATCGACGTAGGAAGTAAAATCTACATGGAGAAACCTGCAGTCGCACACATGCCTCGTCGGAGGCGACTTTAACCCTTATTGTGCTGGAAACCAGTATGTTCGTTTTTGCAAACAGCATTAGAGCCAGACCGGATGGCGCAGAATGTGCACAGAACATTCCATCTGATCAGGTTGTATGTTGTTTGCTATTCGGAGGATAGTGGAGCTAAAGCACTTGGCTGAATAGCAAACAAATATTATCCTGATCTGGATCTATGTTGTTTGCATATTCTGTCCAATTTATTCAGCATTTTAAGGGTTAAGTAAAGCTACAGATCGTCATCATGTGCATTCTGAAACCATCCTTGATTCTGCCATTCCAGTTGAATAACAAGCAATATACTTGCTGAATTTGGAAATAAAAAGTAAATGCTTTCAGACAGTAATGTGTGGAAATACTTTGGAGAATGTCAGTATATTTGAATAATTTATTAAACAGAAGGATTTGTGATTTGCTTACTGCATAGTCTAGCAGTATTCAACCCATAAACTGTTAACTGTGGTGTATCGTGTCAGTATTTGCTAGTGGCCGATTTTTATTGGCCGATTTAACATCACAATTGTCAAGAACAAATGTTTGCCGCGAGTGAATACGGCTGCTGATTTTTATGGAGGAAGCACAAATTGTCGTAAAACCTTTAACCTTGCCCCAAACCGTACATCCGTCTGCATGAGTGCACTACCGCGTCTCAGGAAATCTGCGTACCGGAACCGGAAAAGGACGGATTTGGTATCACGTGATAATGGATGACTGCGTTTGTGCCACCAGAGGCGGATTATTAACACCACGTGACATATGACGATGCGCAGACAGTGAAATAAATAGTGCGCTTAGATACGTATTGTTCGTCACAAGTCGTTGAGTCAGTCATCAGTTGTGTCCAGAGTTGTGAACAGAAAAGGTAAGACACGATATGTTTAAAACAATGTCAAACCTTATTATGCCTTTTAAAATAGCACATTCTAATCACATGCTATAAGCGCATAATGAGGATGGATATTCTAGGGGAAATGCAACACTGTCTTACTTAGATATGAATGTTAGCCAATTGTTGCAGTTATATGCCTACCACAATAATGTCTACCACCCAGGTTGACTTCGGTCTCAGGCTGATATTAAGTTACCTCATTTCGACACTCGACACCTATGCTGAATGACTATTAATATGTATTTAATGTCACCACCGCATAAATGCATTTAAGTGACTAGCACCTATGCTGATTTGAAACTAGCCACGTAATAACCTGTTAAGCATTTCCATTTCTCAATATTAATTTCGGACCGATTACAAACTGACTGGTGTGTATTACATTAATATATTTAATATGACTAAAGTCATCAACCATTCTAAATCAATACTATACTTGTATGTTATGCCTAGTTTCGCAATGAGAGACATTGCTGATTTTTCTATTTATCTCCCTTGACAGATAAAGTCCAAATTATTCCGAAATGTATAATGGTTCTTTTAATTGGGAATCCTTTGTATTTACTGTTGTTTTCTAACCAGATGTTGCGGTAGGATAAATGTAATTTGATCAAAATCAGGATATTTGATAATCAATTTGATACACTAAGATTGAATATACATACATACACAATATACATTGGATATACTGTAGGATATCAGTCGAGATTTAATAATTTAATTATCATAGGATGAGAACACGGATGCACATCGATAGTGGATAGCATGTGAATCAATGGAAACAACGATAAAAACAGAGGAAACCAATTAAGAGGACAAATCTACTTTTAAGAGAATTCAGGGGCAGTAACTCACTAATGTCTACCATTCATCTCAAATGTATTTGAATAAACTGCGGATTTGAATGGAGTGAATATGCATATACTTGAAAAATACGAGCAATATTTGTTTAGCTTCTATAATTATGTGTTTTCAGCTCCATCATGAAGCCAACTACGATAAGCCAGTTATCCTTAGTGTGCCTGCTCGGAATCATCATTGGTATTCATGCCAACGGATACGGCATGGGAAACATGGGATCTAGCTATGCATATATGCCAATGTATGGTGCCGGTGGATACGGCGGTGGTGGCGGCGGCGGCGGATTCGGCAGTGGTGGATTGCGTATGTAACCTTATATTTAATCGATATTTTAGTGAATTCAATCTAAATAACATTTGATATATTTCTATTCACGTAATATGCAACAATATTATTTTAATTAAATAAAGATTTCAATGCATTATTTTGTATAGCCTATATGTCGTCCTAGTAAAGCCTCTGTATGGTGCTTCCGTTGTGCAATGTGTCCGCTTCTTACTCTATGTGTTGTATGTTCGAACCCCGACAGAACCACGGTGGTCGTGTCCGTATGCAGATTAGTTAGTCTATACAAATATATTTTAGCTCGATTGCGAAACAAGTTCTTACAACTTATATTAATCACTATCGATGCCTCATTCATTGTGGAATCCATCGCCACGACGGAGAGAGAAGAGGCAACGTGGTATTTAAATGCCTTGCCTTAGGACACAATCGTAACGGTTCCAGCGGGGCTCGAACTCCAGGATTTTCGCATCTGAAATGAACGCCCTACCACTGCACTATCACGACTTCTATATGCAGTTATAAAGCATATTCTCTCTGCCTCATTGTGGTGGATTCCATGCATAATTAATTCTTTGTAATGTTTTGTGTGGTAGGCTATACTTATTGTTCATGCTTTGTTTTGAATATACAATGCACTATGGCGAAGAAATGGGTTGAATATTGGTGGTACCTATGTGAGATTTACATTATACAAATCTATTTGAGATCGATAGCTAAACAAATGTTTACACTGTGTGTTTTACGTTTATTTATCGTCGCTACCGGTTGCCCATATGAGCGACGCCTCCTGAAGAGATTAGTTATTTTAGATGTTGGAGAAAAGTGCAATGATACAGACAGAGACCCATTCCAGAGTCTCCTCTGGTTCTTTTACGTGCACGGTGTAAAGCACCGACACGAAACCTCGGTTTAACGTCCCATCTGTATGTATGTATGTTCCTTTAATGTCAAACCCCTCGCTGAAAGACCGTTACTTTTATTAGGGTCAGACGGGGGATATATTAATCGCTATCTATACCTCATTCCTGATGGAATCCATCGCCACGAGGGAGAGAGAAGAGGCAATGTGTAATATAAATGCCTTGCTTAAGGGCACAATCGTAACACCTCCAACGGGTCATGAACTCAATGCCTTTCGCACCTGAAGCGAATGCGCTACCACTGCGCTATCACGACTTCCACTTTATATGTGGTGTCGGGGTAATTATTACGAAAAGCAAAAATATTGAAATATTCTCTGCATTTCCGGTTATTTTATCTCTATATTGTTCACACACAATTTCCAAATTATTTGTTTTAATTATTAATTTCCAATTTAGTTTGTCGGCTGTTACAACATGACTTACTTAAGCAATAATATGTGTCTTTCCGTTGTTTATTGGCGAATAAAACATGGTTTGGCGTAAGTCTAAGTGGCTAATTACGGCGCCCAGAACGACACACCATGTTTTATTCAACAAGAGATAACACAAATACAAATAATACTTCGATTCTAACATGACCAAACTAAAAAGAAAATATCAAAAATGCGCATAAATAGTTGGTATTACTTTTTAGAAAGCCGCAAATGACGTCACAAAATTACAAAAATGACGTCACGTTTTACATCACGCGCAAATTTATTTGAAAATTTATTTGGATCAATATTTGGTTTGCTTGGGAGAATAACTTTGCCATTTTGGGCCAAATTTACCAGTTATCATAGCCCCACCATCACACCCACTTCTGCGCCAGTGTATATATACAAAATGTGACCGATGCGATACTAGACAAATAATGTCTAATATATGAAAGAAACAACAGAGCTGTGACTGTAACCGAAGACAAAAATAAATATAACCTAATTTTAGCATAGATTAGTATAAATTAGCATAACAGACGATACGTTGTATTTAATTAGTGATTGGAACTTTGCAAGTCTCTGCTCGATTGACTTAGTGAGATTGACAATTTGAAACGTTAGTTTATACAAATTTATTTTAGCTCGATTGCGAAACAAGTTATTTCAACTTATATTAATCACTCTCGAGACCTCATTCCTGATGGAATCCATCGCCACGAGGGAGAGAGAGAAGAGGCAACGTGGAATTTAAATGCCTTGCCTAAGGGCACAATCGTAACGGCTCCAGCAGAGCTCGAACTCCGGATCTTTCGCATCTGAAGCGAACTCGCATCCACTGCGCTATCACGACTTTCCTGAAACGTTGACATATTATGCAAATTAATTCTTAGATAGATAAAGCTTCATCAATCGAAAACACATAAATTCCAGTGGGTATATTTGCGCAAATAGGAACATACTGGAGGCGGCCATTTTGGATGAACAATGTCAAATGACTTTAAACAAACACTATATTAATGCAAACTCCATTAACGAATGCAACAATCATAGGATATTTAAGAATCCTATTAAATGTTGCATGTATACCTACAGATACGTACTTTCTTATTTGTGTGTCTGATGTATATTTTGTCATTATCTTTCAAGTGTTACATCATTAACACAAACACAATTGTTAAATAGCCGCCATTTCGAATACTATTTCAAATAACCATAACTTTTATTGGCGATAATAAATCAATAATTTGTATGCAAATTGAACCTAGCGTTTACATTTGTAACCACTATTGCTACATTGTTATGGGTGTTTTTTGTAAATAAATATCAATACTAAAAAGGATGTAATCGTCTTATAGTGAATTTACATACATTTGCATATAAACTCATTCGTAAACTCCATTAAAGCCAGATCCCCTAGTATTGAAAAGTGGAAACATAAGAAAAAACATAATAATGATTTCAGCACATTTTAAGTAACGCAGCATGGGCCTTTAAGTTAGACGTTTTGTCTTCTGTTGCAGTTGCACTGATTGGCCTGCTCTTCGTATGTGCTCTGTTGTTCAGTGGATCGTTTACTAATACCTCAAGTGGGTCGGATCAAGTCAGTATTATCCAAGGATAGAGACCCACTCCGTGTTCGGTTTTATCAGAGCAGAGAATGTTGTAAGGTTAATGCAATTATTTTCTCATTCCCCTTGTCTTCCAGTGGCATTAATAGGGGGCCTATTCATCATAATGCTGTTGTTTAGCGGAGGTTTCACTAATACTACTGCTGGCTCCAACATAGAGATTGTGCAAGGATGATCAAAATCCAAAAAAGGTTACTAGATCTAGTACTTTGATGCAGTTCCAATTATTACCATAGTAACCATTTTCACGGTCATATTGTTAAACGATCATTCTTGAACTATTCTGTGTTTGACATTTAAACCGGAACCAGATGAAATCATATGTTGAACTTCCGCTTCCGCTCGGCATGTATTTTGACTGGTTTTAGTTTTGGCGTCAAATGTGACGTCGTTGACCTATGATCGTACTATGGTAAGAAACCGAACTACCTCAACTAAATTAATTAAGATTTCCTTATTGTTACAGTGGCATTGGCCGGATTGCTCTTCATAATGATGCTGTTGTTTAGCGGAGGATTATTTAATTCCACTTCCTCTATCACTGACGACGCCATTTTTGTGAACGGAAAATAGGTACTGGGCGATTCTAACAATCAGTGTTGTAGCAAAGCTTACCCCCTCCCCATTAGCCCCACCTCTAACCCAGACTGAGCTTTTAATTGGATCTATTGCGCACTTGATACATATCTGTATTGCTGGCTTATACTTATATACATCATGCGCAGTTGTCTTGATAGTTGCACTTGCGCATACGGATATGACGCGGCATTGCACGTTCTCTTGAAATTGGCGCCAAACTGTCACGTTGCGCACTGCAGAATGGGACAGTGGGCGCTAGCGATTTTGATAACGATATTCCTTTGTGTAATTTCAGTGGCATTGCTCGGTGGTCTGTTTCTGATTATCTTATTGTTCAGCAATAACTCCTCGACCAACAATACCATAGGGGTCGACGCTTCTCGGTAAACCGACTTAGCGACAAGGTTAATACATTTCATACTTATGTAACCCAGGTGAGAAAAACATGCAGCCAGTCCGGGGCTTGAACCCGGAGCCTCTCGCTTTACAGGGCGATTGCTCTACCGTCTGAGCTAACCGGGCTGCCTACATACCATCTCACATATTGGGTTAATATACACACTGTTACACTGAACATAATTCAAATACAGTCTACATCCGTTATGTCAAAGTCGGGTATGTCGAATTATCTGGTTATCTCGAAGTCGGATGAAAGTCCAGTTTCAGACAGTTTCATTTTACATATACCTGGCTTCGTTTATATATATTTGCGTTAAGTCAAAGTTCGGTTATGTCGAAGTATTGTGTTCGGTCCGACGGAATTCGACATAACGGATGTAGACTGTATATGAAATGATTATAGCAATTCTCACTAAAATATCTTTGCCACTGAAATATACTTCCTCAATTTTGTAATTGCTTTCCTAAAGTGTGTGTCAATCTCTGCCTTATCCAATGCCACTGTTTCAATACGATTGACATATTTCTGTGAATTAAAAAGTGCATATTACAACGATTGCGAAATAAATAAAGTTTAAATTATGTAATGTCAACTTAAACACACTCCGTCTCGATGACACTTATAAGGAGTTTGCAACCAACACCGGAATTGTCCTTGCTGTACACGAATACATTATTGGCAGTGAACGGTTCTGAGATGGATGATTTCGACAAGGTTCACATGGCGGAATCTGAATGCTGTCGTTATTGACACAACAACCGATCCTATTCAACCACTTTTCTTTAAACTAATCTATTTTCGTGCTCCGATTTGATAGTTCATGTTCTTGAACTGTCTTCAAATATTCCTTTAAATATTAATCATTTTCTTTTTTTAACATCCAAAACTATTGACTCACTAATACAATAACTTCTGAAATTCTTTAACATATACCTAGAATAGATTTCACGTATTTTCATATATATATTATTCTCCTGTCTATTGTATATCAATCAATTGATAGTGATAAGAACTATATAAGTTTTCTTTCGTTCTAATCCCTTTCAGTCTATTGCTGTTAAATTATATGTAAAGTGTTCATTTCTTGATTAAATGTACAAATACTGAAATAAGTAATGTTTAAAATAATATGATATTCTTTCATAAGTTTCATATGTCTCTAACCAAGTTCAACACTATTTTATATACAGTGTTTAACTTTTTTAAACCATAAGATTGTCATTAGCTCTTTTTTTTTCATTTTAATAAAAAAAAATTTGATTGACATTAAAAAATATTTTTTTAGTAATTTGTATTTTGATTTACATTAATTGTGTTGTAAAGTTAATTATTTGTTCTTTTCCAGGTATAGCATTACTTTCAACACGAGAACACAACAAATATCACCATAAACTATCTGCGGGGATGCCTTCCATTATTTTCTGTACAGTCTTTATTATTAAAATAAATGTTATATTGAAATTAACGTGTTGTTTTTGCTTGTACATGTATAGTATGTTGTATTTCAATTGTTGTTTTGTTTGCTTTGTGAACGAGTGTTGTATTGTTCGTCTATGGAGATCAAATGTATGTTGTCATAGATTGCAAGAAAGTTAAAAGTTATATGGATTGACGAAGACTGACATTCCGTTAGATAATAGTCTGAAGTTTACACCAAACCAACAAGTTCTAGACCGCATACAATTTCTAGAAAATTACCGAGTTGGTAGTTCCAAGTATGACGTCACAAGCAGCATTCAAAATATGATCATTTACTGCAAGAACTTTGAACACAATAGAGGCAATGGCGTCGAATATAGGAGAAGAAATTGTAAAGCAGTGAGATCTGTTGTCCAGTGGTAACACGCTGGACTGGTAATCCAGAAATCGCAGGTTCGATCCCCCGTCTGACCCTAATAAAATTAACCTTCTTTCAGTTGGGACCTTAAACCGAGGTCTCCTGTCGCCGCTGTACACCGTGCACGTAACGGCAGAGGAGACTCTGGAAGTGGGTCTCTGTCTGTATCATTGCACTATCCTCCAATAATCTAAAATGACTAATCGCTTCATATAGGCAACCGGTAGCGACGATAGAAAAACGTAAAACACACACAGCGAGAACACTGGATTGAGGATTAATCTTCATGGTGTAATGTATACGGTGTGCGCCTCGTGACGGAGGGGTTGTGAGTTCGTGCATAACCAGAATAACAGTGGTCGTGTTGCTTAGGCAAGCCATATAAGTCCTCATTGTCTCTTCTCTCTCCATCATGGTCCTGGATTTCATAAGGAATGAAGTCTACTACAGTTATTTACAGCTAAATCAGTCTTAAGCAGCCATTCAATGGAATCACAAAGCGTGGCTGCTTTGCACATATGGCTGGTGTACAATAAAGCAACATATTGCATACGTTACTATAAATAGTAACACATTTAATGGTAGAAAAGCAAAATATCTGGTCGACGCGGGCAATATATTTCGATTTTCGGCTCTGCCGGGCCAATATCCGATATTGGCCCAGCACGCGCCGAGAACGAATCACGAGCACGTGTCACAGGTAGCAACAGCATAGTAACTACATTGTGTAAACATGGCCGCCGAAACAACACTAAAGTCGTTGTCTGACAGATTGTTGTCTCTTGACGGTAAAATGGCTGAGCGAAATAAGCAAATAACAGCAGAAGAAACATACGGCTATATAGAGAAAATGAAAAACGGACACAAAAAGGCTACAAATTAAACCGTTAATGTATGCAATAAAGAAGTTATTAAACGGCTGCGGTGGGCCATTTGTGGATATTGGCGCACCTATCCGATATTGGCCCTCTGGCCTAACGGCCCTCGGGCCAATATCTCCATAGGGTGCGCCAATATTCACAAATGGCCCACCTCCGCGGTTTAATAACCTCTAAATATTTGGAATCTGGAAAGTGGCTGCTTAATACAGATTGGCTGCTTAATGGAGGGGACCACTAACACAGGTTTGAATATATCTAATGATGTAAGAATATGCTTCGCAATTGAGCTAAAAACATTTACAAGAACTTAGATGGCGTCCAGTAATTTAAATGTTGACTATAAAATTGCTACAGAAGGCATCACAATCAGGTTGGAAAAAGACATAGGGTCATTAGTAAATCCTTACTAAGAGATAGACGCATTGGCTAAATTACAAGATTAATTTGATATCACTGACTATGTAAATATAAACAATATACAAGGACTGCCACTGTCTGCATACATTGAAGGAGCCTTCGGTAAACGGGTTGGTGAGTTTATGATTACTGTACTCAAAGAGTAGCTTGGGAACAGGCGTCGATATATTTTGCCTTGTCAGTCAAATAAATATATGTTAACACCGAGACTATTAATTGGGCCGTATTGAGTTTCTGAACATATCAACTTGTCATTTAGCTAGAAGTTAAAAAGTAAAAAATCGACAGACTGGAACCCAGGCTACTCAAAGAGTTTAAATGTTGTATTGAATTCTTAAAATGGGTTGAACAACAATATATCTAGTATTCGATAAAGAGTCATCTTAAAAAACGTTTCATATCCAACGTGGTGTAAGACAAAGTTGTCCACTTTCATCCTCATTATTCATATTATATATAGAAATGCTATATAACTATACAGCCAATTATATAGATATATATATATTATATAAATATATATATCCATTAAAGCGACATGCATCGCAAAAAGCCAAAATAAAACACATAGTTTATGTATAAATCGCATTGCTACAATTCTTCCGAAATCATTCAAGCACTTACTTTCAATCAATACATAGTTGTTTTGAGATCTGCATATTCCCAAAAGTGACAGTCGGATTTAATATAACGGTCAGCAACGCTCCTGAATTGACATGTGTTTATTATTGGAGTCTATACTAAAAGCGTGTTACTGTAGTCTAGAGATACTTTAAATCTGATCAGGCTGAAAATAGTTATGCACAGCGGAAAATCTGTACCATAAAACGGCTGTTTATCATGATACGCGGGTTATATTATGCATGGATACGGACCCAAATTACAATTGTTATGTCAATAAACGTCGTATATGACGCTTGTTAGTTTTACGAAATTTAGTTTATCGTTTACAGTTTTGCCAATCCTCGTGATACTATGATACACTACATAACAACAACTATGAAAAAGAAGATGGATAGATAATATTTACAGATCTAAGATAGTTTACTTGACGATGTTAGATTTATAGAAAATCTTATAAGAAAATATATAATTGGTAAACTACCACCAACTGATTAGTAGAATACCAAAGACAATAACAGACAAATTAAGTAATGAATCCTAATTAGATGCTGTATAATTTACAGATGAAACATACAAGGAAACCAATAATACAGTCAGCAATAACTTGGAGAGGCATAACACATAATAGCCATTTGAAATAGTAAAATATATTATACACCCCGAAAAACAACAACTATTGATAGAATAATTAAAAATTTGAAATGAATTTTTAATCGTATGCTACCACCGATTAAGTATATTATATCTTCAAATTTCAAATATATGTTAGTAAATCCAAGTATATGCAAGTAACATGTTTTCCTGTGTATTATAACACATGTTTTTGGGAATGTAGACATTGCGCAAGCCTATAGTAGGCACGTGAACAACACATGAATGGCAATGATACGTCATTGATTGCGTCATCGATGACGTATCGCTGTTATTATAAATGGTAACTATCGGACTTGTTCGTGATATTTAATTAGCATTAAGTAGTTCCCTTGTCTACCCGGTTAGACAGATTTATTTCACACCAACAAAACGGCGCGAAAAGCCTGTCTATATGTATATATTTGTTTGGTTTATTTAATTTTGTAAATACGTACTAATAAACTTTAACCTGCTTAGTGTTTTAAATTATGTTTGTACACTCTATACATGTCTCCGCACTCTTTCGTCCCGCGGCATTGATTGACACCCCGAAACATCAAAATCGCTCCTGTCATCTTTTACCGCCTTATACAAATTAGATTGTCTTCTCATTGGCATAGTGAAACAGAACTTTAATCGGATGAAGGTAAACAAAAAACCCAATACCACTGTAGCTCCGCCTCCAAGGCACACATGCGCAATAACGTCGGTAAATCACTTAATGTTGTAAATACGTACTAATAAACAGTAACCTGCTTAGTGTTTTAAAGCTGATTTACTAATATAAATTCATTCAAAGTTTGAAAAATTCTGCCATCTCATTGAACCAAAAATAATTTTAAATACTAAGTAAAATGAATGACTACCAGCAATAAATAAATCTCAGTATTTGACATATGTAAGCTTAGAGGTATATTCAAGGAACATACAAATAGTAATGCAATACATTTCATGATAATAATAAGTATTGTATATATCAAACAAAATAGGCGAGCTTAATAGCAAAATTCCAAAACGGGTTTCGCTAAATATGGTATAAAATCATCACGAATGTAAGATCCTTTGTATCACATCATCACAGCGCTCTCGTTTTAATAACGTTGCTACTTTCATTTTGGCTCCTCGACGCAAATTGTCATGATGTCACTAAATTATCATGACGTTATATTTATGTTTTAAACAGCGTTACAATTGCGTCGAGACTTATCCATTAACGATATGTACCAATTCATATAAACATATGCATACTTGAACCTATTACCTCCGTTGGAAGTTAGAGTCCAATTTATATGGTACGGTGGTCGCCAGATCGGATAGGTGGGTTTTCTCCGAGTACTCCGGTTTCCTCCCACACGAATGACCACATATACGCTTTAATCCGCACCAATGAGAGTGATTAATATAAGTTGTTAATCTTGCTTCGCAATCGTTGTAAAATAAATAAAGTTTAGACTTTAAAGTCCAATTTATCCCGAAATGTCCATGCGCTTCCCAACTTCTGTATGTAATAAAATGCGTAATTTCTCCGAGGGTTTCCAATAGCACAATGTTAGAGAATGGCATAGCACAATAGATTAACATTATAAAATGTTGGTGATAAGGTAATAGCTGCAAGAGTGATTGACAGCTGATATTTTACGTCAGGAATAATTAGCCTAGTGAATTCTGATTGGTTACACAATGAGTATACAGCAACAATCTGAATGGCCTTATGAATTGATTGGCAATTTTTCACCATACGAGTATATAACCGTTCTGTTCTAATGAGGTAGAAAACAGTGCACTATCTGCGTGGAGAGCGGCCTTGTAGGTTACTAGCGACATTATATCATGTGTTGGCCAAATTGTTACAGGCCCAAAGCATTTTAAAATTAATAATTAATTGCAAGTTTTATTTCGTAATATGTGTTGTATGTGGAATATTCCTACTAACGATCATGGAGAGCCAGTGCATACAGACACACACCAGTTGCTACATTACAGAGTGTCATATATCCACAAGAACGAGACATGTATGGAGTGTCATATAGCCACCAGACCGATTCATGTATGGAGTGCCATATAGCCACCAGAACGATTCATGTATGGAGTGTCATATAGCCACCAGAACGAGACATGTATGGAGTGTTATATAACCACCAGAAAGATACATGTATGGAGTGTCATATAGCCACCAGAACGAGACATGTATGGAGTGCCATATAGCCACCAGAACGATACATGTATGTAGTGTCATATAGCCACCAGAACGATACATGTATGGAGTGTCATATAGCCACCAGAACGATACATGTATGGAGTGTCATATAGCCACCAGAACGATACATGTATGAAGTGTCATATAGCCACCAGACCGATTCATGTATGGAGTGTTATATAACCACCAGAACGATACATGTATGGAGTGTCATATAGCCACCAGAACGAGACATGTATGGAGTGCCATATAGCCACCAGAACGATACATGTATGTAGTGTCATATAGCCACAAGAACGATACATGTATGGAGTGTCATATAGCCACCAGAACGATACATGTATGGAGTGTCATATAGCCACCAGAACGATACATGTATGGAGTGTTATATAACCACCAGAACGATACATGTATGGAGTGTTATATAGCAACCAGACCGAGACATGTATGGAGTGTCATATAGCAACCAGACCGAGACATGTATGGAGTGTCATATAGCCACCCGAACGATACATGTATGGAGTGTCATATAGCCACCCGAACGATACATGTATGGAGTGTCATATAGCCACCAGAACGATACATGTATGGAGTGTCATATAGCCACCAGAACGAGACATGTATGGAGTGTCATATAGCAACCAGACCGAGACATGTATGGAGTGTCATATAGCCACCGGAACGATACATGTATGGAGTGTCATATAGACACAAGAACGATACATGTATGGTGTGTCATATAGCCACCAGAACGATACATGTATGGAGTGCCATATAGCCACCAGAACGATACATGTATGGAGTGTCATATAGCCACAAGACCGAGACATGTATGGAGTGTCATATTGCCACCAGAACGATACATGTATGGAGTGTCATATAGCCACCCGAACGATACATGTATGGAGTGTCATATAGCCACCGGAACGATACATGTATGTAGTGTCATATAGCTATAAGAACGATACATGTATGGTGTGTCATATAGCCACCAGAACGATACATGTATGGAGTGCCATATAACAACCATACCGAGACATGTATGGAGTGTCATATTGCCACCAGAACGATACATGTATGGAGTGTCATATAGCCACCCGAACGATACATGTATGGAGTGTCATATAGCCACCGGAACGATACATGTATGTAGTGTCATATAGCCATAAGAACGATACATGTATGGTGTGTCATATAGCCACCCGAACGATACATGTATGGAGTGTCATATAGCCACCAGAACGATACATGTATGGAGTGTCATATAGCCAAAAGACCGAGACATGTATGGAGTGTCATATAGCCGCCAGAACGAGACATGTATGTAGTGTAATATAGCAACCAGAACGATACATGTATGTAGTGTCATATAGCAACCAGACCGAGACATGTATGGAGTGTCATATAGCCACCGGAACGAGACACGTATGGTGTGTCATATAGCCACAAGAACGATACATGTATGGAGTGTCATACAGCCAGCAGAACGATACGTGTATGGAGTGTCATATAGCCACCAGCACGATACATGTATGGAGTGTCATACAGCCAGCAGCACGATACATGTATGGCGTGTCACATAGCCACTAGATGGATACATGTATAGAATGTCATATATCCACCAGAACGATACATGTATGGCGTGTCATATAGCCACCAGAACGATACATGTATGGAGTGTCATATAGCCACCAGAACGATACATGTATGGAGTGTCATATAGCCACCAGAACGATACATGTATGGAATGTCATATAGCCACCAGAACGATACATGTATGGAGTGTCACATAGCCACGAGAACGATACATGTATGGTGTGTCATATAGCCACCAGAACGATACATGTATGGAGTGTCATATAGCCACCAGAACGAGACATGTATGGAGTGCTATATAACCACCAGAACGATACATGTATGGCGTGTTATATAACCACCAGAACGAGACATGTATGGAGTGTCATATAGCCACCAGAACGATACCTGTATGGAGTGTCATATAGCCACCAGAACGAGACATGTATGGAGTGTCATATAGCCACCAGAACGATACATGTATGGAGTGTCATATAGCCACCAGAACGAGACATTTAGGGAGTGTCATATAGCCACCAGAACGAGACATGTATGGAGTGTCATATAGCCACCAGAACGATACATGTATGGAGTGTCATATAGCCACCAGAACGATACAAGTATGTAGTGTCATATAGCCACCAGAACGATACATGTTTGGAGTGTCATATAACCACAAGAACGATGCATGTATGGAGTGTCATATAGCCACCAGATCGATTCATGTATGGATTGTCATATAGCCGCCAGAACGATACATGTATGGATTGTCATATAGCCACCAGAACAATACATGTATGGAGTGTCATATAGAACGATACATGTAATGAGTGTCATATAGCCACCAGACCGATACATGTATGGAGTGTCATATAGCTACCAGAACGAGAAATTTATGGAGTGTCATATAGCCACCAGAACGATACATGTATGGATTGTCATATATCCACCAGACCGATACATGTATGTAGTGTCATATAACCACCAGAACGATACATGTATGTAGTGTCATATAACCACCAGAACGATACATGTATGGAGTATCATATAACCACCAGAACGATACATGTATGTAGTGTCATATAGCCACCAGACCGATACATGTATGGAGTGTCATATAGCCACCAGAACGATACATGTATGTAGTGTCATATAACCACCAGAACGATACATGTATGGAGTATCATATAACCACCAGAACGATACATGTATGTAGTGTCATATAACCACCAGAACGATACATGTATGGAGTATCATATATCCACCAGAACGATACATGTATGGAGTATCATATATCCACCAGAACCACACATGTATGTAGTGTCATATAACCACCAGAACGATACATGTATGGAGTGTCATATAGCCACCAGACCGATACATGTATGGAGTATCATATAGCCACCAGAACGATACATGTATGGAGTATCATATATCCACCAGAACGATACATGTATGGAGTATCATATATCCACCAGAACGATACATGTATGTAGTGTCATATAGCCACCAGAATGATACATGTATGGAGTGTCATATAGCCACCAGAACGAGACATGTATGGAGTGTCATATAGCCACCAGAATGATACATGTATGGAGTGTCATATAGCCACCAGAACGAGACATGTATGGAGTGTCATATAGCCACCAGAATGATACATGTATGGAGTGTCATATAGCCACCAGAACGAGACATGTATGGAGTGTCATATAGCCACCAGAATGATACATGTATGGAGTGTCATATAGCCACCAGAACGAGACATGTATGGAGTGTCATATAGCCACCAGAATGATACATGTATGGAGTGTCATATAGCCACCAGAACGAGACATGTATGGAGTGTCATATAGCCACCAGAATGATACATGTATGGAGTGTCATATAGCCACCAGAACGAGACATGTATGGAGTGTCATATAGCCACCAGAATGATACATGTATGGAGTGTCATATAGCCACCAGAACGAGACATGTATGGAGTGTCATATAGCCACCAGAATGATACATGTATGGAGTGTCATATAGCCACCAGAACGATACATGTATGGAGTGCCATATAACCACAAGAACGATACATGTATGGAGTGTCATATAGCCACCAGAACGATACATGTATGGAGTGTCATATAGCCACCAGAACGATACATGTATGTAGTGTCATATAGCCACCAGAACGATACATGTATGGAGTGTCATATAGCCACCAGAACGATACATGTATGGAGTGTCATATAGCCACCAGAACGATACATGTATGGAGTGTCATATAGCCACCAGAACGATACATGTATGGAGTGTCATATAGCCACCAGAACGATACATGTATGGAGTGTCATATAACCACCAGAACGATACATGTATGGAGTGTCATATAGCCACCAGAACGATACATGTTTGGAGTGTCATATAACCACAAGAACGATGCATGTATGGAGTGTCATATAGCCACCAGAACGATACATGTATGGAGTGTCATATAGAACGATACATGTAATGAGTGTCATATAGCCACCAGACCGATACATGTATGGAGTGTCATATAGCCACCAGAACGAGACATGTTTGGAGTGTCATACAGCCACCAAAACGATACATGTATGTAGTGTCATACAGCCACCAGAACGATTCATTTACATCATTCATTTCGTTTAATTATGCATAAATGTGACGTTCTGGTGTGGGCAGTTTTGTAATGTTATTAAAATGTATGGCCCAAACCATTTGTATTATCATGTTATATTTTTGTAACATTGTGTTGTATATTATATCATGATGAATTCAACAAAATATTATTAAACTGACGATACATGTATGGAGTGTCACATACACACCAAACCGAGACATTTAGTGAGTGTCAGTATGGAGTGTCACATACTCACCAAACCGAGATATTTATTGAGTGTCAGTATGGAGTGTCACATACTCACCAAACCGAGATATTTATTGAGTGTCAGTATTGAGTGTCACATACTCACCAAACCGAGATATTTATTGAGTGTCAGTATTGAGTGTCACATACTCACCAAACCGAGATATTTATTGAGTGTCAGTATTGAGTGTCACATACTCACCAAACCGAGATATTTATTGAGTGTCAGTATTGAGTGTCTCATACCCACCAAACCGAGATATTTATTGAGTGTCAGTATGGAGTGTCTCATACCCACCAAACCGAGTCATTTATTGAGTGTCAGTATGGAGTGTCACATACTCACCAAACCGAGACATTTATTGAGTGTCACATACTCACCAAACCGAGATATTTAGTGAGTGTCAGTATTGAGTGTCACATACTCACCAAACCGAGATATTTATTGAGTGTCAGTATGGAGTGTCACATACTCACCAAACCGAGATATTTATTGAGTGTCACATACTCACCAAACCGAGATATTTATTGAGTGTCACATACTCACCAAACCGAGACATTTATTGAGTGTCACATACTCACCAAACCGAGACATTTATTGAGTGTCACATACCCACCAAACCGAGACATTTATTGAGTGTCAGTATGGAGTGTCACATACTCACCAAACCGAGACATTTATTGAGTATCACATACTCACCAAACCGAGACATTTATTGAGTGTCACATACCCACCAAACCGAGACATTTAGTGAGTGTCAGAATGGAGTGTCACATACTCACCAAACCGAGACATTTATTGAGTGTCAGTATGGAGTGTCACATACTCACCAAACCGAGACATTTATTGAGTGTCACATACCCACCAAACCGAGACATTTAGTGAATCTCAGTATGGAGTGTCACATACTCACCAAACCGAGACATTTAGTGAGTGTCAGTATGGAGTGTCACATACCCACCAAACCGAGACATTTAGTGAGTGTCAGTATGGAGTGTCACATACTCACCAAACCGAGATATTTATTGAGTGTCAGTATTGAGTGTCTCATACTCACCAAACCGAGATATTTAGTGAGTGTCAGTATGGAGTGTCACATACTCACCAAACCGAGACATTTATTGAGTGTCAGTATTGAGTGTCACATACACACCAAACCGAGATATTTAGTGAGTGTCAGTATGGAGTGTCACATACCCACCAAACCGAGACATTTATTGAGTGTCAGTATGGAGTGTCACATACTCACCAAACCGAGATATTTATTGAGTGTCAGTATTGAGTGTCACATACTCACCAAACCGAGATATTTATTGAGTGTCAGTATGGAGTGTCACATACTCACCAAACCGAGATATTTATTGAGTGTCAATATGGAGTGTCACATACTCACCAAACCGAGACATTTATTGAGTGTCACATACCCACCAAACCGAGACATTTAGTGAGTGTCAGTATGGAGTGTCACATACTCACCAAACCGAGACATTTAGTGAGTGTCAGTATGGAGTGTCACATACTCACCAAACCGAGACATTTATTGAGTGTCAGTATGGAGTGTCACATACCCACCAGACCGAGACATGTGACTTCCCAAAACAAATACATTACATTGAAAAAGAAGAACGATCACACCTAATATATGTGTGCTTATGGGACTGGAAGCGATATATTATTTGGTCTAAAGAATCTTGTAAAGTTTTACATTAAGGGCACATGGCTTCTATGATATTGCCAGAAAATAAAGGCAAGCAGTACCGTAGCCAGAGGAAAATTGTTGGGGCATAGAAGCGATTTCCTGCGATTCCTGATTTAATGAGTTTAGACGTATACTTATGTACTGACCTTTCAGCTCTCTAGCAGTCAGCATTTTATACAACAAAGGGATATTTTATGCATTTTATTTATTTCATTTGTTTTTTTGCTTTGGAAATTTTGAACGAGGCAGTTGCCTCGGTGCTTCTTTGAATACTAAATTTAACTATTGACTCAATTATGATTGAAATTGAAAATTGAAATTGAATTTAAAAAGTTGTGGTTAGTTAACGAATCTCTAGAACAATAGATACTTAATGTAACTCGTGTCGACTATAAAAAGCAATCAACATATCATGTCACTATTTTTCATAGTCACCGTTAGGGTCAATGTCTAGCACATCTTAGAGTAGTATTTACAAACGCTAATATAGAAGGAGCACAATAAATAAACGAAAACATGATTGGCCTTGATTTGTTTTCGACAGGAAATTAAGGAACACATTCTTGGGAAGGCAAACATATTATATATCATGAACAGAAACAATCTTTGAATCAAACCTACTAAGCACATAGTAACATAGTAACATAGTCAAATAAATATATTTTAACACCGATACCATTAATTGGGCTGTGTGTTTTTACGTTTATTTATCGTCGCTACCGGTTACCCATATGAGCGACGCCTCCTGAAGAGATTAGTAATTTTAGATTTTGGAGGATAGTGCATGATACAGATAGAGACCCATTCCAGAATCTCCTCTGGTTCTTTTACGTGTACGGTGTAAAGCACCGACACGAGACCTCGGTTTAATGTCCCATCTGAAAGACTGTTAATTTTATTAGGGTCAGACGGGGGATCGAACCTGCGATCCCTGGATTACCAGTCCAGCGTGTTACCACTGGACTACATATCCGTCTGTATTAATTGGGCTGTATTGAGTTTCTCATAATATCATTGGCCAGAAGTTAAAAAGTGAAAAATCGACAGACTGGAACTCAGGCTAGGAGTAACAGTAAAAATAGGTCTGGGTGAGGTTTTTTCCCTAAGTTATATGTATTGTCAACAACACGCGTGGCGTCTGGACAAGTGGTTTCCGGTTCAAAACCACATCACTGTTCTGATAGTGACGGTATGTCATTTTTAAACATGCTTGGATATGGTCTAAACAATTTGTATTATAGTGTCAAGCCTATGGTTTATCAAAATGTTCTAAAACATTGATTTTGAACCCGAAGCTATTTGTCCAGATCCCAGACGTGTGGTGACAACCGTCGGTCACTACAACTAAACTAAGGTGAAGAGAAAAGAGACATTAAATGTAATATTTAAATTTAAATGTATAAATGATTTCTTTTCTCAAATGCATTAAAAAAAAAACCCCCAAAACATCTCATAAAACTAACACTCCATGTCTAAATATTCTATCATAAACCAATCAGTTTGCATCAACTCTACTATGTCGATCGTCGTGTATGAGAGATGCAACCCCCTCGCCCCCGAACCACTTCCCATCCCACCCCACCCCACATGTATAGTTCGTACTCTCCTTGCAAGCAAGATCAGGCAGGGGTCACGTTTTCATACCCTCTTGGCCAAATATGAATAAATATTTCAAGAAAGTCGCCAAATGTTCAAATTAAATATATATGTGACAATATGCCGTTGACTTCATCGGAAATGGGTTCAATTGACCTGTGTCAATCACATTCAAGATACTGGACATTTGTGTTTGGATGATAGGGAAGTTGGATTTAGAAATGTTAACTTTTATAGATGTATTAAAGGTTGAACTGTGGCAAGTGTATACAGCCAGTTCATTTGTTGTAAGGAGACCCACTGGCTCACGTAAGTATATCGGTATTTTAGTTTGATACAAACTTTATTTTCATTCTCGTCTATGTATATCGATGGAAAGTATGTACGAGTGTGTTTTACGTTTATTTATCGTCGCTACCGGTTGCCCATATGAGCGACGCCTCCTGAAGAGATTAATCATTTTAGATTTATAGAGGATAGTGCATTGATACAGACATACACCCGTTCCAGAGTCTGCTCTGTTTGTTTTACGTGCACGATGCAAAGCACCGACACGAGTCCTCGGTTTAATGTCCCATCTGAAAGACCGTTACTTTTATTAGGGTCAGACGGGGGATCGAACCTGCGATCCCTGGATTACCAGTCCAGCGTGGTACCACTGGACTACAGATCCATCTGTATGGAAAGTATAAAGTCAAAATTGTAATATATAGATTTTTTATGCTTTCCATAGAAATAATCATATACATATACACTGAACACAATCATATACATATACACTGAACACAATCATATACATATACACTGAACACAATCATATACATATACACTGAACACAATCATATACATATACACTGAACACAATCATATACATATACACTGAACACAATTAGTTTAATCATATTTTATTGCTTATTTATATACAATACAAATATAAGCAAACTGATACAACTGCAATGCTATGCTTATACTTGCACACTGTTAGAATAAAATCTAGAAGCAAATGGGTTGGGCAACAAGTTTTACCAACATTAGCTAGTGCCCTCCCCCAATAAACCAGATTAATGTTAACAAAATGACCGTAGCGATGTGTACTGTAACAACTATATTATTTTAGATGAAAATAAATGATCAGGATTAGAAAGGACAAGAAAACAAAATAGAAAAACATAAAATAAATAGAGAAGCATTCTGTAACAGCTCTCTGCTTCTGCGCCGTACGCACCATACCCCCTGAACATAATTCCTAATCGGTCAACTAGTGTTTTATATTTGGCGCCAACTAATAATCAAACATTACTATAAATAGATTGAGAGGACAACCGTAAGCTGCAGACGGACCAGTGGTAACACGCTGGACTGGTAATCCAGGGATCGCAGGTTCGATCCCCCGTCTGACCCTAATAAAATTAACAGTCTTTCAGATGGGACGTTAAACCGAGGTCTCGTGTCGGTGCTTTACACCGTGCACGTAAAAGAAACAGAGGAGATTCTGGAATGGGTCTCTGTCTGTATCATTGCACTATCCTCCACAATCTAAAATAACTAATCTCTTCAGGAGGCGTCGCTCATATGGGCAACCGGTAGCGACGATAAATAAACGTAAAAACACACCCGTAAGCTGCATAGCTTTCTCTCCAATTCCTTATTTGTTGTAATTACTCATGTACATGATAGAAAATAAATATGTTTGAACCAAATAGATGGTTTCTATTCGGGTAGCGGAGCTAAAACACTTCTCTGAATAGCAAACAACATAGATACTGATCAGATGCGGCGTTACGCACATTCCTTCCAATTGTTTATACAAATTTATTTTAACTCGATTGCGAAACAAGTTCTTTCAACTTATATTAATCACTCTCGAGACCTCATTCCTTATGGAATCCATCACCATGAAGGAGAGAGAAGAGGCAATGTGGAATTTTAATGCCTTGCCTAAGGGCACACTCGTAATGGCTCTAGCGGGGCTCGAACTTCCACGGCGCTATCACGAATACCACGACTTCTATGACTTCCACACCAGGTTACGGGTTAAATAGGTGAAGAATATAAAACGTCACATTATGCTTTACGTTAGTTTTATTTGTTTATATCTCAGAATCAATATGAGAGTTGCCATGGTAACCGTGCTTATGGCGGGATTTGTACTTGCTCTAGCGGCTCTCATACACTGCAACGGATACGGTGGTGGTGCAGACATCCTCGCGGATACATACATCCCATATGGCAGCTACGGTGGTGCAGGTGATAACGGATACGAAACGTGGCTTTGTAAGTCTTCATTTTAACCGTTCTTCATATTCCACTCACGGGACTAACGGGATTGTAACATACGTACTTTAGTTTATACACATATCTTAGCTCGATTGCGAAACATGTTCCTACCTGGAAGTATGTGAGATTGTATGGTGGTCGCCAGATCTGACAGGTGGGTTATCTCAGGGTACTCCGGTTTCCTCCCATACGAATGACCACATTTACGCTTTCATCCGCGCCAACGAGAGTGATTAATATAAGTTGTAAAATAAATAAAGTTAAAAAAAAACAAGTTCCTACAACTTATATTAATCACCCTCGATGCCTCATTCCTGATGGAATCCATCACCACGAGGGATAGAGAAGAGGCAATGTGGAATTTAAATGCCTTGCCTATGGGCACACTCGTAACGGCTCCAGATGGACTTGAACTCAAGGGCACAATCATAATGGATACAGCTGGATACGTAATTAGAAGTTTTGTAAGAATTGTTATGCCAAACAAAAGCAAACCATTATGAACATTTATTTTACCATTAACGCATTTATATATTAATTGTAGTAAGATATTAACTGTCTATTTGAGATAAATAATATACCCAGATACCATATACCTGTACAAAAATACCATCAAAAATACCATATACATGTACAAAAATACCATATACATGTACAAAAATACCAAATACCTGTACCAAAATATCATATACCTGTACACAAATACAATATACATGTACAAAAATACCATATACCTGTACAAAAATACCATATACCTGTACAAAAATACCATATACCTGTACCAAAATATCATATACCTGTACACAAATACCATATACCTGTACAAAAATACCATATAACTGTACCAAAATATCATATACCTGTACACAAATACCATATACCTGTACAAAAATACCATATAACTGTACCAAAATATCATATACCTGTACACAAATACAATATACATGTACAAAAATACCATATACCTGTACACAAATACCATATACATGTATACAATACCATATACCTGTACACAAATACCATATACCTGTACAAAAATACCATATACCTGTACAAAAATACCATATACATGTACAAAATACCATATACCTGTACAAAAATACCATATACCTGTACACAAATACCATATACCTGTACAAAAATACCATATACATGTACACAAATACCATATACCTGTACAAAAATACCATATACATGTACAAAAATACCATATACCTGTACAAAAATACCATATACCTGTACACAAATACCATATACCTGTACAAAAATACCATATACATGTACACAAATACCATATACCTGTACAAAAATACCATATACCTGTACAAAAATACCATATACATGTACAAAAATACCATATACCTGTACACAAATACCATATACATGTATACAATACCATATACCTGTACACAAATACCATATACCTGTACAAAAATACCATATACCTGTACACAAATACCATATACATGTATACAATACCATATACCTGTACAAAAATACCATATACCTGTACACAAATACCATATACATGTATACAATACCATATACCTGTACACAAATACCATATACCTGTACAAAAATACCATATACCTGTACAAAAATACCATATACATGTACAAAAATACCATATACCTGTACAAAAATACCATATACCTGTACACAAATACCATATACATGTATACAATACCATATACCTGTACAAAAATACCATATACATGTATACAATACCATATACCTGTACAAAAATACCATATACATGTATACAATACCATATACCTGTACACAAATACCATATACATGTATACAATACCATATACCTGTACACAAATACCATATACCTGTACAAAAATACCATATACCTGTACAAAAATACCATATACATGTACAAAAATACCATATACCTGTACAAAAATACCATATACCTGTACACAAATACCATATACATGTATACAATACCATATACCTGTACACAAATACCATATACATGTATACAATACCATATACCTGTACAAAAATACCATATACCTGTACAAAAATACCATATACCTGTACAAAAATACCATATACATGTACAAAAATACCATATACCTGTACAAAAATACCATATACCTGTACAAAAGTACCATATACCTGTACAAAAATACCATATATATGTACAAAAATGTTAATCAAGCATCCACCAAAACAATACGTTTTTATTTCACTTGGGCTTATAGTTTACCTGCATTTAATATATTTGGGTTTATAGTATGCCTGCGTTTATTTCAGTTGGGTTTATAGAATACCTGTATTTAGTTCAATTGGATTTATGAAATACCGGGACTTAATAGTTAATAGTACATCTGAATTCAATGCAGTTGTGTTTTTAGAATACCTGTATATTACTTCAATTGAATTTAAGGTATACCTATATTTTATTTTAGTTGGGTTTATTGTATACTTGAATTTAATGCAGTTGGGTTTATAGTATACCTGTATTTTATTTCAGTTGGGTTTATTGTGTACTTGAAAGTAATGCAGTTGGGTTTATAAGATACCTGTATTTTATTTCAATTGGGTTTATTGTGTATATATACCTGAATTTAATGCAGTTGGGGTTATAGTGGACCTGTATTTTATTTCAGTTGGGTTTATTGTGTACTTGAATGTAATGCAGTTGGGTTTATAAGATACCTGTATTTTATTTCAGTTGGGTTTATTGGAATCCTGTTCGTCTTGGTGATCCTGTTCAGTCAAATCAGCAACGACAATGCAACGGATAGGATTATCAGCATCCAACCATCAAGTGGCTGTGAGTATACACGATCATTTCTTTTATGCTTTCCAATGAATGATCGAATGTTTTCAAACAGTGGGAGATGGCATTTTCTCCGTCACTGCTTGAGTTTCGTATTCCTCCGCGGTTGGATGTACTTTTGTATTTGAGTTATTTTCTGACAATCATGAATAGTTTATTATAAAATAATATATTCTAATGAATTTGTATTGTCTGTACATTTTAATTTTCACAGCAAGCAGAAACTAACTTGAAAATTAACAGGAACACTTTCTTATTACGGACGCATAGACGTGGTGGTTGTGCTGTAGTGTATTGCAGTGTAATGAGGCTCCAGACAGTGCAGTTAAAATCAATAAAATTTGGAAAACAAATATCAAATGAGCCAAAATCATTGGAAATCAAAAAAGAAAAAGAAGAGTTGTGTTTATTAGTGTTAGATAAGATTTTGTTTCATCGAATGATCATCGAAAATTGTATGTTTTGCTAAATTCTTTCAGCTAGACCTATGACTTATGACCTATGGTTTATAAAATTTCCATTGTATGCTTTGTATACTATTATTATGTATGGTATTCACTCCTAGACGGCAGCTCTATAAGCAACATTGAATAGACCGCATATCTTGATATTGTCACGTTAGTGAAGATATAGGACTCACGCACTAACGTACACAGAAGGTTACTAATAAACTTGTGACGTCATAACGCTTTTTTAGCGTGAATGTAGGACAAATGAACGTAACAAGTCGCTCTGTTTCATATTATTCATTTCAAACTTAGAACTCGCATGCAAATCTGGACTCCTAATTAATTGCATGAATAAAATAAAAATATGAAAATAATGAGAACGGAATAAAAATAGATAGCACGCGGTAACCTAGGAAACGACGATGAAAACAGAGTAAACCAATTAATAAGACCCCTCCTCCTTAAAACGTATTTAGGGGAAAGTAACTTACAAAAGTCTCTCATGCTGTTGTTTGCATTTCAGAAGCTGGAAGTGACACCGAATGGAACAGCAACTCAGTTACAACTCAGCACTATCCTAGAAACACGCTATATATTATGCATACATTGTCGATCTTGTCTTGTTTTAATCTTTTAAATAAAACTTGTTTGAAATGTATGTCTTGTGTTGATAATTTAATTGTAGCCTAGGTAACAGTTTGTCGATTTTTCACTAATTTACTTCTTGCAAAAATGACATTGATATTATCAGAAACTCAATACTGCCCGATTAATGGTATCGGTGTATTATCAGAAACTCAATACTGCCCGATTAATGGTATCGGTGTATTATCAGAAACTCAATACTGCCCGATTAATGGTCTCGGTGTATTATCAGAAACTCAATACTGCCCGATTAATGGTCTCGGTGTTAAAATATATTTATATGACTGCTCCCAGGCTAAGTCTATTGGAACGGTCATATTCGTTTGCCAGCATTCAAATCAAATTAAATTGTATTTACTGCCGTATATGCAATTAGCATATGCTATATATAGCTTTTGAACGAACGTTCAATTCAAGCTGTATTTATTGTCGGACATTAACAAAAGATATGCAGGTTCGATCCCCCGTCTGACCCTAATAAAATTAACAGTCTTTCAGATGGGACGTTAAACCGAGGTATCGTGTCGGTGCTGTACACCGTGCACGTAAATGAACCAGAGGAGACTCTGTAATGGGTCTCTATCTGTATCATTGCACTATCCTCCAAAATCTAAAATTACTAATCTCTTCAGGAGGCGTCGCTCATACGGACAACCGGTAGCGACGATAAATAAACGTAAAACACACACACACAAAGATATGCATTAGCATTATAGCTATTTACTGACATACAATAAATAAATAATGTGGACAAATAAGCTATAATTAATAAAATAATATGAACATTCATTATGTGTCATTAAAGGGATTAAGTTGTCAATATACAAAAACGCTACATATGATGATATAAGATAACACATGGAGTATGATGGACACACAGCTGACAGCAGGTTATATGGCCAGTCCACACACGCAGTGCTGCCAACGATGTGTATGGCCAGTCCACACACGCAGTGCTGCCAACTATGTGTATGGCCAGTCCGCACACGCAGTGCTGCCAACTATGTGTATGGCCAGTCCGCACGCACGCACGCACGCACGCACACACACACACACGGGTTTATAACAGCAGTAATCATTAACCCTTAACCTGCCCAATAAATTGGACGGAATGTGCAAACATGTCACACCGTGTCTGATCAGGATCTATGTTGTTTGCTATCCAGCCAAGCATTTTAGCTCCACTATCCGAATAACAAACAGCATAGAGCCTGATATGGCGGCACGTTCTGCACAGGTTATGTGCCGTTTGATCTGAGCTGTTTGCAAAAACGACTTATGTTGTAATTGGCTTGTTACGGATTAACATTAAATCCATTTACCGATGCCACAGGGTTGCCATTCACTGTGCACCTGGCCGTGTCTACACATCTCTTCAAATACATGGGGTTAAAACAGCAGTAACCATTACCCCTTAACTTGTCGAATAAAGTGGACGGAATATGCCCACAACATAGATCTAGTTCAGCCGGTGAAACGCCGCGGCTAATCTGGATGTATGTTGTCAATTGTTTTAACTCCACTTTCCGAATAACAAACAACATAGAGCATGATCAGACGTCACATATGCTCTATGCTGTTTGCAAATGTGACTTATCTTGTGATTGGCAGGTTAAGGGTTACCATTAAATCCATTCACCGATACGACAGTGACAACCTGGGGTCCAGATTATGCATAATTGGTTCAACAAACAGTAACATATAGCCAAATACAGTGCTTATAAGCAACTCCTAGAATAGGCCAATTTCATTTTCATAAGCATATCTCATATTGACCGTCCACCATGCTGTTTTGTTTTGGGAGATTTGGGGGTTTAGGGTCACATGGAGGGCGTAGGTCATATATGGCTCTAGAGCTTCCCTAGGAAGATGACCCAGGTGCCTCTCCCAGCAGGATTTCAGCTGCGAGCGGACATGTAGTGGAAGCCAGAATCGTAGACATTCCGCACTACAGTTTGATAGCCCCACAATAAGATGAAATCCGGCATCAAGGCGGGATTAAAGCCTGTGGTTGTTAGGGGCATGTGGCAGTCAACGACCTTAAGCACACGTCACGGAGGCCTCTGTGACCGGCCACCATGGAACATCTCAGTACTAGTACCATCAACAATACAACCAGCGTTTGTTACACTTACCTGCATACTAGACGTACACCAATATAGCACAACATACAGTCAGTCCAGTGTATATACATTGTCTAGTTTACAACACTATAGCTGTAAATACGGAACCGTGTAAAATTATCTTCATTCCTAGTTTACAACACTATAGCTGTACATACGGACCTGTGTAAAATTATCTTCACTCCTAGTTTACAACACTATAGCTGTACATACGGACCCGTGTAAAATTATCTTCATTCCTAGTTTACAACACAATAGCTGTGCATACGGACCCGTGTAAAATTATCTTCATTCCTAGTTTACAACACAATAGCTGTACATACGGACCCGTGTAAAATTATCTTCACTCCTAGTTTACAACACTATAGCTGTACATACGGACCCGTGTAAAATTATCTTCATTCCTAGTTTACAACACTAGATGTACATACGGACCCGTGTAAAATTATCTTCATTCCTAGTTTACAACACAATAGCTGTACACACGGACCCGTGTACAATTATCTTCATTCCTAGTTTACAACACCATAGCTGTACATACGGACCCGTGTAAAATTATCTTCACTCCTAGTTTACAACAATATAGCTGTACATACGGACCTGTGTAAAATTATCTTCACTCCTAGTTTACAACAATATATATGCCCGGTGTAAAGCAACGATACATAAGACCTCGGTTTATAGACCCATCTGGAAGATAGTTAATATGATTATGGTCAGACTGGGATTCGAACCTGTGATCCCTGGATTCGCAATTCAATGTATTAACTGTTAGCAACAGAGCCGACTAGCATGCGTTGGTCTTTGTAAAAACGAAGTTCGAATAATCAATATATAGATCACAATGTAATTCCAGGACACCGTACTATATAATTAAGCCACATGGCCATTAAAGTGACATATTCGATAAATAATTTTATGTTATATTTCGGGTTTTACGCCTGCATCAGCACCATTTTGGGCTATATCGCCGGCGGGCAGTTTACCTAACAACACCTTTCCTGGTCAGGCTCAAGCGGTTAACCAGTACTTGGGTGCACCAACCTCCGTAAGAAACTGCCAACTTTTTCATATAAATGAGACACGGTCTGAGCGGGGCTTGAACCCGTGACCATCAGTGATGATAGGTTACAGTGGTATCCTCGATAAATAAGAGATATTGATCGGTTGCCATTCATTTACCACTTTCTGTTGGTGGGCCTATGGAATTGAATGCGTTATCCCTCGGGATACGAACTTGTGTTTCTACATCCCATAGTGTCTTGATAGTAACCCGCAAGGCCACTCACTCATTACAGAGAGGGTGTGATATTCTATAACACTTAAGAATTATCATAAGGAAAAACCTGGCAAATTCCTTCGTCACTGTATTCAAGTTGTTGCTTCATGGACATTCTGAACCAATCAGAATTCACTAGGCTAATTATACACCTAACATAAAATATTTAGAGGTTATTAGTTTTTGTAGTTTTAATCTTTATTACTTGGCTAGTTTCATATCAGCCTATGAATCGACCCGAGGTAACTTGATATAAGCCTGAGACCGAAGCTGATATCATTGTTTACGTCATCGATGAAGTATCACTGTTAGAGGTTATCACGTGGCTAGTTTCATATCAGCCTATTAATCGACCCGAGGTAACTTGATATAAGCCTGAGACCGAAGCTGATATCAAGCTACCTCGGGTCGATACCGAGGCTGATATGAAACTAACCTCGCAATAACGTCATTATTACTTTAATTGTGGAAGTCGTGATAGTGCAGTGGTAGCGCGCTCGCTTCAGGTGCGCGAGGACAGGAGGTCGTGACCCGCTGCAACCGATTGTGCCATTAGGCAACTTATTTAAATTCCACATTTCCCCTTCTCTCTCCCTCATGGCGATGGAGTCCACTAGGAATGAGGTCTCGAGAGTGATTACTATATGTTGTAAGAACTTGTTTCACAATCGAGTTAAACTAAATTTGTATAAATTATTACTTTAATATGAATTTGAACATTTAATAATCGAAATCATGCTCCGTTATCCACTTATCAGGAATAAATCATAATTACTGAATTAGATACAGGAACACGATTGAAATATTACCACAGCACTACAAACATGTTATCTGTCAAATTTGACACACTGGGATGCTACAGAAGTAAACAAACTAGCACCGAGTGCGCATGCATTATTTCTCAGGAACTAGTCATGATACGGTTTTTTCTGGTTTGATACGGTCACGAGCCTGTATCAAACCAAACGTAATATCAAACTGGAAAGCACAGCGTATCGACCGACCTGTGTGGTATAATTGGCAAATAACGGCTACAATTCACATCTAAGTAATAATTAGAGGTTATCACGTGTCTAGTTTCATATCAGCCCAGATATCACCCGAAGTAACTTGATATCACCCGAAGTAACTTAATATCACCCGAAGTAACTTGATATCACCCGAAGTAACTTGATATCACCCGAAGTAACTAGATATCACCCGAAGTAACTAGATATCACCCGAAGTAACTTGATATCACCCGAAGTAACTTGATATCACCCGAAGTAACTTAATATCACCCGAAGTAACTTGATATCACCCGAAGTAACTTGATATCACCCGAAGTAACTAGATATCACCCGAAGTAACTTGATATTACCCGAAGTAACTTGATATCACCCGAAGTAACTTGATATCACCCGAAGTAACTTGATATCAGCCTAAGACCAAAGGTAGAGCGTCGGATTCGATGAATGTTAGCGATACGTTCGTCCTTAACTCGAGGACTAGTCTGGGAACAGGCGTTGGTATATTTTGCATGGTCAGTCATATAAATATATTTTAACACCGAGATCATTACGCTGGACTGGTAATCCAGGGATCGCAGGTTCGATCCTCCCTCTGACCCTAATAAAATTAACTGTCTTTCAGATGGGACATTAAACCGAGTTCTCGTGTCGGTGCTTTACAACGTGCACGTAAAAGAACCAGAGGAGACTCTGGAATGGGTCTCTGTCTGTATCATTGCACTATCCTCCAAATATCTAAAATGGCTAATCTCTTCAGGAGGCGTCGCTCATATGGACAACCGGTAGAGACGATAAATAAACGTAAAACACAACAGACCATTAATTGGGTCGTATTGAGTTTCTGATAATATGTCATTTTGCCAAAAGTAAATTAGTGAAAAATCGACAGACTGGAACCCAGGCTACTCGTGGCCCATCATTCCAACAAATGTTTGAAGACAATCCGTGCGTGACCTACTGCGTAATCCTGCAACAGATAGTCAAAGAAACGGACCCCCTGGAGGATGTGGTAGCTGAAACCTGCTATGTATGACTACGTTCTAATGGTCACGGTCGTTGACGTCAAATCACTTGACCCTCACCGCTGTAGGTTTGAATCACACTGGGGATGTCTAATGATTTCATGTGAGGAATCTCTCCAGCTGGCGGTAGTTCAGTGGTTATACCCGGGTGCCCGTTCGTGCCTGTAATAACCGGAGAGTCGCCGCATGGCCTAAGCTGTTGGGGTGACTTTAACCCAATCAACAAAGGTTGGAATTTATTCAACGTCCATAATATTATTCTTATTAAATTGTTGACGTATTGTTACGTTGTATATTTGTTGTTGGTGAAATGACAGGCGCCATTCAAAAATGGGCACGCGGACATTTTCAGAAAAAAAATGGAATAAAATGTTTAAATTAGACTAAAGTATATTCATAACCCTAAAATTACCCATAACCCTAAAATTACCCATAACCCTAAAATTACCCATCTAAAATTACCCATAACCCTAAAATTACCCATAACCTTAAAATTACCCATAACCCTAAAATGACCCATAACCCTAAAATGACCCATAACCCTAAAATTACCCATAACCCTAAAATTACCCATACTCCTAACAATGTCCCCAACTATTTACCTAAACTGTATAAAAAGTGATTATTAGTCAGAACTATGCCGTTTACATTTCGATATTAAATAGTGTAAACATTTTGAAACTGTTGCCATAGGCAGAATGATTCCAAACCCGTCGCTTTGCTAGAAAGGAGATAATGGTACGATAATTGGTCAAACCATGATAGAAACTAAAGTTGTGGACTCTAAATGTGAATGGTGATGTGAGTTAACACGCTGGACTGGTACTCCAAGGATCGCAGGTTCGAT
Source organism: Archivesica marissinica (assembly GCA_014843695.1). Lineage (NCBI taxonomy): Eukaryota > Metazoa > Mollusca > Bivalvia > Venerida > Vesicomyidae > Archivesica > Archivesica marissinica. Next base: position 36,239,478 of record CM026400.1, on the reverse strand, counting down.
CGCCCTTCTGACCCTAATACAATTAACAGTCTTTCAGATGGGACATTAAACCGAGGTCTCGTGTCGGTGCTTTACACCGTGCACGTAAAATAACCAACCAGAGGATATTCTGGAATGGGTATCTGTCTGTATCATTGCACTATCCTCCAAAATCTAAAATGACTAATCTCCTCATATGGGCAAATGGTAGTGACGAGAAATATACCACGTAAAGAACGCACACACGCACGCAGGCACGCACGCACGCACGCACGCACGCACGCACAATAGTCTCATTTATATGAAAACGTTGGCAGTTTCTTTCGGAGGTTGGTGCTAATCCTCTCTTTACGGCTTTGCAGATGGCCACACTGCGAACAAAGGTTTTAAACCAACATATTCAGTAGCTGAAACGCAAGCAATACAGGAACTAGACGAGTGAGCTCTCACAACACTTGGATGAAGGAAAATAAACTAAAAATGAATACTTCAAAAACAGAATTTATAATGTTTGGTAGTAGGCAACAGCTTTATAAATGCGATACAAAAACAATTTGCATAGCAGGAGATGAAGTCAAATGAGGAAGTTGTATAGGATATATTGGGACATTTCTGGATTAAACATTAATGCGACATTACATCAGTGAAAACATAAATGTATACAGAATGTAATTTCCTATTATATGGCATAATTTCCCACCAAATAGTTGCCTCAAATACTGAGTATTTCAAATAATAAACAAGCGTCGTATACGCGGTTTGTTGACATAACAAAATAATGTAAACAGGGTCGACATGCATGTGTAATACAACCTGTGTATCCCGAATAACTAGAATTATGGTACAGATTTACCGTTAAATCCCACATGTGTGCCTATGCATATTTATTTGTAGACTAATCTTAGTTAAATTTATTATCTCTAAGCGACAATATCACGCGTTTAGTATAGACTAGAATTGTCAAATCAAGAACGTTGATGAAATCCTACATTCACTTTTGAAAGTCTGTAGACCACAACCACACTGTTTATTGATTCAATATGGGTGTTCGAATGTATTTGGAAGAATTTGTAGTAGCAATGCATTTATACGTGAACAATGCATTTGTTTGGCTTTTTGCGATGTAATGTCGCTTTAAATATCAAAGAGCACGTGAAACGAAAATGTCGAACTGCTATGTTAAACTATTTCAGAATCAAAAGTATTCGAAAGTATCTCCCTAATGAAGCTGCAGAAACTCTTGTGCTGTCACTGGTCATTTCACATCTTGACTATTGTAATATAATACTCCATGGAATCGCACATAGCGAGATTAACAAATTGCAACGTATACAAAACATGTGTGCAAAACTAGTCCCTAATCGCAGGACATGTGACAGCTCTAAGCAAGCTCATGCCTCTTCTTTCTATGCCATTTCTATGATCAACTACGTATAACACTCTTCAATAAGCTGTCCACAATTTGTAATGTCAACTTAAACACACTACTTCTCGGTGACATTAATAAGGATATTGCAACCAACACCATAATTTTCCTTACTGTACACGAATACATTATTGGCAGTGAAAGGTTCTGAGATGGATGACTTCTAAAAGGTTCATATGGCGGATTCCAATCTGAATGCTGTCGTTATTGACACAACAACCGACCCTATTCAACCACTTTTCTCTATACTAATCTCTTTTTCTTCAAGTGCTCCGATTTGATAGTTCATGTTCTTGAACTTTCTTCATATATTCCTTTAAATATTAACCATTTTCTTTTTTACATCCAAAACTATTGACTCACTAATACATTACGTTCTGAAATTCTTTAGCAAATACCTAGAATAGATTTCACGTATTTTCATTGTTATATTATATATTATTTTCCTGCCTATTGTATATCAATCAATTGATAGGGAAAAGAACTATATAAGTTTTCTTTCGTTCTAATCCCTTTCAGTCTACTGCTGTTAAGATATATGTAAAATGTTCATTTCTTGATTACATGTACATACTGAAATAAATAATGTTTAAACTAAGCTCTGTTTGACCTACATTGGCTACCCATCAACGCCAGAATTATATTCAAAATGTTAACTTTTATGTACAACTGCTCAGTTGGTAATTCTCCTGACTACCTTATCACATAGATTCTAACAAAACATACCCTATCACGAAACTCGACTCATTCTGATACTGGGTGCTATGCTGTGCTGAATGGCACAAGAGGTAACACATTTAGCGATAGTTTTTGTACGGTGGGACCAAAACTGTGGAACGAGTTGCCTCTCAGCATCGGAAACTCAAAAACTCTAGAAATGCTTAAGAAACTGAAAGTACATACTTTCGAGACTTGTACACACTATTTTAGTGAATGCAGTGACTGATATAGAAAGTACTATGGCCCAACGATAACGTGTTATTTACAAGCATTACTATAAATAGGTTTGGAATAAGCCAAATCAATACGTAGGGTGTAATAAATAATCCTGTATGCCAAGTAATGCATACATAAATGATAATAAACTTCTTTTTACCCGTTTTCATAATATTAGCCCGTGCTATCTTTTTCGCGGGAATCACGTTATCGTTGGGGTATAGTAGATGTATTAAATAAATGATGTTAATTTTACCCTGTAGATACTAAAAATGCATCAGTTAGTCTTACAAATACTGTTTTATATTCTTAGTCATGAATTTATATTTTAATATTTATTATTATACGGAGTTTTATATTGATTTTAGGATATTGTATTTCATTCTAATTATCTCAGAGTTTAATTAATAACTGTTAAGTAGTATGATGTAAATGTCCTTTATTAATTCGCTTAGATATTTATTTTATTTATTTGTACAACGCCATTGAATATGTTTTTATGTAAAAATAGGCGTTTTATCAAATTAAAAAGTTTCAAGTTTCACCAAGTACTGGTTAACCGCCGGAGCCTACCCAGGAAATTAATTGTTAGGTAAACTGCCCGTCGCTCAAATGGGCAACCGGTAGCGACGTTAATTTAACTTAAATAAAAAAAACAATAGGAAGCCCCGCTCAGACCATGTCTCTTTATATGAAAAAGTTTGCAGTTTCTTACGGAGGTTGGTGCACCAAGTAATTGCTAACCGCTGGAGCCTGACCAGGTAAGGTGGTGTTATATAACCTGCCCGTCGCTCAAATGAGCAACCTGTAGCAACGATAAATAAACAAGAAAAGAAAAGAAAAAGAACAAAAAAGAGACAATCTTGTATTGACCCGATATATCGTGTGTCACTGTTCATACTAGCCTGGGGACAGGACCCGATATATCGTGTGTCACTGTTCATACTAGCCTGGGGAGAGGACCCGATATATCGTGTGTCACTGTTCATACTAGCCTGGGGACAGGACCCGATATATCGTGTGTCACTGTTCATACTAGCCTGGGGACAGGACCCGATATATCGTGTATCATCGTTCATACTAGCCTGGGAACAGGACCCGATATATCGTGTGTCATCGTTCATACTAGCCTGGGAACAGGACCCGATATATCGTGTGTCACCGTTCATACTAGCCTGGGGACAGGACCCGATATATCGTGTATCATCGTTCATACTAGCCTGGGAACAGGACCCGATATATCGTGTGTCATCGTTCATACTAGCCTGGGAACAGGACCCGATATATCGTGTATCATCGTTCATACTAGCCTGGGAACAGGACCCGATATATCGTGTATCATCGTTCATACTAGCCTGGGAACAGGACCCGATATATCGTGTGTCACCGTTCATACTAGCCTGGGAACAGGACCCGATATATCGTGTGTCACCGTTCATACTAGCCTGGGAACAGGACCCGATATATCGTGTGTCACCGTTCATACTAGCCTGGGGACAGGACCCGATATATCGTGTGTCACTGTTCATACTAGCCTGGGGACAGGACCCGATATATCGTGTGTCACTGTTCATACTAGCCTTGGGAGAGGACCCGATATATCGTGTGTCACTGTTCATACTAGCCTGGGGACAGGACCCGATATATCGTGTATCATCGTTCATACTAGCCTGGGAACAGGACCCGATATATCGTGTGTCATCGTTCATCTAGCTTGGGCACTATATGTGTTTGTTTACTAGCCTGGGAACAGGCGTTGATATATGTTGTGTCATCGTTCATACTAGCCTGGGAACAGGAGTTGATATATCGTGTACATCGTTCATACTAGCCTGGGAACAGGACCTGATATATGGTGTACATCGTTCATACTAGCCTGGGAACAGGACCCGATATATGGTGTGTCACCGTTCATACTAGCCTGGGAACAGGACCCGATATATCGTGTATCATCGTTCATACTAGCCTGGGAACAGACCCAATATATGGTGTGTCATCGTTCATACTAGCCTGGGAACAGGACCCGATATATCGTGTACATCGTTCATACTAGCCTGGGAACAGGACCCGATATATCGTGTACATCGTTCATACTAGCCTGGGAACAGACCCGATATATCGTGTGTCACCGTTCATACTAGCCTGGGAACAGGACCCGATATATCGTGTGTCACCGTTCATACTAGCCTGGGAACAGGACCCGATATATCGTGTGTCACCGTTCATACTAGCCTGGGGACAGGACCCGATATATGGTGTGTCACTGTTCATACTAGCCTGGGGACAGGACCCGATATATCGTGTGTCACTGTTCATACTAGCCTGGGGAGAGGACCCGATATATCGTGTGTCACTGTTCATACTAGCCTGAGGACAGGACCCGATATATCGTGTATCATCGTTCATACTAGCCTGGGAACAGGACCCGATATATCGTGTGTCATCGTTCATACTAGCCTGGGAACAGGACCCGATATATCGTGTGTCACCGTTCATACTAGCCTGGGACAGGACCCGATATATCGTGTATCATCGTTCATACTAGCCTGGGAACAGGACCCGATATATCGTGTGTCATCGTTCATACTAGCCTGGGAACAGGACCCGATATATCGTGTATCATCGTCATACTAGCCTGGAACAGGACCCGATATATCGTGTACATCGTTCATACTAGCCTGGGAACAGGACCCGATATATCGTGTGTCACCGTTCATACTAGCCTGGGAACAGGACCCGATATATCGTGTGTCACCGTTCATACTAGCCTGGGGACAGGACCCGATATATCGTGTGTCACTGTTCATACTAGCCTGGGGACAGGACCCGATATATCGTGTGTCACCTTTCATACTAGCCTGGGAACAGGACCCGATATATCGTGTGCCACCGTTCATACTAGCCTGGGAACAGGACCCGATATATCGTGTGTCACCGTTCATACTAGCCTGGGGACAGGACCCGATATATCGTGTGTCACCGTTCATACTAGCCTGGGGACAGGACCCGATATATCGTGTGTCACCGTTCATACTAGCCTGGGGACAGGACCCGATATATCGTGTGTCACCGTTCATACTAGCCTGGGATAGATTATACATTTTGCCAAAAGTTAAAAAGGGAAAAATCTGGAACTCAGGCTACGTCCATACATATAGGAGTTGCTGTAATACTGCCCTACATTGGAACAAAGAATACATGTATATACATATATACAGTCAAACCTGTGTTAGTGGTCACCTCCATTAAACAGCCAACCTGTATTAAGCAGCCAGTTTCCAGATTCCCAATTTGTTGTTTTATTATATATTTGACCTCTATTAAGCAGCCACCTGTGCTAAGCAGCCACCTTCTCTGACCCCCTTGGCTGGCTGCTTAAGACAGGTTTGACTGTAAACATATTTGAAGATCCGTTAAAAATGATGGCGGTAAATACTCTCTCAAATCTGATAGTGTAAAAGTAAAAATACTGTGCAACTCTTCAAAACGAAGTTCCATTAAAATGAAAATAACAGCACAAACTTAATATGAATGTAATTCTGCTGTTTTTAAATGTAATACTGGCTTTTGATTGGTTAGGAAACTGGAGTAAATTATATCGCATGCTATCGGATTTCGTTTGCTGTTTTGAGCCAAATAATGGCTTTTGTTTGAATTGGAAACTGGAGTAAATTATATCGCATAATATCGGATTTCGTTTGATGTTTTGAGCCAAATACTGGCTTTTGTTTGAATTGGAAACTGGAGTAAATTATATCGCATGCTATCGGATTTCGTTTGCTGTTTTTAACCAAATACTGGCTTTTGTTTGAATTGGAAACTGGAGTAAATTATATCGCATGCTATCGGATTTCGTTTGCTGTTTTGAGCCAAATACTGGCTTTTAATTTGAATGTATCATCTGAATCCATAGTGTCTAATCGGACAGCCAATGAAACATTAAGTATATGCTTTGCCTTCGAAGCAACTTTTCTTCATTTCATTACAAAATTGAGTGCAAATGCCAATTCAGAGAACTTGAATGTTTCATATTTGTCTAATCTCTTTGATGAGATATATCCGATATATGGAATATGTTTTGATTGGTATGAACTAAAAACTGTTGTAGCACAGTGGTTAGCGCGCTCGCTTCTCACCAATGCAACCCTGGTTCGATCCTCGGACCGGGATGTATGTGAGATTATACAGTTGTCGCCAGATCGGACAGGTGGGTTTTCGCCGGGTACTCTGGTATCCTCCCACACGAATGACAACATATACGCATTCATCCGCGCCAACGAGATTGATTAATATAAGTTGTTAGAACTTACTTCGCAATCGTTGTAAAATAAATAAAGTTTACACTTAAACTGTTGTAGCTGACATATAGAAATTATTTCTGATATATTTAATAACTATTTTTGCCGCATTTTTGAACATATTTATCAAATCCTGTTGCTGATAAGCATAAAGTCGCACCATTTGATTTTCATTTTAAGCATGGCCGCCAGCAATCACACAGAAAATCATTAACGTGAAAGCTGATGGCCAAATTTAAATCTTCTTCCGCGATTTAATTCTTCTTCCAGCCATAATGAAATAGATCGGTCAGTTTATTGTTGTAAAGATCAGCAATCAATGTCAATATCATGATCCGGCTATTTTCGCCCAGACAACTTCCGTCCATTCACGTGCGGCGACCATGGTTGTTGCATTTCCCGCTCGTCTGCCGTCCCACTTCCGGTCGTGTTGTATTTATTACATTGCATTGTAGATAGTTCGCTATTCGCAATCAGTGGATCACGAAACAGTGTTATAGCCCGACTAGTCGATAGAGGTAAGTCGCAAATTGTTATTCCATTTAATTTAGGTAGTACAGTACAAGGTAACAGAACAATAAATCTAATTCAAATCAGGCGCAGGTGTATAAATTTGTAATTAACAAGAAAAACAGCAATGATTAAATACAGTTTGAGAATTTTCGGTAGATTCTTACCCCATCCAACATATTGTGGATATGACGCTAGCATACTATTATGTTCATATTCGACAGCAATAATGGCTACAGATTTATTCCTCTAAGAATCACAACTAAGCTTACTGCTACTGATATTTATGCTATTGCTGATGGCGATAATGACGAAGATGAAGATGATAACAACGACGACCTCGACGACGACGACGACGACGACGACGACGACGACGACGACGACGACGATGATAATGATGATGATGATGATGATGATGATGATGATGATGATGATGATGATGATGATGATGATGATGATGATGATGATGATGATGATGATGATGATGATGATGATGATGATGATGATGATGATGATGATGATAACGACGGTGATAACGACGGTGATAACGACGATGATAACGACGATGATAACGACGATGATAACGACGATGATAACGACGATGATGATGACGACGACCTCGACGACGACGACGACATCGACGACGACGACGATGACGATGATGATAATGATGATGATGATGATGATTATGCTGATGACGATGACGATGATAATGATGATGATGATGTAGATGATGAATTAAAATCTATGTCTCGATTTACAGAATCAATATGAAGCTGCAAGTAGTGACCTGTCTCATGTTCGTATGTCTTTTGGGCCTGACAATGGGTCAGTATTATTCAGGCAGACAGCACGGCGGGTATGGCGGCGGCGGTGGCGGCGGCGGATGTAAGTAACAACAACAGCAACGATACTCGTATCCGAGAAGTAGAACCACCGATCTTCCACAAGTCACTTGAAGAAATACGACACACAATGGGATTCGAACCGGCAAGGAGCAAGTGATGTGAAGTCAACGACCGTAACTACTCGGTCACGGATGCCCCGATTGTCGAACGTTCGGAACATTAGACATTCTGATGGTTGACATAAGCTTGCCACATGCTACATGTAAATATCAGTATGCTCTTCATGAATTCCTTGTTCGCGCTGAAGTAGGGGTCTCGTGGCCGAGTGGTTACGGTCGCTGACTTCCACTCACTTGCCCATCATCGCTGTAGGTTCGAATCTCATTGTGAGAAAGCTAAACAGCTTGCTTGCTGAAGGTCGGTGGTTCTATGCGGATACAATTCCGTGCTTGAAATACTGCTGGGACGGTAGCAAGGGTAGCAAGGGTAGCAAGGGTCTGTCGGTGCGACCTTAAATACTGCTGGGAGGGTAGCAAGGGTCTGTCGGTGCGACCTTAAATACTGCTGGGAGGGTAGCAAGGGTAGCAAGGGTAGCAAGGGTAGCAAGGGTCTGTCGGTGCGACCTTAAATACTGCTGGGAGGGTAGCAAGGGTCTGTCGGTGCGACCTTAAATACTGCTGGGAGGGTAGCAAGGGTAGCAAGGGTAGCAAGGGTCTGTCGGTGCGACCTTAAATACTGCTGGGAGGGTAGCAAGGGTCTGTCGGTGCGACCTTAAATACTGCTGGGAGGGTAGCAAGGATAGAAGGGTAGCAAGGGTCTTCCACTACCAATAACAGTTGGAGAGTCGCCATATGACTAGATCTTTCGGTGCGACCTTAAGCCCCTAAAACCCCAAAACGCCCACATTCACTTTCATATATTATGTATCAGTCATTTGAAACAATGTTCGCTGTCCGATTAGTGCAGTCGTTAGCACGCTTCTCACCAATGCAACACGGATTCGATCCCCAGACCGGGTTGTATGTGAGATAGTACGGTGGTCGCCAGACCGGACACGTGGGTTTTCTCCGGGTACTCCGGTTTCCTCCCAAGCGAATGACCACAGTTACGCTTTTATCAGCGACAACAACCGTGATTAATATAAGTTGTTAACAACTTGTTTCGCAATCGTTGTAAAATTAATAAAAGTTTACACTAACGTTCAAACTGAAATACATGTGTACGCAATGCAACATAACCTGCTTGTCTAATGTACGTGCATTTTTATGGATCCTACGTGGTGCGCGTGCGTGTGTGCGTGCGTGCGTGCGTGTGTTTGGGTTTATTTATCATCGCTACCTGTTGCCCATATGAGCGACGCTTCTTGAAGAGATTAGTCATTTTAGATTGTTGGAGGATAGGGCAATGATACAGACACAGACCCATTCCAGAATCTCCTCTGGTTCTTTTACAACTTAAATTAATCACTCACGAGACCTCATTCCTGATTGATTCATCGCCACGAGGGATAGAGAAGAGGCAAAGTGGAATTTAAATGCCTTGCCTAAGGACACAATCATAGCGGCTACAGTGGGGCTTGAACTCTAGACATGTCATACCTGAAGCTATCGCGCTACTACTGCGTTATCGTAACTTCTCTCGTCCCTCAGTGGTCTAAGATTATCAGAATGTGTGTGTCACAATCGAGCTAAAATAATTGAGTATAGAGACTAATATTATAAATGTGTATTATTTGTTGTTTTTGTTGGCTTCCAGTGTTAGGATTTATCGGAGTGATCGTCATTTTAGCGGCCGTATTTCCAACACTTAGTTCCGGACAAACGGTCAGAGTTGTAAACATGACCTCGTTCGGAAAGTAAACTAAAACAGGTATTCCGACATAGCATCCGTCATACGGTTCATTTGAAATAGGTTTCATTTGAAATAGGGTTCATTTGAAATAGGGTTCATTTGAAATAGGGTTCATTTGAAATAGGGTTCATTTGAAACTGTCGCCATGCATGTGTATGTAATGCACTATATTTGGCACGTCTCTGTTTATATTGGAATCTTTGTTATATGAGTATGGTATTTTCTAAGCGGGTAATTGATTAATACGAGATAAACACAGGGTGGTGTGGGGGTGGGGGTGGGGGTGGGGGTGGGGGGCTCTCATTGACAAAGTATGTGGGTATGTGGCCTGCCTGACCCATGATAACCCGACTCTAACTGTAGACAGGTCAAATTATGACTCTACATTAGAAAGATGGGACACAACATTGGAAGAACATAACACGAGCGATATTTGGACAGAGTTTAAAAATCATAGACTTATGTAACTTTAATTGGCAAGGTAAAATTTTGAACCACATCATTGGATAATACAGAATACTGCGGATCTTTTTTTCCGTTAAACACATGGTAGCTAAAAACGCCATTCTAGAATCACTTTACAAAAGGCACAATAGAAAGTACCATAATATTATGACTTACCAAAATGTCGAACCTACATAAGACTGAAGTGGTTAGCGCGCTCGCTTCTCACCAATGCGACCCGGGTTCGATCCTCGGACAGGGAAGTATGTGATATGGTACGATGGTCGCCAGATCGGACAGGTGGGTTTTCTCCGGGTACTCCGGTTTCCTCCCACATGAATGACCACATTTACGCTTTCATCCGAGCCAACGAGAGTGATTAATATAAGTTGTTAAAACTTGCTTCGCAATCGTTGCAAAATAAATAAAGTATATATTAAAAAAAGACTGAAATAACAAAAAGATGAACAGAAGTACTTCCGGTGTGGAGAGAATCCTATCCCTACCCCTACTCTAGACTGAAATGGTGAAAAACAGACCCCTTTGGACTGTAAATATTATTCAAGAAGACCACCCCCCCCCCCCCTCCAGGGACATACTAGTATAATTAGTACAGCAAAGCTCTAAGCCGTAATTTCTAAGTCGAGATAACAAGTGCAACCAAGCATTGCACAAAGTATCCGGACATGGTAGATCGAGTTACATGTGCCGGGTTAGTAACAGTTAGAGTATAGGCTATCGGAGTTGAGGATAAGTGGGAAGAACAAACATAACGGGACATATGGTAATGATCTAAAGAGAATCACAGGGACAAGTGGTAGTTGATGGTATTTATTTATATTACAAGTTATGGTCCGCGTGAATATAAAACATTAACATTTCATCCTGTGACACAATAATAAAACGACACCGACTAATATCAATGAAATGCATCGGTCAGTTACTTCCCCTGAATACTCCCTAAAAATAGGTCATATTACGTGTTTTCCTCTACTTTTATCGTTGTTTCCTTTGCACAATATGCTAGCAAGTTTATTCCACTTTCGCTTTTTATGATTATTAAACTCGACACTATATGCAATGGGTACCTATTTTGTAAAACAATAATATTATCATTTAATGAACACGATTTTGATAAAATCGCATTTATCATACCATAGCATCTGGTTAGGGTACAACAGTAAACACAAAGGATTCCAACTAAAATGACCTATTTACATTTTGTAATAAATCAGACTTTATCTACCAAGGGAGGTAATAGAAAATTAGTGATGTATCTCATTCAAATACATTTTCCAATATAAACCGGGACCCGATGTTGATACAACTTTTATTTGATCTCAAACTCGAGCTGAAGTCATTTGATTGGTTGATCGAAATTTACATTCAGCTGAACCAATCAGAAGATTGAGACTGCGTTTGAGATTGGAGGACAGTTTACTAACATCGGCGCCTAGCATCTGGGTTTTGAACTACACAATATGCAAAATCGGAGATACATGTACCACATAAATATACTGTACAGCAGTACATTATATAGTAGTACTCTAATTTGTAAATCTGGTCAGTGGAAGTCGTGACAGCGCAGTGGTAGCGCGTTCGCTTCAGATGCAAAAGGCACGGAGTTCGAGCCCCGGTGAAGCCGTTACGATTATGCTGTTAGGCAATGCATTTAAACTCCACGCTGCCGCTTCCCTCTCCCTCGTGGCGATGGATTCCATCAGGAATGCGGTATTCGGAGTGATTAATATAAGTTGTAAGAATTTATTTCGCAATCGAGCTCAAATAAATTTGTATAAAATAAAGCTAGTCGTTGACATGCGAGACATGTCAATTTGTCAATACCATATAACCATACCATATCTATCACTACGACTATTTTTAAACATCCCTTGCAATGTTTTTCTTCTAGTGTATGCCCTTCTTGGTCTAGCGTTCCTCGTCATAGTGTTGATGAATTTTGACCAAGACAGCGGCTCTGTAACAATATACAACGCTTCTACATTCGCAACTGGATCCGGTTAAAGCCGCCATAGGTCACATGGTACACTGGCCTTGACCTTTTAGCATGTGACGCAATGTATCTAATAATAGATCTTCGATTTTGCATATTGTTTAAACATTATTTGCATCCGTACTAACATTACTTGCACCCCGTTAGCTAAAAAACGAAAATCCGGTGGTGAGATTAGCTATTCGAGTAATAAGCTCATTAGTTCAACTATACGAATTCCCGATTTCAGCTTCACGAATTCACGATTTCGACTTCACGAATTCCTCGTGAAATCGTGAATTCCTGAAAGTTTAAATAGTGAAGTCGTGAATTCGTGTAGTTGAAATAATGAAATGACGCATTCATTAAGTAGAAATCGTGAATTTGTGAAGGTGAAATCGTGAATTCTTGAAGTTGAAATAATGAAATGGCGCATTCATGAAGTAGAAATCGTGAATTTGTGAAATTGAAATGGTGTTATAGCGAATGTCAACCACCAAGCGTTCGTATAATAGGTCATGTGCAACGTGTTCTGCAAATATTGTGCACGTGTACGATCGATATTTAATCGACTAAGATCAATGAATTATCTCGCTCTACAGGTGCGTGCAAAACCCGTGCTATATCTTATACTCCATCGCCTTACATTTACTTTAGTTGGGGCTAACATTGTTTGGGTAGCTGCGTGTGGCTACGTGTACAGTGTGTGTTTATTTGTCACCACCTTCTTTTATATCGTTTGATATCACAGTATGCAAAATCGAAGATATGATGGGTTGTAATGTTTTTATTTTATTATTGTACATAAAACTACACGTATTTGTAAATTCGAAGATATACATAACAGTGACGGAACAAATACAAAATGTTGTCAAGCGCGAAACATAAAGAGAAGCACTTTAGACTTGACAGACGAATTTTAGTGATTATCACGTGTATGATATCGATTATCACGTGTATGATATCGATAATCACGTGTATTATATCGATTATCACGTATATTATATCGATTATCACGTGTATCACGTGTATTATATCGATTACCACGTGTATCACGTGTATTATATCGATTATCATGTGTATTATATCGATTATCATGTGTATTATATCGATTATTATGTGCATTATATCGATTATCATGTGTATTATATCGATTATCACGTGTATTATATCGATTATCATGTGTATTATATCGATTATCATGTGTATTATATCGATTATCACGTGCATTATATCGATTATCATGTGTATTATATCGATTATCACGTGTATTATATCGATTATCACGTGCATTATATCGATTATCACGTGTATTATATCGATTATCACATGCATTATATCGATTATCACGTGTATTATATCGATTACCACGTATATTATATCGATTATCACGTATATTATATATATTTTCACGTATATTATATCGATTATCACGTGTATCACGTGTATTATATCGATTATCACGTGTATTATATCGATTATCACGTATATTATATATATGTTCACGTATATTATATCGATTATCACGTGTATCACGTGTATTATATCGATTATCACGTGTATTATATCGATTATCACGTGTATTATATCGATTATCACGTGCATTATATCGATTATCACGTGCAATATATCGATTATCACGTGCATTATATCGATTATCATGTGTATTATATCGATTATCACGTGTATTATATCGATTACCACGTATATTATATCGATTATCACGTATATTATATCGATTATCACGTATATTATATCGATTATCACGTATATTATATCGATTACCACGTATAATATATCGATTATCACGTATATTATATCGATTATCACGTGTATCACGTGTATTATATCGATTATCACGTGTATTATATCGATTATCACGTGTATTATATCGATTATCACGTATATTATATCGATTATCACGTGTATCACGTGTATTATATCGATTATCACGTGTATTATATCGATTATCACGTGTATTATATCGATTATCATGTGTATTATATCTCAGTCATTTTCAGGCACTTCGTTGTGTGTTCCGTACGGACTGTATCTTAGCAATCTGTATCCGAACACATCTATTATCATTGCCATATATGTACAATATGTCATACTCGTGTGCTCTGACATTCCACAGTCAAGGCAAACACGCGTTTTGTTGTGTCATAAGTTTGTCTGAAGACTTCCTTGTTTCCATTGTAGTGCTGCCTATTCTTGGGTTACTGGTCATGGCCATGGCGCTGTTTGGGCTTAATAACGATTCGAATGACATTTCATTTTTCAACAATTCAAATCAGTAAAAGAAACACGGTATAATACACATGTTCATTTATCTATGCAGGGTACCTTTGTGAAATCTATGCAGTTTCGTATCGCTGTTCTCGTCTTGTTCGTTATATTAGTGACATATTTGATAGCATTCATCATAAGAAAATAGTGCATCATAAGAACTTTAACATTTATTTACATAAATGGTATTCCTACATTCATGGGGAGAGCCAATCATTAATGCCGTTAGAACTTGTGGCCCAACCCATTTGCTAAATTTCTATTTATACAACGATTGTGATTGTTATATACATTTATATAGAGCAATAAAATATTATCAAATCAAGTTGTGTGTGACATTAGACAGTCAACGGAAGTAAGCATTAAAATAGTTCTTAGACGATTCATGAGCCGTTTTATTTTGGCAGTTGTAAGTCTTCTCTAAGAGATATGACAAGTATTTATAATTTAAAATGGGCAGACTTATGACACAGAAATGTGTTTCTGCCCAATATTCATAAAGGTACCCTGATGTAAATGGGCCTTGGCTTATGACATTTGACGCAAAACAGAAACATGTAAGACTGTCGAATGCTCATAATATGTAGATATAAGTTCTTGAGAGTCACTCATGCATTGACTGTGTACACAGTGATATCTTCGATTTCGCATATGCGTGTTTATATGGAATTTGTGTGCATGGTGTTTAGCAAGATTTCTTTGAATTTTGCATATTTTTCTTTGCGTCTTATGTAATGGTCAAGGCTTATTGTTCTACATATAACTATATTATATGGTGATTGTTCCGCTAACATGGAACTAGTGATCTATACTAGAGGACATAGAAAACGCACACCTACATTATATATATGAGTATTATTACATGTAAACGAAATACGAAATATTCCATCAAAGATATATCACATATTTATTATTATTTATTACAAAACACAAACTGAACAACTAAAAATATTCCAAAATGTTTCAAACTATGTATTTATTATTGTTTGTCATGTAAAACCACACTTATCCGAAGTGTGCGTTTTCTATGTCCTCTAGTATATATGTGTGTGTGTGTGGTCCTCTCTACATTCGAATTATTGGCTTAAAAAGCCTTTTTCAAGGAAAACAAAAATCATCCGGCTAATTCGTTTTCTTTAAAGCAGCATTACATCGTAATAAAGGATGTTTTGGGTAAACTATAAATACTAATATGTGTGTGTTTACAAAAATCGAAAGAGTCGCTCAGAAACGATAAAATTCCAATAAATTTAAACCGTCGTATACGCGAATTTGTTGATCAACACACGAAATGTAAACACGCACAGCGCGCATGCGTGAAACAACAGAGGATGTAGAAAACAACATATATATTTTGAACATGAAAGACTATCTATCTATCTTCCTCTAGTGTCGAACCCCTCGCGGGGATGTAGAAATGCCCCTAAAAGACTTAGGTAACAGAGGTATGAATCAACATATCAAGTAATTTAATTAAAAAAGACAACGTGGGACAAATGGGGACGATGCATTCCGAATGTAAACAAGTGCGGACAATGCGTTCCGGTTGTAAACAAGTGCGTGACCGATCGACTCGGAAAGTCCTACTTTCGGTTTCGAGTTTGTTTTATCGCAAAAAAACACTGTTTACCCAATGAACATAAGCATACAAAGTATAATGTTAGATTGTGTAGCAGCATTGCTACCCATACGTAAAAATTGAATTTTTCAAATATCTTTTATTTCATACAATGTAATGCTGCTTTAAGATTGTTAAGAGATGACTACATATATTTTACATATTTATGATAATGTGTTCTATATATTGTGATTGTTAACAACAACAACAACAACAACAACAACAACAATACTAATAATAATAATAATAATAATAATGATAATAATAATAACAATAACAATAATAATAATAAGCTAGTTCATGTTGATACATACAGTATACACCCGTTATGTCGAATTCCGTCGGACCGAACAAAATACTTCGACATAACCGACATTTGACTTAACGAAATTCGATATAAACGGGGCCAGTTATATGTACAATGATAGTGTCTGAAACTGGACTTTGATCCGACTTCGAGATAACCGGATAATTCGATATAACGGACTTTGACATAACGGCTGTAGAGTGTATGTATATATTACTGTCTTTCTACCAATTCATTAAATGTAATATTTGTAATTGTGTTTTAAAATAGTCCAATATATTGTGCAGTAACTCAAGTTTGCATACTTCTATTTTCCAGTTAAATCGAATCTACAGTGTGTATTTGTGACCAATCAACCAGCGTTTAGAATCCGTGACGTTGCAACGAGGTAGCCAATCAACAAGTTTTTTTATATCACGTGGTATAGATCATGTGACCTTACACGTTTTCTCTGTTCATTATTAAGTTTCTCATCAATACAATTGCAGGATGTAGAATTATACGATGTGTTTATGTTTTCATACCCCCCCCCCCCGCTATAACACCCCGGATGCCCCCCTCCGAACAGTATTTCGGGCACGGATGAGCAATCTGGTACAAGCACCCTGAGCACGCCATCAAACCAGCCGGACTACTACCTGAGCACGCCATCAAACCAGCCGGACTACTTCCTCACATGAAAGAATTATACATTTCCAGTGGGATTGGTTTAAACATATTTATTTTCTATCATGTACATGATTTTTTACAACAACTGTGATAAGGAATTGGACAGACAGCTATACAGCTGGGATTCGAACCCATAGCGGTGAGGGTCTAATGATTTGAAGCAAAACGATGGTAACCACTCCGCCACAAATGCCTCTACAAGGAATGCAGACCACATAGGTCCATACATATACATTTTGTACTTACAAGCACATTACGCTAACTATGGTAACTGCTTATGACAGAGAATTCTACTGTTTGTTGTGTGTTTTTATACGTTTATTTATCGTCATCCCCCTCCTCCTCCTCCTCCTCCTCCTCCTCCTCCCTCCTACCCCCTCCTCCCCCTCCCTGATAAATCGGGGGCACGCCCTCAGAAGTATAGTAATCATTTCATTCGATGAACCCGCTTTGCCCTGATTGTATACATTTTCGTATGAGGGTTACCAACTAATGATATGCAGCTGACATGGCCCCGAGGTTATAAAACTTGTCTCAGATCTCAAGCTCAAATGATTTGATTGGTTGATTGAGACTGAGTTTTGAGATTGGAGAAAAGTTTTATAACCTCGGTGCATGACAACTCGAAGTTTAGAACATTCGCATTCGCAATGTTAGGCAGCGTTCTTCGCGAGAAAATGCGTGTTTTACAGTTTACGCTATGCCACGGATGATGTGTGCTATATTTTCTTTGTGTCATTGAAACGAATATAAATGTAACTTTAAGTAATGAATCGTGGGTTAAGTTTCCAGTTGGGTATGAACTACATTGGGCTTGCTTTATTTAGCCACGACCAATGTAGTTCATACCCCGATGGAAACTATTAACCAGCGATTCATTCCTTAATTTTAATTGTTTTGGGGGATATCGCAAGCTACAGAAAACGCTCCAATTGCAGAAGCTTCTCTGGTTCTCTGAGACCTGAGACCGGCTTAGCGTCCATTCTGAAAGACTATTAATAGTATGGTTAAAGGGGAATCGAACCTGCGATTCATAGATTCGCAGTCCAACGTGTTAACCACTGGGCCAATGGCCCATCCCCATGTCAGCTGCTGGTGACAGATAGTTGTGCTGTAACGGTGCATTATGAATAGCCATGTGAATGCATGGTTGAGTCGTCTCATGGTATGTATATACAATCGAACACTCCTTGTATCATGGATATGTTCCGTTGCAGGGAACTGGTCGTAGTACATGCATTCAAATGCCAGTCCAAGTATTCAGTTTGAACATTATTATTTCAGTATTCGTACATGTAATCAAGAAATGAACATTTTACATATAATTTAACAGCAGTAGACTGAAAGGGATTAGAACGAAATAAAACTTATATAGTTCTTCTCCCTGTAGTATTTCAGTCTCGCAGGGTGTGAAATATACCACTCCGAGCAAACAACAAATGTGATTAATGTTCAACTGCGCAATCGCGCAAAACTGGAATAGTGATCCTCAATGCATCATCTTCTTTCAATGCCATTTCTATGATCAACTACGTATAACACTCTTCAATAAGCTGTCCACAATTTGTAATGTCAACTTAAACACACTACTTCTCGGTGACACTTATAAGGATATTGCAACCAACACCGTAATTTTCCTTGCTGTACACGAATACATTATTGGCAGTGAAAGGTTCTGAGATGGATGACTTCTAAAAGGTTCATATGGCGGATTCCAATCTGAATGCTGTCGTTATTGACACAACAACCGACCCTATTCAACCACTTTTCTCTATATTAATCTCTTTTTCTTCAAGTGCTCCGATTTGATAGTTCATGTTCTTGAACTTTCTTCATATATTCCCTTAAATATTAACCATTTTCTTTTTTACATCCAAAACTATTGACTCACTAATACATTACGTTCTGAAATTCTTTAGCAAATACCTAGAATAGATTTCACGTATGTTCATTGTTATATTATATATTATTGTCCTGCCTATTGTATATCAATCAATTGATAGGAAGAAGAACTATATAAGTTTTCTTTCGTTCTAATCCCTTTCAGTATAATGCTGTTAAATTATATGTAAAATGTTCATTTCTTGATTACATGTACAAATAATGAAATAAATAATGTTTAAAATAATGCATCATAAAAGGTTTAATATCATTCCCAATCATTCCATTTATTCCAATATACTAGAGGACATAGAAAACGCACACCTACATTATATACTAGAGGACATAGAAAAGGCACACCTACATTATATACTAGAGGACATAGAAAACGCACACCTACATTATATACTAGAGGACATAGAAAACGTACACCTACATTATATACTAGAGGACATAGAAAACGCACACCTACATTATATACTAGAGGACATAGAAAACGCACACCTACATTATATACTAGAGGACATAGAAAACGCACACCTACATTATATACTAGAGGACATAGAAAACGCACACCTACATTATATACTAGAGGACATAGAAAACGCACACCTACATTATATACTAGAGGACATAGAAAACGCACACCTACATTATATACTAGAGGACATAGAAAACGCACACCTACATTATATACTAGAGGACATAGAAAACGCACACCTACATTATATACTAGAGGACATAGAAAACGCACACCTACATTATATACTAGAGGACATAGAAAACGCACACCTACATTATATACTAGAGGACATAGAAAACGCACACCTACATTATATACTAGAGGACATAGAAAACGCACACCTACATTATATACTAGAGGACATAAAAAACGCACACAGACATTATATACTAGAGGCAATAGAAAACGCACACCTACATTATATACTAGAGGACATAAAAAACGCACATAGACATTATATACTAGAGGACATAAAAAACGCACACCTACATTATATACTAGAGGACATAGAAGACGCATACCTACTTATATATTAGAGGACATAGAAAACGCACATCCTACTATATACTATAGGACATAGAAAACTACCTACATTATATACTAAGACTATAAAACGCACACCTATATTTAATATACTAGAGGACATAGAAAACGCACACCTACATTATATACTAAGGCATAGAAACCACCCTACATTATATACTAGAGGACATAGAAAACGAATTCCTATATTATATACTAGAGGACATAGAAAACGCACACCTATATTATATACTAGAGGGCATAGAAAACGCACACCTACATTATATACTAGAGGACATAGAAAACGCACACCTATATTATATACTAGAGGGCATAGAAAACGCACACCTATATTATATACTAGAGGACATAGAAAACGCACACCTATATAATATACTAGAGGACATAGAAAACGCACACCTATATAATATACTAGAGGACATAGAAAACGCACACCTATATAATATACTAGAGGACATAGAAAACGCACACCTATATAATATACTAGAGGACATAGAAAACGCACACCTACATTATATACTAGAGGACATAGAAAACGCACACCTACATTATATACTAGAGGGCATAGAAAACGCACACCTATATTATATACTAGAGGGCATAGAAAACGCACACCTACATTATATACTAGAGGACATAGAAAACGCACACC